>OX451735.1:406502299-407108598 GCA_948472305.1 Vicia faba
TATAGGCCTACCAAACAACCCATCACTCGACCACAGGGGCAACCCTATTCCGGATGGCCTACGGGACCGAAGCGGTAATCTCAGTCGAAATCATAGAGCCCTCCAGGCAATCGAATCTCCAGTTGACGGGGAGATAAATAATGAGACACTGAGAGAGGAGCTTGACCTTGTCGAAGAAGTTCCATCAGAGGAAGCCCTCTGATAGGCCTCACTAAAACAAAATATTGTCATACGACACAATGCCAAAATCATAAGACGAGAATTCAAGGTCAGAAGCCTAGTTCTAAGGAGAAATAACAAATACTCTCGTGAAGGAAAACTCGCCGCAAACTGCGAAGGCCCTTATCATGTCTGAGAAAAAAATGGAGAATAAGGCCTACCACCTCGAAATCTACATGGGGGAAAACTCGTTGGACCATGGAACACCGAAAAACTAAAACAATATTATAGTTAGGCCTGAAAATCAGTGTGCCTTGTCCAATGACGAACATGACATTTTCCGACCACGGAGGCGTGCTCGTGTACAAGCACTATGTCCCAAACTTACACGAAAAGGAAAGTTTCCACTCTTTGACGACCAGACTCTTGACCCGACGGGGAAATCTCGAATGATTTCCACCATCTTCCTACCATGTTGGCAGAACACCCAGCTCCCAATGGGTTGTTTAAACTGCGGAGCTAAGATCCCGACTGAGATATAAGCTGCGTTATTTTCCTGGAACCCAAATTCAATCACTCGACGAGTTCCCTACATTGTCGAGCACTAACTCTGTCGAGCAAACCCTTGAAAAACACTTAACAAAAATAACTTGAAATAAAACCAGCTCAAGTTGACGAGCATACAAACAAATAGTTTGATAAAAGCAGTAAAGTCTCATACGAGCACATGAAAAAGTAATAAAGGTGAAATTAAAATTAACGATCACGCAGACCAGAAATGTTAAAATATTACAGTTGTCGTGCAAAGCCCATTATCCAGAAATTACAAGAAAAATGATGCGCGGGCTGAACAAACACAAAAAGACAAACTAAGCTTAATAAGTTCTCAATCATATTATCATTTTCATTGGGCTCCTTCTCCCCTTCCTCCTCTTCCCCGCCAGAATGGGTGATATTATGGACAAAGATATGATTGTTGACCACCTTTTTCAGGAACTCGATCCCACCGGTGACAAGCTTGAGCTCGGGATTCGCATCCTTAAGCTGGGCCACTATATTTTCAAAACCCATATCAACAGCCTCCAGGAAATCTTGCTCGGGGCTCTAGATACGGGCACCTAGCTTAGCACGACACCTTAGGGCCTTCACCTCGTTAGGATCATCTTCAGTAGGAACCGAAATGATCTTCAGAGAAACAACCTTGGCTGCAAAACTCTTCTTGTTAGTGGTGTAGGTGATCGTCAAATTGGCCATGTCGGTAACCAACTTGGCCACCTTCACTTTATTCTCAGCTTGCTCGGTAATGAGCCCGACCTGGATCCGGTATCAGTCTTTTTAATGGTCGAAGTCAGTCTCCAACTTGGCCAACTTTGTCTCAAGATCCACATTGGATGCCAACGCCTTCTTCATCTTTTTGGTAGAGCAAGTCCCCTTGTCAGTATATACCACTTCCATTTCTAGAACCCTCATCAGGACGGAAGCATCCTGGGCCATGTTTTTCCTTTTGTCTGTCGCATCGATGCCTTGGAGGTGCAGCGACTCTGCGTGAGGCACGATTAGAGAAGGACCTCCCTCAAAGTACCCCCTATTGAGAAATCAAGGAGGTAGCTCAAACTCGTCCCCGACAATATTCTCAGTGAGGTCTATCTGCTCGTCGTCCGTGTGAGGCCGCTTCTTGGTTGGGGTGACCTGTATCAGAGAAGACTGTTTGCCTATTTTGGGGAGGAGGACCTCAACTATGTGAGAGGAGAAGGAGGTCCCAGATCTAGATTATGGTTGAGACACAACTTCAGTAAGTGACTCTTACAGATTTTCTTCACCTGTTTCACCTGATTCGCCGTGGCCATCTTAATCACGCAGTCATGGAGGCTTGACATCTTTCCAGCGATAAACTACTAGCACATATTAGTAAACAGGAAAATAAACACAAGCAAGTTAAAAATAAAAATAGCTAACTAAGAGCTCTAAAGCCTCCTCGACGGTACCATACTCAAGGAGCTCTTTGGTGTTAAGTTATCGAGCATCGATCACAGGTTCCTCATGATCATCGATGACAACCTCCTCTTTCTTGGTATCGCATCGAGCAGGAGTGAAACCGTTGACAAACGCCACAAGCTTGTCATAACTGGCTTGGTTGTGAGAATCCATTTGGTTCGGCTTGACGATATAATAGTTTGTTCCCTGCTCGAAGTGGTGGTAACTCCAACGGAAACAAAACTTTTGGAACAACCACTTCCTTTCCTTATCGAGCTCGTTGAGAATGGGGATTTCCATCAGGCCCGATCACGACCTCCTGGACGAACACAAAATTGATGGCCACCTCCGACACAAGTTGGATTAGGTAATACAAGTCCTTAAATGTACGGACAATTTCGAAAATGCCTTGAACACTTTCCTCGGTTGTTTCAGAGAAAGCCAACTATGTTACCCGTTTGAAGATTGGCGTTGGAGATGGAAATAGCGAAAAAAAATAGTGGAATCGTAGCACCGATCTCGAGATACCGACAAACAATCTCGAAAGCCCAAATGAAAGCGATCGAATTCGAGTACAGTTGGGAGGATGACAATTCCATATGGTTGAAGATGCCCACTTGGAGGTCACTGAAGGGAAAACGCAATCCCAACTACTTAAAAACAAACTCATACATCACAAATTATTCCTCGCGAAGGACGGGCATATCCGCTCATCTTGTTCGGGTCAAAAAACTGCCCAGTTCTCCTCGAACTCTGAATGATCCACACCTTCTCCCACGAGGGTAAACGCTTCTTCTAGTAAGGCAGTAAAGCGCGAGGCTATTCCTCGAGGCTCCTACCCGACACAATTCAGTAAGAGAGAAATGATCATGTCGACCAGATGAGTGTCCTCGACATTGAAAGCCATTTTAACTTGAAAATAGAGGACGAAAGTGAATTCGACAGTCAAATCAAATCCTTGATTCCACTGCGAATCAATTGAAATGGAGTAGAAAGGCACAGGGATGATTCCCTCGACCAAGGCCCTTATTCAACGACAACAAAGTCGCGAGGACATCCTCCTCGACTAACCCTTTTAGAAAAATCATGGCAAAAAATTCCCAGGAAAAGCTCGACAAATGTAATTATACGGGCAAAGAGCTCCCCGATACGTGAATCCATGAGTTCCGCAAGGAAGAAGCTCCCCGACATATGAACTATGAACTTTACATGAAGTTCATCAAAAAACTCATGAGATTCATCGTGAAACTCAAGATCTTCATGATAAACTCCATGAATGCCACCATTATAAACTTATGAAACCCATTTATCGCGCTACACGACACCAGAATGCCCACCAAAGCGGACTGCGCAGCGGTAGGCGTTTGAAAAATGGCCTAACCATCACCACACATCTACACTAGCCGAAACTAAAACACGAAATCTAAAGGAAAACTTACATTCATACTAATTGAAATTGTGAAAATCAAGGGGAAGTCAAGGACTTACTTGATCAAAGAAGATGAAACATTGGATGAAGGTGGTTCGACAATGATTGTAATGGCGGTAGTAATAGCAGAGTTATGAAAATCAGAAAGCAAGTAGGAAAAATATGTAAAACTTTGAAAATGTTTCCCTTTTCCCTATTTATAAGTCATTGTTAGGGAACGGGAAGGCGTGCCAACTCTTCAGAATATGTGTCGTTGTTTTCGGCTCATCATTAACCCTATTACAATAGCCATCATTACGCATTTAATACGACGTGTGATTCGAGGAGACGTGACATGTCATCTTTTCAAATTCCATCAATCATTTGACTCCCCGTACGTCAAATACAAACGATAAAATCTAGCATTCTCTCTCGAGCATGACCTCGGATAAAAACTTGAAGCAAATCTATGAGCAGTGCGAAATTCTCACTGGCGGAAATGAGCATTCAACGTGAGCATCGGCTGAAACCGTCGACCATAGTCCCATACTCTGCATCTTCCTCGTAAGCGAACACCAACTGGCCGCGAGCAAGATATCATCCTCGGGCGCGTGAACTTACGAACAAGAAGCATCAGCGGCATGCTCGGTCGACAGTCACACAAATTCTCAAACCACAAACCCCAACAGGGGCTGTCTTCGTGCTTAATCCCTCACTCATCCTCGACACACGGGCTAAATCTAATTCATTGCTCATATGCTTAGAAGCAACGAATTGGAGGCTCATATTCTAAACTTGACCTACGACTGGCCTAATCCACCCGTGTCCAGGACAACCCAAAAGTGATGGCCTAATACATCAGGACCAGTAGAAAGCATACTTCCAGTGTGCCCCTCTCTCAAAGACACGTGGCCAACAGATCCCGCATATCTAATGTAGTTGGCAGCGAACATCTCTGCCTGCAACATCAGATAGTTTATGCATTTCCCGTGAGTTGTGGGGTAGCTTCTTGGGACAACAAGCACGAGCTGCTCGTCCTTGCTTTCACACTGGAATCCTGGAAGTTACCTATTTTGAGCCTTGATATTCGGCTCGTAATAGGAACCAGTGACCAAGCGCTTGGGCACTATAAATATCCTCACATGCGAGGGAAGATATTAAACTCTTAATCCTTTTTTTTCTCACGTATCAATGCACTCTTACTTACTTCAACATCGGAGTGCCTTGCATGTATAGAAAATGATTTTATATCATATAAAGTATATCATATAAAGTTATACTTGTTTAAAGAAAAATGATTTTATATCATTTAAAAGGTGATAATAGTATCTACATATCTATTGTATATAATTAGAAATCTAAATTCAACATCTACCATAGTAATATATGTTATTACAAATTTAAAATATGATATTACAATATGTGTTCATATTATTTATATTTTATGATAATATCTTCGGTTATAAATATTATTTTAAGATGGAATTTGTTTTATCTGAAAGTTAAAAATATTATCTATAATTTTTATAAATACAATAAAGATAATTGCCATATTATTAATGAAACTTGCCTATTTACTTGAGTTCAACAGTTAGAAATTTAGCATTTAACAAAATCTCCTTACATTGAAAAGTATACTTTCTTACATTTTCTTTTTCTTTTTATATATAGTGTTTACTAACAAACATAAAAGACATATAAGAATTTCAGACATATTATTTTATTTAAAAAAAGTTTATTGAATAAGCGTAAATTATATGACCCTCATTTAAATTTTTAGGTTTTTTACTTAAATTTTAAATATTTTGATCTATTTTTAGCTATTGAATCAGATCATGTTCGAATTATTAAAATAAATCTGAATTGTTCACAACTTTGGTCGAACTTAGTTAAAGTTAAAAGAAATTTATGATGATCTAAAGTCGAAGATTGAGGTGAACTAATTTCGAGTTGAGTTAAACTAAATCAAATCCGACTCAACTTAATTCATTTCAAACCTTAGCCCTCGGTGATTGCTTAGAGAAGAAGACAAAAAAGTGCATGCTCCTACCCATTGAGGCTAGGGAATGAGAAGGTGTTATGGGTTTAGAAAGTGCGAGGGGTCGTGGGCTCTAGAGATAGATTGATTCTTCATGAGAATTTGTCTTGCCACCCATAGAATTTTACATGACACATCCTAATTTTTTCTAATAGCAAAAATACTCTTCTTATTTTTTTTTTTTGTTAACAAAGTGATGAAAAATTTTCCCTTTCGTGCAAAAAATATGGTATGTGTTTTTATTGGCTTTTTTTAAAAATTTGGTGTGTGACAAATTTTATCAATTTTTACAAAAAAATTTAGAAATAAAACAAAAATTAATAAAACAAAACAAAAAATAAACTACCAAATCTTTTAAAAATTTGGAAAAGACACACTATTTATTGGCATTTTTCGAAAAAAATAGTGTGTGACAAATTTTCGTAATTTAAAAAGGAATATGAAAATGAAGCAAAAAAAAATAATTATTATCAAAATTTTTAAAATCCAGAAATGATCATATATTTATTGGTATTTTTAGAAAATGTAATATCATACATGCATTTTATCGACATTTTTTAAAAATATAATATTCTACATGCATTTTACGGGCATTGTCGAAATTGCTGGTATGTAAGTATGCACTTTTACCCGAAATTTCAAAAAATATCAATAAAAATACATGTAGAATACTGTATTTTTTAAAAATACTGATAAAAATACATGTGAAAAATTATATTTTACTAAACATTTCGAAAATGCCGGAAAAAAGTTTGTATGAAAAATCCAGTATAAATTCAAATTGTCGGTATCCATGCATAAATTTAATAGAAACACTTGTAAATATTTGTCAGAAATTTCAAAAAATGTGGTAAAAGTCCAAGGTTTTCCAAAATCTCTTGAAAATAATAATTTGAATAGTAATAGTTGTGTGAGGGTACTATGGTAAAAATGCAATAAATGGGGTGCTAGATCAAACTCTATGGATCATAAGATAATTCTCATTCTTCATGGGTTGGACAGTTGAATTTCTTACGATTTTGGGCTTGGTCCAATTTAGAATTGATAGTATGGTCGAGATAAATTTAGCATGGTCGAGATAAATTTAGTTACTTTAAGAAGGACAATAATTTCAGGACTTTATTTTATGCATCCCATGGGGTGCTAGTTCAAAAGTTGTAAATGTTTTTAGATTTTACAGATACATCTCTGGACATACCCAAATTACATTCACTCAATGTTTTTGTGATGAGTCACTCTATGTTATTCAAAAATGTATTTGAAAATGCATCTATGTAATTATATTAGAGTTAATCTAGAGGTGCATCTATGTAATAACTTTTATTTCAAAATCTAATAAGGTTTACGAAGATGCATATCCAGAATGCACTTTGTAAGCATAAACCACAAACTAGTAACATATGCATATAGTTTAAGAAAAAAATAAATTAATATCAAAATATGTAACATTACATAGATAATCGTAACATAAATACGTAAGTAAATTTAACATTAAATTTCATCAGGATGTTGCAACATCATTAGAATATCTTCGGTCGATCTCACAATCTTCGCATTAATCTCAATCAGACCTTTTGTTCCGTAACCCTTATTAGATTTTTGAATTCATCCACATAACCCTTAAATATTCATCCGTCTTTAACTCAAAGTTGTTGAATTATATATTTCCTTCATTGTCAATCGAGGGTGAATAGAACTTGAGCTTCACAATTATTGATTGTCGGAGTATTGTACGAGATTCTCCAATATGGATTTCAGATCTAGAAAAGAGGTGTACTATCTGATCTTAAATTCAATTGAAGGTTTCATGTCGTTTAAGTAGACAAATGCAACATACCAATATATTTTCATTCTGGTGTAGTGTGTTTTTGTGAACAACATGAGATGAGAGACCACATATTTATACAAATTTTAATTCATTTTGGACCTTAGAAAACCTATCTTGTCTCAGAGGATATTCCATATATACCTCTCTGGACTCGCCTTATTTTTTTCTAATATAAGGGTTTCTACGGAGATTCATATTCGAAATACCCCATATTTTGTATTTTTGCAATTAAAATGAGGGCTAATCTAGAAGTGCATTTTTGAACTCATCGCACTGCCCCACTATTCATACAAAACCTATTTTATGCAGGAAAAAGTTGTTAAAAGGTTGAAATAGATAGTTTTCTTAAATTTGTTCCCAAGTTATACAATTAATGTTGAATATATATTCCGTACGTATCAAATTGTATCTAGATTACATCGGAGTCACCAATACATTGAAAAATGAGTCACCATCTATATACATAGTTAGATAAAAACTAAAAAGCATCAAAACATGTGTCGTCTCCTAAATCATTTCTATTGGTGATGACGCATTTGACTTTTACTTATTTGATTCTCTTTCAATCTCGCTCAATTTGGTGAACTCTTGCGACCTTTCGAAAAAGTGATCTGACCAAGTTTCAACCTCTTTTGGAAATGTGACATCCATTCCGACGATGTCTTTGGTATAGGAAACACCAGTATCAAATAAACTTGGAAAATTTTGTGATGTTGAAAGCCACACAATACACATGATGCGTCCAGATGGATTTTGATGTGGCCTACTTCGAAGTGAAAAAAATGTTTATGAGAAACCATATCTTGTTAGATAAATACATACCATATCATAAGAATTTTCTATAAGATGTCCCATTTCAAGGAAACTCATTCATTTTTCAACTGATGTCAGACCTCTAACACTTGGAACAAGAGCATCGTGAATTGCATCATAATGTTCTTTTATTCCTATAGTGATGTGTAGGATTTCCTACGCGTCTTCAACTCTTGGAGAAGCTATTGGCGGAAAAATGTGTGGTTCTCCTCTTCTTTACCGAGCAAACCCGAAATAGTTCAAAAAAAGAAGTTGTCATTACCTTTAACATTTACAATCCGCTCAATTAATGTATTTGTTCATAAAAAGCGGCATGTCTTCAATATAGATGCTTTTTGGTAACGACAATGAGAGATATGATTTGCTAATGCGAGCACCCTTGAAAATAATTTTTTATAGATTTAGGAGTTGGAGAATCTGGAAAATGTGTGTCAACACATTCAAAGTAAGAAGGATATCGCTTTGTAGAATTGTCACTCTCAGTCGATTTTACCTTTTAAAGGGAACCCTTCGATTTAACCTGTTCTAATGGTGGTTTCATATATGTGGTTTTAGGATAGACAATCATCCCCATCTTCTATTTGATGTGCAATTTCATGTTGTCATAAGCTTTTATGAATCTCTCTTGGATTACTTTCCACTTGATCATGATATATATATATATATATATATATATATATATATATATATATATATATATATATATATATATATATATATATATATATATATATATATATATATATATATATATATATATATATATATATATATATATATATATATATATATATATATATATATATATATATATATATATATATATATATATATTTATTGGTGTAGCACTTTCATCCTTCATCACACTTTTATCATCAAACGATAGCCTTTTCTAGTGAGTGAAAATCTCATCCATATGTATTGGTGTAACAAACTTCATTTTCTCTACAATTAAACAAGCACATGGAAGATCGTGTGTCTTTCCAAGTGTACAATTATACTTTGAAACGAGAGACGTTTTCAGTCAACTGTGAATAAAAGATGTTGTCTTTGAATCAGTTTTCTAATACAGTAATGCTCTAGCCAAAATATATTTTTATCTCATTATGTTGATTTCTGATCATTTGATTCACAGTGTCTCAACCTCTACAAAATTCAGTTTTACTATTTTCCTACCAATTCTTTAGTGTAGCATGTGCAGATTCAACTCTGTTAGTTATTATATTGTCAAAGTGTCTAACTTGATCGGTGCAAGCACAAACATTCATCTCATTCACCTAGTATAGAAGTGTGATCTCAACATATTTCAGGAAACCTGATATCTTGCACACACCCTGCATGGAAGAATTTATAACACCATTCGAGGAATCCATTATTTTATCCACTATCACACCAATTTTAACCATTTCCCCATATTTACGTTTTATTTGTTTGACCCATATTGCATGTTTAAGTTTGTTTTCACATTTATGGTTATGTGATACCTATAAAGTAATGCATAGGATGTAGGAAACACCTCTGTAACCAAATTCATCAGTGTGGTATCACAATCGGCTACAATGACCCTTGGCATATTTTCTTAGTCCATCAATGTAGTCTTGCACTCTTCCGAAGCCCGTGTAACATTTTCATTTTTTTCGCTTTCCAAAAATGAAAAATCCATCAAAAAAGTCATCTTCGTCGAAGTAACACCAACAATTTCCAAAAGCGGAAGCCTATACTTGTTTTTTTTTATGTTGAGTCAATTATAAACACAATGGAAAATATGTGGAACAACTTGATGGAATCAGGATGAGTCCAAAAAATATCTTGAACTATATCTCACACATTATGTACCTAGAAACATGGTGATCATTATCCAGATGCTTTAACATATGTTGCATTTTAGCTTTGGGTCCTCTCATCACTTTATTGTTTATGACACAAACATTGTATATCTACTTGATATTTGAGACATTTTGAGGTCTTTTCTGTTTCAATATTTCGTGTTTGTTTTTGGGTTGCACCATATCCAATATTATGTTAGAAACAAGTACCTTCTCCTCGGGATTAAGGAGACATACAATGGGATAAGTAGATAACTTTTTACACAAGTAATGATTATGTATATCAGAAACCACATTAAATTTTCAACTATTATTCACTTTACGGTACCCACGAATCTTAAATGGACAATTACACTTTCTCGATCCGGTGTCATCTCGTTTTAAATTTTGAATATATTATTTATACATGTCACTTCTTTCACATCCCATTGTTATAAATGCACGCCTACTATCAGAACCATTATTAGACCTCTCAATTACAACACAGAATCCATGGAGGCCTTTGTACGGATCTATTGGAGCATATGTTCTCACTCAACAAACTCTGGTTTAGTCATAAATTATTCTCAAACATCTACCTCCGCAACAACTGGTTTAGTATCCACCTCGACATCAACTTGTTTAATATCATCTTCGACATCATCAGATTTAACATCATCCTCCACTTCACTCGGTTTAATATCCACATACATAATAGCTTTAAGGAAAGTATCAGGGTGCACCATTATCTACGACCAGTCATAACAAAATAATAAATTAAAATTTTAGACTCAACTTTGACAAAATTATGAAATTCATATCCGAACTCATCAGTCATTTTACACGACAAAAACAAGATTTTTGCAAACAATGTGAAAGGAAAAATATGTTCTTTATTTGAAATTTTAGCTTTTTTTTTGTTCTTTTTGATGTGTTAAAAACAAAAAACAAAAAAATGTTGTTTTAGAGTACAAAAATTGTTTGAGAATGGATGAAAGTTTTTAAGGATTTTGATAAAATAGTTATGTTTGATTCAGAGGAAGAAAGATACAAAAGAGTTGTATTTTATTAAATTTTTCGTTTGACATTTCCGAAGTTAAATCTCTAAAATTGTTATTGAGTTGAATAAACTAATTTAATCAACTAAATACACATCAATGATATTTAATATTGATTTCAAATATACATATCTGAATTAACTTTTAGCATAACCAGATATGACTCACATACAAAACCTTATTTGTATATATTGACTACGTTTGAATATACATCACCCAAATATAAAAACAGCATAATCAAGTTTTTAGTTTGTTGATTGTCACCGCATGGAGTAGATAAAGTATCCTTTAATTTCATTACTCATGATAATAGCATTTACATACATTTCTTTAGTTCATTATTAAAAGTGATCCATTGGCATGTGATTCTTCTTTTTATATGAAGTGACCTCAAGGAACCACCACTTAGTCTCAGTTTTTGTTTGTGGCTGTAAATTTGTGAGTTGGATACCTTTATATTCCAAACTCTTCTTTAAAATATCCTAATAATTTACTACAACGTTAGCATCAATATGTTTAGTTAAGGAAGGTTCTGACCTTTTTATACCGTTATTGAAAAATGTACAAAACATGTATATATTCGACAATCGATTCATTGGCACCTCAGATTCTACTTGTCTCCCCCTTTGGATCAATCATGTGAAATAATAAAATTTTTGGGAATCACTACACTTTGTGAATATATTCATTTGATACCTTAATTCCTCAAACTCAAGCAATAGTTTATAAATAAAGTTTAATTATGTATTAGAAGAATATAAATATACTTTATCAAAGAAATAAGACTTAATTGGTAAGAAATTGATCCGTACATCTAAAAAAATATCATGTCTTCAACTAGTCTATTTCTAGTGAGTCATCGAAATCCAACTCGTCTAAATTTCTCAGTAATACAAAACTAATTATTATATCCTGTTTTAATCCTTTCAAATTTTAATTTAATTTTAAGCATTAAAAATATATTAGATTTTTTTTGGTCTTTGAAATTTTATTTTAATTTTTGTAAGATTGGTTTATGTTGACATTATAATTTATAACCCTCTTAAATTTATAATTTTTAAATGATAAAATTGTAAAATTATTAACTACAGTTATAAATACATTTAAAAGAAGACTTTTAGGAAGTTAGTCAAAATGTTGAAAATCATTTAGAAAAGTTAGTTAGAGAAAAGAGGGTGGTGGATTAGGGGTTAGAAATTTAGGGCTTTTCAATTATGTCTTTGTTAGTAAATGGGGATGGAGATGTCTCTCACACTACACTAAAAGTAATTTTTAACAGTGCACATTAGATAGCGCATTTGTATACAAAAGCGTTGTCATAAGTGAATTTAAAAAAAAACATGAAAATTGTATAAAATAATTAGTAAAAACGCTGCTAAAAATATGACCTTAGACAACGCTTTTAAAAAGCGCTGCTAAAGTATTGCTTTAGAAAGCGCTTTATCAAAAGCGCTGGTAAAGGTCTACTTTAGACAGCGCTTTAAGACAACGCTGTCTAAAGTCATAAAAAATTTAAAAAAAAATCAGAAAAGCGCTGCTAAAGGACCCTATTAGCCAGCGCTTTTCAAAAGCGCTGCTATAGATCCATATTAGTCAGCGCTTTTAGAAAGCGCTGTCTAAAGCCATATAAATGAAAATTAAAAAAATAGAATCAGTGAATTCACAGATTCACGAACAGAAAGCGTAACCCTTTCCCTCCTTGAACAAAAAGCGTAACCTTTTCCCTCCTTGAATCGAAACCGTAAATCCTTCGTCGTCGTACCAGCCCCCTTCGTCCTCCACCGTCTCTCTCGGTTTTCCTCCACCCACACTGGCCGGTTCTCAAGGTAGATTCTTTCTTGAAAATGTCTTTATCTCCATTGATGTCCAAACAGAGTTATCCTCCTATTAATAATGTACTATGCTAACATCTAAGACATTATCCTCCTATTGATGTCTAAACTGAGTTATATGTATGCATTTTGATTTTTGGGTTCTTCGTAGGGCTTGACATATAACAGCGACACTTTTAGCATTTAGCATTATTGCATTTTCTTTTGGTTCTTTGTTTTGGAATAAAAAAGATGATATATATGTTGAGTTTTTTTTTGTTATTTTAATTGGTTTCTGAACTGTTTATCATGTTTATATTTTCCATGAACTAGTACTTTTTTACTAGTATTTTGAACCTATATATATATACAACTTGTTTTTGATGATCCCTTTGTATTGGTGTAGTTAGTCGAAGACCATCACCGATTCGAAGAACATCAAAGCCGCATCATTCGCCGTCGACACCAATAGCACCTTTTCTTTCTTTGGTAAGTCAAGTTCAAATTCTATCTGTATCGATCAATTAAAAAACACAATTATTTTTATATAGATATATTTATTTTTAGTCCATGTTATTAACTCTAGAAATAAATTTCTAGAAATAATTCGTTTAATTCAAACAAAAAGAGAATAATCCGTTTATAGTGTTTTTGTTTACTTGAATAAGTAGAAAAAATGGATAAAAATGGATGTTTGTCGATCGATTGTCACAAGAGTACGAGAATGGGTATTGGAATTCGTTAAGTTTGCTGTTGAACACGCCAAAGACCCCAGTCGAATGAAGTGTGCATGCTTGGGTTGTTGTTATGTGGGTCGGGTTAACGCAGATGAATTGAAATTGCATTTACCAATTCGTGGAATTGATAGAAGTTATACGTCAAAAAAGTAACGACAACGTTGAATCGGGGGAGAAAAGTAGTACGGCCTATGCTTCAGATGACAAGGACACAAATACATAGGATTTTGATCGAGTCAAAGAGATTGCAGATGCACTTGAAGAAGATCTTCAGGATTTTCCCAAAATGTTTGAGAGATTGGTAAACAATGCAGAGAAATCGTTGTATAAAGGTTGCACTAAATTCACAAGACTGTCTGCGGTATTAAAGTTGTACAACTTAAAGGCGGGCAATGGATGGTCAGATAAAAGTTTCACATAGTTATTAACCCTTATGAGAGATATGCTTCTGGAGGATAATGTTCTTCCTAATCGAACCTATGAGGCCAAAAAAATGTTGTGCTCTATTGGCATGAGCTATGATAAGATACATGCTTTTCCAAACCATTGTGTTTTGTTTCGAAACGAATATGCATCGTTAAATGAGTGCCCTAAATGCGGTTTGTCTCGATATAAGAAAAAATTGTCTCCAGCAAAAGTCTTATGGTATTTTCCTATAATTCCGAGATTTAGGCGCGTGTTTCATAGTGAAACCGATGCAAGACACCTTACTTGGCATGCAAATGACAGAATTATTGATGGAAAGTATCGACATCCGGAAAATTCACCATAGTGGTCGAAAATTGATAATGATTATCCTGATTTTGGAGAAGAAGCAAGAAACCTTCGCTTGGCTTTATCTATTGATGGAATGAACCCGCATGGTCTTCAAAGTATCTCATATACCATATGGCCTGTAATTCTTATGATTTATAACCTACCTCCATGGCTATGTATGAAGCGTAAGTACATGATGTTATCTATGTTAATATCTGAGCCTAAACAACCATGGAATGACATAGACGTATACTTGACACCTTTGGTCAAAGATTTAAAGATTTCGTGGGAGAACGGGGTGGAGGTTTATGATGGATATAGGAAACAAAGTTTCAATTTGAGGGCGATGTTGTTTGGCACAATTAATGATTTTCCAGCATACGGGAATCTATCTGGGTATAGCATTAAAGGTCAACGTGTGTGTCCTGTTTGTGAAGATGGAACCGATGCGATGCGTTTGGAACTTTTTCAGAAGAATGTGTTTCTCGGTCATCGTAGAGTCTTACATTCTAAAAATCACTACCGTGTGTGGAGAAAAGCATTCAATGGAGACACCGAACAACGTAAATCTCCACCTGCATTGTCAGGTGACCAAATTTTTGAAAAGGTGAAAGACGTGCGTACTCAGTTTGGAAAGCCTTTTGCGCATACGGTTGTCAAAGGTGGGTGGAAGAAGAGATCAATTTTTTTGAATTGCCATATTGGAAGTCTCTGGATGTGAGACATTTTCTCGATGTTATGCATATTGAAAAAAATGTACTTGAAAGTGTTATTGGTACGTTACTCAATATTAAAGGAAATTCTAAGGATGGCCTTAAAGCAAGGGAGGACATGTTAAAGATGGGAATACGAACTGAACTAGGACCCGTGAAGAAAGGAAGCCAAACATATCTACCACCTGCTGCTTTTACTCTATCTAGAAAGGAGAAAAAGATATTGTGTAAGTTTCTAAGTAAATTTAAAGTTCCAGAAGGATACTCTTCTGATATTAGAAGACTTGTTTCTATGAAAGACCTCAAGTTAAAGAGTTTAAAGACACATGATTTCCATGTTATAATGGAGCATTTTCTACCAATAGGTATACTTTCTATTTTGCCAGATAAAGTAAGGAGTGCGATAACTAAGTTGTGTTTTTTCTTTAGGTCAATTTGTAGTAAGGTGATTGATCCTGAGATCTTACCAACATTGCAAAAATAAATTGTTATTACTTTGTGTGAGCTTGAAATGTATTTTCCTCCCTCATTTTTTGACGTAATGGTACATCTAGTTGTTCATCTTGTGAAAGAGACACAATTGTGCGGCCTAACTTATATGAGATGGATGTACCCTGCTGAACGTTATATGAAAGTATTAAAAGGGTACGTGAAAAACCGAAGTCGCCCAGAGGGTTGTATTGTTGAGCGATACATTGTTGAAGAAGCAGTTGAGTTTTGTACTGAATATTTGTCCAAAGTTCAATCCATTAGACTCCCCAAAAGTCATATTTTTGAAAAAAAAGGAAGGTAAAAGATTAATTGGAAATAAAATTGTGACAATATCAAAAGATGAACGGGATCAACTGCATCTGTATGTTCTGCACAATGACAGTGAGTTTGAGTCATATGTTGAAATGCACAAGGATGTACTCCGAGGGTTAAATCAGAATAGAAATGAAAATTGGATAGTACGGGAGCACAATCAAAGTTTTATACCATGGTTTAAGGATCATATTTTTTCAAAGCTTCATTCAGATCCCGCTTCAATAATAGAAAGGTTGATATGTTTGGCATATGGTCCAAGTTTGCATGTGTTTTCCTATAGCGCATACGTAATTAATGGAAACACATTTTATACCAAAGAACAAGATGATAAAAGTACTATGCAAAATAGTAGTGTGACCGTGCTTGCTGAAGCAATGCACATTTCAAGTATGAAGGACCTAACCCCCAAATATGCAAATCTGTCATATTTTGGGGTTATCGAGCATATTTTGGTGTTTGATTACGAGAAGTTTTAGATTCCTATCTTTGGTTGCAAGTGGGTAAGTAGTGGTGGCATACGAATGGATAAGTCGGGATTTTTGCAAGTGGATCTTAATAGGGAGGGGTACAAAGAAGAGCCTTTTATTCTAGCCTCTCAAGCTAAACAAGTGTTCTATGTCACTGACCCGACGAGTACAAAATGGTCTATAGTGCTTTTATCTAACAAAGTGGTTGGAGATAATGGTGTAGACCAAGGTGATATTGATGATGAGAATGAGTCATGTATTAGATGGAATGAGTCGTATATTATAAATGATCAAGATTAGAATATTATAGCGGATGAATCATATATAAAAAATGATCATAATGAGGGAATCTGGATAAACCCATCCGTCCGCATTGTTAAGAAACAAGTAATTCATGTTCTAACAAAGAAAAGAAAGAGATGTTAGTGAAAGAGGTAGCATATTAAAATATTTATGTTTATGTTTGTGTTTACGTTTAAGTTTATGTTTATGTTAATTTTCAGCATTGTCATTTTATATATATTTAAATGACTATGGAATTTTATATTGGGTTTATTTTTATGTTTATTACAGGTTAGATGACTACTAACGACGATCATCCACGTGATGATTCTGTGCATGATGGAGATAAGGCCGTTAGTAAAACGGAAATTGAATATAGACGAGGAATAACAATAATGAAGAGAATAATTCGGGATAGAGACCAAGGCATAAAGTATGATGTGCATTAGAGTCAAGAAGGACAACTAATTGAGCCTAACGGTTCAACGTTGACGAGTTATCTCGGTTCGGTGGTAAGGAGAGAAATTCCAATTACATGTGAAGATTGGAGAGCAAGAGTGTTGGACGACGCTAAAGATAAAATATGGAGTGAGATACAGGTACCATATGTGATGTTAATTGTTTTTAATGACGATTATGTCTCTAAATTACTTATACTAACACACTTTGTGTATGATTTTTGTAGAGGTCGTTCATTATTGAGGATACCAGGAGAGATTATATTCTTAAATTGGTCGGGAAACTACATAGAGGGTTTAGAGCTTTCTTGTCAAACAAGTTTCTTAGGGATGCAGATAAATTTTTTGTTGATGCAGAGCTTCCAAAGAAATATGCAGATTTGATTACAGCTGAGGAATGGGAAACTTTTAAATCCAAAAGAAATACCCAAAAATTTGAGAGTTTAAGTGTCGTAAATCGATAACAAGCATCAAGTCCAGCATATCCATACAGAAAAGGCCGTATGGGATATGCACGCTTACAACAATCTATTGTAAGTATCTATAAATTGTAAAGTATCTATAATATATGAACGCTTATATTTGATCATGTTATTTGGCTTAATGTGTAGCTAACAAAGGAGAATAGTTCTGAAACATCTCTTCCGGAACACATTTTGTGGAAGGAAGCCCGTGTGTGTAAGGATGGAGCTGTTGAAGAAAAAGTTCAACAAATTTTCGAGAGATGTGTAAGTATAACATTATTATTTAATTACATCATAATTTTATTTATTTAATTACATCATTCTTTTATTAACATATCATTCTTTAATTACAATATTTATATGAATTTCAGGAGACTCTTTCCCAGCCTATACCTCCAGATGAAGATAATGATTGCAGGAGAATACTCTCACGAGCATTAGATATTCGTGAGTATTCTGGTCGGGTGAGGGGTAAGGGATTTGGGATCACTCCAACATCCTTGAAAAAAAATCAAAGACAAAAGCTCAAAGCAATAAAGAACTTCAGGAGAAGTTGGAAAAGTTACAACAAGAGGTATATGAGCTGAGAAAGGAAAAGGAAATCGATCAAGCTATAGGTTTTAAAGATACTAGTGACAAAGGTAGTATCAATGGTAACTTTGGACAAAATATTCCCGAGGTAATTATATACCATCTTTATAAATTATAAAACCATATTTATTAATTATATAACCATATTTATTAATTATATAACCATATTTATTAAATTATAGGGCATTTCCCAGTGTCAACTCTATTTGTCGGCACCGGCTTATCGGATGGTTGGTAAGGGAAAAGTGTATAATACTTCGGGAGAAATGCTTCACCATAGACCGCTCCCAGATGGATTTTTGAAAGTATCGGTTGATGCCGTTTTAGAGGGGGTGCGTTGTTACCACTACCTGACGATGTGGCGGATGTAACATTGGTGGCAAATGCAATAGGATCGTTTGTTGCATGGTCGTCAAGCCTCATTTGCGTAGATAATGAGGTATGCTTAAAATTGTTTACTATTCAAATTTTTTAAGGCAATTATACTTACATTTTGGTTACATGGTAATGTTAGACTCCAACAAAATCCATTCCAAAAGATAAGGGGATTAGGCGAGAGACCGAGTCAATTGCATCAATTGAGGTACAACACAATTATATGACATTTATGCTATGAGAAATGCTAATTTATGATTTTATACTTTCCCTAACTAATTATATGATAACTAGATTCATGCTAAAGAGACTGCACAAGTCAGTAGGGGTAAGGCGCCCAAAATTAGCAATATTTCCACACAAAAAAAAAGAATGTTGCTAAGAAGACCGTGGCTAGCAAAAAAAAACTACTGCTCGATTCAGGTCGTGCCTTCGAACATATTTAGGAATTACAGATATTTCGGATGGTGGTACCCGCCTTATACCTATGAGTGCAGACATCTTTGGTTTTGAATACCTTGAAGAAATTGGTAGAGAGGATATGGAGCAAGTTTTTAGACATTTGGAATTAGGCCTCGGTGTTATCGGTATATACATCAGGTATACCCCGATCAACTTTGTTTAATTAGATGAACAATTTAATCCCTCATTTCAATGAATATAGTATAATGTTAATGATGTTTTAATTTAAGGTTTATGTATGACAACATTGTGCGCCCGCGTGGATTAGAAGCAAGATTTGGCTTCTTAGCTTCCAACACTGTCAATTCAGGGTTAATTGTAACGAGACTAGATGATGTCATAACATATGTACTAGGTTTATTCGTGGCCAGCAAAGATACTGAGAAGTTGTTCTTTTTGCCATATAATACTGGCAATGGGTTAGATTTTCATCCTAACTTGATCTATTATAATTTTCCGTTTTTGGCCATTGTTTAATCTTTGTTTAATCTTACAGTGGACACTGGTTATTGGTTGCGATTAATCCTATGAGAAAAACTGTGTATTATCTGGATTCGTTATACAATTATTGGTCAACATATCCAGATTTGAAACAGATGATTGACACGTAAGTTTTTCGCTCCCAAAGAGATATTCAAGTTTATGTTTATGTTTATGTTTATGGTCAACATATCTAGATTTGTGTTTATGTTTATGTTTCTATGTGAGATTGTTCTAAACAGTCGTTTATATTTTATTATAGCGTTCTACTAGATTTTCTCTCCCAAAGAGATATTCAAGTGCCAAAAATTAGAGCCAACAACGTTACATGGATCATAGTGGAGGTATATTTTCACAAAGAGATATTCAATTTTGATTACATTAGTGATGATACTTGATAAAACAATTTAAGGGGTATATCCTGATATATATTCGTATTTTCTTTCCATGTGTAGTGTCCTCACCAACGTAACGATATAGATTGCGGATATTTTATGTTGAGGTTTATGAAAGAAACTATTCTTTTGGATCGATTAGAGATTCCATCCATGGTATGGATTTCTAACTTAGGAATTACATACTATTTTCATATTTTGTGTTTCTCATAAAATGACATATTGTTTTAACTAAATCACATACTATGTTATATTATTATATATGTAGTACTTTGAGGAATTCAATTGTGCACATTACTCAAAAGATCAATTGGATGAACTTATGGAGGAATGGTGTCAATTCATTATCGGGTTGAGAATTTTATAAGTTAAGGTATATTATCTTATTTCCTTTGATGAGAACTTTCGAGTTTTAAGTATAAATTAAATTTGAATAAAGTACAATGTTAATATTATCATGTTATGAATTTCGATCATTTTGTTTTTTTTCCAGGTTTATAGGTGCATGTGTAGAAGATAGAGCTAAGATATTCATGTTGTTGTTGTTTCATGAGAATTCTCGAAGATAGAAAGATGTACAGATGTAACATCAATTTTTAATTTTAGGATTTTTAACTTGTAGAATAAATTTTATAATTGTTGTTGTATATATTCATGTTGTTGTATATATATGTGTAATTTTTATATATGCATATTTTATTGGAATGAAGCTACCAAATATGGTGCATAATATGGTGAAAACCTGGTTCAAATATGGTTAAAATTCTGATTAAAATGCATTATATATATTGGACAGCGCTTTTGTAAGTCAAAATAGATAATTTATTTAAAAAAATCGTGAATAATAGACAGCGCTTTAGGAGAAAAGCGTTGTAAAAACTCAAAAATAAGCGCTGCCTAAAGTGTGAAAGCTCTGTCTAAAGTGGGGGGGAATAGACAACGCTTTTAAAGGAAAGCGTTGTCTATAACAAAACTCTGTCTAAAGCAAAAGCGCTGCTAAAGGGGTATATAAAAAGCGTTCTCTATTCTAAAAGCGTTGTCTAAAGTGGGCATAAGAAAGCGCTTTTACATTGAAAAAAGTGTTGTCTTTTCTTTTAGCAGCGCTGCTTTAGGCAACGCTTTAAAGCGCTGTTAAATTCCTAAAAAAACGTTATCTTTTCCCTTTTTTGTAGTAGTGTCTGAACAAGGGGCTATGTGGTCTGATTTGTTGAAGTTTAGGTATGGTGACCTCCTTAGAAATTTTCAGGGTGACATGCTAGTGAATAGAGCGAACAAGTTTTCGTTATGGTGGAGAGATGTGAGGGATGTTTGTAGGCTCAAGGTGTATGGTCATTCGTGGTTCAATAAGTTTTTTCTTGCAAGTTGGGATTGAGTCTTTGGTTTGGATTTTGGAATCATTGTTGGTTAAATTCTACTCCATTGAAGTGCTTATTTCCTATTCTATATGATGGTTGTTCATCTAAGGATGGTAAGATTGTGGATATGGGTTTCTGGGAGGAAGATGAGTGGTTTTGGGATTTTGGCGCATAATCCCTTGATGTTTTAGGGGAGCTATAATATGAGTGACTTGGTTTATTTTTTCTCTTGTGGTAAACTTTGCACCTTCTCAGGTTGTACCTGATTCGGTTGTTTGGTGGTGGAATTCTGATGGTTTTTCGGTTAGAAATAGCTATCGTAGGTTGTATGAATTGATATCTATGGGGATTGCTTTGGAAGATGATAGTCTTCAGGTGCTCAATAATATTTGGAAGGCCAAAGTTCCAGGTAAAGTTAAGATTTTTGGTTTGCTTTTTATTCTCAATAGTTTACCAACCCGAAGGAGCTTTTTCGGAGAGGGGTGATTTAGGATATTCTCTACAGTTTTTGCCCCATGTGCAATCAACATGAAGAAGACTGGAATCACCTCTTGTTTAGTTGTTCGGTGTCGAAGCGGGTATGGGAGGGTGTTTTTAGATGGTTGGTGGCTGGGAGGTGGTTATTGATGATCTCAGTTTGGATCCTCTTTGAGTGGACCAGGTTTCTCGTTCACTTTCTCGAATTGTTCACCCATCTTTTGGTATGTTCTTCTGGTTGTTGGTTTCTTGGTGCATTTGGTGGAGTAGGAATAATCTTATGTTTATTAACAAGCTTGTGGTTGTTGGGGACATTTTTAATTTTGTTAAGTCATTTGGTTGGGATTGGTTTTCAATTTTAGCTAGAAGAGGCTTAGAGGTTGAAAAAACAATTTGGTTGACCAACCCTTTGGATTTATTAGGGTGCTAGATTTTGTCTTGTTGTTGTTTGAAGTTTGTTCTTATTTGTTGTTTTTTTGTATTGGGTTAGCACCCCTTGTGTTGTTTAATACAAAGTTTCTTATCCAAAAAAATTCAATCAATACAAGAAGATATTGTACTACCTTCCTTTCCAATGCTACTTAATTTATTTAATATGGTATCATACGTCTAAAAATGGACCTTTTCACTTCATCTTCATCATCTAACTTTTTTACTCAAGATCAAAGCTTCATTTATTTGTTCATCTTCTCCAAAAAAAAAGCAAGTCGTGCATCGAGCTTTATAGAATCTCCAATGGAGACCATGAAAGCTCTCTATAGGACTAAAAAATATGGTTCATTCTTCGCAAGCTACCTCGCCACAACTTGCAATTCAAGCTCAGCAAATTTGTTTGCACCGAAGTTATCAATCAAACTTTACGAAAGTAAATTTCTATTGTGAAACAGCAAGTAAAAGGTGTTATTATCTCTCGCAAACTCCACAAATTAGTGGTAAATCCTCATATCTCTCCTATTTTCAAAATTGACAATGATAGGATGACTAACATTATATCTGAAGACTATGAATCTTGGATAGTTCAAGATCAAGCATTGTTCACTTGGCTTTTGTCTATAATCCCAGAAGTTTTGTTGCCTTTTTTTCTCTCATGCAAACATGCTTATGAAGTTTTGGACAAGGTGCATAAGAATTTTCATTCACAAATGAAAGCTCAAGTTCACCAATTAATATCATAATTGAAAACTAGCAAGAAAGGTAATTATCAATCTGAGTATGGGGGATCTTATATCTGGAAATTAATTCTCTATTAGTTGTGGGGGATCCTATATCTGAAAGGGACCAAACATATCCAATTCTTCAAGGTTTTCTTGAAGAATACCACCCTTTCATCATGATAATCCATGGAAATGTTGAACCAACATGTATACATATGATGTTAATCATCTTTTATATGTACAAGAAACAATGTTAGACAAGTTTCGCCAAGAACTTTCAACTTATAGTGAAATTTATAATGTTTCTTAAACATAACCAACATTTCCTTCGGCAAAAATGGTGGAATATTAGGCTCTTATAAACACTATCATGGTAGACAAGTTTATAGCATATCTAGTCAACCAACTTGCAAACTATGTAACAAATATGGTCACTCAATAGCTGATTATTGACATAGATATGATAAGTACTTTGAGCCTCCACCACTGAAGCCTCAAGAACATTTATCTTCCTCAAATGGTTCTACTTATGCTCACAAAAATCAAAAGAATCAAGCTTCCACTTTTGCACAAGCAACTACATTTTTAACTCATCAGAACAATCTTTAAGTTCCTCTAGGTCTTAAGTATCAAGCCTAGTTTGAAGACTCAAGTGCTTCTTATCATATTAGTTCTATTATTCAAATTCACAAAATAGAAAAGTTAGTTGGTACCTCAAAGTTCAGATCCAAACTTTTTTCAAATTCTATGTTGAAGTTAAATAACTTACTTCATGTTTCTAGAATCACAAAAAATATAATTTATGTGTCTAAATTTTCAAAAGATAACTGTGTTTACTTTGAATTTAATTCTAACAAATTATATGTTGAATCACATGCATATATTTTGGTGTTGCTTGAAGAATTTCTTTATGATAGTGGATTTTATTGCTTCATAAATAGATTTAGAACCCTCAAGAAATATCATAAAAAATATTCCTCAAAATGTGGTTCCTTTTGTAGATAACACTACTGCTATTTTTAGGTATGATAATGCAAGTTTAATTCCAAATAATGTTTCCATTTTGAACTCTAGGTTAGTTCATAAAAATCCTAGAGTTATTCATAGCATACTTGACTTGTGTAATATACATTTGAGAAATAAAAAAACTTTTCTAAATGTTGTACCCCAAAATTTTCCCTCTCACTTATCAATTATTTTCTCACAAAGATCTCTCTTGGTTCAAAACTGCACTAGGATTGATCAACTCAAGACACCTCCTTAAGCACTGATGACCAAACTAAGGTTTGAGATTGCAAAAGGATAATTGAACTTTCAATTATTCATATGACTTTCATGGATCATTATGGACCTCCAAGATTACTCATGTCAAGTTTCAAGCCTTGGATCACACTTTTGCTCAGTCAATTGAGCAGTTGACCTAAAGTCAAATGTATTGGGGAAAAAGTCAAATATGGATAATTCACAGTAAAAATTCATAATTCTTTTATCCACATAAACATTATAAACTCATATGCATCATTTGATCAAGTTTGGACCATAATTCCTCAAAAAATTGATCAAATCATCAAAAGGGTAAAATGGTCAAAATTAGGGTTTTTACTGAGAAGGGGCAATTTCTGATTTTTGACCTAGCAAATGATAAATTGGTTTGAAGCATAATATCAAGAGTTAAATTTCATCATTTTGAACTAATGGCATGACCTAAAACATTGCTCAAGATCATTGGATTGACAGATGAATTTCAGTCAACTGATAAAAAGTCAATTATGCACTGAAAAGTCAAACTTTGACTTTTTGATCAAAATAAAGTTTCAAAAATCATATTTCATCAAGAATTATCAAAATATGAAACTTGTTCATCAAGAAATTGAAAATTGAAAATTCTAAGACTTAGAAATTTTTCTAAGTGTTAGAAAGTTAACATTTTTTCATAACTTTGTGCCAAATTTCCACCATGATGCATGATGATTCAAGAAAAACTTCCAACATGAAATTTGTAGATCTCAATGAGATATAAAACATTGAAGGGCAGAACTTTTTCTATAAATGCTTGTATTTCAAGTTATGAATTTATGAAGACATGTCCATGAAACTAAAAATACTTAGTGAAATTTTGAGTATTTTAGTCAGGATTTTGACCTAACTTCATGGAAACTTTTCACCTAGTTCCAAATTAATTCTTCAAAAATGTCCAACATGAAAGTTGTAGAGGATGTTCCAAGATTTTCAAAATATCCAAGAACTTGAAGAGATAATTTTTGAGCTAGGATATTCGAAGACTTGAAGTTGGCATGATAAACTTGAATTATAAGTCATTTTTGTGATGAACTCATAATCAAATCTCATAACCTTATCATTCAATCTCACTTTTCAGGCCATGTTGCTTCTAAATCTCTCCATAATTAAGTAATTATACAGACCCTAAGTGTATTACACAAGGATTTTATGTTTTGTCCAAGTCTTGATACCATTTATGGTTGAAATTGCAAAAAGTAACATATCCATTCTTGTAAAGCAAGCTTTTTCACAATGTCAACCCCTTCTTGAGCCTCTCAATGGCTCCATCTGCTCACACTCAACCTAGAAACCCAGAAGAAGCATGTTTAAAGTGATTTAACCACTCTACATAGCTTGTAACACACATTGGGATTTTGGTTTTCCACTTTGCTTCAAAAACAAGCAAAAATGCCATAACATGTGATCTTGGTAATATGACCATCTCAAGTCTCCAAATCTTTTCCTATATATCAAAACGCTCTTATGAAAATGAGGGGATGAATTTACAAGCCCTTAAACCCTCTCATACACTCTCAAACCCGAATTGGCCAAAAATCACCATTTTTAAGCTTTTGAAACCTTAACTTCGAAACTCATCATTCTTGCAACTATTGTCCAAACAAATCCTCTAAACACTTCATATATATCATATAGTAACTATCCATACCCATGTTTCCTCACTGTAACATCATTTTAATCATCTACCATTTTCAAAATCCACCATTGCAACTTGACTTGAGTAGACCAATCCAGACACTTTCAAGGAAAAGTAAAAGTTACAACATACTCACCAAGGTCCCAGGAAGCTAAATCAATCATCATATTGCTTCTGGAAGTCGTGTAGAGGCCATTGAATTTTTGCATAAAGAGGTAAGTTTTTCCAACTTTGAGATCTTGATACAAGCATCATTTGCACTTACTTCTAAAAGATAAAATGTAGATATCATGTCTATGAAGCTAGCCATATCCTTAAATTTCATTTTAATTGAATGTGGGATGAGAATTTTGAAACTAAATATTTTGGACATTTAGGTTTTCAGTTTGGTACAGGTAGAAATTCGTGAGTTATAGTGGGAATAAATAAAAACTAATAAAATATTTGAAATCCTTGTGAAATTCCAAGCAAGTTTCATTTTTACATTTTTGAATTTGGTTGAGAAATGAGGAAGTTAGAGTTTTAAAAAAAAATGGAAAATACATGTTATTACAGTAACGGTAACAACATGCAGGAGGAAGAAGAAGGAGGCCCTGACCATTTTCAAATTTTTACATATAACTTCATTTTATATTTAATGATTGTTGTTTCACTAATGGATGTAACAACCACCCCAGTGGCAAGCAGTGCATGTTTCATGTCACTTTCACCTTAAGGGCGCGGGTTCAAACTATAATGAACCCCCCTTTTGCATATTTTTTGTTATTTTGTGATTTTGTGATTTCAGGAAGCAATGTTCTAATATAATATTACGCAAGCACATGGTTGACAGAGAAACATGCCTGGCCTAGTGGTATTATTTTGAGTCAGTAACTTGAATGTCTTGAGTTCAAGCCTTAGCATGACCACATATTTTAATTTTATCACTTGACTCATTTTATATTTTTAACAAACTTCAACAATTTATTTAACCCATCAAGTTAACTCCTTTGGAACTAATTTTTTGCACACTACTAGTTTATTAGGTCTATTTTATGAATATATAAAAATATCACAAAAAATATTTTTATTTTCATTATTCGTGATTTATTCAAAGTAGCATCTTTTAGTTTTTTTATTTATTTATTAAAAACAAAACAAAAAACAACATTTTTCTTAACAAATTTCTTTTCTTAATTAAATTAATTTTTAACTTAGTTTTTGCTTTGAATTTATTTTCTAATTAAATCAAATTAGAATTTAGGGATTTTAATTAATTAAATTCTTTCCTTTTGTTAGTTTAATTAAATCAAGACTTTTCATAAACAAAAAAACCTAAAAATGCTTTCTTGATTAATTTTATTTATTTTAAACTAGGGTTTAATTTTACTTATTTTAATTAATTATTTTGTTTAGATAATTAGGTTAAAACCATTTTCTTCAAAATCTAAACAAAAATAATTTCTTTTCCATTATCTCCTTGTTTATTTATTCAATTATTGTACATTTATTCAATATGGTTGTAATAGTTAATTTGGTCTAATTTTCTTGCAATCCTGATCGGTCACCATTTCTAGTAAGTTTCGCACCTTTTTCCGACAAGAACTCATAGTCTTGGTAACACTAAGTAGCATTTGCATGTGTTTTAAAGTAAGTTTTCTTATTTTCGTTTGTGTGAAGTTGTCGCATATTTTTACTTTATGAGTGTTACAAAAAGTGTCTTTTTATGCTCTGGTTGGTAGTGTTGTTGTCCAGGTGATGCAATGGAAAGATAGGAACTTGTGGCGCGCACGAGTGGATAAAAGAAGCCGGGAAAAGCTGTGTTCAGAGGTCAACACGGGCACCCGTGTGGAGCAACACGGCCCGTGTTGAATTGTGGCTGGAAAAGCAAGTTTGCAATTGAGACAGAGAATTCACACGGGCACCCGTGTGCACAGACACGGCCCGTGTGAGAAAGTGCCTGGAAATGGTTGATTTATGCCAAGACAGAAGATCAACACGGGCACCCGTGTGCAGCAACACGGCCCGTGTTGATGAGCGCGTCCTGAATATTTGTTTCATGTTTTCTCGCTCAAAGGGAATCATTAAGGGTATTTTTGGCATAAGATTCTAACCTGAACCAAGGAGGATATAAAAGCAACTTTAGAACAAGAAGAAAAGGACTTTTTGACTTTTTGAGATCATAAGAGAGAATTGCAGAGTAGAAGAGAAGACGGAAACGAGGTTTTGGAAGACGAAGAGATTCAACGGTGGACACCATTGAAGATCCGAGTTCTCCCAATTATTTGTAATGTCTAAACTTTTACACTTGTGTTTCTTGAATATTATGAGAGGCTAAACCCCCCAATGCTAGGGGGTGTCCCTGATTCGATCTGTAATAACTCTGGATTAGGAATTTCGTTGATTTAATGTTTGTAGTATTCAATTCGATTGTATAATGTTTTCAATGTTTTCTTTATCTGATCAATAAGGATTGTTATGTGGTTAACAACTCGTAGGACTACGATTGTTAAGGTTTGTATACAATTGAACCTTATAATTATCACCTAGGATTAAGGATATAGTAAGGTTATTTAGAAATTCTTGATAATTGAATGATTTGGTTTTCTTCGATTTCTCTAAGGACTTAGATAATCGGATTTTAAAAATCAAAAGCTTTTCACTAAGGACTTAGGAAAAGCATCCTTGAGAATAAATAATTGAATTCTATAAACTTGTTAAAGAGATCTTGATCCAGAGGAATTAGAGAATGAATCACACACCTCACCTTAGCATTATCTTCTTATTATCAAAAGCTCAGTTTTAATTTCAGTTAAATCCTAGTATTTTAATCCATTTTCGTTAATCATTTGAAACAGCACCCTTATGCTCTTTTGTTTAATTGACTTAGTGTAATAACTTATATTTTCCTACGCAATCCTCGTGATCGATACTTGGGGTAAAACCCTTTATAACTACATCGGTGAAACTAGTACACTTGCTATTTTTCCGATCAAGTTTTTGGCGCCGTTGCCGGGATTGCCAAAATATAAGTCATTATTTAGTCAACTAGAATTTTATTGCTCTGCAATTAAAATTATATTTTGCATATTTTTATTTATTTATTTTTACTCCCAACTAATCATTGTCTAATCTTTTATGCGAGGTAAGACCTCAGCTGAACTTCTTTTTGACGCAGAACCAGAAAGATTATTGAGAGCACGACTTCGAGAAGTTAAGCGGAAAAGACTGGCTTCAAAAGAAGAATCACCGGTAGTTTCAGAATCAGAAGACGAAGAAATACTATCTATTTCATCCGAACAGTCAGAATCCGAGCCCGAAACTATGGCAGCTGATCCACCCCCGCCAGAGAGACTCTTGGGGGATTATGGAAGGGCGAATGCACCGCTTGGAAGAATGACCATAGTGAATCAACCGGTTAACGTGGCACACTTCCAACTACATCCCTCCACTATCCGACAGTTAGAAAGCAAGCCCTTTGCAGGAAGAATCAATGAAGATGCGAATAAGCATCTACAGAGATTCCTGACCACAACCACATCATTGAAGATCGAAGGCCACTCCGAAGAAGCAAAGAGACTTGTGATGTTCCCTTTCACGTTATCCGAAGATGCGGAAGAGTGGTTTTACTCACTTCCAGCTGGAAGTATCACCACATGGGAACAAATGGAAACTGCTTTTCTTAATGAGTACTTCCCAGCTTCGGTCTTCATTCGAAAAAGATACGATATCGTTAATTTCAAGCAGAAAGAAGGGGAACTGCTAGGAGATGCATATAAAAGATTCAAGAGGTGTTTGGTTGCTTGTCCTACTCATAACATGGACTCAACCGAACAAATGCAGACGTTTGTTAATGGTCTCCGAGTTAAAACAAAACAACTGATCGACACTGCAGCCGGTGGCTCAACTAATTTCTCAACAGCCACTGGTATCAAGAGAATCATAGAAGCTATTGCCGCGAACGAGCACATAGAGTTATATGATCGGGCAATAAGCCAACCGGAAGGAAAAATTGATTTGAAGCTGGCAGACCAAGTGGTTAAAATGGAGGAACAAATTGCGATGGAAGTGGAAAGAAGGTTAAAGAAGATGAATATTGGTGAAAAGAAAGTAGCACAGGTTGAGCCAATCACTTCAGTGTTGTGTGAAATATGTGGTGGGCCGCATTTTGCTATGCATTGTGTGGCAACGCAAGAACAGGTGGAACAAATTCATATGTTGAGGCAAAACAATCCATACGCCAATACATACAATCCAGGTTGGAAAAATCATCCAAATTTCGCATGGAAGGATCAGCAAGGAAACTTTCAAAAGCAAGGACCAAACCAGTTTCAAGCCCCAGCGCAACAACAACCTCCATACCAGCAACAATTTCAACACCACCCACAACAGTTACAATCTCAAAGTCAACAACAGACACCGAAGAAGGCAGACTGGGAGATAGCGATTGAAAAAATGGCCGCTCAAAATTCTCAATTCCAGGAAGAAACCAGGAGCAACCTGAGGAATACAGGGGCTTCTATCAAAAATCTGGAAATCCAAATGAGTCAGATTGCACAACAAATGACTAACTCTCAACAACAGGGTGCTCTACCTAGTGCTACGGTTACGAATCCCAGAGACAATAATCATGTGAACACTGTGACTACAAGAAGCAGTAAATCCAATGACAAACCTGAGAAGAATTCTGATGAAGAGGATATGTTGATTGAGGTGGATTTAGAGATTAAAGAAAATGAGGTTGTAAGTCAAGAGGCCATGGGGGAAGAAAGGGTGGTAAAAGAAAAAATAGTTACACCTAAGCCGGCGGTTAAGCTTCCTTTCCCCACAAGAAATAAGAAGAAAGAACAACATGAGAAGAATTTCGAGAAGTTCCTGGAAATGTTCAAGAAACTTGAGCTGAACATTCCCTTCTTAGAGGCACTTGAGCAAATGCCAACCTATGCAAAATTCATGAAGGATATTATTTCAAAGAAGCGGATCATCGAGAGTGATCCGATTATTCTAACTGAAACGTGTAGCGCTATTTTGCAGGGCATGAAGATTCCGGTTAAAAAGACAGATCGAGGTTCAGTAACTATTCCATGCACCATCGGTGATAGGTCTTTCAAGAAAGCTCTAATTGATTTAGGAGCAAGTGTAAGTCTTATGCCATTATCCATCTACAAAAGATTGGGAATAGGTAAAGTACAAGATACACGAATGACACTTCAGTTTGCTGACCAATCGGTGAAAAGACCTTACGGAGTGGTAGAAGACGTGCTGGTGAAGATAGACAAGTTCGTGTTCCCTGTAGATTTTGTTATTCTAGAGATGCCCGAAGATGAAGAGATACCAATCATATTGGGGAGACCATTTTTAGAGACCGGGAGATGCTTGATCGACATAGAGGAAGGTACTATGACCTTGAAAGTTTATGATGAGGAATTAAAGATTGATGTGCGAAACACCATGAAGTACAAAGATGACATTGCCACAAGTAAACACATTGAGGTAATTGATCAAATTTGTGATGAAGGAAATTCTTTGACAACACAAAAGTTACCGTTGGAGAGAGTTTTGAGTTTATCAATCTTTAGAGAAGAGGAGATAGTTGATGAAAAAGATAGTGAAGTTTTAGCCATGATGGAAACAACATCATTTGTAAAAAATTCTCGTCACAACCGATGGGAAGAGCTAAGGAAACCGCTAGTGGAAGGAAGTAAAGATGAACAAAAGAAGGGGGCTGAACTAAAACAATTACCGGAAAACCTTAAATATGTTTTTTTAGACACTGAGAGTAAGTGCCCGGCCATCATAAGTTCTCACCTTGAATTCCTTCAAGAAGATAAGCTTGTCAAAGTTCTTAAAAAGCATAAGAGTGCTCTCGGATGGTCCATAGAAGACTTGAAAGGAATAAGTCCAACAATTTGCATGCACAAAATCCTAATGGAAGATGATCACAAACCAGTTGTCCAACCTCAACGACGACTCAATCCAGCGATGAAGGAAGTAGTTAGAAAGGAGGTGGTGAAACTTTTGGACACAGGGATGATTTATCCAATATCAGACAGTTCATGGGTGAGTCCAGTTCATGTGGTTCCAAAGAAAGGTGGCACTACAGTGATTAAGAATGAAAAGAATGAGTTGATTCCCACGAGGACAGTTACAGGGTGGAGAGTCTGTATTGATTACCGCAGACTGAATCTGGCGACAAGAAAAGATCACTTCCCGTTGCCTTTTATCGACCAGATGTTAGAAAGATTAGCGGGTCATGAGTACTATTGTTTTCTCGATGGCTACTCGGGGTACAATCAGATAGCTGTCGCACCTGAAGACCAAGAGAAGACCGCGTTTACATGCCCTTTTGGTGTCTTTGCTTACAGAAGAATGCCATTCGGGTTATGTAACGCCCCAACCACATTTCAAAGATGCATGCAATCTATTTTTGCCGATATGCTTGAGAAGCATATGGAAGTATTCATGGATGACTTCTCGGTTTTTGGTAAGTCTTTTGATAATTGGTTAACTAACCTTGCTCTTGTGTTAGAAAGGTTCCAACAGACCAACCTTATCCTCAACTGGGAGAAGTGTCACTTCATGGTGCGTGAAGGTATAGTTTTGGGACACAAAATTTCTCATAAGGGAATAGAAGTTGACCAGGCCAAGATAGAAGTCATAGCAAAATTTCCTCCTCCCATAAATGAAAAAGGTATCCGAAGCTTCTTAGGGCATGCGGGTTTTTACCGCAGATTCATAAGAGACTTCTCGAAAATAGAAAAACCTTTAACTACGCTTTTAGTTAAGGACAAGACCTTTAATTTTGATAACGAGTGTGCCGTAGCATTTGACAAAATAAAGCAAAAATTAGTGTCGACACCAATTGTTGTAGCCCCTAATTGGTCTCTACCTTTCGAGATCATGTGTGATGTAAGTGATATTGCAATAGGGGCGGTTCTAGGACAGCGTAGAGAAAAATTATTACATGTCATTTACTACGCTAGTCATGTGTTGAACCCTGCACAGATAAATTATGCAACCACCGAAAAGGAGTTGTTAGCGGTTGTTTATGCCTTTGATAAATTCAGGAAATATCTGTTGGGTTCCCGAGTCATTGTTTATACTGACCATGCTGCCTTGAAGTATCTTTTTGCTAAACAGGACTCTAAACCAAGATTGCTAATATGGATCTTACTCCTTCAGGAGTTTGATGTGGAAATTCGTGACAAGAAAGGGTCTGAAAACACTGTGGCCGATCACTTGTCTCGAATGTCACCTATTGAAGAAACAGAAGATACGCGCCCAATAAAGGACGAGTTCGCAGATGAACATATCCTCACTGTTATTGGTGTGCCTTGGTTCGCCGACTATGCGAACTATCTGGTAGGTGGTATTATCCCTGATGATTTTGACTATAACCGAAAGAAAAAGTTTTTACATGATTGCAGGTTCTACTTGTGGGATGATCCATTCTTATACAAGAAGGGAATAGATGGTTTGATTAGAAGATGCGTACCCGAGGAGGAACAAAGGGATGTGCTAAAAGCATGCCATGACTCCGAATATGGAGGGCATTTCAGTGGTGACAGAACGGCTGCAAAGGTTTTACAATCTGGGTTATATTGGCCTACTTTGTTCAAAGACGCTCAAAGCATAGTGAAAGAATGCGACAGGTGTCAGAGAACGGGGAATATTTCAAAAAGAAATCAGATGCCTCATAAGGGTATACTTGAAGTGGAATTATTTGATGTGTGGGGTATTGATTTCATGGGACCGTTTCCACCATCCTTTGGGAAAAACTACATCCTTGTAGCGGTGGACTACGTCTCTAAGTGGGTTGAAGCAGTAGCTCTTCCTACGAATGATGCTAAGGTGGTAGTGAATTTCCTCAAAAATAACATTTTCTCCAGATTCGGTGTACCCAGAACACTCATAAGCGATGAAGGTACTCATTTCTTGAATAAGTTGATGGAAAATCTGCTGAAGAAGTATAATGTGAAGCACAAGATTGCAACACCTTACCACCCACAGACTAGTGGTCAGGTCGAAGTATCAAACAGGCAAATAAAGCAAATCCTCGAAAAGACTGTGAGTGCTTCAAGAAAAGATTGGGCTATCAAGCTTGAAGATGCATTATGGGCATACAGGACTGCATTCAAAACGCCCATAGGCATGTCACCCTATCAGTTGGTTTATGGTAAAGCTTGCCATTTACCACTCGAGCTTGAACACAAGGCGTTTTGGGCTTCTAAATTCCTTAATTACGATATTGTAAAAGCCGGTGATTCTCGTATTCTTCAACTACATGAGTTAGAGGAATTTCGAGATCAAGCTTATGAAAATGCAAAGATATACAAAGAACAAACAAGGAAGTGGCATGATCAAAGAATCAGCAAGAAGGACTTTTGGGAAGGCCAGTTAGTGCTGCTATTTAACTCCAGGCTCAGACTTTTTCCTGGGAAGTTGAAATCCCGGTGGTCCGGTCCGTTTGTGGTCCAGGCAGTATTTCCCCACGGAGCGGTAGAAATTAAAAATCCAAACAATGGGGATGTATTCAAAGTGAATGGACAAAGGTTGAAGCCCTATTACACTGGAGTAGGAGCAGGAGTGATCGATCATTTGCGTCTCACCGGATGAGGTGTAGACCGTCGAGCCATGCGACGTTAAACGAAGCGCTTCGTGGGAGGCAACCCACGCTCATGTTATTCTAACGCATTTTCTTTTATTTTGTTCAAATTTCATTTCATTTTAGGTGGTCGGAGGTTTGGATCGGTAGGAGCGACGTGAGTCATAAAGCACTAGGATAAATCGTGTTTGGTGCGTACAGGAGCTTCAACACGGGCACCCGTGTGCATGAACACGGCCCGTGTGAGGCGGGAGATTGTGGAACCTACAGAGGAATCAACACGGGCACCCGTGTGGGGAAACACGGCCCGTGTTGTGTGAACCAGGGAAGAAAATTATTTTTTGTGAAACCTACAGGGGCATCAACACGGGCACCCGTGTGGAGAGACACGGGCCGTGTTGTTCTTAACAGAAGTTCAACACGGGCGCCCGTGTTCAGGAACACGACCCGTGTACAGGGTGCGGGTCAGAATTTTAAAAATTTAATTTTATAAATTCTGTGGACCCCACCTGCTTTATAACTCTTCTTCTCCCTTATTCAACCCACTCTCCCATTTCTCATTCTTTTTCCCATGAAAACCTAACTTCCATCTTCAAAAAAACTCACTTTTCCCTCATCACCCACTCACTTAAACACCATTGTGCGTTCATTAAAGTTGCTCTACTCTCCATCCTCTACACTTTCTCCGGTTTAGTTTTTTATTTCGTGCGAGTTTAATTTTCGAGTTTTCTATTGTGGTGGTGTTTGTGTCTTGTTTTCATTTTTTTTTGCAGAGACCTCATCATGCCCCCCAAAAGAACAATCCAGCGCCACAACAGGCGAGATGATTTCGCGGAACCCTCTCAACCAAGACAAAAGCCCCATCGCGCCACTAGTCGCGCCGCTGTTTACCTTGGGATTTGGTAAACAACCGCTGATCCTCCAAATGGTTACTTATTTGGTTACTCGCAGGATCGATCAGATTGATCCTAGGACATAGGTTGATTTTGAAGTTTGATTAAATTGGATAAGGCTTTAAATAAAGAGGCTTTAAATAAAATAAAGAGGTTTCAAGTAAATTGCATGAAGGAAAGACTTGGTAAAATAAACAAGGCTTAAAATAAAAGGCTTCGACAGGAATGTAAAGAGGAAAGCAAGTAAATTTCTGGAAAAGTAAATGACTTTGATTAATAAAGTTGGTGTTTCACACATACATTTCTCAACAATTCTTTCTCACACGCTGGGTACTCGAATCTATATGAGTGACTTTGTATAGAATTGTGAACACACGCGAGAACTTACATGACTACTACTATTTATACTAAAACATCCCAAGTAACCGTCGGGCAGTTACACTGCTTCGAGATGAGTCCACTTGGCACGTTCTCAATGTTCGACGCTCCAGATCTTTGCACGTTGCACTTGGTAACTGCTGGAAACCGTTTTCCCTCCAAACGCTTGAATTTCAAACTGCTCCACTCTGAACCATCGAACACCTTCGTCGAGAGACATCTTCGACGAGAAACTCCTTCGACGTCGAAGGCAACCAACTTCTCCCTTGGAAGAAATCTTCTAAGTACTTTGCCATCTTTCGACGGGTATTTCGACAAACTTAGCAAGTCGAAAACATCTTTCAGCTTTAATGGCTGACATTAATAAAACAAGGGTGTCGAATTTAGGAGCCAACAAATTGCCCCCCAAGAATGCCTTATTTCGACTCTGAAAGAAAAAGGCATTCTTTGAAACGCCATTCGACACCTGTCCTTTCACGCTTAGTCACAAATTAACTTGTGCACTTTTTGTTGTTTTCTACCAACCATTGGCAATCCCAAGAAACCATCATTTATCCGTACCTAAGACGTCATGTCAGTACGGCGTGCAGTACCAAACGTCATTTCAGAATTTGTCATTATGACAATTCCCAAAAACGAGGACGCACGCTGCGTCTCTCTATTTCTGCAGAACGGCTGAAATAACAGGGGGATGCCATGCGTCCCACTATCTCCTGCCACATTAAATGGCATTTAATGTCCTCGGTTTTGGGGATTTTCCCCCACTACTATAAATAGCAGTAAGTACCCCATTGTGGGACTTTTTACGCCATCTAGCCTTCAAACTTCTCTATTTTCACACAAACTTGTCATCTTTGCAAAACCCTCTCTTCCTTCACTTCGTCTTCAACCTCATTTCAACCTCAACACTAACAATGGCATCTGGTTCCACTGCTCCTAGTGCTACCGCACCAACTGGAAACGCCAAACCTAAGGTTTTCGTCACTGCTCCAGTAGTAACTGCTACGGGCCAACGAAGGGTCCCTGAACCCTTCGACATCGCCGTACGTGACGCTTACTCACACCACCTTATGATCCCGGTTGGATATTCCAACCAGATCTTTGCTATGTCTGGCCCCTTGTATCCAAGTATTTCTGAGGCCATGAAGATCAAGAGTTATTTTCCGGTAGTTGAGAAACTCAAACCGGTTGCATGCACAAGAAGACGCTGGTACTGCCCCAGTCCGAGTCGAAGGGCAACAAGTCGAGGCACCTAACACTCAGCAGCCTCAAACCCAAGACAATGCTGTTGCAAGGGTTGCTACCTCAACGAAGCACAGGTCGAAAGAGGACTTAGAACTCTTGAAACAAACTGACCCTGTTAGCTATCTCAACGCAATCATCGAGAGCAAGAGTTCGTCTGACGCTAGTCAGGAGGTTCCTACCCTGTCGGGGAAGTCCACTGAAACCTCTCCTCTTGATGAAGCTTTGGCGAAGGTTAAGGCCCAGTTTTTCAAGAAGGACTTGATGAAGGCTTTAGAGGGGGACCCCACTGCTCCATCATACTTGAGGGATATTTTGAATGCTGTCGACTTGTTAGCTGTAGCTCCAGAAGTTTCAGGCTTGATCATGGAGTTACACTCTATGATTGATCAAGTCCCAGCAGATTACAGGCGCCAAAGGGGATTTAATAGTCAGCTCGAGGTGTTATATGGAAAAAGCTCCTCTGCGTGGACTGCTGTTTCGGATACGACTTCTCGAATTGCGGAGTTGTCGAAGCAAAAAGCATCTACGCAGGAAGAAGTTGATGCCATCGATCGAGAGAATGCTTCCTTCAGGGCACAAATCGAAGAAATAGAGGCGAAGATAAATGCCAACATTATACGCAAGGAGGAACTTCTTTCGACCGTCTCAGACACCGAGAGTCAAACTGAAATCAAACAAGGCCTGGAATTTGCTGAGAAGGCCCAAGGCTTCGACGCTCAGATTGCCAAACTGGTGCAGGAGAACGCCTGATGCAAGAAAAGATTGGAGCTGCAGCAAGCCAAATACCTTCGACTTAAGGACTCTATTCCCTTTTGATTGATTCAGCTTTTGTAACCATATTTTGTAATCTATATTCGACAACATTGCCATCTTGGCTGAAATTTATGAAATTTCCATTTTGGCATTTTTATGGTTAATTTAGTCTTGTTCTTTTATTATTTTATTTTTATCTCTTGAAGCGTAGGTTTGTATTTTTTTCAAATATTTACCATTTACTCTCAAGAGCCTTTTATCTTCACCTAACTCTTCGACTTCATAAGCTCCACCAGAAAAAGTTTGGATAACTCTGAATGGTCCTTCCCATTTGGGTGACCATTTCCCCATGCTTCGATCCCTACGATCCATGGGAAGAATTACCTTCCAAACTAGTTCTTCAGGCAAAAATACCTTAGGTTTTACCTTTTTATTATAAGAGTCTTCTACTCTTTTCTTCTGAAGCCTGAGTAGGTCAAGAGCGCGCAATCTCTCTTCGTCTAAATCCACCAGTTCGTCTAACATCATGTTCCAATAAATTTCAGAAGGAATATCATAATGCCTCTGAACCCTTGCAGATTGAAGACAAATTTCTGCTGGCAACACTGCATCATGGCCAAAAGTTAGCCTATATGGTGTTGTACCTGTGGCTTCTTTTGGGGACGTTCGACAAGCCCACAGAATCTGGTCCAACGTCTTGTGCCAATTCTTTGGTTTCTTCCCAACATGCTTTTTTATCAAGCCAATCACTACTTTGTTAGCTGCTTCGACTTGACCATTCGCCTGTGCATAATAAGGCGTTGATGTTAGGAGTTTGAAACCTGTTTCCTGAGAAAATTCCTGCATCTTTCGACCAGTGAAAACTGATCCTTGATCAGTTGTTATTGTCTCAGGGATTCCATACCTAAAGATAATGTTCTTTTGAATAAATTCAATGACATTTTCTTGGTCTACATTGACTAAAGGGATAGCTTCGATCCACTTAGTAAAGTAATCAATGCCTACCAGTATGTATTTCTGACTCTTTGATGATGCTGGTCGAATCTCTCCAATGAGGTCCAACGCCCATCCTCTAAAGGGCCAAGGCTTCACTATCGAGTGAAGTTCGCTTGCTGGTACATGTTGGATGCCTGTATGGACTTGACACTCTTGACAACCTTTGGCGAACTCAACACAATCTTTCAGCATAGTGGGCCAATATAGTCCTTGTCGAAACAACAACCATTTCATCTTATGGCCTGCTTGGTGAGCCCCACATGCCCCAGCATGCGTAGTCGAAAGGGCTATGTATGCTTCAGTTTCACTTAAGCATTTTAGCAATACCCCTTCAGGCGTTTTCTTGAATAACTCATTACCCATGAGTACATAACTCAACGCCCTGTACTTTGTTTTTCGTTCTGTCGAAGCTCCTGGATTTTGAAGATAGTCCACAATGGGTTTCCTCCAATCTTGCTCTGACAAATTATCTATGAACGAAATCTCGAAGTTACTTTGATCAGCATATCCTAGTCTCGTCGATTCCAAGTCTGTTGGTGATAGACAAGTTGCTTTTATCTTTCCTCGAACTTCGATTGCTCTTTGTAATCTCGTTTTTGAAATTTTATACCCAGATGCAATCTGTGCCAAGTCATTGGCTATTTGATTTTCGACTCTGGGTATGTGTCGAATATTGACCGTTTCAAATTTTTTCAATAAACGATTTGCTATCACAAAGTACATAATGAGATTCTCTCTTATGCACTTGTACTCCTTTGTGACTTGCTTAATGACTAACTCTGAGTCTCCCATTATTTCGACTCGAGTTGCCCCCAATTCCAACAATATTTCAAGGCCAGTAATTAGAGCTTCATACTCAGCCTCATTGTTCGAACAAGAACCTGATATTTTGTACTTGAATGTTGTTGGAATTTTATCTGGAGAAATAATCAAGACTCCTACCCCTGTTCCATCTTTATGGCTGGAACCATCGAAGTAGAATTTCCAAGGCTCTATCTCCACATAATTAATATCCTCGACTTGAATTGAGTGGTCGACTATGAAGTCTGCAACCACTTGTCCTTTTACTGCCTTAAGAGGCATAAAGGTCAAGGAGTATTCAGTTAATGCTAATGCCCACTTGCCAATTCGACTGTGCAAGATAGGTTTCGATAACATATACTTGAAAACATCAAAATGAGACGAAACATACACATCAACTGGTTTTATATATTGCTTGAGTTTTGTACAAGAGAAATACAGACATAGACATAATTTTTCAACTTCACTATATCTAGTTTCTGCATCGTTCAAAACTCTACTGAGATAATAAATGGGTCTTTCGACTCCATTCTCATCCTCTTGGGCTAACATGCTTCCCAGAGTTTTGTCGGATGCAGCTATGTACAATCTCATACTCCTATTGCTACAAGGAGGAACCAAAATAGGTGGCTTAGTGAGGTACCCTTTGATTTTGTCGAAGGCTTCTTGTTGCTCTTGCCCCCATTCGAACCCCTCTTTATTCAGTCGAAGTAAGGGTGAAAAGGCCTGAGCTTTCCCACTTAGATTAGATATAAACCTCCTTAAGAAATTTATCTTGCCTAAGAGGGATTGCAGTTCCTTCTTATTCGATGGCGCTTTCGCTTCCAAAATTGCCTTCGTCTTGTTCTGGTTGATTTCGATTCCTTTCTTGTGGACAACGAAGCCCAAGAAATCTCCAGCTTTCACACAGAACGCACACTTCAAAGGGTTCATTTTCAGACCATGTTCTCTCATTCTTTCGAATGATTGTCGAAGGTGGTCAATATGATTCTTCCTGGAAACAGATTTTATAACAATGTCATCAATATATACTTGCATAAAAGTGTTAATAAAATCATGGAAGATAGTATTCATTGCTCGCTGGTACGTTGCCCCAGCGTTCTTTAGGCCAAAAGGCATCACTACACATTCGTAAGTGCCTAAGGCCCCAGGGCATCGAAAAGCTGTTTTCGACACATCCTCTTCAGCAATGAATATTTGATTATATCCTGAATAACCATCGAGCATACTCAGGTATTCATAGCCAGCGGCAGAATCGACTAGCATTTCCGCCACAGGCATAGGATATTCATCTTTGGGTGTAGCAGCATTCAAATCTCTGAAATCTATGCACACCCTCAATGTACCATTTTTCTTAATTACTGGCACAATGTTTGCAATCCATTCGACATACCTTGTAACGCGTATGAATTTGCATTTCAGAAGTCTTTCGACTTCCGTTTTGATCTTCGACAGTATTTCTGGAGCGAAGCGCCTTGGATTTTGCTTGATTGGCTTCTTCCCAGGTTTGATTGGCAACTGAAGTTCTACCAATCCTCTGTCGAGACCAGGCATTTCGTCATAATCCCATGCAAAACAGTCTTTAAACTCTTTCGGCAATTGGATTACTTCCAACCTAAGTTCTGGATCGATTTTGGCGCTGATGTAAGTTGGCCTTTTCTCTAATCCTTCGCCTAAGTTGATTTCTTCTAAAGGATCTTGCGCTAACATTTTAATGTTGTTCGCCAGGGGGTCCTTTTCGAAGCCCAAAGGCTCATCGTCATAGATGGCGTCGAGCCTCTGTTCCTGCATTTCTTCCGGCATGATATCAGGGGGTTTTGGATCGAAATCCTTTCCTAGACCTGCAGCAGATAACTGTTGATCATTGGCCTGTGTGGCCATGTACTTCACTTCGGCTTCGAGAGCCGTTATCATCTTAGTTTCGGCTACATAAGCCGAAATTCGCTTCAAAGATTGTGACTCAGTCATTATCACTGAATTCACTTCCCCAACCAGTTGGTTGGATATCAGTTAACCCACTGAAGTCTATGTGGGACAAGTCTTCTCTGTCCCATTGGAAACCATGCTCAGGATGCAAGTATAGGGAACAAAAAGTGTTTGGCGCTGGCGCCATGTCGAAGTCAGGTGTTGGACATGGCCCTATGTGAGCCAAGTTCTTGTCGAAATCTGCCAGACCCAGGTGATTCACTTTGCCAAGGTAATAACTTTGATCTGCCTCTATGTTTTCGACCATCCCATCTGGGCGCCATAGGAGCAGCCTCTGGTGCATTGATGATGGCACAGCTCCAACACCATGAATCCATTCACGGCCCAACAAAAGATTGTAGTTAGGTTTGGCCGATATGACCATAAACATCGTTGGTCGAAGGATAGACCCTACTTTGATATCTAGCTGGATCACTCCCATAGTGGTCCCTATGCCGCCCTCATAGTTCGACAAGACCATGTTGTGTGGCTTAATGTCCTCATCCCTTTTGCCAATTTTCCTTAGCATAGAGTGAGGAATAATGTTGATGGTTGCCCCACAATCCACCAATATTTTATTCACAGTAGTTTCTTCGAGTTTAGCCCTTATGAATAAAGGCTTGAGGTGATTTTTCATCGCCTCTGTAGGTGGCTCGAAGAACCCATTTTGTTCCTCAGTGGTGCCATTGTCCATGACAAAATAGCACACTGGCCTATGTTTGGCCATTTCCTGTTCCACTTCCCAGTCACTTGCTTCGACCTCTACCTGTCGATTGAATTCTCTGGGCAGCAGTGAAACTATATTCACCATTATGTCCAAAGTATCATCAGACTCAGCATCGTCTTCGTCTTCGACTTCACTTTGGTTAGGCCAAACTAGCCTGTTGGTTACTGGCTCTCTTTTTAGAGGTTTCCTTTGCTTCTTTTGAGGAACATTCGAACTCGTTTCTGCCTTTGGTTCGTTGGCAGTCTCCCTTTCAGCTTTTCGTCTCCTTTGGTATCTCCTCCATTGAGATCGAGACATGGGATTTTTACCTTTGTAGTTGCTGGACACTTGTGCAACCTTAGGTGCAGCAACCTGAGGCTCTTTCTTTTGAGTCAAAGAGGAACCTCTTGGCACATCGAAAGAGTGCCATTTCTCCTCACTTGGCCTTTTTCGACCAGAGGTTTTGTACCAAGTGTCTACTGGCACATTTGTGGGAGGCCTGAAAGTCAATGGCCTCTTTTCTTGGTTTGAACCTCTTTGGGAGGCTCTTCTGGGATCATGTCGAAGATCAACATTTTCCCTTCTCTTATTCGCTGCTCTTACGCCTTGAATGTGCTCAGCAGCTTTCTTGTCAAAGATCGAACTGCATCTTGGACACAGCATCACCTCTGATTTCTTTTTCTGGCATCTTTGTAAAAAATCTGCCAAATTTTCATTTTCCCGAGGGAAAGCAGTCTTATTAGCTTGTTCTTGCCTCATGGCCTCTTCTGATGCTTTTGGGTCAGAAAGTTCGACCATGTTGATATTCATTGTATCTTTGTTAGCAAGAGTTAACTGCTTCATTTGTATCTCCAGATTCTCCGTCTGGCCTTGAACTGTGGCCAAGTGGGAACTGGGTTTTGGTCCAGTTTTTTGTGCTTCAGCGGTCTCTGACTTCGGGCTTTCGACCGCTTTCTGAACTGCTTCAATTGTCTTCCTGGATAAATTTCCAGAAAAACTGCCAAAGATTGGCATGTTGATGTGGTCCTTTGAGACTTCGACCATGGTAATTCCTGGCTTCTTCGACTGGCTCCTGGTTGCCTCTATCACGTTCACCTCAGAGGGCTCAGCACAGTGGGCTTCAGCCTGTAATGGATTTGAGTCGACAGCCATGGGGGATTTGTCAGCAAACTTCAATCTCCCTTCTTCGATAGCGTCTTGCACAAGGTTCCTGAAAAGAAAACATTGAGAAGTTTTATGGCCCAAAAAATTATGATATTTGCAAAAACCTCTCTTCTTTCTTTGATCAAGAGGAGGCACTTTTACCCCTGGGGGTACTATCATTTGGCCATCTTTAACCAGCAAGTCGAATATTTCATCACATTTTGTGATGTCAAAACTATAAGTCTTTTTTGGGAACCTATCGTTGGTCCTTTCTGGACAAATGAGATTTTTCCCACTTGAGGGGACTAACAGTTTACAAGAGTATGGTGGCCCTTGTTTCAGTTATGCTAAATCGACTTCTCCTTCTTCGACAGTTAAAGTATCGTCGAAGGATTCTGGATCTTCGTCATCCATCTCAACGTACGCTATCCTCTCTCTCTTGTGAGTTTTCGTTGCCTTTGCTTTTTCAGCTTTGAGGCGTTCTACCTGTCGAACTCTATCGGCCAGTTGGGCCATGTCTCTCAGGTATTGGGTGTCTAGCTTCTTCCTAATGGAATAATCTAAACCGCCTGCGGCTATTTCGACTAACTCATGTTCTGGCACTTGTGTAAAACATCTCGCCTTGAGCAGCCTAAACCTATTTAGATATTCGTCTATAGGTTCAGTGAAACGTCTCTTTACACTGGCCAATTCTTTCAGGCTTATCTTGGTTTGCCCCATGTAGAATTGTTCATGGAACAATCTTTCCAACTGGGTCCAATGATGGATCGAATTGGGGGGCAGAGTCGTAAACCAAGTAAAAGCGTTCTTTGTTAAAGAACTTGGGAAGTACTTGATCCTTAGGTTTTCGTTATTCGAAATGTCACCTGCTTCGATCAAGTATCTCGCCACGTGCTCGACAGTAGATTCTGTCGTGTCCCCAGAGAGCTTAGTAAATTTGGGGACTTTGCATCTAGGAGGTAAGTCTGTCTGTAACACGTACTCTGACAATGGAGATGTAAAGTTGGGCCTTCGAAAGCCCATGTTCATCCCATTCTGAGTCATGATCCTTTCAATCATGGTTGCCAGGTTGTTTTCCAAACCCATGTTTTGGTATTGGATATGCTGAACTACTTCGTCAGCATTTTGGTTTCTGTTAACTAACCTTACCTCTGGGGTTATTACCCTAGGTTCCTCGACAGGTTGCTCCAATCGTGCCCTAAGGTTTTCTTCGACAGGCTGTTGAGCCTGGTTGATGGTGGTTTCTTCCTCTAAAAATATCCCCTGATTTCCCCTTATTTGCGCCCGTTGGGGCTGTCGAATAGGTTGGGGTACTCCGAAGAAATCAGCCAAACGCGTCATTTGCGCTGTCACTTGCTGATTCGATTGAGTAGTGTTTTGTATTAGAGGGTTTAGCACCGTACTCAAAGTTTGTGCCAACATTTGCACCATATCATGGTTTCTTTCGTCCATTTGTTGCCTCAAGACTACTGTCGAGGCATTTGTAAGGCCATGGGCTACTTGGGACGTTCCTCCTAAGAGTTGGGTCCTATTTCTATTCGCCATGCCTACTCCAGAGCCTTGGAGTGGCGAAGAGGCACTCACTAAAGTGTCTGAAAAAGTGGACGCAGCATTCGTCAGGCTAGCCACTTCAGAAGTTGGCATACCATAAAGTGGCATAAATCCTGGTGGCGCTAAAGGCCTTGTGCCTAAATTTCCCCTTGGTGGGGGAGTTCCCAAAGGCATCCTGGGGCCCGTGAACGAAAGTAGTGGCCCCGTTGCTGTGACCGTTACTGCTGGTGTCGAACCAACAGTTGTCGCTTCACTTACGGTCGTACTAACCGTTGCTCCCACACTCGTTTGTGGGATTTCGTTATTGTTTGGCGGATTCGCCATCTCTTCCCTTCCTCTGGCAGTATCGTTATCGTTAGTGTATATTCTACCACTTCTCAATAACATACAACACTCCTCGAAAAGATGAGATTATTTTCAACAATCAACACACAGTCCCACTAGGTGTGCCAATTTGTTTACCTTGGGATTTGGTAAACAACCGCTGATCCTCCAAATGGTTACTTATTTGGTTACTCGCAGGATCGATCAGATTGATCCTAGGACATAGGTTGATTTTGAAGTTTGATTAAATTGGATAAGGCTTTAAATAAAGAGGCTTTAAATAAAATAAAGAGGTTTCAAGTAAATTGCATGAAGGAAAGACTTGGTAAAATAAACAAGGCTTAAAGTAAAAGGCTTCGACAGGAATGTAAAGAGGAAAGCAAGTAAATTTCTGGAAAAGTAAATGACTTTGATTAATAAAGTTGGTGTTTCACACATACATTTCTCAACAATTCTTTCTCACACGCTGGGTACTCGAATCTATATGAGTGACTTTGTATAGAATTGTGAACACACGCGAGAACTTACATGACTACTACTATTTATACTAAAACACCCCAAGTAACCGTCGGGCAGTTACACTGCTTCGAGATGAGTCCACTTGGCATGTTCTCAACGTTCGACGCTCCAGATCTTTGCACGTTGCACTTGGTAACTGCTGGAAACCGTTTTCCCTCCAAACGCTTGAATTTCAAACTGCTCCACTCTGAACCATCGAACACCTTCGTCGAGAGACATCTTCGACGAGAAACTCCTTCGACGTCGAAGGCAACCAACTTCTCCCTTGGAAGAAATCTTCTAAGTACTTTGCCATCTTTCGACGGGTATTTCGACAGACTTAGCCAGTCGAAAACATCTTTCAGCTTTAATGGCTGACATTAATAAAACAAGGGTGTCGAATTTAGGAGCCAACAGCCGCCGGTAGAAGTAGACCTCCGGATGAGAATTCCCATGGCATTATCTTCACTACACCTGAGCACAAAGAGAGGTATGATGTTTTAATTCAGCGGAAATTACTCCCTACCCGCTATATCTGTGCTGACACACTTAATAAGTTAGGCCTTAAAGATGAGGTATACCGTATGTTTCACAACATTGGGATGCTGCCTTTTATGTTATTTGAGGCACCAACTTTTGAAGGCCTAACTCTTGAATCTTTGAGCACCGTGGAATTTAAATTGAGACACAAGTGGAATGGCTCCGAAATGGAGTATTATGGTGATCTAGAATTTTGTATGTTTGGTCACAAGCATACATTGTCTGTGGAAGAGGTTGGGGCGGCCCTTAAGCTACCATCCTCTGGGCCGGGAGCCCCACCCGAGACTTTTCCTGCTGCTGAATTTTGGGAGGGAATCACAGGTACCGCTGGTTACAACCCTAGTAGGGCCAAAGCCACGGGCATTCATAATCCTTGCTTCCGTTATGCACAGAAAGGCCTAGCCTATACTTTATTTGGGCGGGGAGATAGCACGGGGGTATGTGCGAAGAGAGAGCTCTTTCTGTTACATAATATGATTGATGTAGGACGAGTGAATATTGCGGCTTTTGCTGCTAACCACCTGAAACAAGTTGGACATGCTTCCACTGGGGAGATATCGGTGGGTGAGATGATCACTCAACTAGCTGATCACTTGAGCTATAGTCAGCTTTTGATAGAGGAACCCTCGATACCAGGTAAAAAGATTGACATGACAACTCTTGTCAATCAAAGGATGATTGTGCTTCAGCCGGGGTACTACTCCCTGATTTGTCATGAGCAACATATTTTGGCGCTACCCGCACCCAATCGTATTTCTGTTGCAAACCCTGCTAACTGGTTATATGTAGCTGCAGGTACATCTATGGGGCAAAGCCCCCCACATGCTAATAATTTTTCAGGTGACGAAATGGAGGATGACACTCCAGATCCGGACCACCCTGTCCCACCTCAGCAGTGCGGCCAACAATATGCTGGGTCGTCCTCCATGACTACAGATCAATGGGGGTGGGTACAAACAGAGATTACTGCTCTCCGTACCGAGCAGTCCAGACAAAGTGTTGAGCTGTTTCGCCAAGGAACTGTGGTGGACGATGTCCAGGATATGATGCGACGTCTTATGTTGCACTTTCCACAAGATCCTCCTCCTCCACCGCAGTATCAGTAGGCCAGGTAATCTCCGTCACATGTGAATTAAAACATTGAGGCCAATGTTTGGTTCATGTGTGGGGGAGGTTCTATTTTATTTTATTGCTTTGCTTTGTGTTTTTGAATTCATAGTGTAGTTTGTTTGGTTTGTTTGTTCTACTTTTGCTTTTTGTTTTAAAAAAAAGTGGTTTTGTTCAAGTCTGTATGGTGCAGTGCTATCATGGTGTTGCCAGGTGATTGATAGAAATCGGAGGGGAGCAAACAAATAGCTAGTGGTTGAACAACACACCCCATATTTTATCTTCGCAGGCACCACGGAAGTTGGCACAATCAAGAGGAGAAGGTAGGACGCAAAGCATCAACACGGAACCAAGAGAGTATTATGGTATATTTCAGATGAAAGGAAACCGCATGACACCAAGAGCACCTCGAAGCATGTAAGCTTAACCTACCCAGTGAGATTTTAGAGCCAAATTCATAAGTCCACATGAGAGTTCAGTCAGGTATGGCACTATTCACTTTGATTTTGCATATGTTCTCATAACACAAGCACACTACGAAAGCACACACTGAGGCAATTTTCTTTCTGTAGCCCCGAGCCTTTCTAGCCATCCTGTATGCATTATGTCCATAGTCACCCCCCTTTGAGCCGTAATTTTCGTTTTGTTCATTGTTGTTATTTTTGTTACCACCCTCATATTCACTATTCATATCATCGCTCGACATTAATGTTATTCTCTTGAAATACACGAAAGAATCTAAGTGAGGGGTTGTGAACCATTGAGAAAGGGGCAAGGAAAAAATGAGAAAGGGGCAAGAAGAATTTTTTTTTTTTTTTTGTGAAAATCCAAAGAGAAAGTTTGAAAAACAAAACGAAGAAGAATTCCGCAACACTTGCCCACTTGTCCGAAAGACCATATGAATGACTCTAAAAAGCTAAAAACAAGATGTCGAATGTCTTAACCCCATTCTTACGATTCACACCACTAAGAGTAGATTTGGGAAACCAACATGAATGCCGAGCACCAAAACCCTTTGTTATCCAATTCCTTGTTTACCCCACCGAACCCAAGCCATGTTTCATCCCAAAGACCTCTTGAATGTGTGTGTAATCTTTGTGTGTAGTGATTTGAGAATGTTTCCAAAGTTAAAAGTAATGTGCATGCCTTGGTACTGTGAGTGTAAACACTTTAACCCGGAGAGATTTTATGAGACTGTGAAAAAGCTTGCAGGTGAACAGGTGCTCGGAAGTGATAATGTGGTTGATAGACTGACGAAGGATGCCATAGACTCGATTGATAAGTGAAGGTGTTTTGCGAATAACCTGATTGTGTTGTGAAGAAAAAGAATCTCGTCGGTGACCTTTGTTTTGTCTCGATACATCACTTGAGGACAAGCAATGAGATAAGTGTGGGGTTGTGATCGGTCACCATTTCTAGTAAGTTTCGCACCTTTTTCCGACAAGAACTCATAGTCTTGGTAACACTAAGTAGCATTTGCATGTGTTTTAAAGTAAGTTTTCTTATTTTCGTTTGTGTGAAGTTGTCGCATATTTTTACTTTATGAGTGTTACAAAAAGTGTCTTTTTATGCTCTGGTTGGTAGTGTTGTTGTCCAGGTGATGCAATGGAAAGATAGGAACTTGTGGCGCGCACGAGTGGATAAAAGAAGCCGGGAAAAGCTGTGTTCAGAGGTCAACACGGGCACCCGTGTGGAGCAACACGGCCCGTGTTGAATTGTGGCTGGAAAAGCAAGTTTGCAATTGAGACAGAGAATTCACACGGGCACCCGTGTGCACAGACACGGCCCGTGTGAGAAAGTTCCTGGAAATGGTTGATTTATGCCAAGACAGAAGATCAACACGGGCACCCGTGTGCAGCAACACGGCCCGTGTTGATGAGCGCGTCCTGAATATTTGTTTCATGTTTTCTCGCTCAAAGGGAATCATTAAGGGTATTTTTGGCATAGGATTCCAACCTGAACCAAGGAGGATATAAAAGCAACTTTAGAACAAGAAGAAAAGGACTTTTTGACTTTTTGAGATCATAAGAGAGAATTGCAGAGTAGAAGAGAAGACGGAAACGAGGTTTTGGAAGACGAAGAGATTCAACGGTGGACACCATTGAAGATCCGAGTTCTCCCAATTATTTGTAATGTCTAAACTTTTACACTTGTGTTTCTTGAATATTATGAGAGGCTAAACCCCCCAATGCTAGGGGGGTGTCCCTGATTCGATCTGTAATAACTCTGGATTAGGAATTTCGTTGATTTAATGTTTGTAGTATTCAATTCGATTGTATAATGTTTTCAATGTTTTCTTTATCTGATCAATAAGGATTGTTATGTGGTTAACAACTCGTAGGACTACATTTGTTAAGGTTTGTATACAATTGAACCTTATAATTATCACCTAGGATTAGGGATATAGTAAGGTTATTTAGAAATTCTTGATAATTGAATGATTTGGTTTTCTTCGATTTCTCTAAGGACTTAGATAATCGGATTTTAAAAATCAAAAGCTTTTCACTAAGGACTTAGGAAAAGCATCCTTGAGAATAAATAATTGAATTCTATAAACTTGTTAAAGAGATATTGATCCAGAGGAATTAGAGAATGAATCACACACCTCACCTTAGCATTATCTTCTTATTATCAAAAGCTCAGTTTTAATTTCAGTTAAATCCTAGTATTTTAATCCATTTTCGTTAATCATTTGAAACAACACCCTTATGCTCTTTTGTTTAATTGACTTAGTGTAATAACTTATATTTTCCTACGCAATCCTCGTGATCGATACTTGGGGTAAAACCCTTTATAACTACATCGGTGAAACTAGTACACTTGCTATTTTTCCGATCAAATCCCCATTTGTTAATTTGTACACCCCTTCCCTAATGATGTAATAGCATATTGATTTTACTTTTCGCAATTTACCGCTTTATATAAATGCTAGTAATTAGGGCTTGTATGGAAAGATAAAATCAACAGGTAGCAAACCCTAATCAAAGACTAAACAAAGCATGAAAATCAATACACTTGCACATAAGCACCCCTAGAGTAAAATCCACTTGGTTGCCTTACAAAAACGACCATATTATGAATGTGAGGTATCTTAGCAAAAAACAAGCCAAAATACAAGATCATAGTTCCTCGATGACACTATCTATGTTGCATTTTCAAAATGATCTTAGTCCCTAAAGAAAAATGCTAAGATACCTTGCAACATTACTAATCATGGTTATACGATGACCCACGCCCGTCCCGTTTATTAAAAGTAGCATCTTTTAGTTTATTTATTTATTTATTAAAAACAAAAAAAAAACATTTTTCTTAACAAATTTCTTTTCTTAATTAAATTAATTTTTAACTTAGTTTTTGCTTTGAATTTCTTTTCTAATTAAATCAAATTAGAATTTAGGGATTTTAATTAATTAAATTCTTTCATTTTATTAGTTTAATTAAATCAAGACTTTTCATAAACAAAAAAACCTAAAAATTCTTTCTTGATTAATTTTATTTATTTTAAACTAGAGTGTAATTTTACTTATTTTTTTTAGATAATTAGGTTAAAAACATTTTCTTCAAAATCTAAACAAAAATAATTTCTTTTCCATTATCTCCTTATTTATTTATTCAATTATTTTACATTTATTAAATATGGTTGTAATAGTTAATTTGGTCTAATTTTCTTGCAATCCCCATTTGTTAATTTGTACACCCCTTCACTAATGATGTAATAGCATAGTGATTTTACTTTTCGCAATTTATCGCTTTATATAAATGCTAGTAATTAGGGCTTGTATGGAAAGATAAAATCAACAGGTAGCAAACCCTAATCAAAGACTAAACAAAGCATGAAAATCAATACACTTGCACATAAGCACCCATAGGGTAAAATCCACTTGGTTTCCTTACAAAAACGACCATATTATGAATGTGAGGTATCTTAGCAAAAAACAAGCCAAAATACAAGATCATAGTCCCTCGATGACGCTATCTATGTTGCATTTTCAAAATGATCTTAGTCCCTAAAGAAAAATGCTAAGATACCTTGCAACATTAATAATCATGGTTATACGATGACCCACGTCCATCCCGTTTATATCCAAAGATAATGCTACTTACCAAATCAATGGTAAGATAACAATGTCAAAGGAAAGAGAAAATGAACATGAAAGACTTTTGAGTAGGTAGAATGCCCCTAGTTACTTGCTCACTTTCAAAATAAAACATCCTTGCTATTTTCAAAACAAACACCTACACTTTCAAAACATCTTACAAACTTGAAAACATTTTCAAAAGATCAACATCTTTGTATACATTCTTATGAACGAGAATCATTACAAAGTTTACCTAAAAAATGGCCTCTTTACAAAATACTTTCAAAAACCACACAAAGCACAATTTCAAACAAAAGCAAGTGATCTAGCAAGTGACTAAGAGCCCATGGAAAACTATGGATGAAAAGGGTGCTAATACCTTCCCTTTTCATAATCTACCCCCTGAACTCAAGAAATAATCTCAAAGGTATTTCCTGTGCTTTTTCACCTTTCCTTTTGGATAAAAGAAAAGTCAGTGGTGAATCTTGCTAACCGCAACATTTGCGATCAAACGCAAAACACCCAAGTCAGCTCTCCCACCATATCACAAAACTGATGACTCTGCTGTGGAGAATACTAAAAGTGGGGTTACCTTAGGGTTATATCACATTTACTTTCTTTCTTTGTTTGACTTGTTTGCTTTACATTATGGTTCTTTGTTTGGGTTTGAATCCTCTATCTGGATTTGGGATACCTTATAGGTAAGTAGCAATACGTTGTGGAAACTATGCGGGGTATACCGACATAGTCTAAGCAATATCTACGTTAGTGTGACATATTTGTGGGTACCGATAGCCCTTGAGTAGTCAAGGAGAATATGGGGCCGTTGAGTGATGTCATGAAACACTAATGAACTTCTAGAACCTTTACTTTACCAACTTGGCCATTAGGACTTAGTGAGATGACCGACTTTGGTGCAGTCCAAAGTTGGTAGATACTCGATACTACACTCATTGAGGTTTGGTTTTTTGGGATATTTCGGTCGCGATTAAAGAGGCTTGCGCTGAAACAATGACCAAAAAAACAAACTGGTGATATTGAGCTCCTTAGAACCCGATTATTATTACTAGGACAGGTTTGATCCAACTAAACTTCAAGAGGGTACTTACCTATGAGACTCTATGCAAGCCTAAACCTAAGGACTTGTTTGCCTTATGTATATTTACTTGTACATAACATCATAAACATCATAACATCATACTCATTCACTAACCATTTCAAGGATCTTGAGATTTATCTTTGTTCTGTTTTGTAGGACATGGATTCTATCCGCAGGAAAACTATTCAAGTCAATCTTGTAAGGATGCCTCCTCAACTTAAAGAGCTAGCATCAAGGATTCCTGAAAATTCTCCATTTACCAAAAGACATGGTCGCCTACTAAACTTGGTCACCTCCAACACTGATGAATACATGATGAAGGTGCTCTTTCAGTTCTTTGATCCCTTACACCATTGCTTCACATTTCCCGATTATCAACTTATGCCAACTTTGGAAGAATTCTCCCAACTCTTGAGGATTCCCATTCTCAATAAACTACCTTTCAACGGTACGGAAAGAGATCCAAGGCCAGAAGAGATTTCTCAAGCTCTACATTTGCAACCATCTGATATCACAAATAATTAGGAAACAAGGAGTGGTGTCAAAGGCTTCCTAGAAAAATTCTTGTTTGAGAAAGCCCAAAATTGTTGGAACTCTTTAGATTTGCAAGCTTTTGAGGAAATCGTGTCTCTCCTTATCTATGGGATAGTTTTGTTTCCAAATCATGACCAACTCATAGATGTGAACACCGTCAAAATCTTCATGTCTCGTAACCCGACGCCTACTTTGCTAGGGGACATCCTACATTCCTTTCACACTCGCACCATGAGGAAAAGAGGTATCCTTATGTGTTATACTCGTCTCTTGGCAAGATGGTTTATTTTGCATCTTCCCCAATTTGTATTAAAGAACGAGCAAGGTTCAAGGTGGTCACATAGGTTGATGATGCTTAAACATTCAGATATTCATTGGTGTTCCCGATCCATAGAGAATGTTACTATTGTCAACCATTGTGGAGAATTCCCTAATGTCCCTTTACTTGGCATTAGGGGAGGTATCACCTATAACCCCTGCTTAGCCTTGAGATAGTTTAGTTACACCCAAAGGGATGGCTCACATGAGATGCTCGTTCAAGGTTTGGTATTTGACTACGAGAATGACGATCAAGGTCATCCCCAGAGATTTATCCGAGCTTGGAGGATGTTGAACAAGGTAGATAGCAAGACATTGGGGCATAAGAATTCCATCCCTCTTGAGCCTTACCTCAAATGGGTACGAGCTCGTGCTCAAAGTCTTATGATGTCTTACCCCTCCATTCTCCCAGTAATCATAGAGCCTGTTGCAGAAGGAGATGTCCCGTACACTATCCTGCATCCTGATATGCCCACCTCTCTTGAATACTTACAAAGGCATTGGATACAACTTAAAGGGGAGCGAGACACTTTCGAAGCCCAATTCTACGCCAGCGAGAAGAAGGTTTTGGAACTCACTAAGCAACTTCATGAGGAGTGGAGCCTGAATGCCTACATCACGCTAAAGAGGATGCGTACAACTTTTTTATCTTAGAGTTTTTGTACTTCTTTGTAAGCCCAAAAGAAGCATGATTTACTCAAGCTATAATTTATTAATATGACGTGTGTTCTCTTTTTGGTCTAAAGCAATTTTAAATCACTAAGTTCCTTGAAATCATTGCATATGCATTTACCATTCATCATAACATAAGCAGGTTTCTTACGACAAGTCTCCTCATATTTCTACTGTTTATTTCAGTAAGATGGATCTCGAGCAGACGGTAAAGGACCTCCAAACACAAAATGCTCAGTTTCAGCAGTTGTTCTTAACTCTAGCTAAAGGACAAGAAGATCTGAAAACCTTGCTGATTGAAGAAAAGAAGAAGAAAAAGAAAGTAACCGGAGTTCTGAATATGGGAAGAAGATTCCAAGGACAAGCAAGAAGGACCATAGACTTTGCAACGTCATCTGGTGAGAAAGACAATCAAGATGGGAAAGGCAAGGAAGCAGTTGTCCAACAAGAGTCTGAAGAGGAAGAAGAGGAAGATTACTCTGAAGAGCAGTATCCCCCAACCGACGACAAATACAAGCATTTGGAGGAACGACTAAGTGCAATGGAAATCCAAAAAGTTCATGGGCTAGACTTTGAGGAGCTAGGTCTGGTGTCTGGGATTATCATTCCACCAAAATTCAAGGCGCCGATATTTGCTAAATACGACGGAGTTTCATGCCCTAAAATTCATCTCTGATCCTATGTGAGGAAGATACAACCTCACACTACGAATAGAGATTTATAGGTCCAATTTTTCCAAGACAGTCTATCTGGAACTCAACTTGATTGGTTTTATCAATTAGAAAGGGCCAACGTCCATAATTGGGAAGATCTTGCCGCTGCTTTCTATAAACAATATCAGTACAACACAGACCTTGCTCCTACCCGTACTCAACTCCAGAGTATGGCCATGGCTTCAAATGAAGGTTTCAAAGACTACGCTAAAAAATGGAGGGACTTAGCAGGAAGAGTCCATCCTCCCCTTTTCGAAAGAGAACTAGTATACATGTTTTTGGGTACCTTGTCCGGTCCTTTCTTTAATCATTTAATTGGAAGCTCCTCAGCAGGCTTCACTGAATTAATCCTGACCGGGGAACATGTGGAAGTTGGGATTAAGAGTGGGAAGATCCAGAAAGATGCATCCTCCGTCGCTCTAAGAAAACCATTTATAGGGAAGAAAGAGGTTGGTGTTGTATATCCTCAAAGAACCAAGAAAGAACTGAACACCGTCTAATGGTGGGGGATGTCATGATCCCTAAGCCTGTGCCTACTCAACAAAGGAACAATCAGCCTAGAACAGAAAGACCAGTAAGACAATTTACCCGAATTAATATAACACTATCTCAAGTACTGCCACATTTGTTGAGATCCAATCTGGTAACTTTGAAAGAAGCTCTGAAGAATCCTAACACAACCTCTACTCATTATCATCCTAATGCTCGCTGTGCATACCATTCAGAAAGTCCGGGCCATGATACCAACAACAGTTGGGCTTTGAAAAACAAGGTGCAAGACCTTATTGAAGAAAAATAAATTGAGTTTGATGCTCCTGAAATCCCAAATGTTATCACCTCTCTTATGCCCAAGCATGGCCGTGGTGTCAACGCTGTTGAAGATGATATGTTTGTTTCTACTGTTGATGAAATTGTTACTCCTCTCCTGACCGTCAAGAAGAACCTATTGAAGGCCAGTTTATTTTCGGGTTGTGATGAGGGCTGCCATTTCTATTTATCCCTACTGTTGTACCCAAAAATTTGCCCTCTCATTTATCAAGACTTTTCTCACAAGATCTCTTTGACTCAAGACTGGATTAGGGTTTGATCAACTCAAGACATCTCATCTTACACTGATGACCTAAAATTAGGGTTTGAGTTTGCCCAAGGATTTTTGGACTATCAATATTTCATATGAATTTCAAACATCATTAGGGACCCCTAAGTATACTCATGTCAAGTTTCAAGCCTTGAATCACAATTTTGATCAGTCAATTGGACAGTTGACCTAAAAATCAGCTGTATTGGGGAAAAAGTCAACCATGGCCAATTTACAGTCAAACTTCATAATGCTTTATCCACATCAACATTTTAGACTCATATGTATCATTTGATCAAGTTTGGACCACAGTTCCTCAAGAAATTTGATCAAATCTTCAAAAGGGCAAAATGGTCAAAATTAGGGTTTAGACCGGGAAAGGGCAATTTCTGATTTTTGACCTAGAAAATGACCAATTTATTTGAAGCATGGTTTCAAGGGTTCAATTGCATCATCTTTACCTAATTATATGGTTCAAAACATTGCAAATCCATTGGATAGACAGATGAAATTTGCAGTCAACTGATCAAAAGTCAACTGTATATTGAAAAGTCAAACTTTGACTTTTTGGTCAAAATCAAGTGCCAAGGATCACAATTCATCAAAACATGTCAAAATGTGAAACTTGTTCATCAAGAAATCAAAGATTGAAGATTTGGTTTTAAAATTTGAAATTTTCATAACTTCGAAATTTTTCTGAGTATAGAAAATTTCTTATTTTTTCTCAACTTTAAGCCAAATTTCCACCATGATGCAAGATGATTCAAAGAAAGTTCCCAACATGAAAGTTGTAGACCTCCGTGAAATATACAACTCTTCTTCACAATTTATTCCCTAAAGATGCTTGGATCTCAAGATATAATTTTGTGATTACATGCCCATGAACTAAAATAACTTAGTAAAATTTTGCCCTAATTTAGGCAGGTTTTGGACCCAACTTCATGGAAATTTTTCACCTAGTTCCAAGAGTAATCTTGAAATGTATTTCAAAGATGAGTTATAGAGAACATTGTAATATTTCCAAAATGTCCAAGAACTCTTTAAGATCATTTTTGAGTAGGGAGAATCAAAGAGATGAAATTGGCAATTTCTAACTTTGAATTCAAGCCATTTCATGAAGAACAAAATTCAAATTTGAACCTATGCTGCCTATTTCTTGCTTTACAGGTATCAAAACTTGTTTCTCACTTCATAATTTAATGCTTACACAGATGATAAAGCCTTAATCCAAGCACAAGAGTCTTTGTCCAAGCTTTAATTCCATAAATGGCACAAAGTTGCCATTGCCATTTTGGAAAAGGATAACTTTTGCAACTTTTCATTTCTTGAGCATTGGACCTGTTTTCTATGCACACACAAGTCCTATAAACCAAATACAAGTTGTCTAGGACTTGTACCAACTGCAAACAGGCCAGTACAAGCATGTGGAGACTTGTCTCTTTACTTTGCTTCAAAAGCAAGAAAGTGTGCAAAAAGCCTAGAACTGAAAAATCTGTTATGGAGTTGACAAAAAACTTTCTCTATACTAATACACAAACCCATTACAACTGATAACACGATTGCAAAAGGCCAGAAACACCCTGAAACTCCCTATCACCAAAAAACTGTCAAAACTTACAGTTTGTGTCCAAGCATAGCAATCCACCAATTTGCTCGTGCGTTTCAAGTTTTAATCATTCAAACACTTTACCTACCACATATCTAAGTGTTCCAGACCATCATCCCTCCACTATAACACCTCCTTCTCCATCTGCCATTTTTGTTTTTCAAGCTTGCAGGTTGACTTGGATAGAGAGTTTCATACACTTTCAAAGCAAGATAAAGATTTGAACATACTCAGGGAGGTTCAAGCAAGCTAAAGGAACCTTCAGGCCTTCCTAAATCTTACTCAAACTCCATTCACGATCTCAGCTGAAAGAGGTAAGAATCCCAACTTTTATCTCTTCATACAGGCATCCATTGGCCATGTTTTGTGAAAGAAAAATGTAGATATTATAGTGCTGAACCCAACCATGTGCATAAATTTCATTTCTGTTCATTATGTGTAGAGAATTTAGGAGTTCAAATTTCTGTAAAAATCAGGTTTAAAATTAGGGCTTTCAAAATTCGTTTTAATCTTTGATTGTTAGTTTCCATAAGCTACATGTCTGAAATCGTGGGAAAGAGTACTGTCATTTTCATGTTGGAAGTTTCCATTTTCATGGAGAGATGAGAAAGATACAGAGCTTTTGGCCAGCTTGAGGAAGAAGATGAAGTATAGGGCAAGGAAGCTTTTTATGTTATGTTTTTATTATTTCATATAAACTAATGGATGTACAACCACCCCGGTAGCAAGGTAGCGCGTTGGCAATGCCCAGGTCATGGGTTCGAACCTTGCGCTACCTTTTATATTTTTTTCATTTTTTCAGCTTCAGTTTTGGTATTTTTGGCAGTATGGGCTTGGCTCTTGGGCCTTCTATTTTTTTTCTAACACACTACTCCCTATTTTCTTGCAGCACCCCTGACCCAATGTTTTTATTATTTATTTTATTTTCATATTTGTTTTATTAAAGTATTTTCTTTAACACATAAAAATCATTAAAAAAATATAAATATGATAAATATTGCATTTTTATTTTATTTTATTTTATTTTCACATAAAAAATATATTTTATTTTAAATATATACTAACAATCATTCTTAAATAAATTTGTAAAAATAAATTAAACTTAGATATATTCTTATCTTTGTTTTTATACTTGTAAATATTTATTTAAACATATAAAGAGACTAAATATTTTCACCAAATATTAATTATTATTTTTAATACAAAATTACACAAAAAATAATACTTAAAGAGCTTTATTTTCTTTCAAATCAGAAATTAGGGTTAACCATCTATTTTTAAGAATTAATTTCTTTTTCTTAAGATATTAGGATTAGGTCAAAATTCTTTTCATATAAAAACAACAAAACCAAAGATCTTTTTCTTGCATTTATATATGTTTGCATATTTAAATTGTCTGGTATATTATTTATTCCAATATCTGTACAAATTCGATTTGGTTGTAATAACTTAATTAGATTTACATTGTTGCAAGTCCCCATTCATAATTTGTATTCCCCCTCCCATATAATATTGTAATAGCATAGTAATCTTTAAATTACGCAATTTACCGCTTTTATATACCATGCTAGTAATTAGGGTTTGAATGGCAAGATAAAAACAAATCAAATAGAAAACCCTAAATCTAAGACAAAATCAAAGCATGAGAATAACACACTTGCACACAAGCATCCTTATGGTTTCTCCACTTGGTTGCCTTATACAAAAATAGCCATATTACGCATGCGAAGTATCTTGGCAAAACAAACAAATATAAGATCATAGTCCCTCGATGACGCTATTCTAAGTTGCCTTACAAAATGATCTTGGTCCCTCAAAAATGCTAAGATACTTTATAACATTGCTAATCATGGTTATACGATGACCCATGCCCGTCCCGTTTACATCCAAAGATAGGGTTGCTTACCAAATCAATGGTAAGACAACAATATCAAAGGAATAAAAAATGAACAAGAAAAGATATTTGAGTAGGTAGATTACTTCTAGTTACTTGCTCTATTTTCAAACAAATATCCTTGCTATTTTCAAAAACAAACACACACACACATTTCCAAAATATTTTACAAACATTGAAAAGATTTTCAAAAAGACAAACATCTTTGTATACATTCTTACGAACGAGAATCATTACAAAGATTTCCTAAACAATGACATCTTTTACAAAATAATTTCAAAACCATACCAAATACAATTTCAAACAACAAAAGCAAGTGATCTAGCAAGTAACTAAGAGCCCATGGAAAACCATGGATGAAAAGGGTGGTAATACATTTCCTTTTCATAATCTACCCCCCGAACTCAAGAAACAATCTCAAAGGTCTTTTCTGTGCTTTTTCACCTTTCCTTATGGATAAAAGAAAAGTCGGTGGCGACTCTTGCTAACCGCAACATTTGCGATAAAATGCAAAACTCTTAAATAAATTTGTAAAAATAAATTAAACTTAGACATATTCTTATCTTTGTTTTTATACTTGTAAATATTTATTTAAACATATAAAGAGACTAAATATTTTCACCAAATATTATTTATTATTTTTAATACAAAAGTACACAAAAAATAATACTTAAAGAGCTTTATTTTCTTTTAAATCAGAAATTAGGGTTAACCCTCTTTTTTTAAGAATTAATTTCTTTTTCTTAAGATATTAGGATTAAGTCAAAATTATTTTCATATAAAAACAACAAAACCAAAGATCTTTTTCTTGCATTTATATATCTTTGCATATTTAAATTGTCTTGTATATTATTTATTCCAATATTTGTACAAATTCGATTTGGTTGTAATAGCTTAATTAGATTTACATTGTTGCAAGTCCCCATTCATAATTTGTATTCCCCCATCCCATATAATGTTATAATAGCATAGTAATCTTTAAATTACGCGATTTACCGCTTTTATATACCATGCTAGTAATTAGGGTTTGAATGGCAAGATAAAAACAAATCAAATAGAAAACCCTAAATCCAAGAAAAAATCAAAGCATGAGAATAACACACTTGCACACAAGCATCCTTAGGGTTTCTCCACTTGGTTGCCTTATACAAAAATAGCCATATTACGTATGCGAAGTATCTTGGCAAAACAAACAAATATAAGATCATAGTCCCTCGATGACGCTATTCTAAGTTGCCTTACAAAATGATCTTGGTCCCTCAAAAATGCTAAGATACTTTACAACATTGCTAATCATGGTTATACGATGACCCATGCCCGCCCCGTTTACATCCAAAGATAGGGTTGCTTATCAAATCAATGGTAAGAAAATAATATCAAAGGAATAGAAAATGAACAAGAAAAGATATTTGAGTAGTTAGATTACTTCTAGTTACTTGCTCTATTTTCAAACAAATATCCTTGCTATTTTCAAAAACAAACACACACACATTTCCAAAATATTTTACAAACATTGGAAACATTTTCAAAAAGACAAACATCTTTGTATAAATTCTTACGAACGAGAATCATTACAAAGATTTCCTAAACAATGGTATCTTTTACAAAATAATTTCAAAACCATACCAAACACAATTTGAAACAACAAAAGCAAGTGATCTAGCAAGTAACTAAGAGCCCATGGAAAACCATGGATGAAAAGGGTGGTAATACATTTCCTTTTCATAATCTACCCCCCGAACTCAAGAAACAATCTCAAAGGTCTTTCCTGTGCTTTTTCACCTTTCCTTATGGATAAAAGAAAAGTCGGTGGCGACTCTTGCTAACCGCAACATTTGCGATAAAATGCAAAACTCTTAAATAAATTTGTAAAAATAAATTAAACTTAGACATATTCTTATCTTTGTTTTTATACTTGTAAATATTTATTTAAACATATAAAGAGACTAAATATTTTCACCAAATATTATTTATTATTTTTAATACAAAAGTACACAAAAAATAATACTTAAAGAGCTTTATTTTCTTTTAAATCAGAAATTAGGGTTAACCCTCTTTTTTTAAGAATTAATTTCTTTTTCTTAAGATATTAGGATTAAGTCAAAATTCTTTTCATATAAAAACAACAAAACCAAAGATATTTTTCTTGCATTTATATATCTTTGCATATTTAAATTGTCTTGTATATTATTTATTCCAATATTTGTACAAATTCGATTTGGTTGTAATAGCTTAATTAGATTTACATTGTTGCAAGTCCCCATTCATAATTTGTATTCCCCCCTCCCATATAATGTTGTAATTGCGTAGTAATCTTTAAATTACGCGATTTACCGCTTTTATATACCATGCTAGTAATTAGGGTTTGAATGGCAAGATAAAAACAAATCAAATAGAAAACCCTAAATCCAAGACAAAATCAAAGCATGAAAATAACACACTTGCACACAAGCATCCTTAGAGTTTCTCCACTTGGTTGCCTTATACAAAAATAGCCATATTACGCATGCGAAGTATCTTGGCAAAACAAACAAATATAAGATCATAGTCCCTCGATGACGCTATTCTAAGTTGCCTTACAAAATGATCTTGGTCCCTCAAAAATGCTAAGATACTTTACAACATTGCTAATCATGGTTATACGATGACCCATGCCCGTCCCGTTTACATCCAAAGATAGGGTTGCTTACCAAATCAATGGTAAGACAACAATATCAAAGATATAGAAAATGAACAAGAAAAAATATTTGAGTAGGTAGATTACTTCTAGTTACTTGCTCTATTTTCAAACAAATATCCTTGCTATTTTCAAAAACAAACACACACACATTTCCAAAATATTTTACAAACATTGAAAACATTTTCAAAAAGACAAACATCTTTGTATAAATTCTTACGAACGAGAATCATTACAAAGATTGCCTAAACAATGGTATCTTTTACAAAATAATTTCAAAACCATACCAAACACAATTTCAAACAACAAAAGCAAGTGATCTAGCAAGTAACTAAGAGCCCATGGAAAACCATGGATGAAAAGGGTGGTAATACATTTCCTTTTCATAATCTACCCCCCGAACTCGAGAAACAATCTCAAAGGTCTTTCCTGTGCTTTTTCACCTTTCCTTATGGATAAAAGAAAAGTCGGTGGCGACTCTTGCTAACCGCAACATTTGCGATAAAATGCAAAACTCTTAAATAAATTTGTAAAAATAAATTAAACTTAGACATATTCTTATCTTTGTTTTTATACTTGTAAATATTTATTTAAACATATAAAGAGACTAAATATTTTCACCAAATATTATTTATTATTTTTAATACAAAAGTACACAAAAAATAATACTTAAAGAGCTTTATTTTCTTTTAAATCAGAAATTAGGGTTAACCCTCTTTTTTTAAGAATTAATTTCTTTTTCTTAAGATATTAGGATTAAGTCAAAATTCTTTTCATATAAAAACAACAAAACCAAAGATCTTTTTCTTGCATTTATATATCTTTGCATATTTAAATTGTCTTGTATATTATTTATTCCAATATTTGTACAAATTCGATTTGGTTGTAATAGCTTAATTAGATTTACATTGTTGCAAGTCCCCATTCATAATTTGTATTCCCCCCTCCCATATAATGTTGTAATTGCGTAGTAATCTTTAAATTACGCGATTTACCGCTTTTATATACCATGCTAGTAATTAGGGTTTGAATGGCAAGATAAAAACAAATCAAATAGAAAACCCTAAATCCAAGACAAAATCAAAGCATGAAAATAACACACTTGCACACAAGCATCCTTAGAGTTTCTCCACTTGGTTGCCTTATACAAAAATAGCCATATTACGCATGCGAAGTATCTTGGCAAAACAAACAAATATAAGATCATAGTCCCTCGATGACGCTATTCTAAGTTGCCTTACAAAATGATCTTGGTCCCTCAAAAATGCTAAGATACTTTACAACATTGCTAATCATGGTTATACGATGACCCATGCCCGTCCCGTTTACATCCAAAGATAGGGTTGCTTACCAAATCAATGGTAAGACAACAATATCAAAGATATAGAAAATGAACAAGAAAAAATATTTGAGTAGGTAGATTACTTCTAGTTACTTGCTCTATTTTCAAACAAATATCCTTGCTATTTTCAAAAACAAACACACACACATTTCCAAAATATTTTACAAACATTGAAAACATTTTCAAAAAGACAAACATCTTTGTATAAATTCTTACGAACGAGAATCATTACAAAGATTGCCTAAACAATGGTATCTTTTACAAAATAATTTCAAAACCATACCAAACACAATTTCAAACAACAAAATCAAGTGATCTAGCAAGTAACTAAGAGCCCATGGAAAACCATGGATGAAAAGGGTGGTAATACATTTCCTTTTCATAATCTACCCCCCGAACTCAAGAAACAATCTCAAAGGTCTTTCCTGTGCTTTTTCACCTTTCCTTATGGATAAAAGAAAAGTCGGTGGCGACTCTTGCTAACCGCAACATTTGCGATAAAATGCAAAACTCTTAAATAAATTTGTAAAAATAAATTAAACTTAGACATATTCTTATCTTTGTTTTTATACTTGTAAATATTTATTTAAACATATAAAGAGACTAAATATTTTCACCAAATATTATTTATTATTTTTTATACAAAAGTACACAAAAAATAATACTTAAAGAGCTTTATTTTCTTTTAAATCAGAAATTAGGGTTAACCCTCTTTTTTTAAGAATTAATTTCTTTTTCTTAAGATATTAGGATTAAGTCAAAATTCTTTTCATATAAAAACAACAAAACCAAAGATATTTTTCTTGCATTTATATATCTTTGCATATTTAAATTGTCTTGTATATTATTTATTCCAATATTTGTACAAATTCGATTTGGTTGTAATAGCTTAATTAGATTTACATTGTTGCAAGTCCCCATTTATAATTTGTATTCCCCCCTCCCATATAATGTTGTAATTGCGTAGTAATCTTTAAATTACGCGATTTACCGCTTTTATATACCATGCTAGTAATTAGGGTTTGAATGGCAAGATAAAAACAAATCAAATAGAAAACCCTAAATCCAAGACAAAATCAAAGCATGAAAATAACACACTTGCACACAAGCATCCTTAGAGTTTCTCCACTTGGTTGCCTTATACAAAAATAGCCATATTACGCATGCGAAGTATCTTGGCAAAACAAACAAATATAAGATCATAGTCCCTCGATGACGCTATTCTAAGTTGCCTTACAAAATGATCTTGGTCCCTCAAAAATGCTAAGATACTTTACAACATTGCTAATCATGGTTATACGATGACCCATGCCCGTCCCGTTTACATCCAAAGATAGGGTTGCTTACCAAATCAATGGTAAGACAACAATATCAAAGATATAGAAAATGAACAAGAAAAAATATTTGAGTAGGTAGATTACTTCTAGTTACTTGCTCTATTTTCAAACAAATATCCTTGCTATTTTCAAAAACAAACACACACACATTTCCAAAATATTTTACAAACATTGAAAACATTTTCAAAAAGACAAACATCTTTGTATAAATTCTTACGAACGAGAATCATTACAAAGATTGCCTAAACAATGGTATCTTTTACAAAATAATTTCAAAACCATACCAAACACAATTTCAAACAACAAAAGCAAGTGATCTAGCAAGTAACTAAGAGCCCATGGAAAACCATGGATGAAAAGGGTGGTAATACATTTCCTTTTCATAATCTACCCCCCGAACTCGAGAAACAATCTCAAAGGTCTTTCCTGTGCTTTTTCACCTTTCCTTATGGATAAAAGAAAAGTCGGTGGCGACTCTTGCTAACCGCAACATTTGCGATAAAATGCAAAACTCTTAAATAAATTTGTAAAAATAAATTAAACTTAGACATATTCTTATCTTTGTTTTTATACTTGTAAATATTTATTTAAACATATAAAGAGACTAAATATTTTCACCAAATATTATTTATTATTTTTAATACAAAAGTACACAAAAAATAATACTTAAAGAGCTTTATTTTCTTTTAAATCAGAAATTAGGGTTAACCTTCTTTTTTTAAGAATTAATTTCTTTTTCTTAAGATATTAGGATTAAGTCAAAATTCTTTTCATATAAAAACAACAAAACCAAAGATCTTTTTCTTGCATTTATATATCTTTGCATATTTAAATTGTCTTGTATATTATTTATTCCAATATTTGTACAAATTCGATTTGGTTGTAATAGCTTAATTAGATTTACATTGTTGCAAGTCCCCATTCATAATTTGTATTCCCCCCTCCCATATAATGTTGTAATTGCGTAGTAATCTTTAAATTACGCGATTTACCGCTTTTATATACCATGCTAGTAATTAGGGTTTGAATGGCAAGATAAAAACAAATCAAATAGAAAACCCTAAATCCAAGACAAAATCAAAGCATGAAAATAACACACTTGCACACAAGCATCCTTAGAGTTTCTCCACTTGGTTGCCTTATACAAAAATAGCCATATTACGCATGCGAAGTATCTTGGCAAAACAAACAAATATAAGATCATAGTCCCTCGATGACGCTATTCTAAGTTGCCTTACAAAATGATCTTGGTCCCTCAAAAATGCTAAGATACTTTACAACATTGCTAATCATGGTTATACGATGACCCATGCCCGTCCCGTTTACATCCAAAGATAGGGTTGCTTACCAAATCAATGGTAAGACAACAATATCAAAGATATAGAAAATGAACAAGAAAAAATATTTGAGTAGGTAGATTACTTCTAGTTACTTGCTCTATTTTCAAACAAATATCCTTGCTATTTTCAAAAACAAACACACACACATTTCTAAAATATTTTACAAACATTGAAAACATTTTCAAAAAGACAAACATCTTTGTATAAATTCTTACGAACGAGAATCATTACAAAGATTGCCTAAACAATGGTATCTTTTACAAAATAATTTCAAAACCATACCAAACACAATTTCAAACAACAAAATCAAGTGATCTAGCAAGTAACTAAGAGCCCATGGAAAACCATGGATGAAAAGGGTGGTAATACATTTCCTTTTCATAATCTACCCCCCGAACTCAAGAAACAATCTCAAAGGTCTTTCCTGTGCTTTTTCACCTTTCCTTATGGATAAAAGAAAAGTCGGTGGCGACTCTTGCTAACCGCAACATTTGCGATAAAATGCAAAACTCTTAAATAAATTTGTAAAAATAAATTAAACTTAGACATATTCTTATCTTTGTTTTTATACTTGTAAATATTTATTTAAACATATAAAGAGACTAAATATTTTCACCAAATATTATTTATTATTTTTAATACAAAAGTACACAAAAAATAATACTTAAAGAGCTTTATTTTCTTTTAAATCAGAAATTAGGGTTAACCCTCTTTTTTTAAGAATTAATTTCTTTTTCTTAAGATATTAGGATTAAGTCAAAATTCTTTTCATATAAAAACAACAAAACCAAAGATCTTTTTCTTGCATTTATATATCTTTGCATATTTAAATTGTCTTGTATATTATTTATTCCAATATTTGTACAAATTCGATTTGGTTGTAATAGCTTAATTAGATTTACATTGTTGCAAGTCCCCATTCATAATTTGTATTCCCCCCTCCCATATAATGTTGTAATTGCGTAGTAATCTTTAAATTACGCGATTTACCGCTTTTATATACCATGCTAGTAATTAGGGTTTGAATGGCAAGATAAAAACAAATCAAATAGAAAACCCTAAATCCAAGACAAAATCAAAGCATGAAAATAACACACTTGCACACAAGCATCCTTAGAGTTTCTCCACTTGGTTGCCTTATACAAAAATAGCCATATTACGCATGCGAAGTATCTTGGCAAAACAAACAAATATAAGATCATAGTCCCTCGATGACGCTATTCTAAGTTGCCTTACAAAATGATCTTGGTCCCTCAAAAATGCTAAGATACTTTACAACATTGCTAATCATGGTTATACGATGACCCATGCCCGTCCCGTTTACATCCAAAGATAGGGTTGCTTACCAAATCAATGGTAAGACAACAATATCAAAGATATAGAAAATGAACAAGAAAAAATATTTGAGTAGGTAGATTACTTCTAGTTACTTGCTCTATTTTCAAACAAATATCCTTGCTATTTTCAAAAACAAACACACACACATTTCCAAAATATTTTACAAACATTGAAAACATTTTCAAAAAGACAAACATCTTTGTATAAATTCTTACGAACGAGAATCATTACAAAGATTGCCTAAACAATGGTATCTTTTACAAAATAATTTCAAAACCATACCAAACACAATTTCAAACAACAAAAGCAAGTGATCTAGCAAGTAACTAAGAGCCCATGGAAAACTATGGATGAAAAGGGTGGTCATACATTTCCTTTTCATAATCTACCCCCCGAACTTGAGAAACAATCTCAAAGGTCTTTCCTGTGCTTTTTCACCTTTCCTTATGGATAAAAGAAAAGTCGGTGGCGACTCTTGCTAACCGCAACATTTGCGATAAAATGCAAAACTCTTAAATAAATTTGTAAAAATAAATTAAACTTAGACATATTCTTATCTTTGTTTTTATACTTGTAAATATTTATTTAAACATATAAAGAGACTAAATATTTTCACCAAATATTATTTATTATTTTTAACACAAAAGTACACAAAAAATAATACTTAAAGAGCTTTATTTTCTTTTAAATCAGAAATTAGGGTTAACCCTCTTTTTTTAAGAATTAATTTCTTTTTCTTAAGATATTAGGATTAAGTCAAAATTCTTTTCATATAAAAACAACAAAACCAAAGATCTTTTTCTTGCATTTATATATCTTTGCATATTTAAATTGTCTTGTATATTATTTATTCCAATATTTGTACAAATTCGATTTGGTTGTAATAGCTTAATTAGATTTACATTGTTGCAAGTCCCCATTCATAATTTGTATTCCCCCCTCCCATATAATGTTGTAATTGCGTAGTAATCTTTAAATTATGCGATTTACCGCTTTTATATACCATGCTAGTAATTAGGGTTTGAATGGCAAGATAAAAACAAATCAAATAGAAAACTCTAAATCCAAGACAAAATCAAAGCATGAAAATAACACACTTGCACACAAGCATCCTTAGAGTTTCTCCACTTGGTTGCCTTATACAAAAATAGCCATATTACGCATGCGAAGTATCTTGGCAAAACAAACAAATATAAGATCATAGTCCCTCGATGACGCTATTCTAAGTTGCCTTACAAAATGATCTTGGTCCCTCAAAAATGCTAAGATACTTTACAACATTGCTAATCATGGTTATACGATGACCCATGCCCGTCCCGTTTACATCCAAAGATAGGGTTGCTTACCAAATCAATGGTAAGACAACAATATCAAAGATATAGAAAATGAACAAGAAAAAATATTTGAGTAGGTAGATTACTTCTAGTTACTTGCTCTATTTTCAAACAAATATCCTTGCTATTTTCAAAAACAAACACACACACATTTCCAAAATATTTTACAAACATTGAAAACATTTTCAAAAAGACAAACATCTTTGTATAAATTCTTACGAACGAGAATCATTACAAAGATTGCCTAAACAATGGTATCTTTTACAAAATAATTTCAAAACCATACCAAACACAATTTCAAACAACAAAAGCAAGTGATCTAGCAAGTAACTAAGAGCCCATGGAAAACCATGGATGAAAAGGGTGGTAATACATTTCCTTTTCATAATCTACCCCCCGAACTCGAGAAACAATCTCAAAGGTCTTTCCTGTGCTTTTTCACCTTTCCTTATGGATAAAAGAAAAGTCGGTGGCGACTCTTGCTAACCGCAACATTTGCGATAAAATGCAAAACTCTTAAATAAATTTGTAAAAATAAATTAAACTTAGACATATTCTTATCTTTGTTTTTATACTTGTAAATATTTATTTAAACATATAAAGAGACTAAATATTTTCACCAAATATTATTTATTATTTTTAACACAAAAGTACACAAAAAATAATACTTAAAGAGCTTTATTTTCTTTTAAATCAGAAATTAGGGTTAACCCTCTTTTTTTAAGAATTAATTTCTTTTTCTTAAGATATTAGGATTAAGTCAAAATTCTTTTCATATAAAAACAACAAAACCAAAGATCTTTTTCTTGCATTTATATATCTTTGCATATTTAAATTGTCTTGTATATTATTTATTCCAATATTTGTACAAATTCGATTTGGTTGTAATAGCTTAATTAGATTTACATTGTTGCAAGTCCCCATTCATAATTTGTATTCCCCCCTCCCATATAATGTTGTAATTGCGTAGTAATCTTTAAATTACGCGATTTACCGCTTTTATATACCATGCTAGTAATTAGGGTTTGAATGGCAAGATAAAAACAAATCAAATAGAAAACCCTAAATCCAAGACAAAATCAAAGCATGAAAATAACACACTTGCACACAAGCATCCTTAGAGTTTCTCCACTTGGTTGCCTTATACAAAAATAGCCATATTACGCATGCGAAGTATCTTGGCAAAACAAACAAATATAAGATCATAGTCCCTCAATGACGCTATTCTAAGTTGCCTTACAAAATGATCTTGGTCCCTCAAAAATGCTAAGATACTTTACAACATTGCTAATCATGGTTATACGATGACCCATGCCTGTCCCGTTTACATCCAAAGATAGGGTTGCTTACCAAATCAATGGTAAGACAACAATATCAAAGGAATAGAAAATGAACAAGAAAAGATATTTGAGTAGGTAGATTACTTCTAGTTACTTGCTCTATTTTCAAACAAATATCCTTGCTATTTTCAAAAACAAACACACACACATTTCCAAAATATTTTACAAACATTGAAAACATTTTCAAAAAGACAAACATCTTTGTATACATTCTTACGAACGAGAATCATTACAAAGATTGCCTAAACAATGATATCTTTTACAAAATAATTTCAAAACCATACCAAACACAATTTCAAACAACAAAAGCAAGTGATCTAGCAAGTAACTAAGAGCCCATGGAAAACCATGGATGAAAAGGGTGGTAATACATTTCCTTTTCATAATCTACCCCCCGAACTCAAGAAACAATCTCAAAGGTCTTTCCTGTGCTTTTTCACCTTTCCTTATGGATAAAAGAAAAGTCGGTGGCGACTCTTGCTAACCGCAACATTTGCGATAAAATGAAAAACTCTTAAATAAATTTGTAAAAATAAATTAAACTTAGACATATTCTTATCTTTGTTTTTATACTTGTAAATATTTATTTAAACATATAAAGAGACTAAATATTTTCACCAAATATTATTTATTATTTTTAATACAAAAGTACACAAAAAATAATACTTAAAGAGCTTTATTTTCTTTTAAATCAGAAATTAGGGTTAACCCTCTTTTTTTAAGAATTAATTTCTTTTTCTTAAGATATTAGGATTAAGTCAAAATTCTTTTCATATAAAAACAACAAAACCAAAGATCTTTTTCTTGCATTTATATATCTTTGCATATTTAAATTGTCTTGTATATTATTTATTCCAATATTTGTACAAATTCGATTTGGTTGTAATAGCTTAATTAGATTTACATTGTTGCAAGTCCCCATTCATAATTTGTATTCCCCCATCCCATATAATGTTATAATAGCATAGTAATCTTTAAATTACGCGATTTGCCGCTTTTATATACCATGCTAGTAATTAGGGTTTGAATGGCAAGATAAAAACAAATCAAATAGAAAACCCTAAATCCAAGACAAAATCAAAGCATGAGAATAACACACTTGCACACAAGCATCCTTAGGGTTTCTCCACTTGGTTGCCTTATACAAAAATAGCCATATTACGCATGCGAAGTATCTTGGCAAAACAAACAAATATAAGATCATAGTCCCTCAATGACGCTATTCTAAGTTTCCTTACAAAATGATCTTGGTCCCTCAAAAATGCTAAGATACTTTACAACATTGCTAATCATGGTTATACGATGACCCACGCCGGTCCCGTTTACATCCAAAGATAGGGTTGCTTACCAAATCAATGGTAAGACAACAACGTCAAAGGAATAGAAAATGAACAAGAAAAGACATTTGAGTAGGTAGATTACTTCTAGTTACTTTCTCTATTTTCAAACAAATATCCTTGCTATTTTCAAAAACAAACACACACACATTTCCAAAATATTTTACAAACATTGAAAAGATTTTCAAAAAGACAAACATCTTTGTATACATTCTTACAAACGAGAATCATTACAAAGATTGCCTAAACAATGACCTCTTTTACAAAATACTTTCAAAACCATACCAAACACAATGTCAAACAACAAAAGCAAGTGATCTAGCAAGTAACTAAGAGCCCATGGAAAACCATGGATGAAAAGGGTGCTAATACCTTTCCTTTTCATAATCTACCCCCCGAAATCAAGAAACAATCTCAAAGGTCTTTCCTATGCTTTTTCACCTTTCCTTATGGATAAAAGAAAAGTCGGTGGCGACTCTTGCTAACCGCAACATTTGCTATAAAATGCAAAACCCTCAAGTCAGTTCTCCCACCGTATCACAGAACTGGCGACTCTGCTGGGGAAAATTTATAAAAGTGGGGTTACCTTAGGGCTAGATCACATTTATTTTCTTACATTGTTTGACTTGTTTGCTTTACATTATGGTTTTTTATTTGGGTTTGAATCCTCCACCCAAATTTGGGATACATTATAGGTAAATAGCAATACATTGTGGAAACTGTACGGGGTATACCGACATGGTCTAAGCAATAGATATGTTAGTGCAACATATTTATGGGTACCGGTAGCCTTTGAGTTAATCAAAGAGAATACAAGGCCGCTGAGTGATGTCATGAAGCACTAATGAACTTCTAGAACCCTTTACTTGACCAACTTGGCCTTTAGGATGTAGTGAGATGACCGGATTTGGTGTAGTCCAAAGTTGGTAGATACTCGATACTACACTCATTGAGGGTTGGTTTCTTGGGATATTTCAGTCGCCATTAAAGAGGCTCGAGCTGAAACAATGACCAAGGAAACAATCCAGTGAAATTGAGCTCCTTAGAATTCGGTTACTATTACTAGGACATGTTTAAGCCAACTAAACTTCAAGAGGGTACTTACCTATAAAACCCCATGCAAGCCTAAACTAAGAACTTGTTTGTCTTGATTGTATATGCATACTTGTACATAACATCATGGACATCATGAACATCATATACATCTACTAACAATTTCAAGGATTTTGGAGATTCATCTTTGTTCTTGTTTTGTAGGATATGGATTCACTTCGCATGAAAACTATCCAAGTCAACCTTGTAAGAATTCCTCCATAACTTAAGGAGCTATCTTCAAGGATCCCTGAGAACTCTCCATTCACCGAGAGGCATGGTCGTCTAGTCAACTTGGTCACCTCTAACACATATGAGGATATGATGAAGGTGCTCTTCCAGTTCTTTGATCCTTTGCATCATTGCTTCATATTTCCGGACTATCAGCTTGTGCCCACTTTAGAAGAATTCTCTCAACTCTTAAGGATTCCCATTCTCAATCAACTACCTTTCAACAGTACGGAAAGAGACCCAAAGCCAGAAGAGATTGCTCAAGCTCTGCACTTGCACTCATCTGATGTCATAACTCATTGGGAAACTAGAAGTGGTGTCAAAGGCTTCTTAGCAAAGTTCCTGTTTGAGAAAGCCCAAAATTGTTGGAATTACTTAGACTTACAAGCTTTTGAGGAAATTGTGGCTCTCCTCATCTATGGGATGGTTTTGTTTCCCAATCCTGACCAACTCATAGATGTGAGTGCCGTCAAAATCTTCATGTCACGCAATCCGGTGCCTACATTGCTAGGGGATGTCCTACACTCTTTTCACACTCACACAACGAGGAAAAGAGGTGTCCTTATGTGTTGCACTCCTCTCCTAGCAAGATGGTTTATTTCTCATCTTCCCCAATCAATCTTAAAGAATGAGCAAGGATTAAGGTGGTCACAAAGGATAATGACGCTCAAACATTCAGATATTCATTGGTGCTCTCGATCCAAAGAGAATGTTATCATTGTTGACCGTTGTGGGGAATTCCCTAATGTCCCTCTACTTGGCATTAGGGGAGGCATCACCTATAACCCATGCTTAGCTCTAAGACAATTTGGTTATGCCCAAAGGGATGGCCCGCATGAGATGCTGATTCAAGGCTTGGTATTCGACTACGACAACGACGATCAAGGTCTTCGCCAGAGATTCATCCGAGCTTGGAGGATGCTAAACAAGGTGGATAGCAAGACTTTGGGACACAAGAATTCCATCCCTATTGAGCCTTACCTCAAATGGGTACGAACCCGTGCTCAAAGTCTTATGATGCCTTATCCTTCCATCCTTCCGGTGATCATTGAGCCTTTCAAGGAGGGAGAAGTTCCATACACTATCCTACATCCTGACATGCCCACATCTCTCGAAGACCTACAAAGGGATTGGATACAACTCAAAGGAGAGCGAGATACTTTCGAAGCCTAATTCTACGCAAGCGAGAAGAAGGTTTTGGAACTCACTAGGATACTTCATGAGGAGCAGACTCTAAATGCCTACATTTCACTAAAGAGGATGCACACTACTTTTTTATCTTAGGATTTTGTATTATTTTGTCCAAGGGGCATTGATGTACTCAAACTTTATCTTATTAATATAACTTGTGTTTCTTTTTTGTCTAAAACAAACTTAAAACCTTAAATTCCTTGAAAACATTGCATATGCACATATCATTCATCATAACACAAACAGGTCTTTTGCAACAAATTTACTCATCTCTCTACTGTTTATTTCAGTAAGATGGATCTCGAACAGACGATCAAAGATCTCCAAACTCATAACATGAAATTTCAACAGTTACTCATGACTCTAGCCAAGGGGTAAGAAGAGTTGAAGACTCTGTTAGATGAAGAAAGAAATAAGAAAACAAAGAAGGTCACTGGGGTTTTTAACATGGGGAGAAGGTTTCAGGGACAAACTAGAAGAACCTTGAATTTTGCAACAACATCTGGTGAAGGAGAGGGGAAAGGAAAAGAAACAGCGGTTCCGTCAGAATCTGAAGAGGAGGAAGAAGAGGAAGACTACTCTGAGGAACAATATCCTCTAGCTGATGATAAGTACAAACATCTTGAAGAGCATTTGAGTGCTATGGAAATACAAAAGGTGCCAGGTCTAGACTTTGAATAATTGGGACTAGTATCGGGGATTGTGATCCCACCGAAATTCAAAGTGCCTTTGTTTGCAAAATATGATGGGCTATCATGCCCTAAGATACATCTCCGATCATATGTGAGAAAGATCCAGCTGCACTCCGCCGATAAAGACTTGTGGGTGCATTTTTTCCAAGATAGCCTATTTGGAACACAACTCGATTGGTTTTACCAACTGGAAAGGGCCAACGTCCACAACTGGGAAGACCTTGCCGCAGCTTTCTATAAGCAATATCAATATAATGCTAATTTGGCGCCTACCCGTACTCAACTTCAGAGTATAGCTATGGCTTAAAATGAGGGTTTCAAGGATTACGCGCAGAAATGGAGAGATCTAGCTGGGAGAGTGCAACCCCCTCTGTCTGAAAGGGAATTGGTAGACATGTTCTTAGGAACTCTATCGGGACCTTTCTTCAACCATCTGATTGGAAGCTCATCTGCAGGATTTACTGAGTTAATACTGACCGGAGAAAGGGTGGAGCTGGCATAAAAAGTGGAAAGATTCAGAAGGATTCATCTGTGTCTACAACTGTGAGGAAACCTTTCATTAGGAAGAAGGAGGTATTTGTTGTTTATCCATAAAGGAACCAAGGGAGAACCGAGCACCGACCAATGGTAGGGGCTGTTATGATCCCAAAGCCTACATCTGATCAACCAAGAAGTAATCAATTGAGGGTGGAGAGGCCAGTCCGACAATTCACCGGAATCAATATGACTCTAGCCCAGGTTCTACCGCACCTTCTGAAATCCAATTTGGAAACTTTAAAAGAAGCTCCAAAGAACCCCAACATAGCGTCCCCTCATTATCACCCAAATGCCCGTTGCGCATATCATTCTGAAAGTCCAAGTCATGACACTAACAACTATTGGGCTTTGAAAAACAAAATTCAAGATCTTATAGAGGCAAAAGAGATTGAGTTTGATGCACCCGAGAAGCCAAACGTCATTTCTGCTCCTATGCCCAAGCATGGTCACAACACTAGTACAATTGAAGAAGATTTGTTTGTTACCACAGTTGATGAACTCTTGACTCCACTCCCAATCATTAAGATAAACTTGTTGAAAGCCGGTGTACTTCCGGGTTGTAATAAAGACTGCCATCTTTTCTTATCCTCACTAATTGTGTGCCCTTTGTTGAAAACAGGCATTCAACGCTTGATAGACAACAAAGAGATTTTGTTTGAAAGTACTCCTGTTTTACCTGTTCCTTTTGAAGACGTTTCAATCATCACCATCTCCGCCAATTCTTCCAGGGTCCCCAAAAGACCCGTTAGGATTACATCGGTTCCAAAAACTACCCCTCTTATAATCACAATGCCTGGGCCAGTCCCGTATGAATCAGACAAAACTGTGTCGTGGAATTATGGTGGGGACATCTACTACCATGGCATCAAACAAGATGGGCTGGTCGCCAAAGAGATAAACTCTGAAGAAGAAGACTCCGACATTAGCAATATTGCCGGAACCAGTAAGATTACCCGAAGCGGTAGAATCTTCTCTCCAGAAATTTCCCCCCAAAGGCAATTTTTGGACCCGTGGCTGCTCCAAAGGTTATCCCCGTACCAATAATCATATCTGCAAGTGCTCCTATTGACGAAGATGACACAACTCCTGTTGTCATTCCTACCGACACTCCTACTGCTGAAACTCAAGGAAATAAATATTCAAGTAGAGCCTGTCCGGACGAAGGCTCAATCCCTGACTATACTCGAGGCCTCCAAGAAGGAAATGGAGGAGATCCTGAGAATAATAAAGAGGAGTGACTATGACGTAGTTGAACAATTAGGGAAAACTCCCTCCAAAATCTCCATGCTGGCATTGTTACTGTGTTCCGAGGCACATGTGAAATCCCTAGTAAAGTTTCTAAAGATAGCCCATGTGCCTCAAGAGACATCTGCTGACCAATTTCAAGATTGCGTGGCCAGCTTGACAGCGGATAATGGCCTAGGCTTTTCGGATGCTGATCTGACACCAAGGGGAAGAAAGCACAACGAGGCATTGCATGTCTCTGTGGAATGTAGAGGAATAACTCTGGCCCATGTCTTGGTGGACAATGGCTCATCTTTGAATGTTTTACCAAAGAAAGCTCTTGACAGACTAGACTGCGAAGGACTAACGTTGAAACCCAGTAACATAGTTGTAAGGGCATTTGATGGCTCAAAGAGGATGGTGCACGGGGAGGTGGATATCCCCATAAAGGTTGGGACTCAAACTTTCAATTCAACCTTCTATGTAATGGACATCCGCCCCTCTTACTCCTGTCTGCTAGGACGGTCGTGGATCCATAATGCTGGCGCTGTCACCTCTACACTGCACCAGATGCTGAAATATCCGGTCCATGGGAAGATTATCACTGTCCACGGAGAGAAAGAATATATGATTAGCCACCTCAATTCCTTCTGGTATGTGGAATTGGATGGCGAGTTCATTGAAACTACTTTTCAACATTTTGAAGAAGTCCCCCAAGAGGTAGAAATGACCAAGACTGTGTCCAGATTCCCAAGATTACAAGACCTCTGCTCCGGATGTCATCTCTAAAGGACGCCAAAGCAGTAGTAGAGGAAGGAGGATGCACCATCTGGGGGCAACTTCCGGATATTCCGTATAAATCTGACAAGTTTGATCTAGGGTTCACTTTAAATGCTCAGAAGACTGTGCGCTGTACCCGTGCTAGAGGGACACCCTTGAAGATTAGCAACCGAGAGGTCAATGCGGTAGAAGATGGTGAAAAGGATTGCATCTTGGAGGATTGTATCTTTCCGACTGTCAACGGAGGACTTTGCAATTGGGAGGCCAGAGACTTTGTCCCAATAACTTTCATCCCTCAGTAATTTATCTTTACATTTCTGTTGGACTTGTAATATTCACAAACAATTCGCACATTTAAAACCTTGTGTCTTGCCCGAGGCACAATGGTCCGTTTGTAAGGGTTATAATTTCATCTTCATATGACATTCAATGAATCATGGACGTTTTTCACATACAAACTTTTGTGCTTATTGTTTTTCTTTTACATTTTATTTTTTAAAGGATGGCTATACCCTTACACACACCTACACTCACAAATGCAGGTACCCCTCCATTCCGGATCCCATGGGTAACGATACTTCTATGGCCTTTTGTGACTCTGAGGATCTAATCTACCAAGCCGAAGACGAAGGCGGGGAAGATTGTGAAGTACCAGGGGAACTGTCAAGACTACTACAACAAGAGGCAAGAACTATTCAGCCTCATGAGGAACCAGTGGATACAATCAACTTGGGTACCGAGGAGGATAAAAAATAAATGAAGGTGGGTGCCAATCTGGAGCCCAATATCAAGGAGCGTCTGATTCAATTGTTTCATGATTATGTTGAGATCTTTGCCTGGTCATATAAAGACATGTCAGGACTTGATACAGACATCGTGGTACATCGTCTGCCAACAAGAGAAGACTGTCCACCATTAAAACCAAAAGTCCGCCTGTTGTACCCCAAAATTTGCCCTCCCATATTTCTCAATACATTTCAAGTGAGGTCCTCAAATTGCTCAAGGAAGTCCAAGAGTTAACCAGACAAACTCTCTCCTAAGGCAGTCTACCTCAAATTAGGGTTTCAGTTTGCATCAAGGTACTTGATTCCAAAAGATCCCAAATGCTCACTATTTTCCTAATATGTTCTCAATATCATTCATGTCAAGTTTCAAGCCTTGCAGAGGAAGTTTGCTCAGTCAATTCGTCAAAGGCCTGAAAATTGACTGTGTTAGGGCAAAAGTCAAGTGTAGCCCACATACAGTCAAACTCCAAGATTTTTGGTCAACATCCTCATATTTAAGTATTATTCATCATTTGATCAAGGTTTGATCATGATTCCACAAGGATTGCTCACAATTCATCAAAACCCAAAAGTTGCTAAATTAGGGTTTCACAGGAAAAGTCAACTCAAATTTGACCAAGCATAACTTTCTCATACTTTATAAAAAATGACCAATCCAAAGCTCATTTTTAAGAGGATGTAATTACCTACAATCCATATTAAGCTCCCAAGTTCAAATTATGCACTCACAAGAAGATATAAATTTGGACATTATAGGTCATTTTGAAAAGTCAACAAAAACACTTTTTTTTGTCAAAGCTTCATACATGAATATGGAAGACTCAATTGAGATGATACCAAAAGGGTTGCTTAAACGACATCTCAAGCTTTCTAAAAAGTCAAAGAACACATCTCTAGGATCAAAATTGAAGGAGTTATGCATTGGCAAAGTTGACCATTTTTGCAAAATTGCCAAAAGTCAAAAGTGACCAAAATTGCATTTTTTGTCAAATGGGCCCAATTTTTTATGCTTGCATCAAGTTGGTACCATAAACCACGACTCATGATCCTTCCCACTTGTCTCTATTTTATTTTTATCATTTATTTTGATTTTTATTTCAATTAAATCAAATTAAATCAAAATAAAATCATGAAAATATTAAAACTAATCAAAGCTTGAGATTTTGTGCATGTTTAGGCCTCTTATACAGCTGGAAAGAGAATCAAATCGTGCAAGCTTCAAATGGACACAAAAAGATTGAATTTTGGCTTGATTGGGAAAGATTTACATAAGAATCAAATCATGATTCAATCATCTTAATGGAGAAAGATTTGAAGCAAGTTTGTAACCTAATTTATTCTAGGGTACATATAGAACTTTGGCAGACCAAAAGCAAGAGATTTGGAGGCGTGAAAAGAGAAGAACAACTTTCAAAAAAATCAAGAAAAGGTGCAATCTAATTTCTCAATTCCAGGCTTCTTCAAGCCATTCCAAGCATACCACTCGCTTGCTGGACATCTAAGGACTCTATCCCAATCATTAGCAAGCATTTTCGTGCCCAGATACGCGCTGTAAGTACCCCACGACATTCATACTTTTTTAAAATCGTAATTCATAATTCTGGTATTGTTAGCATATTTTATGGATATATTTTGAATCTTTGAAACATTTGCAAGCTAATGATAATAATTAATTGCATTTTTGTTAACCATACAGAAATTTTCCATGATTAGGGTTTAGGTTTCGTTTTTATGGATTTTGCTTGCAGGAACAATTGGCCATGGAAATTGGTACCATGATGCTCGTGAGGTTGCAACGAGTTGATTGGTACCACTTGAATTTATTTATGATGCTTACATAAGATTTTGGAGAATTACAGGCTGTACCTACGCCCTTTTGTTCGTAGGTAAAAGTTTCCAAACTTTTAGCAACGGAAGGAGGTAGAAGATGATGGCGTGGCATGGTGTGAATGGCCCATTCAAATTTCGCGCGTTTCCAGAATCCACTTTTGGTCTTTATCATATAATGCTTGTTTATTATTGTTCTAACACAAAAACAAGCCAGCTCAGATGGTTGTCGTGCGTTGGAAAAAGCCAAAGGGCCTGGGTTCGATCCCCAGGTCCCCTTATTTGTTCAACACTATTTTGCTTTGTATAATTCCATGTGCAGGCTTCTCATGAGACCACCATACGCCATCATCCATCAACCATCAGATCGTCCACGCGCTAGATCTAAGGATTCACAATGAAGGTCTACCATGAACATCAGTCAAGCTTGCAGTATTGGAGCTGGAAAGTCAACATGGGCCAAGTAGTCTTGGGCTCAGGAAATGAAATTGACACCCCCCTTTTTGCTTTGATACCAGGCCCATCTCTTTTTCTTTTATATTTTTCTTTTAGTTATTTATTTTGTATAAATTTATTTCCTAGCACAAATTAAATTAATTTTTTATATAAAATCATAAAATCAATTTTCAACAATTTAGATTTTGGTTTTATTTTTTATTTTACCAAATTTAATTTAATAATTAGTTTAATTTAATTTTAGGGTAATTTTAACCTTTTTGTAAATAATTTAAAATAAATTATAAAATTAGGGTTTGCTTGATTTAATTTATATTTTCTTTTTTAAAATAACAAAAATGCAAAAATAGGTCAAAATTAATTATTTATCATAATTTAAATTAATTAGGTTTGTATGTATTCAATTAAAACCTTATTTTCTCAAAATAATCAAAAACACAAAAATATGATTTTTCTTTCAATTAAGGTTAGACGGGGTCAAAACCCTAATTTTCTCGTTCTCGTTTCATCGCGCGCGTTTATTATTTTTTGCAAATATTATTGTAACTGCTCATGGGATGTAATAGTTTAATTAGGATTTTTCTTTTATTTATCGTTTTACAGGTTTTTGGCTATGTAATTAATCCCCCTCCCCGAAGCCTTGTAATAGCGTAGTTTTATTTCTCGCATTTTTAATTTTCGCAAATATTAACTGTTAGATGTATGATAATAGGATTGCATGACAAGACTGTATGTTAATTTTAAAATGGTTAGCAAACCCTAAATGTGAAAAGATAATAACTATAATCAAATCACTCGCACATGCACGCTCCTAGGGTATACTCTCACTTCGATAAACGGTCATTAAGTATAGGGTGTCTTAGTGGTTGCCGTCTTGTCTAAACAAAGATCAAATGTCCCGTTCGGAAATGTTGCCTTAGAAATGTTGCCTCGGAAAGGTCGCCTCGAAAATGTTGCCTCGAATATGATCTTAAGACACTAGGGTTATTACTAAGACGTCCTAACATTGCTTTAGTGATCGTACGTCCCTTTCGAATTGACCCTTACAACTCCAACGACAGTGCTACCTACTCACTAATAGTAGGATAACGCTGTCTAAAGGAAACAAGAACAGAAACATTATTTTTTCGAGTAGGTAGATGCTAGTAGGTACTTGCTCAAAATCAAACTTTTCCACACTTACACTCTTTTCAAACAAAGTTTTCAAAAACACTTTGTTACACTCTTGAAGACAGAAGCAAGGGTTAAAACGAAGTAAAACAAAAACTTTTCAAAAACACACAAACACGGAAGAAATTTTTAAATGATGAGAAAGTACCTAAGAGCCCGTGGAAAACCACGGATAGAAAGGGTGATAATACCTTCCCTTTCTATAATCTACCCCCCGTACTCAAAATCTCGAAAAAGGAATTTTTCTGTGCTTTTGTCCTTTCCAAGTTGGATAAAATAAAATTCGGTGGCGACTCTTGCTTACCGCGACATTTTGCGAACAAAAAACACAAAACACAAACCAGCATTTTCCTAAAACAGTCCGATTCTGCCACCGTATCACAGAACTGGCGACTCTGCTGGGGAAAGATAAGTGGGGTATACCTTAGGATTAGTTCATCATAAATTGCTTCTCTTGTTTGATTTGGTTGATTTACTGTTAAAGGGTTTTGTATTGGGAGTTACTATAGATCTTAACCCAGATCTGGGGGACACCTTTTAGGTAAGTAGAAATAAACTGTGAGGGAATTGTACTGCGTAGACCGATATGGTTGAAGCAGTAGCTACGTTGATGTGGCACATTGGTTGGTACCGGTATCCCTTGTGGAGAAACGAGGAGAATACGGGGCTGCTATATGTGTCGTTAAGCATCAACTGACCTTAGAACCTATAATTGACCAACTTGGCCATTAGGAAGTAGTAAGATAGTCGGCCTCGGTGAAAAGCTGAGAACTGGTTGATACTCTATACTACACTCATTGAGACCATACTCTCGAGATAGTTCCGGCCGCAAGAAAAGATTGCGTGAGCTGAAACCATGACTGATGGAGGATGGTCAGTGATATTGAGAACCTCCACAACCCGATTACTATTATTAGGACAAGTTGAAACCAACTGAACTTCAAGAGGATAGTACCTAGCCCCCATGCAAGCCTGAAACTTAAGGGCTCTTGTGTGACTTGTTTTCCTTTACCATGTCTGTTATCTGCTCTACCTGCTGTGTGTTTTATCATGACATCATGCATCATAACATAGCATGCATACTTCATTATACTAACCATTTCAAAGACTGAGGGGATTTATCTTTGTTCTGTTTTGCAGATTATGGCTTCCGTACGCAGAAACACCATCCGAGTTAGATTTATGCAAATACCTGCTCAACTCAAAGATTTAGCCTCGAGAGTTTCTGATACTTCTTCATTCATTAGGAGACATGGTCAGCTTCTTAGCTTGGTTACCTCAAAGTTTGATGAGCAGATGATGAGTGTTCTTTTCCAGTTCTTCGATCCTGTGCATCATTGCTTCACTTTCCCAGATTATCAGCTAGTTCCCACTATGGAAGAGTTTTCTCACTTATTGGGCATATCCATCCTTGAGCAGATGCCCTTCACAGGTTTGGAAGAGACTCCTAGACCAGAGGACATTGCTTCAGCTCTACATTTGAAACGGATTGATGTAGTATCTAATTGGGAAACACGAAGTGGGGTTGAAGGTTTCTTAGCCAAGTTTCTGATAGATCAAGCTCATCTATTATGGGATAACTTGGATTTTCAGGCTTTTGAAGACATATTGGCTCTCCTTATCTATGGTTTGGTTCTTTTCCTGAATCCAGATTCCTTCATAGATGTGAATGCGGTTAAGATCTTCCTGTCTCGCAATCCTGTGCCTACTCTATTGGGTGATATCTTGCATGCCCTCTACACTCGTACTGTGCGAAGAAGAGGGACTCTCATGTGTTGCATGCCGCTGCTGGCGAGGTGGTTTATTTCGCACCTCCCCAAGTCCGTGCTAAAGAATGAAGAAGGTTTAGGATGGTCCTACAGAATAATGTCCCTTGCCCATACAGACATTCTTTGGAGTTCTAAGGCTATGGAAAGCACTGCTATCATTGATTGATGTGGGGGATACCCTAATGTCCCGTTGCTTGGAATTAGAGGGGGAATAACCTACAATCCTTGTTTAGCTTTGCGACAATTCGGTCGTGCTTGGAGAGACGGTCCTCATGAGCTACTTCTTACAGATATTACATTTGACTATAAGGAGGACGTTGACGAGCACCGCCGAAGGTTTATACGAGCTTGGAGCATGGTGAACAGTTCTGACCCTCAAAAGCTAGGACCAAGGAATTCTCTCCCTATGCAGCCTTATCTCCAGTAGGTCCGAGCTCGAGCCCAGAAGCTTGGGATGCCTTATGAAGTTGTGTTTCCAGTGATTGTGGAGCCTACCAATGAAGAGGGCATTCCTTATACATTCCTTTATCCCTATATGCCCACTGATCTTAAAGCATTGAAGAGATCTTGGATTCAGCTGAAAGAGGAGAGAGATACCTACCGGGAAAAGTACCATGAGCAAGAAAGGAAGATCTTGAAGCTCACCAGGCAACTTGAGAATGAAAGAACAATCAATGACTACGTCAGCACCAAGGGGAAGCGTCCATGGGATTTCTGATTTTGCTTTTTCTAGTTTAGATTTGTTTTTCATTTACTTCTTTGTAACGCCTCAAAGGCATTGTTGAACCTTTTTACAAGTTTAATCTAATAAAGTTTGTTTATTTCTTGATTTGCAAATTTAAATCTCCCAAAGTGTTTGAAATCATTACATACGCATCCCATTATCATGCACACCATTACAGGTACCATTACAGGTTTCTCATTTTCTTCGCTGTTTATTTCAGCAGAAATATCTTCCGATCAAGCAATCAAAGATCTTCAGACACAAAATGCCCAATTCCAAGAGATGTTCTTAAGCTTGGCTAAAGGACAAGAGGACTTGAAAGCTCTCATTCTGAAAAGAAAGAGAAGAAGAAGAAGAAGGTCGTTCTTCTGAGTATGGGTAAAAGGTTTGGAGATAGGTTGAAACAACAAGCTGATCTGTCCTTTTCATCCAAGGGAGGGGAGGACCAAGAAGAAGAAAAGGGCCCCAATCCTGCAGTCTCTGATAATGATACAAATTATGATGAGGAACAGTATCCTCCTGCTGAGGATAGGTACAAACAACTTGAAGACCATCTGAGCGCTATGGAGATTCAGAAGATCCCTGGTTTGGATCTCAGAGATTTGGGACTGGCATCTGGGGTGGTTATTCCTCAAAAGTTCAAAGCTCTGATTTTCGCCAAGTACGATGGAGTATCCTATCCAAAACTCCATCTCCGGTCGTACGTCATAAAAATCTAACCTTACACTACTGATAGAAATTTGTGGGTGCATTTCTTTCAAGATAGTCTGTCAGGGACTCATCTTGAATGGTTTTATCAATTGGAAGGAGCTAATGTCCAAAACTGGGAGGACCTTGCTGCTGCTTTCTATAGGCAGTATCACTATAACTTCGACCTTGTTCCCACTCGTACTCAGCTTAAGGGTATGTATATGGGTGCAAGTGAAGGTTTTAAGGACTACGCTCAGAAGTGGAGAGATTTGGCTGGAAGGGTCCAACCCCCTTTGTCTGACAGGGAGTTGGTTGACATGTTTCTAGGGACATTATCTGGTCCATTTTTCAATCATCTGATCGGCAGTTCATCATCTGGGTTTACTGAATTGATTTTGACTGGGGAGAGAGTAGAAGCTGGTATTAGAAGTGGTAAGATACAAAAATATACGTCGTCAAGTGCAGTAAAAAGCCTTTCACCGGTAAGAAAGAAGCTAGTGCAGTTTACAGCCCGAGGGGCCAAAGCAGACCTGAACACCGTCAAGTAGTGAATGCGGTGGTAATATCAAGACCTACCATTGCTCCACAACGCAATAATCAACAAAGGATGGAAAGACCACAAAGGCAATTCACTCGGCTCAATATGACCCTGTCTCAAATTCTACCACAATAATTGAAGACCAACCTGGTAACTCTGAGGGAAGCCCCGAAGAATCCCAACACCACATCTACGCTATATAACCTGAATGCTCGCTGCGCCTATCACTCTGATGGCCTAGGTCATGATACAAACAACTGTTGGGCCTTGAAGAATAAGGTGCAAGATTTGATCGAAGCTAAAGAGATTGAGTTTAACGCTCCGGAGAAACCCAAGGTCATAACTGCTCCTATGCCCAAACACGGTCATGGAGTAAATGTTGTGGATGATGATTTATTTGTGACCTACGTGGAAGAAATTTCTACTCCTTTGATGACAGTTAAGAAGAATCTATTGTTGGCCGGTTTATTTTCGGGATGTGGCGAAGGTTGCCACATGTGTTCAATTCTTCCTGCTAGTTGCCCCTTATTGAAATCAGGTGTTCAACGCCTGATGGATAACAAAGAGATCCTGTTCGAGAAGACTATGATTCCATTGGTTCCAATTCAAGATGTTGCCATCATAATCATTTCCGCCAATCCTTCCAAGGATTCCTCTAGAAAGCCTGTTAGGATTACACTCGTTCCAAGAATCGCTCCGTTAATTATTACTATCCCTGGTCCTATCCCATACACTTCAGATAAGGTTGTCCCTTGGCACTATGGGGCTGATGTGTATTACCATGGGGGTTAAGAAAGACTTAAAGATTGAAGAAGTTGATGTTGATATCAGCAATATTGTCGGGGCTAGCAAGGTCACCAGAAGTGGAAGACTCTTTTCTCCCGAGATTTCCCCTCCGACTGTCCACAAACTTGTTGTCATTCCATCTGCTAGTACATCAGCTACTGTCCCAATTCCTATTCTAGTTATCACTCCTGTCGTCGAGCCATCTGACACTTGGGGCAAAGAAATCACAGGTGAGCCTGCCCGGACGGAGGCGCCTAAGAAGATCATTGTAGAAACCTCTAAGCAAGAGATAGAGGAGATTATGAAAATTATCAAGAAGAGCGACTACAACATAGTCGAACAGCTGGGGAAGACCCCGTCAAAAATCTCCATGTTATCCTTGTTATTGTGTTCGGAAGCCCATGCAAAGGATTTAATTGCTTTCCTCAAAACAGCGCATGTGCCGCAGGAAACTTCTGTCGATCAATTCAAAGAGTGCGTAGCTAGTTTGACTGCTGACAACGGGTTGGGTTCTCAGACACAAATCTGACTGCTAAAGGAAGAAATCATAATGATGCTCTGCACGTCTCGATCGAGTGCAGGGGCACTACTATGGCCCACGTACTGGTGGATACTGGGTCCTCATTAAATGTCTTGCCAAAGAAAGCATTAGACCGGTTGGACTGTGAAGGTTTGATTCTAAAGCCGAGCAATATTGTGGTTAGGGCTTTCGACGGGTCAAAAAGGACGGTACACAAGGAAGTGGACGTCCCTGTTAAAGTTGGCTCTCAGACTTTTGCATCTACGTTCTATGTGATGGACATCAGACCATCATATTCTTTCTTGTTGGGTCGCCCTTGGATTCATAAGGTTGGGGCAGTGACTTCTACACTCCATCAGATGTTGAAATATCCAGTAAAAGGGAAGATCGTCACGGTACAAGGTGAGGAGGAATACATGGTGAGTCATATCAACTCCTTTCGCTATATGGAGATGGATGGGGAGTTCATCGAAACCCCTTGTCAGAACTTTGAAGAGGTCCCCCAGACTTTGGCGTCGATTGAAGTGGCTATTGACGAACCTCCGATGAAGATGGCTTCCTTTAAGAATGCCAGGACTGTAATTGAAAAAGGTGGGTGTGAAAATTGGGGTCAACTCCCTGATTTCACACACAAAACTGACAAGTTTGGTTTGGGCTTTACTGTAGAGGCTCAAAGGGCTATTCGGCGCGCGCGGATTGGAAGACCTCCTCTGCATATCAGTAATCAGGGAGTGAATGCAATTGTAGATGGTGAAGAAGATTCATATATCGACAGATGGATCTACCCTACAACCAATGGTGGCTTGAACAACTGGACGGCGAAAGACTTCGTGCCTGTTTCTTTTATTACACAGTAATAGACTTTTGTTTTGAGATTTGTAACAAACCGTTTGAAACTTTACGGCCCGGTGTCTTGCCCGAGGCACTTTGGCTTTGTGTGTGAGGGCTTATTATTTGTCATTTTCATATATCATTAATAAAGCATTGGACGTTTTCTTGCATTACAAATTTTGCGCTCCTTGTTTTTCCTTTCTATCTCGCACTTTATCAAAACAACTATTGTCTTACACACACTCACATATCATAATGCAGATCCACATCCACTCTGGATCCCATTGATAACGACTCTGCTACTTCCAGTTATGACTTCGAAAATCTGATCAACCAAGCCGAGGATGAAGGTGAGGATGATTGTGAGCTGCCTGGGGAACTTGCTGGACTGCTACTATAGGAAGAGAGGGCCAGACAGCCACATGAAGAGCCAGTGGAATAAGTGAATTTGGGTACAGAGGAAGACAGGAAAGAGGTCAAGATAGGTGCAAATCTGGAACCTAGTGTCAAGCAACAGTTGATACAGATGCTACGTGACTATGTTGAGATCTTCGCTTGGTCTTATGAAGATATGCCTGGTTTGGACACTGACATTGTGGTACACCGCCTGCCGACTAAAGAAGACTGTCCTCCGGTAAAGTAGAAGGTCCGCCGTATGCGCCCCGAGATGTCTGAGAAAATCAAAGTTGAGATCATGAAACAGTTTGACGTCGGATTTCTAGCTGTTACTTCTTATCCGCAGTGGGTCTCCAACGTTGTTACGGTGCCGAAGAAGGATGGTAAGGTACGAATGTGTGTGGACTATAGAGATCTGAATAGGGCAAGCCCCAAAGATGATTTCCCACTTCCTCACATCGATGGTCTTGATCGACAACACCGTGCATCATAAGGTCTTCTCCTTTATGGATGGTTTTTCTGGTTACAATCAGATTAAGATGGCTCCCGAGGACATGGAGAAGACAAGCTTCATTATGCAGTGGGGCACCTTCTGTTACAAAGTAATGCCTTTCGTGTTGAAGAATGTTGGGGCAACTTATCAACGCGCCATGGTCGCTTTGTTCCATGACATGATTCACCATGAGATTGAGGTTTACGTTGATAACATGATTGCAAGGTCCTAGACTGAGGAAGAACACCTTGACCATCTCCAGAAACTGTTCAACATGTTAAAGATGTACAAGCTGAGGTTAAACCCGAACAAGTGCACCTTCGGTGTAAGGTCTGGTAAGCTGCTGGGTTTCGTTGTTAATGATAAAGGTATTCAAGTGGATCCTGCAAAGGTGAAAGCCATACAGGAGATGTCGGCTCCCCGCACAGAAAAAGAAGTTAGAGGTTTTTTGGGACGGTTGAATTACATTGCTCGATTCATTTCACATTTGACTGCTACTTGTGAGCCAATCTTCAAGCTACTGAAGAAAGATCAAGTGGTAAAATGGAATGATGAATGTCAGACCGCTTTCAAAAGGATCAAGGAATACCTCAAAGAGCCACCCATTCTGATGCCTCCAGTTGAAGGAAGACCTTTGATCTTATACTTGACAGTGCTGGACGATTCAATGGGGTGCGTGCTGGTGCAGCATGACGAGTCTGGCCGAAAAGAGCATGCTATTTACTACCTTAGCAAAAAGTTTACCGACTGTGAGACCCGATACTCACTGCTCGAGAAAACTTGTTGCGCTTTGGCATGGGCTACTCGTCGGCTGAGACAATATATGCTGACTCACACTACCCTATTGATATCAAAGATGGACCCAATCAAGTATATCATCGAAAAGCCTGCCTTGTCCGGAAGAATAGCAAGATGGCAGATGATCTTAACTGAGTACGACATCCAATACACAACCCAAAAAGCAATCAAGGGGAGTGTATTGGCAGATCATTTGGTGCATCAGGCCGTGGATGATTACCAATCCATGAATTTCGAGTTCCCGGATGAGAACATCATGTTGGTGACCAACTGTGAAGAACCTGGACCAGATGAAGGACCTGAGGAAGGATCCCAATGGTCTATGTATTTTGATGGAGCCTCAAACGCATTGGGTAATGACATTGGCACCGTGATCATATCTCTTGGGGGCTGTCATACTCCATTCACCGGCCGATTATATTTTAACTGCACCAACAATATGGTGGAGTATGAAGCATGCATCTTGGGCCTTCGAGCTGCTATTGACCTAAGGATTAAGTTCTTGAGTGTATTAGGAGATTCCACTCTAGTGATCAGTAAGATCAAAGACGAGTGGGATACGAAGCACCCAAATCTTATTCCTTACAAAGAGTATGTACTGACGTTGCTCCCACACTTTGAGGAGATAACCTTTGAACACTTTCCAAGAGAGGAGAACCAGCTAGCGGACGCGCTAGCCACCATGTCTTCTATGTTCAAAGTCAAATGGGACAATGAAGCTCCCCAGATTACCATCGAGAGGTTGGATGAACCCGCACATTGCTGTGACATTGAGACTGAAGAGGTAGCAGATAAACCCTGGTTTCACGAGGCAAAAAGGTATCTTGAGGCTCAGGAATACCCCGAGGGTGCATCTGTTAATGATAAGAAGTTCTTGAGAAGGTTCGCTGTGAAGTTCTTCATTAGTAATGGTATCCTTTACAAGCGTAACCATGACTCAACCTTACTGCGATGTAAGGACAAGAACGAGGCAGAAAGGATTATGGCAGAGTTACATGAAGGTACTTTCGAAACTCATTCCAGTGGACATACCATGGTGAAGAAAATCCTACGAGCGAGATATTATTGGTCTACTATGGAAGCCGATTGTTATTAGCATTCTTAGACCTGTCATAAGTGCCAAGTCTATGCTGATAAGGTGCATGTACCTCCAGTCCCCCTGAATGTTTTGACAGCACCTTGGCCCTTTTCAATGTGGGGCATCGATATGATCGGCGAGATCAGACCTACTACGTCTAACGGGCATCGTTTCATTCGGGTAGCTATTGATTATTTCACGAAGTAGGTTGAGGCAGCTTCCTTTTCTATAGTAACCAAGAACGTTGTGGCGCGGTTTATCCAACACAATCTGATCTGTCGATACGGTGTACCGGAGAGGATCATTACGGACAATGGTACAAATCTCAATAACACAATGATCACTGAGCTCTGCAAACAGTTTAAGATACAACATCACAAATCTTCTCCTTACCGGCCGAAGATGAATAGGGTTGTTGAAGCGGCTAATAAGAACATCAATAATATTGTGCAGAAGATGACGGTGACATACAAATACTGGCACGAGATGCTACCATTCGCTCTTCATGGGTATCAGACCTTAGCACGGACGTCGACAGGGGAAACACCATACTCTCTGGTGTATGGCATGGAGGCAGTCTTACCCATTGAGGTCCAGATACCCTCTCTCCGGATTATGAAGGATACAGGTTTGAGCAAGGACGATTGGATCCAGACCCGGCTTGATCAACTTAACTTAATTGATGAAAAGAGACTTACTGTTATTTGTCATGGTCAGACGTATCAAAAACGAATGATCAAGGCTTTTAACAAGAAAGTCAGACGACAAGAGTATCAAGTCGGGGATCTGGTGATCAAACGCATCATACTGCCAGAAGGTGATCCCAGGGGCAAATGGACCCCTACGTACGAAGGGCCGTTTGTGGTTAAGAACATTTTCTCGGGAGGAGCTATGATTCTAACCACCATGGGTGGTGACGACCTTCCTCACCCCGTCAATGCAGTAACGGTAATTCATCCCCAACCGAGGTTATTTCTCCAAATCAACAGATCTTCTAGCAGAGTATCTCTCTTCCCCACAGAGTCATTTTCTCGCCTATTTATTCTCCAGCCGAGTTATTCCCCCGCTAATTTATTCTCAAATCATCTTCGGTCGTTATCCCCAACGAGAATGAAGAACTCCACTCTTTATATTCTCCAGCAGTAGTCTAGGATTTATTTTCCCCAGCTAGAGAATATCACAAAAACATTGCATATCCATACATCGTAGCATGCGCATATGCATCATACAACACAATCTCATTTATTTTGAGAACATCATTAATCAATACGTTTCATACATCATGACATTACATACGACTAACTCTTTGCCTTTCAGGGAAAGATACAATCAAGTCCTCACAAGTTTCTCTGGTTCAGTCAAACCAGTGCAAAGATTTATATTCCAATTCAAGCTATGAAGCCCGAATCCGACTGAATAATATCTTGATTTCTCCATCATACTGTGAAGCCCAGAAAACAACCGGATAACAGTACCAAAGTACCGCGAAGCCTGGAATCGACTAGATAGTGGTTTATCTTAAATTCAAGCTATGAAGCCCGAAAATCGACTGGAAAATAGTTGAATCCCCAGCAAGTTACCGTGAAGCCTGGATTACGACCAGATAACAGTACAAAACACCATGAAGCCTGGAATCGACCAGATAGTGGTATATCATAAACACAAGCAGTGAAGCCCAGAAATCGATCGGAAAACAGCTTAACAATGTATTGTGAAGCCTGTTATTCGACCAGATAATGGTATAAGACATCGTGAAGCCTGAATTACGACCAGATAGCGGCAAAAGACACTGAAGCCTGGGACTATGACCAAATAACAGTAAGGGACACTACGAAGCTTGGATTTCGACCAAATTGAAGTCTACCCGGCCAATTACTATGAAGCCTGGAAATCGACAGGATATTAGTAGGCCTTAAAATGAAATGGAAGCCCGGAGGCGATCAGATAACCACTTGATTTCTTCTGAAGCCTGGAACACGACCAAATAAGAAGTAAGGAGTCACGAAGCCTGGATTACGACCAAATAGCGGAAAAGGACTGAAGCCTGGAATCGACCAGATAACAGTATGGGACACTGCGAAGCTTGTGTTTTGACTAAATAGCAGTTTACCTGGACAATTACTAAGAAGCCCGGAATCGACCGGATATTAGTGTGCCCTAAATTCAAGTTGAAGCCTGAATGCGACCAAATAACAATTTAATTCCTTCTGAAGCCTGGAGTACGACCAGATAAGAATTGAGAAATTGTGAAGCCTGGAGAACGACCAGATAGCAAGTTTAATCTCATCTCCCCGTTAAGTCACTGTAAAGCCTGGAGCACGACCAGATAGTAGTCGATCTTATCACTGTGAAGCATGGATCACGACCAGATAGTAGTTCCTTTTCACCTCTCCGACCAAGAGACGATTCCCCAGTAGAATAACGGACGACTGAAGCTCCTAAAATTCAACTTTTACCAATACAGAGACCAGTATTCCCCAGTGAAGTCCTCCTCAATAACAAGTATACAAGCTCTCGCAAAGGAATCTCGTATGTGATCGACACTCCTTCGGATGGCATCTTTAAGCCCATACTCCGTCATCAATCTCCAAATGGCATCTATAAGCCCATTCCCGACATCACAAGACAAGTACCACTTCATGCGAGTGCAAATTTCCTAGCACTCTAATATTCAATCATCTTCCACCTTCGGATCACGAAAGGAAAGCAAGCCAATCTACATCCTCAGGTTTAAGAAGATTGAACAGGGGCAGCTGTTATACCCCTAAATTTTCCCTCCCATATTTCTCAATACATTTCAAGTGAGGTCCTCAAATTGCTCAAGGAAGTCCAAGAGTTAACCAGACAAACTCTCTCCTAAGGCAGTCTACCTCAAATTAAGGTTTCAGTTTGCATCAAGGTACTTGAGTCCAAAGGATCCAAAATTCTCATTATTGTCCTAATATGTTCTCAATATCATTCATTTCAAGTTTCAAGCCTTGCAGAGGAAGTTTGCTCAGTCAATTGCTCAAAGGCCTGAAAATCGACTATGTTAGGGCAAAAGTCAACTGTGGCCCACATACAGTCAAACTCCAAGATTTTTGGTCAAAATACTCATTTTGAAGTATTATTCATCATTTGATCAAGGGTTGATCATGATTCCTCAAGGATTTCTCACAATTCATCAAAACCCAAAAGTTACTAAATTAGGGTTTTATAGGAAAAGTCAACTCAACTTTGACCAAGCATAACTTTCTCATACTTTATCAAAAATGACCCATCCAAAGCTCATTTTGAAGAGGATGTAATTCCCTACAATCCAAATTCATATCCCAAGTTCAAAATATGCACTCATAAGAAGATATAAATTTGGACATTATAGGTCATTTTGAAAAGTCAACAAAAACACTTTTTTTGTCAAAGCTTCATACATGAACATGGAAGACTCAATTGAGATGAGACAAAAAGGGTTGCTTATATGAAATCTCAAGATTTCTAAAAAGTCCAAGAACACATCTCTAGGGTCAAAATTGAAGGAGTTATGCATTGGCAAAGTTGACCATTTTTGCAAAATTGCCAAAAGTCAAAAGTGGCCAAAATTGCAATTTTTGTCAAATGGGACCAATTTTTTATGCTTGCATCAAGTTGGTACCATGACCCACAATCCATGATACTTACCACTTGTCTCTATTTTATTTTTATCATTTATTTTGATTTTTATTTCAATTAAATCAAATTAAATCAAAATAAAATCATGAAAATATTAAAACTAATCAAAGCTTGAGATTTTGTGCATGTTTAAGCCTCTTATACAGCTGGAAAGAGAATCAAATCCTTCAAGCTTCAAATGGACACAAAAATATTGGATTTTGGCTTGATTAGGAAAGATTTACATAAGAATCAAATCATGATTCAATCATCATAATGGAGAAAGATTTGAAGCAAGTTTGTAACCTAATTTATTCTAGGGTACACATAGAACTTTGGTAGACCAAAAGCAAGAGAATTGGAGGCGTGAAAAGAGAAGAACAACTTTCAAAAAAATCAAGAAAAGGTGCAATCTGATTTCTCAATTCTAGGCTTCTTCAAGCAATTCCAAGCACACCACTCGCTTGCTGGACATCTAAGGACTCTATCCCAATCATTAACAAGCATTTTTGTGCCCAGATACGCGCTGTAAGTACACCACAACATTCATACTTTTTTGAAATCGTAATTCATATTTTTGGCATTGTTAGCATATTTTATGGATATATTCTGAATCTTTGAAACATTTGCAAGCTAATGATAATAATTAATTGCATTTTTGTTAACCATACAGAAAGTTGCCATGATTAGGGTTTAGGTTTTGTTTGTAGGGATTTTGCTTGCAGGAACAATTGACCATGGAAAGTGGTACCATGATGCTCGTGAGATTGCAACGAGTTGATTGGTACCACTGGAATTGATTTATGATGCTTGCATAAGATTTTGGAGAATTATAGGGCTGTACCTACGCCCTTTTGTTCGTAGGTAAAAGTTTCCAAACTTTTAGCAACGGAAGGAGGTAGAAGATGATGGCGTGGCGTGGTGTGAATGGCCCATTCAAATTTCGCGCGTTTCCAGAATCCACTTTTGGTCTTTATCATATAATGCTTGTTTATTATTGTTCTAACACAAAAACAAGCCAGCTCAGATGGTTTTCATGTGTTGGAAAAAGCCAAAGGGCCTGGGTTCGATCCCCAGGTCCCCTTATTTGTTCAACATTATTTTGCTTTGTATAATTCCATGTGCAGGCTTCTCATGAGACCACCATACGCCATCATCCATGAACCATCAGATCGTCCGCACGCTAGATCTAAGGATTCACAATGAAGGCCTACCATGAACATCAGCCAAGCTTGCAGTATTGGAGCTGGAAAGGCAACATGGGCCAAGTAGTCTTGGGCTCAGGAAATGCAATTGACACCCCCCTTTTTGCTTTGATACCAGGCCCATCTCTTTTTCTTTGTTATTTATTTTGTTTAAATTTATTCCTAACACAAATTAAATTAATTTTTTATATAAAATCATAAAATCAATTTTCAACAATTTAGATTTAGGTTTTTTTTACCAAATTTAATTTAATAATTAGTTTAATTTAAATTTAGGGTAATTTTAACCTTTTTGTAAATAATTTAAAATAAATTAGAAAATTAGGGTTTGCTTGATTTAATTTTTATTTTCATTTTTAAAATAACAAAAATGCAAAAATAGGTCAAAATTAATTATTTTTCATAATTTAAATTAATTAGGTTTGTATGTATTCAATTAAAACCTTATTTTTTCAAAATAATCAAAAACACAAATATGATTTTTCTTTCAATTAGGGTTAGACGGGGTCAAAACCCTAATTTTCTCGTTCCCGTTTCATCGCGCGCGCTTATTGTTTTTTGCAAATATTAATGTAACTGCTCATGGGATGTAATAGTTTAATTAGGATTTTTTCTTTTATTTATCGTTTTACGGGTTTTTGGCTATGTAATTAATCCCCCTCCCCGAAGCCTTGTAATAGCGTAGTTTTATTTCTCGCATTTTTAATTTTCGCAAATATTAACTGTTAGATGTATGATAATAGGATTGTATGACAAGATTGTATGTTAATTTTAAAATGGTTAGCAAACCCTAAATGTGCAAAGATAATAACTGTAATCAAATCACTCGCACATGCGCGCTCATAGGGTATACTCTCACTTCGGTTGCCTTCGATAAACGATCATTAAGTATAGGGTGTCTTAGTGGTTTCCCTCTTGTCTAAACAAAGATCAAATGCCCCGTTCGGAAATGTTGCCTCGGAAATGTTGCCTCGGAAAGGTCGCCTCGGAAATGTTGCCTCGAATATGATCTTAAGACACTAGGGTTATTACTGAGGCGTCCTAACATTGCTTTAGTGATCATACGTCCCTTTCTAATTGACCCTTACAACTCCAACGGCGGTGCTACCTACTCAATAATAGTAGGATAGCGCTGTCTAAAGAAAACAAGAACATAAACATTATTTTTTCGAGTAGGTAGATGCTAGTAGGTACTTGCTCAAAATCAAACTTTTCCACACTTACACTCTTTTCAAACAAAGTTTTCAAAAATACTTTGTAACACTCTTGAAGACAGGAGGAAGGGTTAAAACAAAGTAAAACAAGAAATTTTCAAAAACAAACAAACACGGAAGAAATTTTTAAATGATGAGCAAGTACCTAAGAGCCTGTGGAAAACCACAAATAGAAAGGGTGCTAATACCTTCCCTTTCTATAATCTACCCCCCGTACTCAAAATCTCGAAAAAGGAATTTTTCTGTGCTTTTGTCCTTTCCAAGTTGGATAAAATAAAAGTCACTGGCGACTCTTGCTTACCGCGACATTTTGCGAACAAAAAACGCAAAACACAAACCAGCATTTTCCTAAAACAGTCCGGTTCTACCACCTTATCACACTGCCACATGAGACCTGATATGTCAGAGAAGATCAAAGAGGAAGTCATGAAACAATTAAATGATGGATTCTTGGCTGTCACTTCCTATCCCCAATGGGTTGCCAACATTGTTCCCGTGCCTAAAAAGGATGAAAAAGTACGAATGTGCATGGACTATAGAGATTTGAATAGGGCCAGCCCTAAAGATGATTTTCCACTCCCCCGCATTGATATCCTGGTTGACAATACGGCCCAACACAAAGTGTTTTCCTTCATGGACAGATTCTCAGGTTATAACCAAATCAAAATGGCACCTGAAGACATGGAGAAAACTACATTTGTCACACAGTGGGGCACATTCTGCTACAAAGTGATGCCATTCGGACTGAAGAATGTTGGGGCAACCTATCAGCGCGCCATGGTAGCTTTGTTTCATGACATGATACATCATGAAATAGAGGTTTACATAGACGATATGATAGCTAGATCACAAACAGAAGAAGAGCACCTTGATCACTTGCAAAAGTTGTTTGAGAGATTGAAGAAGTATAAACTAAGGTTGAACCCAAACAAGTGCACATTCGGAGTACGGTCCGGTAAACTCTTAGGTTTTCTCGTCAGTAAAAAAGGTATTGAGGTCGACCCTGCCAAGTTTAAAGCAATACAAGAAATGCCTGCTCCTCGTACTGAGAAGGAAGTCAGGGGATTCTTGGGACGCCTGAATTATATTGCCAGATTCATTTCTCACCTAACATCTACTTGTAAGCCAATCTTCAAACTATTGAAGAAAGATCAAGTAGTCAGATGGAATGATGAATGCCAGGTTGCTTTTGACAAGATCAAGGAGTACTTACAAGAGCCTCCTGTTTTGATGCCACCAGTCGAGGGAAGACCACTGATCATGTATCTGACCGTTTTAGAGAACTCAATGGGTTGTATATTGGGGAAACATGACGAGTCTGGACGAAAAGAGCATGCTATTTACTACCTGATAAAAAAGTTTACCGACTATGAAACCAGATATTCACTGCTCGAAAAAACTTGCTGCGCTCTAGCATGGGCTGCTCGTCAGCTAAGACAGTATATGCCGACTCATACTACCTTGTTGATATCTAAGATGGACCCGATAAAATACATCTTCGAGAAGCCTGCTCTGTCTGGGAGGATAGCTAGATGGAAAATGATCCTAACAGAATACGACATACAGTATACTACCCATAAAGCTATAAAGGGAAGTGTGCTAGCTGACCATCTCGCTCACCAAGCTGTAGAAGATTATCAGTCCATGAAGTTTGAATTCCTGGATGAAGACATCATGACATTAGACAACTGTGAAGAAATCAGGCCATATGACGGACCTGAACAAGGATCCCGATGGACCCTGTTCTTTGATGGAGCATCCAATGCACTTGGTAATGGTATCAGCGCTGTACTCATATCTCCGGAAGGGTGTCATACTCCCTTTACTGCCAGACTTTGCTTCAATTGTACAAACAACATGGCGGAATATGAAGCGTGCATCTTTGGTCTTAGAGCTGCCATAGACTTGGGAATCAAATCCTTAGACGTATTTGGAGACTCAACTTTGGTCATCAGTCAGATCAAAGGGGAATGGGACACTAAGCACCCAAACCTTATCCCTTACAAAGAATATGTTTTGACATGCTACCACATTTTGAGGAGATTACCTTCGAGCATTTCACGCGAGAAGAAAATAAGCTAGCAGACGCTCTAGCCACAATGTCACCTATGTTTAAACTTAATTGGGATAACGAGGCTCCCCAGATCACCATTGAACGAATGGATGAACCAGCACACTGTCACGAGATTAATACTGAAGAGGTAGTGGACCAGCATTGGTTTCATGAAGTCAAGAGATATCTCGAGGCTCAAGAATATCCAAAAGGAGCTTCAATCAATGATAAAAAGTTCTTAAGGAGATTCTCTGCTAAGTTCTTCCTTAGTAATGGCATCCTGTACAAACGTAATCATGACTCCATTCTACTTCGGTGTGTGAATAAAATTGAGGCTGAAAAGATCATGGCTGAATTACATGAAGGTACTTTTGGAACCCACTCCAGTGGGCATATGATGGCGAAGAAAATCCTATGGGCAGGCTATTATTGGTCTACCATGGAAGCAGATTTCTATCAACACTCTCGGACTTGTCATAAGTGTCAAATTTATGCTGACAAGGTGCACGTACCTCTGGTTCCTCTGAATGTCTTGACGGCTCCTTGGCCCTTTGCTATGTGGGGAATTGATATGATTGGAGAGATTAAGCCGACAGCCTTCAATGGACACCGCTTCATCCTAGTGGCCATTGATTATTTCACAAAGTGGGTTGAAGCAGCCTCCTTCGCCTCCGTTACCAAGAATGTTGTGGCTCGCTTTATCAAGCAAAACCTTATTTGCCGGTATGGTATCCAAGAAAGGATCATCACTGACAATGGTACAAATCTCAACAACACTATGATCACCGCCTTGTGCGAGCAATTAAAGATTCAGCATCACAATTCTTCTCCCTATCGGCCAAAGATGAATGGTGTTGTCGAGGCAGCGAATAAAAACATTAAAAAGATCATACAAAAGATGACAGTCACGTACAAAGACTGGCATGAGATGCTACCATTCACTCTCCACGGGTACCGTACCACGACCCGCACATCAACCGGGGAAACACCCTATTCTTTGGTTTACGGCATGGAGGCTGTCTTTGCTATTGAGATCCAAATCCCCTCTCTAAGGATTATAAAGGATGCAGGTTTGAGTCAAGACGATTAGATCCAGACTCGACTTGATCAACTAAACTTAATTGATGAAAAGAGACTTACTGTTGTTTGCCATGGTCAAATGTATCAAAAGAGGATGATCAAGGCTTTCAACAAGAAAGTAAAACGCCAAGTATATCAAGTTGGGGATCTAGTGATCAAACGTATCATTTTTCCACAAAGTGATCCCAGGGGAAAATGGACTCCTACCTATGAAGGACCATTTGTAATCAAGAATATATTCTTCGGTGGGGCAATGATCTTGACCACCATGGATGGCGACGATCTGCCACACCCTGCGAACGTGAACATAGTCAAAAGATACTACGCATAAGAGACCCGCTAGGTTGACACACCTAGGCAAAAAAAGGCATCCCGGCGAACCAAAAAGGTTCGGGAAAAAATTAGGGATAAAATTAAAAAAATCTATACACCCGGCAAGTTGAAAACCAGAAAGGGAGACTTGGCCAAAAAAGGGTTTCCCGGTGGACTGAAAACCCGAAGGGGCGGTCCAGGTAAAAGTTAGGGAATTAAAGCGTATGACTATGTCCCATCGGATCAATTAATGAACAACCTTTAACTCCCGCTGACAAACTCGGAATTTCTAATCAATTCGATCATCTTCGGACGAAGCAACAAATAAACAAGATATTCGGAGATATGAAGGCTATAGCATAATGGGAACCCCATGGGATTATTACACATAGTTATCTTTCTTTGTATAAATTTTTCTTGTTTTATGACACCATTCTCTTACTAGAATGTTTGTCTCCTTTGTACAAATACTTATTCAAAGTCAATACAAAGATATCTCTTCGAAAGTACAAAAAACTATTTGTCTTTTCTTTACGATTGTGTTTTGTTTGCAAAAACGTCCAATATTCATTGATGAACATATGCATTTGAACATAATTACTGTTTACAGATAAACAAAATGAGAAAGACAATTACTGATAGGTTGAAAGGACAGGAAAACGTCTCTAGGCTATTCCATAAGTAATCCCCACAGTACGTCATTTAAGTCCCCAGCGGAACAAATTTCAAATTATTAATCCCCAGTAGAAATCATCAAATTTCTCAGAGTTCCTCAAGCAGATTTTACAAGCAGTACATGGCATTGCCCTCACAACAGAATTTACTTCTCTAAACAAGAGTTCGTCAGTACTTCAACTTCACCATAAAAATTCAACATATCCTCAGCAACATTCAAGGATTTATTTTCCTCAATCAAACAACAATACAACAAATCAACTTACATGCGCATGCATTACATCCACATATCATAAACATTGATGAAGCAACTACATTGCATCGTACATTTCATGCAACATAACTTTGTGTTTCAGCTAATATTTTACCCTTTTCAGGATAAGATTAACAGCTACCATTAACAATATGCAATCAGGATACAGTATGGATACGCTCCAGACACGAATGCCATTCTGATACTCATTCAGATTCAACTTTCAGATACAGTACAGATACGCTCCAGACACAGATGCCATTCTGATACTCATTCAGATTCAACTTTCAGATACAGTACGGATACGATCTAGACACGGATTCCATTATGATACTCATTCAGATTCAACTTTCAGATACAATACAGATACGCTCCAAACACGGATGTCGTTCTTATAATCATTTAGATTCAACTTTCAGATACAGTACAGATACACTCCAGACATGGATGCCATTCTGATACTCATTCAGATTCAACTTTCAGATACAGTACATATACACTCCAAACACGGATGCCATTATGATACTCATTCAGATTTCAAATTCAAATACAATACAGATACGCTCCAGACATGGATGTCGTTCCGATACTCATTCAGATACAACTTACAGATACGATACAGATACGCTTAAGACACGGGCACCATTCTGATACTTATTCTTTCAACTTACGACTTACAATTCAACAAACATTCTGGATGGCATCTATAAGACCATCTCCAACAAGATTCTATCACTTCTCCAAATGGCATCTTTAATCCCATTCCCTCAACTACACAAAGTCAAGTGCAAATTTCTGGGCACTCTAAGTGTCCAATCATTCTTTCACCTTCGAGTCACGAATGGAAAAACTCGCCAATCTAACTCTTCAGGTTTAAGAAGATTGAACAGGGGCAGCTGTTGTACCCCAAAATTTTCCCTCTTATTTATCAATACTTTTCTCACAAGATCTCTTTGACTCAAGACTAGATTAGGGTTTGATCAACTCAAGAAATCTCATCTTACACTGATGACCCAAAATTAGGGTTTGAGTTTGCCCAAGGATTTTTAGACTATTAATGTTTCATATAACTTTCAAACATCATTAGGGACCCCTAAGTATACTCATGTCAAGTTTCAAGCCTTGAATCACAATTTTGATCAGTTAATTGGACAGTTGACTTAAAAATCAGATGTATTAGGGAAAAAGTCAACCATGGAAAATTTACAGTCAAACTTAATAATGTTTGATCCACATCAACATTTTAGACTCATATGTATCATTTGATCAAGTTTGGACCACAGTTCCTTAAGAAATTTGATCAAATCTTCAAAAGGGCAAAATGGTCAAAATTAGGGTTTTGACTGGGAAAGGGCAATTTCTGATTTTTGACCTAGCAAATGACCAGTTGATTTAAAGCATGGTTTCAAGGGTTAAATTGCATCATCTTGACCTAATTACATGGTTCAAAACATTGCAAATCCATTGGATAGACAGATGAAATTTGCAGTCAACTAATCAAAAGTCATCTGTATACTGAAAAGTCAAACTTTGACTTTTTAGTCAAAATCAAGTGCAAAGGATCACAATTCATCAAAACATGTCAAAATGTGAAACTTGTTCATCAAGAAATCAAAGATTTAAGATTTGGTTTTAAAATTTGAAATTTTCTTAACTTAGAAATTTTTCTAAGTATAGAAAATTTCTTATTTTTTCTCAACTTTAAGCCAAATTTCCACCATGATGCAAGATGATTCAAAGAAAGTTTCCAACATAAAAGTTGTAGAACTCCATGAAATCTACAACTTTGATTCACACATTTTTCCATAAATATGCTTGGATATCAAGATATAATTTTGTGATTACATGCCCATGAACTAAAATAACTTAGTGAAATTTTGCCCTAATTTAGGCAGGTTTTGGACCCAACTTCATGGAAAATTTTCACCTAGTTCCAAGAGGAATCTTGAAATTAATTTCAAAGATGAGTTATAGAACACATTGCAAGCTTTCCAAAATGTCCAAGAACTCTTTAAGATCATTTTTGAGTAGGGAGAATCGAAGAGATGAAATTGGCAATTTCTCACTTTGAATTCAAGCCATTTCATGGAACAAAATTCAAATATGAACCTATGCTGCCTAATTCTTGCTTTACAGGTCTCAAAACTTGTTTCTCACTTCATAATTTAATTCTTACGCAGATGATAAAGCCTTAATCCAAGCACAAGAGTCTTTGTCCAAGCTTTAATTCCATAAATGGCACAAAGTTGCCATTGCCATTTTGGAAAAGCATAACTTTTGCAACTTTTCATTTCTTGAGCATTGGACATGTTTTCTATGCACACACAAGTAATATAAACCAAATACAAGTTGTCTAGGACTTGTACCAACTCCAAACAGGCCAGTACAAGCATGTGGAGACTTGTCTCTTCACTTTGCTTCAAAAGCAAGAAAGTGTGCAAAAAACCTAGAACTGAAAAATCTGTTGTGGAGTTGACAAAAAAATTTCTCTATACTAATACACAAACCCATTACAACTGAGAACACGATTGCAAAAGGCCAGAAATACCCTGAAACTCCCTATCACCAAAAAACTGTCAAAACTTGCAGTTTGTGTCCAAGCATAGTAATCCACCAATTTGCTCGCGCGTTTCAAGTTTTAATCATTCAAACACTTTACCTACCTCATATCTAAGTGTTCCAGACCATCATCCCTCCACTGTAACACCTCCTTCTCCATCTTCCATTTTTGTTTTTCAAGCTTGCAGGTTGACTTGGATAGAGAGTTTCAGACACTTTCAAAGCAAGATAAAGATTGGAACATACTCAGGGAGGTTCAAGCAAGCTAAAGGAACCTTCAGGCCTTCCTAAATCTCACTCAAACTCCATTCACGATCTCAGCTGAAAGAGGTAAGAATTCCAACTTTTATCTCTTCATACAGGCATCCATTGGCCACGATTTATGAAAGAAAAATGTAGATATTATAGTGCTGAAGCCAACCATGTGCATAGATTTCATTTCTGTTCATTATGTGTAGAGAATTTTGGAGTTAAAACTTCTGTAAAAATTAGGTTTAAAATCAGGGCTTTCAAAATTCGTTTTAACCTTTGATTGTTAGTTTCCATAAGCTACATGTCTGAAATCGTGGGAAATAGTACTGTCATTTTCATGTTGAAAGTTTCCATTTTCATGGAGAGATGAGAAAGATACAGAGCTTCTGGCCAGCTTGAGGAAGAAGATGAAGTACAGGGCAAGGAAGCTTTTTACGTTAAGTTTTTATTGTTTCATATAAACTAACGGATGTACAACCACCCCAATGGCAAGGTAGCGCGCTGGCAATGCCCAGGTCATGGCTTCGAACCTTGGCGCTACCTTTTATATTTTTTTTCATTTTTTCAGCTTCAGTTTTGGCATTTTTGGCAGTATGGGCTTGGTTCTTGGGCCTTCTATTTTTTTCTAACACACTACTCCATGTTTGCTTGCAGCATCCCTGGCCCAATCTTTTTATTATTTATTTTATTTTCATATTTGTTTTATTAAAGTATTTTCTTTAACACATAAAAATCATAAAAAAATATAAATATGATAAATATTGCATTTTTATTTTATTTTCACATGAAAAAATATATTTTATTTTAAATATATACTAACTATCTTTCTTAAATAAATTTGTAAAAATAAATTAAACTTAGATATATTCTTATCTTTGTTTTTATACTTGTAAATATTTATTTAAACATATAAAGAGACTAAATATTTTCACCAAATATTATTTATTATTTTTAATACAAAAGTACTCAAAAAATAATACTTAAAGAGCTTTATTTTCTTTTAAATCAGAAATTAGGGTTAACCATCTTTTTTTTAAGAATTAATTTCTTTTTTTTAAGATATTAGGATTAGGTCAAAATTCTTTTCATATAAAAACAACAAAACCAAAGATCTTTTTCTTGCATTTATATATCTTTGCATATTTAAATTGTCTTGTATATTATTTATTCCAATATTTGTACAAATTCGATTTGGTTGTAATAGCTTAATTAGATTTACATTGTTGCAAGTCCTCATTCATAATTTGTATTCCCCCTCCCATATAATGTTGTAATAGCGTAGTAATCTTTAAATTACACAATTTACCGCTTTTATATACCATGCTAGTAATTAGGGTTTGGATGGCAAGATAAAAACAAATCAAATATAAAACTCTAAATTCAAGACAAAATCAAAGCATGAAAATAACACACTTGCACACAAGAATCCTTAGGGTTTCTCCACTTGGTTGCCTTATAAAAAAATAGCCATATTACGCATGCGAAGTATCTTGGCGAAACAAACAAATATAAGATCATAGTCCCTCGGTGACACTATTCTAAGTTGCCTTACAAAATGATCTTGGTCCCTCAAAAATGCTAAGATACTTTACAACATTGCTAATTATGGTTATATGATGACCCACGCCCGTCCCATTTACATCCAAAGATAGGGTTGCTTACCAAATCAATGGTAAGACAACAATGTCAAAGGAATAGAAAATGAACAAGAAAAGACATTTGAGTAGGTAGATTACTTCTAGTTACTTGATCTGTTTTCAAACAAATATCCTTGATATTTTCAAAACAAACACACACACATATCCAAAATATTTTACAAACATTGAAAACATTTTCAAAAAGACAAACATCTTTGTATACATTCTTACGAACGAGAATCATTACAAAGCTTGCCTAAACAATGACCTCTTTTACAAAATACTTTCAAAACCATACCAAACACAATCTCAAACAACAAAAGCAAGTGATCTAGCAAGTAACTAAGAGCCCATGGAAAACCATGAACGAAAAGGGTGCTAATACATTCCCTTTTCATAATCTACCCCCCGAACTCAATAAACAATCTCAAAGGTCTTTCTTGTGCTTTTTCACCTTTCCTTATGGATAAAAGAAAAGTCGGTGGCGACTCTTGCTAACCGCAACATTTTTGATAAAACGCAAAACCCTCAAGTCAGTTCTCCCACCGTATCACACCTACCAACTAGTTGTCATTTATTGAAAGCAGGTGTTCAACGCCTAATGGATGACAAAGAGATTTTGTTTGAAAACACTACTATTCCAGCTGTTTCTTACAAAGATGTTTCAATAGTAACCATTTCCGCCAATCCTTTCGGGGTCTCCACCAAAATACCCGTTAGGATTAAATTAGTTCCTAAAGTAGCTCCACTAATAATTACTATGCCAGGTCCAATCTTGTATTCATTAGATAAAATTGTCCCATGGAATTATGGGGGCGACGTCTACTATCACAGTGTCAAGCAAGATTGGCTGGCTGATGAAGACTCAATTCTTGAGAAGGATGACCCCGACATCAGTAATATTGTGGGAACCAGCAAGATAACTCGAAGTGGCAGAGTATTATCTCCTGAGATTGCTCCTCCAAAGACTGTTCCCGGCCCTGTAATCATCCTTGTTGATGTTCCTACTAACACTACTACTACTACAATCCCTTTGATTACCCCTGCTCACACTACAACAACTACTACTACAATTCCTATAGTTACACCTGTTGAAACTCCTACCGCCGAGTCGACTGAGGCTCGGGGAAAAGGAATTCTGGTTGAGCCTGTCCGGATGGAGGCGCAAACAGTATCTATCCCCGAGGCCTCCAAAAAGGAGATGGAAGAAATTATGAAGATTATAAAGAGAAGCGACTACAACGTAGTTGAGCAGCTACGGCAGACTCCGTCAAAGATTTCCATGCTGGATTTATTGATGTGTTCCAAGGCTCATGCGAAGGCCTTGGTAAAATTCTTTAAAACTGGCCATGTACCACAAGAAACCTCTGCTGATCAGTTCCAAGAATGTGTGGCCAATTTAACCGTTGACAATGGATTAGGATTTTCTGACATTGACTTGACACCTAGAGGGAGGAAGCATAACGAGGCATTGCATGTCTCTGTCGAATGTCGGGGCACAACTTTGGCCCATGTCTTGGTGGATACCGGTTCGTCTTTGAATGTGCTGCCTAAGAAGGCTCTTAATAGACTCGACTGTGAAGGTTTGACCTTAAAACCCAGCAATATAGTGGTAAGGGCCTTCAAAGGTTCAAAGAGAATGGTGCATGGGGAGGTGGACATCCCCATAAAAGATGGAACCCAAACCTTTAATTCAACTTTTTACGTGATGGATATTCGCCCTTCCTTCTCTTACTTATTGGGCCGACCATGGACTCACAATTCTGGTGCTGTCACCTCTACATTACATCAAATGCTGAAATACCCAACCAAGGGGAAGATCATTACTGTCCATGGAGAAGAGGAATATATGGTCAGTCATTTAAATTCCTTCAGATACGTGGAATTGGACGGAGAATTCATTGAAACTCCGTTTCAGTATTTCGAGGAAGTCCCACCAACCGTGGCAGTAACCAAAGCTGTTTCCCAAATCCCAAAGATTACAAGACCTCCACTAAAGATGTCTTCCCTAAAATATGCCAAGGAGGTAATAGAAGAAGGTGGGTGCACTATTTGGGGCCAACTCCCGGATATCCCATACAAGTCTGAAAAATTTGGTTTGGGTTTCACTTCAGGAGCCCAGAAAGCTGTACGCCGTGCTCGCGCCGGGGGATCCCCTTTGAAGATCAGCAACCACGAAGTCAACACAGTGGAGGATGATGAGGACAACTACGACCAGGAGGAATGGATTTTCCCAACTGTCAACGGAGGACTCAGAAACTGGGAAGCTAAAGATTTTGTTCCAATTACTTTTATCCAACAGTAATTGTCTTTAAATTTTGTCGGATATGTAATAATTAAACAATTCAGACTTTTTAAGACTTGTGTCTTACCCGAGGCACAATGGTCCATTTTTAAGGGTTGTAATCTCATTTTCATATGTCATCAATGAACCATGGACGTTTTTGCATACAAACTTTGTGTTCTTTGTCTTTCTTTTTTTACATTTTTATTTCTTTCAAAGATAGCTATACTCTTACACACACTCACATTCAAAATGCAGATCTACATCCATTCGGGATCCCATGGGTAACAATTCTGCTATGGCCTTTTGTGACTCTGAAAATCTAATCTACCAAGCCGAAGACGAAGGTCAGGAAGATTGTGAAGTGCCAGGGGAACTAACAAGGTTACTACAACAAGAAGAGAGGACCATTCATCCCCAAGAAGAACTAGTGGACACAGTTAACCTAGGTACCGAAGAGGACAAGAAAGAAGTCAAAGCGGGTGCCAATCTGGAACCTAGTGTCAAGAAATGTCTGATTTAGTTACTACATGATTATGTTGAGGTCTTTGCCTAGTCGTATGAAGACATGCCAGGACTTGTTGCAGATATCGTGGTACATCGTCTACCAACAAAAGAAGAATGCCCACTGGTAAAATAAAAGGTCCTTCGCATGCGACCAGACATGTCAGAGAAGATCAAAGCGGAAGTCATGAAACAATTCAACGTCGGATTCTTGGCCGTCACCTCCCATCCGCAATGGGCCGCCAATGTTGTTCTCGTGCCTAAAAAGGATAGAAAAGTACGAATGTGCATGGACTACAGAGATTTGAATAGGGAAAGCCCTAAGGATGATTTCCAACTTCCCCACATTGATATTTTGGTTGACAATACATCAAATCATAAGGTGTTTTCCTTCATGGATGGTTTCTCAGGCTACAACAAAATCAAAATGGCGCCTGAGGACATGGATAAAATAACCTTTGTCACATAGTGGGGCATATTTTGTTACAAGGTTATGCCATTCGGGATGAAGAATGCTGGGGCAACCTATCAGCGTGCCGTGGTAGCCCTATTTCACGACATGATACATCAAGAAATAGAGGTTTTATGTGGACGACATGATAGCCAGATCTCAAACCGAAGAGGAACATCTTGACCATTTGCAGAAGTTGTTTGAGAGATTAAAGAAATACAAGCTGAGGTTGAATCCAAGTAAATGCACATTTGGAGTGAGGTATGGTAAATTCTTAGGCTTTGTCGTGAGCGGTAAAGGTATTGAAGTTGATCTTGCCAAGGTGAAAGCAATACAAGAAATGCCTACTCCTCGTACCGAGAAGGAAGTCAGAGGATTCTTGGGATGGTTAAACTACATTTCCAGATTCATTTCTCACCTAACAGCTACTTGTGAACCAATCTTCAAATTGCTAAAGAAAGATCAAGTAGTCAAATGGAATGATGAGTGCCAAACTTCCTTCGACAAGATCAAAGAGTACATACAAGAGCCTCCTGTTTTGATACCACCAGTCGAGGGAAGACCATTGATCATGTATCTAACTGTTTTAGAAAATTCAATAGGGTGTGTGCTGGGGCAGCATGACGAGTCTGGCCGAAAAGAGCATGCTATTTATTACCTAAGCAAAAAGTTTACCGACTGTGAAACAAGATATTCACTGCTCGAGAAAACTTGTTGCGCTCTGGCATGGGCTGCTCGCCAGCTAAGACAGTATATGCTGACCCATACTACCTTATTGATATCTAAAATGGATCCAATAAAATACATCTTCGAGAAACCTGCCCTCTCTGGGAGAATAGCGAGATGGCGGATGATCCTGACAGAATATGACATACAATATACTACCCAGAAAGCAATAAAGGGCAGTGTACTAGCTGATCACCTTGCCCATCAAGCTGTGGATGACTACCAGTCCATGAAGTTTGAATTCCCAGATGAAGACATCATGATGGTAAACAACTGTGAAGAATTCAGACCATATGACAAACCTGAACAAGGATCCCGATGGACCCTGGTTTTTGATGGGGCGTCCAACGCACTCGACAATGGTATAGGTGTTGTACTCATATCTCCCGAAGGATGTCATACTCCCTTTACAACAAGACTCTGCTTCAATTGTACAAATAACATGGCAGAATACAAAGCGTGCATTTTTGGTCTCAAAGCTGCCATAGATTTGGGGATGAAATCCTTAAATGTATTAGAAGATTCAGCTTTGGTCATCAGCCAAATCAAAGGGGAATGGGACACCAAACACCCTAACCTTATCCCCTACAAAGAACATGTGTTGACATTGATCCCACATTTTGAGAAGATTACCTTGGAGCATTTCCCGCGAGAATAAAATAAGTTAGAAGACGCACTTGCCACAATGTCATCCATGTTTAAACTTAAATGGGATAACGAGGCTCCCCAGATCACCATTGAACGAATGGATGAACCGGTTCACTTTCACGAGATTAATACTGAAGAAGTAGTGGACCGACCTTGGTTTCACGAAGTCAAGAGGTATCTCGAGGCTCAAGAATATCCGGAAGGAGCTTCAGTCAATGATAAGAAGTTCTTAAGGAGATTCTCTGTTAAGTTCTTCCTTAGTAACAACATTCTCTACAAACGCAACCATAACTCTGTTTTGCTCTGTTGTGTAGACAAGGTTGAGGCAGAAAAGGTCATGGCTGATCTACATGAGGGAACTTTTGGCACCCATTCCAGTGGGCATACAATGACAAAGAAAATCCTATGGGCAGGTTATTACTGGTCTACCATGGAAGCAGATTGCTATCAACATTCTCGAACCTGCCATAAGTGTCAGATCTATGCTGACAAGGTGCACGTACCTCTGGTTCCTCTAAATGTCTTGACGGCTCCTTGGCCCTTTGCTATGTGGGGCATCGATATGATTGGGGAAATCAAGCCAACAAACTCTAATGGAAACCGCTTCATCTTGGTGGCCATTGACTATTTCACAAAGTGGGTTGAGGCGACTTATTTCGCTTCCGTTACCAAGAATGTTGTCGCCCGGTTCATCAAGCAAAATCTCATCTGTCGGTACGGTATCCTAGAGAGGATCATCACAGACAATGGTATGAATCTTAAAAACACTATGATCAGCGCACTGTGCATGCAATTCAAGATCCAACACCATAATTCTTCCCCTTACCGGCCAAAGATGAATGGTGTTGTCGAAGCCGCAAATAAGAACATCAAAAAGATCATATAGAAAATGACAGTCACGTACAAAGACTAGCATGAGATGCTACAATTCGCTCTCCATGGTTATCATACCATGGCACGCACATCAACTGGGGCAACACCCTACTATCTGGTATACGGCATGGAGGCTGTCTTTCCTATTGAGGTCCAGATCCCCTCTCTGAGAATTATGAAGGATGCAGGGCTGAATGAAGAAGATTGGATCCAAACTCGTCTTGATCAACTAAACTTGATTGATGATAAAAGGCTTACTGTTGTCTGTTATGGTCAAATGTATTAAAAATGGATGATCAAGGCTTTCAACAAAAAGGTCAGACGTCAAGTATATCAAGTAGGGGATTTGGTGATCAAGTGCATCATACTGCCGCAAGGTGATCCCATGGGAAAATAGACTCCTACATATGAAGGACTGTTTGTAATCAAAAGCATATTCTTTGGTGGAGCAATGATCTTGACCACCATGGATGGCGACGACCTGCCGCACCCTGTGAACGCGGACATAGTCAAAAGATACTACGCATAAGAAACCCGCTAGGTTGACACACCTAGGAAAAACAAGGGCATCCTGGCGAACCAAAAAGGTTCGGGCAAAAATTAGGGATAAAACAAAAAAATATGTACACCCGGCAAGTTGAAAACCCGAAAGGGAGAATTGGGTAAAAAAGGGTATCCCGGTGGACTGAAAAACCGAAAGGGAGGTCCAGGAAAAAGTTAGGGAATTATAGCGTGCGACTATGTCCCGTTGGATCACCTTTACGGACGACCTTTGGATTCAACTGGCAAACTCAGCGATTCTGATCAATCCAATCAACTTCGGACAAGGCAGCAATTAGACAAGACGCTCAGAGACACGAAGGCTATAGCAGAATGGGAACCCCTTGAGATTATTACACATGTCTATCTTTTCTTTGTATCAAATTTTCATTTTTTACGATGACATTCTCTTACTAGGATGTTCGTCTCATTGTGCAAAATACTTATTCAAGTAAATACAAAGATACCCCTTTGAAAGTGCAAAACTATATGTTTTTCTTTATTTCTGTGTTTTGTTTACAAGAACGTCCAAGGATTTATTTTTGAGCATATGCATTTGAACATAATTACTGTTTACAAATGAGCAAAAAATAGAAGACAATCACTAATGGCTTTAAGAAATAGGATGATATCTTTAGACTATTCCATAAAATTCCCCATAGTGTGCAGCTTAATCCCCAGCGGAACAAGACCTCTAATTATCACTCCCCGGTAGAAGTCGCCGAAATTTCTCAGGATTCCCCAACAAGATTTCACAGGCAATACACGGCGTTTTCCTTACAACAAAGTTTATTTCTCTAACAAATAGAAGCTCATCAGCTCGTCAGCACATCAAAACATGAGGACTTACACTCCACGTCCCCAACAGCAGTCATGGATTTATTTTCCCTAATCCAACAATGTTACAACAACATAGCTTATATTCCTATACATCGCATCCATACGTCATGACATTGATAAAATGAGCACATACAACATGATTTCATTCATTTTATTAAGAACACCATTATACAATGCATTTCATACATCATGACATTGCATACACCTAATCTTTCATATTTTCAAGAAAGATCAGTCAACAGATGGTTATCATCATCAATTTACAAAAGGTCAGAGATTAATACCGACAACAAGCCAAGACAATTATCTACACGTCCAAATGAAGCAATCCTACACGGGTTTCTTCTAACTCAACTTCCAGATACAGTTCAGATACGCTCCAGACACGGATTCCATTCTAATAATCATTCAGATTTTCTCTCAAATACAGTACAAATACACTCCAGACATGAACGCCATTCTGATACTCATTCAGATTCATCTCTTGGATACAGTTCAGATACGCTCCAGACATGGATGCCATTCTGATACTCATTCAAATTATCTCTTAGATACAGTACAAATACGCTCCATACACAGACGCCATTCTGATACTCATTCAGACTCAGCTTCTAGATACAGTTCAGATATGCTCCAGACACGGATGTCATTCTAATACAGATTCAGCCTTCAGATATAGTTCAGATATGCTCCAGACACGGACACCATTCTGATACTCATTCAGATTCTCTTTTAGATACAGTCCGAAAATCATTTTGGATGGAATCTACAAGCCCATCTCCGATAACTTCTCCTCTCCTCTCCAAATGGCATCTTTAAGCCCATTCCATATACCATCAACCATCACATCCTCGAGTGCAAATTTTTGGGCACTTTAGTGTCTAATCCTCTTCCACCTTCAAGTCACGAATGGCAAATCCGTCAATCTAAGTCTTCAGGTTTAAGAAGATTGAATAGGGGCAGCTGTTGTACCCCAAAATTTTCCCTCTCACTTATCAATTATTTTCTCACAAAGATCTCTCTTGGTTCAAAACTGCACTAGGATTGATCAACTCAAGACACCTCTTTAAGCACTGACGACCAAATTAGGGTTTGAGATTGCACAAGGATAATTTAACTTTCAATGATTCATATGACTTTCATGGATCATTGTGGATCCCCAAGATTACTCATGTCAAGTTTCAAGCCTTGGATCACACTTTTGCTCAGTCAATTGAGCAGTTAACCTAAAAGTTAGTTGTATTGGGTAAAAAGTCAACTATGGCCAATTCACAGGAAAACTTCATAATTTTTTATCCACATCAACATTATAAACTCATATTTATCATTTAATCAAGTTTGGACCATAATTCCTCAATAAAATTGATCAAATTATTAAAAGGGCAAAATGGTCAAAATTAGGGTTTTGACTGAGAAGGGGCAATTTCTGATTTTTGACCTAGCAAATGATCAATTGGTTTGAAGCATAATATCAAGAGTTTAATTGCATCATTTTGACCTAATGGCATGACCTAAAACATTGCTCAAGATCATTGGATTGACAGATGAATTTCAGTTAACTGATGAAAAGTCAACTATGCACTGAAAAGTCAAACTTTGACTTTTTGATCAAAATAAAGTTTCAAAAAATCATATTTCATCAAGAATTGTCAAAATATGAAATTTGTTTATCAAGAAATTGAAAATTGAAAATTATCTTTGAAAAGTCAAAATTCTAAGACTTAGAAATTTTTGTGTTAGAAAGTTAACATATTTTCATAACTTTGTGCCAAATTTCCACCATGATGCAAGATGATTCAAGGAAAACTTCCAACATGAAATTTGTAGATCTCAATGAGATCTAAAACATTGTAGGGCAGAACAGTTTCTAGAAATGCTTGGATTTTAAGTTATGGATTTATGAAGACATGTCCATGAAACTAAAACTACAGTGAAATTTTGAGTATTTTAGTCAAGATTTTGACCTAACTTCATTGCAAATTTTCACCTAGTTCCAAATTGATTCTTCAAAAATGTCCAACATGAAAGTTGTATAGGATGTTCCAAGCTTTTCAAAATGTTCAAGAACTTGAAGAGATCATTTTTGATCTAGGAGATTCGAAGACTTGAAGTTGGCATGATAAACTTGAATTATAAGTCATTTTTGTGATGAACTCGTAATCAAATCTCATAACCTTATCATTCAATCTCACTTTTCAGGACATGTTTCTTCTAAATCTCTCTATAATTAAGTAATTACACAGACACTAAGTGTATTACACAAGGATTTGATGTTTTGTCCAAGTCTTGATACCATTTATGGTTGAAATTGCAAAAAGTAACATATCCATTCTTGTAAAGCAAGCTTTTTCACAATGTCAACCCTTTCTTGAGCCTCTCAATGGCTCCATCTGCACACACTCAACCTAGAAACTCATAAGAAGCATGTTTAAAGTGATTCAACCACTCTACATAGCTTTTACCACACATTGAGATTTTGGTTTTCCACTTTGCTTTAAAAACAAGCAAAAATGCCATAACATGTGATCTTGGTAATCTGACCATCTCAAGTCTCCAAACTTTTTCCTATATATCAAGACACTCTTATGCAAATGAGGGGATGAATTTACAATCCCTTAAAGCCTCTCATACACTCTCAAACCCGAATTGGCCAAAAACCACCATTTTTAAGCTTTTGAAACCTTAACTTCGAAACTCATCACTCTTGCAACTATTGTCCATAAAAATCCTCTAAACACTTCATATATATCATATAGAGACTATCCATACCTCTGTTTCCTCACTGTAACATCATTTTCATCATCCACCATTTTCAAAATCTACCATTGCAACTTGACTTGAATAGACCAATCCAAACACTTTCAAGGCAAAATAAAAGTTGCAACATACTCACCAAGGTCCTAGGAAGCTAAATCAATCATCATATTGCTTCTGGAAGTCGTGTAGAGGCCATTGAATTTTTGCATCAAGAGGTAAGTTTTTCCAAATTTGAAATCTTGATACAAGCATCATTTGCACTTACTTTCAAAAGATAAAATGTAGATATAATGTCTATGAAGCTAACCATATCCTTAAATTTCATTTTAATTGATTGTGGGATGAGAATTTTGAAACTAAATTTTTTGGACATTTAGGTTTTCAGTTTGGTACAGGTAGAAATTCGTGAGTTATAGTGGGAATAAATAAAAACTAATTACATATTTGAAATCCTTGCGAAATTCTAAGCAAGTTTCATTTTTACATTTTTGAATTTGGTTGAGAAATGAGGAAGTTAGAGTTTTTTTTGAAAAAAATAGAAAATACATGTTATTACTATAACAGTAATAGCGTGCAGGAGGAAGAAGAAGGAGGGCCTGACCATTTTCAAATTTTTACATCCAAGTTCATTTTATATTTAATGATTGTTGTTTCACTAACAGATGTAACAACCACCCCAGTGGCAAGCAGCGCACGTTTCATGTCACTTTCACCTTAAGGGCGCGGGTTTGAACCATAGTGAACTCCCCCTTTTGCATATTTTGTGTTATTTTGTGATTTTGTGATTTCAGGAAGCAATGTTCTGATATAATATTACGCAAGCGCATGGTTGCCAAAGAAACATGCCTGGCCTAGTGGTATTATTTTGAGCCAGCAACCTGATGTCTTGAGTTCAAGCCTTGGCAGGACCAAAAATCTTATTTTTATCAGACTCATTTTATATTTTTAACAAACTTCAACAATTTATTTAACCCATCAATTTAACTCCTTTTGAACTAATTTTTTGCACACTAGTAGTTTATTAGGTCTATTTTATGAATATATAAAAATCTCACCAAAAATATTTTTATTTTCATTATTTGTAATTTATTCAAAGTAGGATCTTTTAGTTTTTTATTTATTTATTAAAAACAAAAAAAAAACATTTTTCTTAACAAATTTCTTTTCTTGATTAAATTAATTTTTAACTTAGTTTTTGCTATGAATTTATTTTCTAATTAAATCAAATTAAAATTTAGGGATTTTAATTAATTAAATTCTTTCCTTTTATTAGTTTAATTAAATCAAGACTTTTCATAAACAAAAAAACCTAAAAATGCTTTCTTGATTAATTTTATTTCTTTTAAACTAGGGTTTAATTTTACTTATTTTAATTAATTATTATTTTTAGATAATTAGGTTAAAACCATTTTCTTTAAAATCTAAACAAAAATAATTTATTTTCCATCATCTCCTTGTTTATTTATTCAATTATTGTACATTTATTCAATATGGTTGTAATAGTTAAGTAGGTTTAATTTTCTTGCAATCCCCATTTGTAAATTTTTACACCCACTCCCCTAATGATGTAATAGCGTAGTGATTTTACTTTTCACAATTTATCGCTTTATATAAATGCTAGTAATTAGGACTTGTATGGAAAGATAAAATCAACAAGTAGCAAACCCTAATCAAAGACTAAACAAAGTATGAAAATCAATACACTTGCACACAAGCACCCCTAGGGTAAAATCCACTTGGTTGCCTTACAAAAATGACCATATTATGCATGTGAGGTATCTTAGCAAAAAACAAGTCAAAATACAAGATCATAGTCCCTCGATGAAGCTATCTATGTTGCCTTTTCAAAATGATCTTAGTCCCTAAAGAAAAATGCTAAGATACCTTGCAACATTGTTAATCATGGTTATACGATGACCCACGCCCGTCCCATTTACATCCAAAGATAAGGTTACTTACCAAATCAATGGTAAGATAACAATGTCAAAGGAAAGAGGAAATGAACATGAAAGACTTTTGAATAGGTAGAATGCCCCTAGTTACTTGCTCACTTTCAAAATAAAACATCCTTGCTATTTTCAAAACAAACACCTACACTTTCAAAACATCTTACAAACTTGAAAACATTTTCAAAAGATCAACATCTTTGTATACATTCTTACAAACGAGAATCATTACAAAGTTTGCCTAAACAATAACCTCTTTACAAAATACTTTCAAAAATCACACAAAGCACAATTTCAAACAAAAGCAAGTGATCTAGCAAGTAACTAAGAGTCCATGGAAAACCATGGATGAAAAGGGTGCTAATACCTTCCCTTTTCATAATCTATCCCCCGAACTCATGAAATAATCTCAATGGTCTTTCTTGTGCCTTTTCACCTTTCCTTTTGGATAAAAGAAAAGTCGATGGCGACTCTTGCTAACCGCAACATTTGCGATCAAACGCAAAACACTCAAGTCATTTCTCCCACCTTATCACACTAAACTTCATAGTTCTTGTTGTCTTGAAAAATTACATAGAGTGTATCATATATTATCTCAAACTAAGTCTACTTGTTCTTTTGAACTAATTCGTACTAATTTATGGGGGTTATCTCCTACCCCTTCAAGTAATGGTTATTCCTACTATATTAATTTTGTAGATGCTTTTACAAGATACACTTGGATATATTCAAAAAAAAAAGGTGATGATTTACCCACATTCAAGTTGTTTCAAAATTATGTTATAACTCAGTTCAATTCCAATTTCAAACCTATGCAATCTGATTATGGGGGAGAATTCATGACTTTCATCAAGTAACTTAATAAACTTGGAATTATGCATAGGCTAACTTTACCCATACTTCTAATCAAAATGGAACGGTTTTGGTAAAACACACACAAATTGTTGAAATAGGCCTCACTTTTCTTGCTCATGAATTCTTTCCAATTAAATTTTAGGACCATAGTTTCACAACAATTGTTTATCTTATTAATAGGCTCCCTACAACTACTCTTCTTGAGTTCTCACCGCCTTTCGTTTCCTGGAACAACAGGTTAAATGATTATAAATCACTCAAAAGTGTCTGGTTGTTCATATTTTCCCTTTATAAGGCCTTACAATCAACATAAACTGAAATTTAGGAGTTCTTAATGTATCATTTTGGGAGTGTATCCTACACATAAAGGATACAAATGTATTAACAAGGAAGGTGGAATCTTTATCTTAAAATATGTTATGTTCAATGAAACTAAGTTCTTTACCATGACCTAAAGTCTCCATCACACAATTATGAGTTAGTAAATTCCTTCCAAGCTCACAACATTTCTAATGTATCTCTAGATTTATGCAGAACACGTTATTTTGAAGAAAAGTCCAACATAAATGACAAGCTTAACCTACAGAACAAGATCATATCACTTCTCATATTAACACAACCAGTGACATAACTCTACAAAGGTCATTCTCACAAACTAAACCACCTGGTCCAAACCAAATTTTACCCACTGAACAACCTTATGACCATCAATCAATAAAAAAATCCCAAAATATCACAAGTACACCCACTCATAATGACATCACAACAAAAATACCTAGCCCACCTTTGTATACAAATAGCTTAGCTCTCAAGTGATCTCAAAAAAGTGAAAGTACTTCCTCTTTCTCTCAAAGGTTCATATCTTTATCCACTAAGTCCCAATCTAATTCCTTTAACAATAAATCTCCTAATACCTAATTACTTGTCAATAACCATCTTATGGTTACAAAAGGAAAAACTAGTAAATTCAAACCAAACATCTTTCTTTTTCACTTAAAGCTTAACACAACAAAGTAGTCCTTCTCTCAACTTAGATGGTTTGAAGCCACGAAAGTTGAGTATAAATCACTTATAAATAACAAAACTTGGACTCTTACAAATCGTTACTCTTACAAATCGTCCTCCTTACAAGAAATCATTAAACTGAAAGTGGGTTTTTCAAGGTAAAGGAAAATCCAGATGAAAGTATTAACAAGTATAAAGTCAGAATTGTAGCAAAAGGGTTCCATTAACGACAGAGTTTTGAGTTCCATGAAACCTTATCACATGTAGTTAAACCTACCACCATTAGAGTTATTTTGTCCTTGGATATCACATACAAGGGGGAAGTTCAACAAATTAATATCAACAGTGCCTTTCCCAATGGTGAACTCAAAGAGGAGATCTATATGCAACACCCATCTGGCTTTGTCAACACGAACTTAACTCTTGTGTGCAAGTTGAAAAAGAAAATATATGATCTAAATCAGGCTCCAAGAGTATGGTATGAAAAGCTCCATCAAGCCTTACTTCGTTTTGGTTTCTCCTCCAGCAAATGTGATCATTCACTCTTTCTTTTTAAGCATAAAGAGATAACATCATACTCATTAGTTTATGTTGATGAAAAATTCTCACATGTGCATTGTCTAAACTAATTCACGATTTCATCACCAAACTTCATGATAAGTTTGCATTGAAAAAGCTTGGCATACCAAAGTATTTTTTTGGTATTGAGGTGCATTATCAGTCCAATGGCTCTCTATATCTCACACAAATAAAGTACATCAAATATATTTTTTTCAAGCCCAACGTGACTGATACAAATGGGATAAGTACACCAATGTTCATCCATTGCAAGTTGATCAAGTATCAAATTCATACATAATTTAATCCTTAACTATGCATGTCTATAGTTGAAGTCTATTAATATATTACACTAACTAGACCTAAAACTGCTCATTGTGGCAACAAAGCTTGCCAAGTTATGGCAAATACTATTGTAACTCATTGGAGTATGGTGAAACGAATTATCAAGTAATTATCATGTGGTAAAGTCACTGATGGTTTAATTCTCTCACCATTTAATCATCTTTAGAAATTTTCCAGAAGGGCCTACAGTGATTCTCTTGGGGCCATTGGTCATGAACATTAGGTTATTATTTTTACTTTGTCCTAAAATAGTTTTTTAGAGCTCAAAAAAGCAGTATCCTTGGCTCATAGAACCTTTGAAATATTGTGTGTTGTACCCCAAAATTTGTCTTCTTATTTTTCTCAAGACATGCTCATTGAGGTCTCAAATTGCTCAAAGTTGACCAAGAATTGATCAGACAAATTCTTCTCCTAAGCAATGAACCTCCAACTAGAGTTTCACTTTTCACCAAGATGTGTGAGCTCCATAGGTATAAATTTTTTCCATGGTCCTAATACGTCTTCAAGATTGTCCATGACAGATTTTATGCCTTACATTACAAGTTTGCTCAGTCAACTGCTCAAATGTTTGAAAATCAACTATACTAGGTCAAAAGTAAATTGTGGCCCATATACAGTCAAACTTCAAGATTTTTGGTAAACATCAACATCTTGAAGTGATATTCAACATTTGATCAAAGGTTGATCATGATTCCTCAAGGAATGCCCTTAGTTCATCAAAAGTCAAGAATTGTAAAATTAGGGTTTCTATAGGAAAAGTCAACTGAACTTTGACCAGACATAACTTACAATTACACAAAACTTCTTTCAAAAACATTTTCAAACACTTTGTATATGTTCCCTACCATTCCGAAAAATATTACAAAGTTCTCCGCACTAAGACGTTTTCAAAAATACTTTTCAAAACACACAAAGTACGAGGTATTTCAAGATGAGCTAAGCATCTAAGAGCCCGTAGATAACTATGGATGGAAAGGGTGCTAACACCTTCCTGTGATACGGTGGCAGAACCGACTGTTTTAACTGGTTTGTGTTTTGCGTTTTTTGTTCGTAAAATGTCGCGGTAAGTCTGATACGGTGGGAGAACTGACTTGATGTTTTGCGTTTCGATCGCATTTGTGCGGATAGCAAGAGTCGCCACCGGCTTTTCTTTTATCCAAAAGGAAAGGTAAAAAAGCACAGGAAAGACCTTTCGAGATTATTTCTCGGGTTCGGGGGGTAGATTATGAAAAGAGAAGGTATTAGCACCCTTTTCATCCATGGTTTTCCATGGGCTCTTAGTTACTCGTTTAGATCACTTGCTTTTATTTGACAATGTGCTTGTGGTGTGGGCTTTGAAAGTATTTTGAAAAATCTCTTTGTAATGGTTCTCGTCTCTATAAGAACATATACAAAGTTTTGTTTCGAAAAGTGGTTCAAAGATGTGTTTGTGAATCGTGTTTCGGAAAGTGTTTTGAAAAGAGGTTTTGCAATGGTTCTCGTCTCTATAAGAATGTATACAAAACGTTTTATCTTTTTGAAAATATTTTGAAATGAAAGTATAGGTGTGAAAAGTTTTTATTGTGAGCAAGCGAGTAACTAAGAGCTAATCTATCTACTCGAAAGGTCTTAAATTGTTCTTTTCTTCTTCCTTTTAATGGTGCTATCTTACCATTGATTTGGTAAGAAGCCCCACCGCTGGATGTGAAGGGACAGGCGCGGGTCAATTTTACAATCATCGAAAGCAACTTAGGAGACGCTTTAGCAATTTTGTAAGGGACGAGATCGTTTTATCGAAGGCAACATCGAGGTTCATCGCGGGACTACGATCTTTTTTATCGAAGGGTCATTGCTAGAGCGTCACATATTCGAGGGACATGATTGTATTTCCGAGGCAACGAGCGAGGTTACCCTAGAGGTGCATGATCGGGACTTTATGAGTCTGTCGGGATACTAACTGCAAGTATACAGTTCAGTCGTTCTAGTTTTAAAAGATTATCGAACCCACAGAGACTGAGGATCAATCGCATACGATCTAATGCTACAATTTGTCTAACTAAGCGATGAATATTTGATTTTTGGGGGAAACAGTTTAATTAAAAATAATAGTACTAGTTATACCGGTATGTGATAATCGGACTTGGGGAATTCGGTGAATCGCTTGGCCTATAAAGTATTTCGGTAAAAGCTAATTGTTTAAAAACCTGAGACATACACTCTCGTGTTTATGAAATAAGTCATGCTACTAAACCTAGTGGATGCACTTTAAATTTAATAACACTTTTTGAAAACAATTTGAGTTTAATTAATTTATTAAAACACTCTCGTGTATTTAAAAATCAATGTTTCGTTACCACTATCTGGGTTGAACCCCAGCTCTCGCATGCAGGTTCTTGCCTTAATTAATTTCCCACTCTCGTGGCAAAATCGTGTTAATTAACCTCTCACTCCCGTGACAAGGTTAGTTAAATTAATCTTGGAAATTGGAAACCAGAAATTGTTTTATAAATATTTTTGGCCAAGGTATCACTGAATTCCTTTAGTTCTTACGGGTCACATACCGGTATTAATAATTTAGCCGGACATAATTAACTTGGAAGCAATACAATTCAAAATATAATTCATAACAACAATTGGCATAATATAAAAACTGAATAAATATTAATTTCAATAAAAACCTGGAATCAAAGTTGCTATGGTAATCTTGAAGTATTACAATAATCCTTGAGCTTGATTGCAGTAAATAATTCGTGTTAATTCTTGAAGGAAGAATTAACACTTAAAACTAAAAACTAAAACTTGGAATGAAAATTACAGGAACGTGAAAACAATATTCCAAAACAAGCAAATGGAAAATAATTGCAAAAGAATAATAATATTTGTTCTGAGGAAAATTCTTCGACCCCTGGTACTTTGCACTGGCACACATATATATAGCATAGGAAAAACAACAGTTAAGAAATCTTGAGGAAGTCTTCAATGGAGAGAATATAGGGAGCACTAATAGTGGGTGGCAGGAAAATAGGAGACTCAACAGGAAGAGAGGAGAATGAGTCTGCCCTTCAATACCCACGTCTCTATCCATGTATAACGTCCACCTTCACGCGCGTGACGGTCGTCACAGGTTGGTGACGGTCGTAACGCGCTGAAGTAGCGCATTACGCTCGTCAGTGATGTGTGACGAGTGTTTCTCCAAGTTGGGGGGCGTTACGCCCGTCACAAGGGTGTGACGACCGTCACTGTTCCAAAAAATCCAAACTTTGTATTTTTTATTCTTTTTTCTCTTTGTTTATTGTCTAGCCTTCTTCATGTTGTCCTTTTCCATCGGTTTGAGTCGACAAATGTTATACCTGTAAAAAGACAAATAATCTTGGAATAATCGGGGGTTAGACGACTTAATGAAATATAAAATCGGTAAAAATCATGGTAATTATATGATATGTTTTCTCGTTATCAAATTCCCCCATACTTAAACCTTTGCTTGTCCTCAAGCAAATAGTCATTCGAAAGGTCGGACAAGTTTTGTCAAGCGCATAAGCATGACATACCTTGGATTTTTAAAGTAGTTTCGGGAAGTCCTCGTTGGTTCGGCCGACACTTGAGTAAAACACTAACGATACGCTAATGACACAAGCAATAAGCTTAGCCGTAGACTTCCATTTCAAACGAGCTATCCAACAGTTCCGTTATAATTCTTCCCGGAGTTCCTCGTATCTATTTCTCCCGGTTTCGTTCTAGCGCAATCACATTAATCCCTTTGTCTTAGCACGCACGTAGTGGAGTAACCGGTTAGTGACTTTGATCCTTTTAGCACGGGGTCTGGTACATGAATGTGGCAACCCTACATATGTTATCCAAATTGGAGGTTGTGGGGGATCGGGCCGTAGCACGCCCTACCGAGTTCAGAACCAGATACCTTTGAACCAACCAACACTAGATTCCTTCATTATTTGCTCAACTCTTATATGTGCCAGTCTATTTTGGTACACAAATTTTCTTTTCTTTTAGCAGCGAGATAGGAAGGATATTTTTAGAATCAGGCATCAAACACTTATATTCATCGATTCTCCACGTGGTTTATGTCAAGACGGTGCTGATTGCTAGTATAAACTACTAGGGGTTACTTCTAGAACTTGAAACTCCAGATATCAGTATAATGGTTATTGAAACGGATCGCGTAAGTAGGAAGTCTACGGTGTCAAAACTGTATCGATCTTGTTATGTCGTTTTCGGCTTCCTCAACCGGGATTTCGTTAAAATAGGTATGTCGGGCTAATGTGAAAATAAAATTTTTTCGGTATGGCAAAATAAAGCGAAGAATTTGAATCGAGACATATCGTAAGAATTTACTAGTTTATAAAAGATTGAAAGGTACCTCTCCCACACAAAATCCGACATTGTCCTCAATGTTGCGGTATATAGGCGGGGAAGTACAATTACAAAACAAACGGAAAAGAAATGAAACAGAAAAATAATAAATTACATAGAAATTAAAGAAACACTACTGGTGACCACGTCCTCTACTCCTGGTGCGAGAGCGTTTGGTAGGAGTGGCTTCAGTGTCGGTGTATTGGAAGCCAAGGGTGCTCACGTCCATCCTCAAGGCGTTAAGCTCTGACAGGGCCTCATCTAACCTCTCATTCATGTTGCGCTGCCCAGTCAAGATCTGAGCGTTTTGGGTGCACAGAGACTCAAATTGCTCAGCTTGCCTCCTTTCAAGCGCCGCATTCATTTGGTTTTGCATGTGGAGGGCGCGGAGGATGTCTTCAAGATTAATAGGAGGAGGTGCAGATGAGGATCTTGGAATGTCGTGGACTGGAGGAGCACTATCCAACTCTTCTTGTATTTCGTCTGTGGCGGCTGCATGTTGGTCTTCATGGGCAGGTGCACGCTCTGCGGGAATTTCAGGATCGAACAACCAGTTTTCTCGGTTTCTTGGGTCGATTCGGTCCCTGTTCGGCAAAATGATATTCTGATAGACAGTGTTCCTGATTACAGGGTGGAATCTTTCGTCTTCCCGCTCGTAGATGAGGTGTGCAGCTTTGCAGTGATCCAAGGTTAGCAAAGTCGGTGCCATAGAAGGCAAGGTTGCGAGAGCAGCACCGTAGTTCAGACCAATGGCAAGTGAAGTAACCAGCCCTCCGAAATAAAATGGTTTTCCACCTCTAGCACAAATATAGTGGATGTGAGCAAGAAGGAATGGGGCGGCATTGATCTTTTGCCCAGTGAACGCGCAATGTAAAAAGAAGAGCTCCTTGGAGTTGAGCTTATGGTTGCTGTCGCGGGCGAAGATTGTGTTGCTAAGGATGCGATGGAAGTAACGGATGGCTGGATTGTGAATGTGGGTGGCATTCAGGTGGTCGTAGGATCCGGCACGGATATTCATCAAACTGTGCCATAAGTTGAATGCTTCCTCACCAAAATTATCCGGCACCCGGAGATGAACACCTTCGTCCGAACAAAAGCCCAAAATTCGCGCGATGTCGGATTGAAGTAACTCACGCCCAATGCCAAACATGCAGATATTGGCCAGGCCTGAAAGTTGGTTCGTGACACCTGGCGGAGTGAGGTAAACAAATGAACTCAAGAACTCAAGACTAAGAGTTTCGTAGACTGGTCTTGGTTCGCGGCACAAGTTCCACAGATCCACACTTTGTAATAATTGGCGGACACTGTCGAGTAGTCCCGAACTCCTCAGGCAGTCGATGTCAACGTACCTTGTGGGTTGGAGACCTCGACGTTGAAATTTCTGAAACTTTGCCCGTTGATTTTCTCCTTGTTCGCCGATTCGGAAAGTGAGGGCGGGGGCTTGTGGGTTGTTTGCCATGGTGTAGGTAGAATTGGATTTTGGAATATGAAATTAGGGTATTGTGTGGACGGTAATTTGGTGTTGGAGATTTAGACGTTAGGAGAAAAATGGAGTGAGTGGGTAGTTTTTTTGTGTGATGTGGTACCAATGGAGGAAATGGGTGTGATACGGTGGGAGAACTGACTTGAGGTTTTGCGTTTGTGTTCGCACTTGTTCGGTTTAGCAAGAGTCGCCACCGACTTTTTATTTATCCTAAGGAAAGGTTAAAAAGCACAGGAAAAACCTTTGAGATGTTTTCGTGGGTTCGGGGGGTAGATTATGAAAAGGGAAGGTGCTAGCACCCTTTTCATCCATGGTTATCCATGGGCTCTTAGTTACTTGTTTTAGATCACTTGCCTTGATTTTCAATTGTGTGAAATGGTGCTTTGTGTGTGTGGTTTTGAAAATGTTTTGAAAAAGATGCCTTCTCTAGGCAACCTTTGTAACAATTCTTTACTCGAATGTTTTACAAAAGTGTTTGTCTTTTTGAAAAGATGTTTCAATGTTTTTGAAAGTTGTTTTTGGAAGTTGTGTTGTGGAGTGTGTTTGTGAAGTGTGTTTTAAAAGTAGGCAAGTATGTTTTGCAAGTTTGATCAAGTAACTAAGAGTTGTCTACCCCTAAATTTACTCAAAGATCTTTCTCATGTTTAAAACCCTTTTAACAGTGTTGTTTCACCATTGTATTTGGTGAACAACCTTGTGTTAGGATGTTTACGGGACAGACGCGGGTCATCGTTTTAGACCATGAATGCAATAGTGTCAAGTGTCTTTGGCAATTTTCTTGAAGGGACTTGATCATTTTTGTTTAGGCAACTTCGAAAGCGTCATCGAGGGACTATGATCATTTTGTTTTGTTTTTGTTGCCAAAGAACTCAACATGCAAACATGGACCATTTTGGAAGGCAACAAGTGGAGGAACCCTAGGGGTGCAAGTGTGATTGGTGTATTTGATTTTCATGCATTTGTCTTTGTATTAGGTTATCTAGCGGTTGATTTTGAATCTTCGCATACAAACCCTAATTACTATACAGTATATAGAAAGCGATAAATTGCGGGAATTTAAAGTCTAAGCTATTACAAATAAGTATCCGGGGATGGGGGTACAAATGTTTACAAATGGGGATGAGTCTTATCAGGATAGTAGTGTCCAAATATTATTTAAAACCAAATCGAATCGCATTCTCAATGTAAAAGTATAGCAAAGTATAAGAATCAAAGAGAAATAAAAGTATTGTGCAATGTATGTGATTATTTACAAATGATGCAAATGTTAACCTAATGTATTATTAAGTATTATATTTATTTTTGTGTTTTTATTTAATGTTCTTTAGGAAGTTTTATAAAAGTGATTTATTAAACAAAAAAAGTTTTAAGACAAAAAATCTATTAACCTAATAAATCTAATATTTACATATTTTAGGTATAATAAAAGTATTGTTAAAATAAATTTATTATGAAAAACTAATATATTATTTATTTAACAAAAAAGAATTAAGTTATATAGAAAGAAAATAAAGTGATATAATAAAAAAAAGGATATTAGTTTGTATAAAGAAAATAAATGGGCCGAGGCATTATGTACATGGCAGGCCCAAAACAAAATTGAAAGAGGATCAGAGGGGGGGGGGGGTGTAACGCTAAAAATTGATGGGCTTAAGGGCTTTTGTTGGGGACAGGCCCAAAACGTGTTTAGCAATGTTTTGTTTAGGGTTTGAAATGCTTGGCTCAGAATAGGGTTACAGAGGCTTAGAACGGCGCTCCTTCTCCATCGTCTTCTTCGTCCTTCTCGTTCTCAAACGAAGGCCAATGATACTCCTCCTCTCGCCTCAGCTGCCAGACGCTACCTCCATCTCCCTCTCTCCATGGTTGAGAAAGGCAGTGATGAGAAAATGTATTCTCTTCAGACGCGCTTTAGGGTTTTAAGTTTTTATCTTGCATGCTTTATTTTTGTATGTTCTGATTTTTATGTGTTACCTGTTCATGTGAGGTGTGTAAAAAGGGAGAAGAAATTACTACCTTTGGAGAGGAGACAGAGGAGGACGACGATGCTTCTTAGGTGGCCGGAGGCGGAGGGAGTATGTGATGCTAGCTTTGTGGCCTTCCTGGTACTTTGTATCTTGCTTCTTATGTTTTATGATGATGCTTTGCTTCTGAAAACGCTTGTATAATTTCTTTTCCTCTTCTGATTGCTTGCTTCTGAGTTTTGCTTATCTGTGATGATTTTGATTCTGAGTTTGATGATGTTGTTTGATCCTGTGAGGAGCTTGGCTCTGAGGATGCTTGCTTATTGTTGTTCTGTTTCTTTGATGATGTTGATGAGGTTGCCTTAGTGTTTTTGCTAGCTTCAGTTGCTTTTCCTCTCTCTGGCTTTGTTACTCGATGATGAACTTTAGTTCTGAGAGTTTGGATTTGTTTTCTCAATGATGCGGATATTGAAACTGAGAGTTGTTTGCTTATGATTTGAGATGCTTGGATTTCTGTATGTTTTGATATTTGGACTGGCTTGGTGGTTTTAGCAGGCTTCAAGGTTTTGTTGGTACAGGTTTATTGTTTGTTATGCTATCTGGTCTTTAGGCTTGCTGGGCTTTGAAAAGCTTATCAGTTTGTTTTGACAGGCTTAAGGTAGTTAGAGCAGGCTTTGAAAATGAACAAGTTTTTAGGCTTGTTGTTCAGGAAGGCTGGGGTTTATGCAGGCTTCCTTGAGTTTGTGCAGGCTTGGAGAAAAGACAGGCTTCAAGGTTTGTTCTTTAGGCTATGCAGGGCTTTGAAAGGCTTGTATGTTTGAAACAGGTTTAAGGCTGAGTTTTTCTTTACAGTTTGTAGCCTATGCAGGTTGACATGTTTTATGCAGGTTTGTGGAGGTTTGAGTTGGTTCAGGCTTTCTTTGTAACAGGTTTAAAGCTTGAGGCAGTTGGAAGCTTATTTGGAAGTTACGGGCTTGAGAGCTTGTGTTATATTTTTATTTATGTTTTTCTGCCTCCTTCTTGAACTGTTCTGGTATATCTTTGTTTTATATCTCTAGCCTGCCTGAAAAAACTGTAAGCCTCTTACTTTTTCTCTCTCTTTCTCTCTCCACAACAAAGTATATTATATTGCTTAGACTGTCCTTTTCTGAAAAAGTGTTGGTTGGGAAATGATGAAGGGATTTGAAACTTTGCTTGCATATTGTCTTTCCTCTGCATATTGTACTTTCCAGATTTCCTGCATTGCTTTGATATCTTCTTTGGACAGTTTTGACAGCTTTGACAGTTTTTGGACAGTTTGGTTGACATTTTGAATTTGTGCAACTTGGTTTTGGCATTTCAGTTTGGTTTGCCTTTTCAGTTTGCAATTTGGTTTGAAATTATGCAGCTTGTTTTGGCATATTCAGTAGCTTGTCCCTTTTCATGTAGCTTTGTGCATTTGGTTCAAATTTGCAGCCTTGTACATTTCATATATTTGCAAACATATTTCCTTTCCCTCTTTGTGAACCAAGAGTCTTCTTGTGATTTGCAGAGAGGGCGAACAAACTGATTCCGGCCAACACTTTTAATGATGAGTTTTTATGATTAACTGTCTGAGAATGCTTTACCAAATTTATCTGTGTTTGACTTCTTTCTTTTTTGTCTTTGCAGATAAATATCAGTTGAGCAACGGGGAGCAGCAGTAGAAGAAGAAGATTTCAAGCAATTTATAATATAGTTTTAATTTACTTTTAATTATTGTAATAATATTATTGTAAACAACTGTAAATGAATTTACAGTGTTCAAATAATATTTGTAACAAACAAATTAAAAATGAATAAAAATCTTTCTTTGTCAGATATCTCTTTAATTCTTCTGCATTTATTTATTTAATTACTTAAATTTCTTGAATTATAATAATTGGAAATTATCCAATAATTTTAACTTAGAAATTATAAATAATCAATAAACGTCTGGCGTTCCAAATAACCAAAAGCATTGTACAGTTAATCAAACAAACGTCCATATGTCCTTTATCTCACTGATCAAACTTAAACTTCAAACTTTCAATCAGAAGCCTCAACCCATGTCCCAGAGTCAATTGAAAAGAACTGTAGAATTAATTCCTTCTGAGAATGCGCGCGCAAACCCTAATTCTTGATTTATTGTCAAAGAAGCGTCCGCCTGATCAAACCCTGAGCCAAACTCAACCAAAATAAAAACCCTGATAATCTGTTTGACTTGATTCAAAAGTCAATGGAAACCCTAATTTTGTCTGACTGATGAGAAAAGTCTGTTTGACTGATTCATAAGCCAATCTGAAAAATCAGGAAAAGCCCAAAGCTGTGATTTCTTGTGGAAAAGAGAGGGCAAATTTTGGGGTACAACAGTTGCCCCTGTTCAATCTTCTTGAACCTGAAGAGTTAGATTGGCAAGTTTGCCGTTCGCGACTCGAAGGTAAAAGGAGATTGGACACTAGAGTGCCCAAAAAATTTGCACTCGTCAAAGCGTAGCTTGAGGGAATGGGGTTAAAGATGCCATTAGGTGATGGGCTTAAAGATGCCATCTGGAGATGTGACAGGGAGATGGGCTTAGAGATTCCATCTGGAAATTGCTGGTAGGAGGTTGGGCTTAAAGATGCCATCTGGAGATGTGACAGGGAGATGGGCTTAGATATGCCATCTGGAAATTGCTGGTAGGAGGATGGGCTTAAAGATGCCATCTGGAAATGTTCGTTGAACTGTATGTCATTGGTGAGTGGGTGAGTATCAGAAAGGTATCCATGTTTTGGAACATCTCTGAACCGGGGGTCTGAATAAGCAATAGATTGTCATCCATATCTGGAATCATCCGTAAACTGTTTTCAGTAGTTGCATCTGAACAAGCGATAAATTAACATCCGTGTTTGGAGAATCCGTAAACTGTTTTCAGAAGTCTTGAATCTGAACAAGCGATAGGTTAACATCCGTATCTGGAGAACCCGTAAACTGTTTTCAGAGGTCTTGGAGATGAATAAGCAATAGATCAGCATCCATGTTGGGAAGCGTCCGTAAACTGTTTTCAAAAGTTGAGTCTGAACAAGCGATAGATTAACATCCGTGTTTGGAGAATCCGTAAACTGTTTTCAGAAATGGAGAATCTGAACAAGTGATAGGTTAACATCCGTGTCTAGAGAACCCGTGAACTGTTTTCATAAGTCTTGAAATTGAATAAGCAATAGATCAGCATCCATGTTGGGAAGCGTCCATAAACTGTTTTCAAAAGTTGAGTCTGAACAAGCGATAGATTAACATCCGTGTTTGGAGAATCCGTAAACTATTTTCAGAAATGGAGAATCTGAACAAGTGATAGGTTAACATCCGTGTCTGGAGAACCCGTGAACTGTTTTCAGAAGTCTTGAAATTGAATAAGCAATAGATCAGCATCCATGTTGGGAAGCGTCCGTAAACTGTTTTCAAAAGTTGAGTCTGAACAAGCGATAGATTAACATCCGTGTTTGGAGAATCCGTAAACTGTTTTCAGAAATGGAGAATCTGAACAAGTGATAGGTTAACATCCGTGTCTGGAGAACCCATGAACTGTTTTCAGAAGTCTTGAAATGGAGAAGGAACTGGTGTAGGGTTGCCTGATGATGAGTCCGTGTGAAACTGCATCCGAATTGAGAAGGATAGCCTTTTATTCTTATCCTGAAAAAGACAAAATGTTAGCTAAACATAGAGTTATGTTGCATGATATGTATGATGCAATGGATTGCACTTCATCAATGTTTATGATATGAATGTAATGAATGTGCATGTAAGCGGATGAGCTGTCTTGCTGAGGATAGATGAATCCTGGATAGCCGGAGATAAAAGAGTCTTGACTGTTGCCGGGGAAAGTGAATCCTTGAATGCTGCAGGGGATTGCAAGAATCTCTGATTGCTGAAGATGAGAAATCCTTGGACCGCTGTTGGGGAATCAGGAGCTTGGGTTGTATGCCAATCTACTGGGGATTCTTGTCTTGAGGAGATCTTCACTGGGGAATATCTGAATATCCCGTGAGGAACTGAGAATGAGAGTCTTCATTCTGCTTGGGGATTGATAGTTGGAAGTTTTAGCTCCGCTAGGGATTGCAAGAATCTTTTGATTGCTGCAGGTATTGATCTGGGATCTTGAAATGGTTGATCGTTGAGATAGTTGTCCTGGCTGGTTTCAGGTATTAATCTCTGGCCTGAGAAAGAAATATAATTTTCCTGGCTTGTTACAGGTATTAATCTTCAATCTCATCATGTAGATAGTTTTCCTGGATGGTTTCAGGTATTAATCTACAATCAGTCGTCCACAGATAATTTTCCTGGCTTGTTACAGGTATTAATCTGGAACTTGGATTATACGCCACTTTGAGAATGAGAATCTTCATTCTATTGGGGGTCAGAAATTGGGTGTATACCAATCTTCTGAGGTTTTAAGGATGAGAGTCTTCATTTTGTTAAGGGTCAGAAATCGGGAGTATACCAATCTTCTGAGGTTTTAAGGATGAGAGTCTTCATTCTTTGAGGGAAACAGATTTTTAGGTGCTTCAGTTGTCCGTTATCTTGTTGGTGGTTGTAACTTCCAGCAGGTGATGAAGGAAATTGATGATGACCGTAATTTCCAGCGGGTGATGAAGGAAATTTTGAACGTTCTTGAATTCCAGCAGGTGATGTAGGAATTTTTGATGATTACTACTCCAAAAGATGAAGGAATCTTTGACTACTACTCCAAAAGATGAAGGAATCTTTGATGATTACTACTCCAAAAGATGAAGGAATCTTTGATGATTACTACTCCAAAAGATGAAGGAATCTTTGACTACTACTCCAAAAGATGAAGGAATCTTTTATGATTACTACTCCAAAGTATGAAGGAATCTTTGATGTCTACTACTCCAAAAGATGAAGGAATCTCTGATGATTACTACTCCAAAAGATGAAGGAATCTTTGATGACTACTACTCCAAAAGATGAAGGAATATTTGATGATTACTACTCCAAAAGAGGAAGGAATCTTTGATCAATCTGCATATGTTAAGAATGTTGTTGAAATGTAATTTTGTCTTGGAGAATAAATCCTTGACAAATGTTGGGGAAATAAACCCATGACTGCAGGTCTGCTAGAGAGGTTTGATCACTGCCCCTAGTATCAGATGCGTGTGATATTGCCAGGAAACTTGGACTGTTCGTAACCCTTTAGATTGACATTCGAATGCCCCAAGTGATGGTGAGGGAGTCTTGCCCCAGGTTAATCGGTAATTGAGAGATTTGTTGAAATCTTGACTGGACTGCCCCAGGTTAACTGAACTTTGAAAGATCTGTTGAAACCTTGACTGGACTCCCCCAGGTTAACTGAACTTTGAAAGATTTGTTGAAATCTTGACTGGACTGCCCCAGGTGTGCTGGATAGTGACATGTCATGCCCCCTTGTTGATAGGAGATTTGTCAATTGAAGTGTCATCCTTTTTGAATTGATTTTATTCACTGAGAGAGCTTTCGTTCATCGGATATTCGTTGTGTGAATTTCTCCGCTGTCAAACAAATAGCCAAATGCAAACAGTGATTTTCAAGTAATGCAAAGTTTATGTTTGTCTCGAAGTTTTGAAAAATGCGTTTTTTAGCAGAAAACTTTTTATAAGACAAATTCAACACAAGATTGAGGGCAAAGCCTTACAGGAGTCAGGATACCTTTTGTAACAGTATGCTTTCGAACTAACCCATGCTTCAATTAGGACTTTTGAAGGGTTGTAACGTGGCTTGGTTCACGGTTTAAGAAACAAAGGATAAAGGCTCAAAGTATATTTGTACCCACCCGCTCTTCGTGATGTTCTTCAATCCTAAACTCAGTTAATTGTGCGTCGAACTCTATTCGAGTTTGGAACGACTTTTTGGTGATGGTTCACACCAGTTGAATTTGTTGGAAGACAGTCATCATCATCATCATTTTTTTTTGCAACATTTTTCATGTTGTTGAGGATTTGTAATGACCTCTTTCTTTTGATTTGTTATCCCTAACTTTTGCCTGACTGTTCCTGTTTTCGAGATTACAGTCAGCGGGATGCCCCGGCTTTCTTTTGGCTCAGTGGGCTTTTTTCTTTTGAGAGGTAATAACTGCCTATGAGATAAGGAACCATCACTATCTTTTGATTCCAGAGGAATGCCTTTCTTTTTTTTATGTCGTTCGTTGTATTACTAACTGAGAGTTTGCGACTTTAATGCGCATTTTTTTTTGAATTAACTGAGAGACTACCCTGCCCCAGGTTTAAATCAAAGGTTTTAATTTGTTAGAACAGAAAACTCCTGCTTCTTTGGCTCGAAAGGGTTGACTAGGGATTATCTTCCTTATAACTCCAGTGTTTGGGATTTGAAAGAAATGCCTGTACATCATCAGTAAGGTCTATTCAAAAGCATACTATATGAGATTATGGTATTGTTTCGTCATCCTCCCTCTAAAGGCTTGCAGCTTTTTATCAAGAGTTAAATACATACAGAAAGCATAAAAGTAGTGAAAACGAATGGATGAATTCAAGACAAACATATGCAATGCATTAATGAAACAGAGTTTGACATCAACAGATAATTGTTTGAATCACAAAAGAAATTACAACTTTGAAAATTCAAATGAAGCAAAAGTATCTCAGTTCGAGCTTTGTCATTTCAGGTGGAGAAACCCTTAACGGAAGATTTTCATCTCGCCATCTGGCCTGAATCTCAGCACTCCAATGTCAATCAGATCTTGAATCTTGTTCTTCAAGGCCCAACAGTCGTCGGTGTCATGTCCCGGACTATAGGAGTGGTATACACAAAATGCGTCAGGATGATAGCTAGGAGCAGAGGTATTGGGATTCCGAATAGGATCCCTTAAAGCAATCAGATTGACCTCCAACAAGCGTTCCAGTATTAGAGATGAAGGTATGTCAGTCTCAGTGAACTGTCTTCCAGACGTAGTTTGCTTACGCCGATTACCCCGTTGACGCTGACGCGGTTGTTGATGGGCTTGTGATCCTGAAGCAAGTAGAGGAGCCTTTCCCTTGTCTTCTTGTCTCAAGGGGGGTTGAGTGATGACTTGATCTTCAACCTCAAATGTTTGCCCCACTTGGTTATCCCAAAGTAGTTGGTTGACGAGAACTCTGAGCTCCTCTTGTCTTTGAGCCAAGTCCTGGATGAGAGCCATCTGACCCACCAGTTGTCCCATCATCTGGATCTTCATTGTAGCCAGCTCAAACTGCAGTTCCTCCAACTGATCACTCCTGGCATTGCTTGAATTCCCCTGGACCAAGCCCCTTGTGAGGAGAGCTTTCACTTCTTCTTGCCCCTGGGACAGGTTCAAGAACATTTCTTGAAGTTGAGCATTTTGATCCTGGATATCCTTGACAGTCCTCTCTAGATCCATCTCTACTGAAATAAACAGTAGGAGAATAAGGAAATCTGAAAAGTAAAAACTGTTATGATGCAATGCATGATATGTGAATGCATGTTTTCAAGGATCTCTCGGGGTAAACACGAGAAAATGTTAGAGGTTAAACTTTGATCAACATCTCTGATTGGAGAGCTTTGCAACGGTGGATGTCTTTCCACGAGAATCAAGCTCACCATGTCAATTGGGTCATAGCCCCTGATTCAAATTGTTGCACTTGATCTTTGATGGAATTTGTTTAGAGGAAAACCTCTTTCCCCTTGGTAGACGTCTGGTTCAACGTGTCCCTGCATCAAAAGACCCTCGAGATACTTGAAATGGTTATTGAAAATGCTATGGTATGATGTTATGATGTTATGTACATGTATGCAAAAGCAAGTAAGTGTATATACAGGTAATCATATTCACACAAAGCAAACAAGTCCTTAGGTTTAGGCTTGCATGGGGTTCGTAGGTAAGTACCCTCTTGAAGTTAGTTGGCTCATCCTGTCCTAAAATAGAAACCGGGTTCTAAGGAGCTCAATATCATTGGATTATTTTCTGTGTTCATTGTTTTGGTTTAGCCACTTAACCGGCGACCAAAATATTCCAAGAAAACAACCCTCAATGAGTGTAGTATCGAGTATCTACCAACTTCAGACTGCACCAAAGTCAGTCATCTCACTACCCCTAAAAAGGCTAAGATGGTCAAGTAAGGTTCTAAGAGTTTGTTAGTGCTTCATGACATCGCTCAGCGGCCCCGTATTCTCCTTGACTACTCAAGGGCTACCGGTACTCACAAATATGTCACACTAACATAGCTTACTGCTTCAACCATGTCGGTATACCCCGCACAGTTCCCTCGCAGTTTTATTGCTATTTACCTAAAAAAGGTGCCCCCAAATTCGGGTGTAGGATTTACAAACCCAAACAAAGAACCCAAGAAGTAAAGCAATCAAAGCGAACAAAGCAAGTATGTAAAGGTGATCTAAAACCTAAGGTAACCCCACTTTTAAAAAATTCCCCAGCAGAATCGCCAGTTCTGTGATACAGTGGGAGAACTGACTTGAGGTTTTGCGTTTGTGTTTGCACTTGTTCGGTTTAGCAAGAGTCGCTACCGACTTTTTATTTATCCTAAGGAAAGGTTAAAAAGCACAGGAAAAATCTTTGAGATGTTTTCGTGGGTTCGGGGGGTAAATTATGAAAAGGGAAGGTGCTAGCACCCTTTTCATCCATGGTTATCCATGGGCTCTTAGTTACTTGTTTTAGATCACTTGCCTTGATTTTCAATTGTGTGAAATGGTGCTTTGTGTGTGTGGTTTTGAAAATGTTTTGAAAAAGATGCCTTGTCTAGGCAACCGTTGTAACAATTCTTTACTCGAATGTTTTACAAAAGTGTTTGTCTTTTTGAAAAGATGTTTCAATGTTTTTGAAAGTTGTTTTTGGAAGTTGTGTTGTGGAGTGTGTTTGTGAAGTGTGTTTTGAAAGTAGGCAAGTGTGTTTTGCAAGTTTGATCAAGTAACTAAGAGTTGTCTACCCCTAAATTTACTCAAAGATCTTTCTCATGTTTTAACCCTTTTAACAGTGTTATTTCACCATTGTATTTGGTGAACAACCTTGTGTTAGGATGTTTACGGGACAGGCACGGGTCATCGTTTTAGACCATGAATGCAATAGTGTCAAGTGTCTTTGGCAATTTTCTTGAAGGGACTTGGTCATTTTTGTTTAGGCAACTTCGAAAGCGTCATCGAGGGACTATGATCATTTTGTTTTGTTTTTGTTGCCAAAGAACTCAACATGCAAACATGGCCCATTTTGGAAGGCAACGAGTGGAGGAACCCTAGGGGTGCAAGTGTGATTGGTGTATTTGATTTTCATGCATTTGTCTTTGTATTAGGTTATCTAGAGGTTGATTTTGAATCTTCGCATACAAACCCTAATTACTATACAGTATATAGAAAGCGATAAATTGCGGGAATTTAAAGTCTAAGCTATTACAAATAAGTATCCGGGGATGGGGGTACAAATGTTTACAAATGGGGATGAGTCTTATCAGGATAGTAGTGTCCAAATATTATTTACAACCAAATCGAATCGCATTCTCAATGTAAAAGTATAACAAAGTATAAGAATCAAAGAGAAATAAAAGTATTGTGCAATGTATGTGATTATTTACAAATGATGCAAATGTTAAACTAATGTATTATTAAGTATTATATTTATTTTTGTGTTTTTATTTAATGTTTTTTAGGAAGTTTTATAAAAGTGATTTATTAAACAAAAAAAGTTTTAAGACAAAAAATCTATTAACCTAATAAATCTAATATTTACATATTTTAGGTATAATAAAAGTATTGTTAAAATAAATTTATTATGAAAAATTAATATATTATTTATTTAACAAAAAATAATTAAGTTATATAAAAAGAAAATAAAGTGATATAATAAAAAAAGGATATTAGTTTGTATAAAGAAAATAAATAGGCTGAGGCATTATGTACATGGCAGGCCCAAAACAAAATTGAAAGAGGATCAGAGGGGGGGGGGGGGGTGTAACGCCAAAAATTGATGGGCTTAATGGCTTTTGTTGGGGACATGCCCAAAACGTGTTTAGCAATGTTTTGTTTAGGGTTTGAAATTCTTGGCTCAGAATAGGGTTACAGAGGCTTAGAACGGCGCCGCTTCTCCATCGTCTTCTTCGTCCTTCTCGTTCTCAAACGAAGGCCAATGATACTCCTCCTCTCATTTCAGCTGCCAGATGCTACCTCCATCTCCCTCTCTCCATGGTTGAGCAAGGCAGTGATGAGAAAAGGTATTCTCTTCAGACGCGCTTTAGGGTTTCAAGTTTTTATCTTGCATGCTTTATTTTTGTATGTTCTGATTTTTATGTGTTACATTTTCATGTGAGGTGTGTAAAAAGGGAGAAGAAATTACTACCTTTGAAGAGGAGACAGAGGAGGACGGCGGCGCTTCTTAGGTGGCCGGAGGCGGAGGGAGTATGTGATGCTAGCTTTGTGGCCTTCCTGGTACTTTGTATCTTGCTTCTTATGTTTTACGATGATGCTTTGCTTCTGAAAACGCTTGTATAATTTCTTTTCCTCTTCTGATTGCTTGCTTCTGAGTTTTGCTTATCTGTGATGATTTTGATTCCGAGTTTGATGATGTTGTTTGATCCTGTGATGAGCTTGGCTCTGAGGATGCTTGCTTATTGGTGTTCTGTTGCTTTGATGATGTTGATGAGGTTGCCTTAGTGTTTTTGCTAGCTTCAGTTGCTTTTCCTCTCTCTGGCTTTGTTACTCGATGATGAACTTTAGTTCTGAGAGTTTGGATTTGTTTTCTCAATGATGCAGATAATGAAACTGAGAGTTGTTTGCTTATGATTTGAGATGCTTGGATTTCTGTATGTTTTGATATTTGGACTGGCTTGGTGGTTTTAGCAGGCTTCAAGGTTTTGTTGGTACAAGTTTATTGTTTGTTATGCTATCTGGTCTTTAGGCTTGCTGGGCTTTGAAAAGCTTATCAATTTGTTTTGACAGGCTTAAGGTAGTTAGAGCAGGCTTTGAAAATGAACAAGTTTTTAGGCTTGTTGTTCAGGCTGGCTGGGGTTTATGTAGGCTTCCTTGAGTTTGTGCAGGCTTGGAGAAAAGACAGGCTTCAAGGTTTGTTCTTTAGGCTATGCAGGGCTTTGAAAGGCTTGTATGTTTGAAACAGGTTTAAGGCTAAGTTTTTGTTTACAGTTTGTAGCCTATGCAGGTTGACATGTTTTATGCAGGTTTGTGGAGGTTTGAGTTGGTTCAGGCTTGCTTTGTAACAGGTTTAAAGCTTGAGGCAGTTGGAAGCTTATTTGGAAGTTACAGGCTTGAGAGCTTGTGTTATATTTTTCTTTATGTTTTTCTGCCTCCTTCTTAAACTGTTCTGGTATATCTTTGTTTTATATCTCTAGCTTGCCTGAAAAAACTGTAAGCCTCTTACTTTTTCTCTCTCTTTCTCTCTCCACAGCAAAGTATATTATATTGCTTAGACTGTCCTTTTCTGAAAAAGTGTTGGTTGGGAAATGATGAAGGGATTTGAAACATTGCTTGCATATTGTCTTTCCTCTGCATATTGTACTTTCCAGATTTCCTGCATTGCTTTGATATCTTCTTTGGACAGTTTTGACAGCTTTGACAGTTTTTGGACAGTTTGGTTGCATTTTGAATTTGTGCAACTTGGTTTTGGCATTTCAGTTTGGTTTGCCTTTTCAGTTTGCAATTTGGTTTGAAATTATGCAGCTTGTTTTGGCATATTCAGTAGCTTGTCCCTTTTCATGTAGCTTTGTGCATTTGGTTCAAATTTGCAGCCTTGTACATTTCATATATTTGCAAACATATTTCCTTTCCCTCTTTGTGAACCAAGAGTCTTCTTGTGATTTGCAGAGAGGGCGAACAAACTGATTCCGGCCAACACTTTTAATGATGAGTTTTTATGATTAACTGTCTGAGAATGCTTTACCAAATTTATTTGTGTTTGACTTCTTTCTTTTTTGTCTTTGCAGATAAATATCAGTTGAGCAACGGGGAGCAGCAGTAGAAGAAGAAGATTTCAAGCAATTTATAATATAGTTTTAATTTACTTTTAATTATTGTAATAATATTATTGTAAACAACTGTAAATAAATTTAGTGTTCAAATAATATTTGTAACAAACAAATTAAAAATGAATAAAAATCTTTCTTTGTCAGATATCTCTTTAATTCTTCTGCATTTATTTATTTAATTACTTAAATTTCTTGAATTATAATAATTGGAAATTATCCAATAATTTTAACTTAGAAATTATAAATAATCAATAAACGTCTGGCGTTCCGAATAACCAAAAGCATTGTACAGTTAATCAAACAAACGTCCATATGTCCTTTATCTCACTGATCAAACTTAAACTTCAAACTTTCAATCAGAAGCCTCAACCCATGTCCCAGAGTCAATTGAAAAGAACTGTAGAATTAATTCCTTATGAGAATGCGCGCGCAAACCCTAATTCTTGATTTATTATCAAAGAAGCGTCCGCCTGATCAAACCCTGAGCCAAACTCAACCAAAATAAAAACCCTGATAATCTGTTTGACTTGATTCAAAAGTCAATGGAAACCCTAATTTTGTCTGACTGATGAGAAAAGTCTATTTGACTGATTCTTAAGCCAATCTGAAAAATCAGGAAAAGCCCAAAGCTGTGATTTCTTGTGGAAAAGAGAGGGAAAATTTTGGGGTACAACAATGGGTTTATGAAGGGGATGGTTGAAAGCTGGAACGGTTCTGTAATAGCCGTTCTGATACACTGTATGCGTGACGGTCGTCACGAGGGTGTGACGGTCGTAACGCGTTCAGCGTCATTAATGAGACGACCGTTACAGGACCGTTGGGGTGTTGATATTTTTTATATTTTATTATTTTCTTGGGAATAAGGTTTGAAGTTTATATATATATATATATATATATATATATATATATATATATATATATATATATATATATATATATATATATATATATATATATATATATATATATATATATATATATATATATATATATATATATATATATTTGAAATATTTTAATTAATAAGAGTTTTAAATATAAAGGAAGGGATCTAATAATTAAAGTTTGTAATGTTTGTTACCAGTACATAACGAAATATTAATAACATTGCAGTAAACATAAACAATAAACAGTAAATAAAAGGAAGTACACAGTAAACTGGAAATATGAAAATAAATAAATGAACTTGGTACTTTAAATAATTGAATAAATTCATAAGAAATTGTTTCGAAATAACTAAAAAAATGATAAAATGCTGAAAGTAATAACTAAAATCCCTCCCACACTAAAACTAAACAGTGTCCCCACTGTATGGACAAATGCGAGAGAGAAGAAGATGAATAAAAATGGCAACTCTAGCCACGGGGAGGCGGAAACATATGCGGATGCATGTAGTCTAGCTGATCGGTCACCAAATCCATGAAGGTTATGAAGTCCACCCGGAGAGATGTCAGCTCGCCCCGCATGTCAGTAATTGCTTCATGCAAGGAGTGCAGGGTAACAGTAGGTGGAGGTGGTGTAATCTCAGGAGCCTGGGTCGCGGTCTCAGCAGAAGTAGCCTGCTGTTCCCAAGGATCAGGGAACTCATGGTATCCTGGCGGTGTGGCAGGATCTTCATCAGCATTAGTAGTGTTTGGGACCTCGTAAATGTCAACAGTAGATGGTGAAGAGGGCGGTGTAGCAGGATGGTGAAGGTCAAAAAGCCAGTTATCTCTGTTGTGCACACTGGTGATAGGGTCTGGAAGCTTAAACTGGTGGACGATCTGATGATTAACTAACAGGTCAAATTGATCTGGTCCAAGGTTCCCGATCATGCTGGTATTGAAACAGAAGGAGATGTCCATCGACTTTATTCCACAAAGCGGAGTTGATCCGAGCATAGGCCGGCGGAGTCCAATTGCATTTGATAGCATGGTAACTAACCCACTCAACAAGATCGGTGCATTTGGAGTCTGGATGATACGCTCCATATTAGCAAGCATATAAGTTGCACTATTCACCGGACGGCTCTGGGATGCACAATACATAATAAATAGCTCATCACGAGATACAGATGTGACATTCTGCTGTTTTCCAAAGATGGTGTGGGCGATGATCTTGTGAAAATACCTGATAGCCGGGTTATAGATGCATTCAGAGTAAAGATCAGACGGCTCAGGATGGTTATTACCAGCGATGCTTCCCCAGAAATAATCAAGATCAGATTCAGGCAAGAGGTTCTCCTGGGTCTTAGTCATAACATCAGGACCAAAAGGGAACCTGTTGTACCCCAAAATTTTCCCTCCCATATTCCTTCAAGGTTTGTCAAGAATCACCTTCAAGATGGTTCAAGACTTCTCAAGGTTTGCACAGTTCAAATGCCTCCTAAGCCAGTCCAAATTAGGGTTTTGGTTCCTGCAAAGAATTTGAGGTTTTCAATGGTTCAATCAAGTCTCATATGCCTATAAACATTGCCAAGCATCTACATGCCAAGTCTCAAGACTCACAGAGGCAAATTGCACAGTCAAAAGCTTCATTTGCTTCACAATCAACTGCAGGGGTAAAATGGTCATTTTACAGTCAAAAGTCAAATTTTTTGGTCAACATCTTATTTTGAGCACACAATCATCATTTTATCAAGACTTGATCATGATTCTACAAGCATGACTCAAAAATCATCAAAGATGCAAAAGTTACTATTTTTGGACAGTTGAAAAGTCAACTGTAACTTGACCAAGGCATAACTTTTTCATGGTTCATCAGAAAAATCCAATCCAATGCTCATTTTGAAGGGGATGACATATACTACAACTCATCTTCACTTTACAAGTCCAAGAAATGCTCTCACAAAAAGTTATCAATTTCTACATTATAGGTCAATTTCAAAAGTCAACAAAAAGGCATTTTAAGTCAAAGACCATAACTTGAGATTGGTAAATCAAAATGACATGGGACCAAAGGCATTGGTTAGAGGACTTCAAGACCTTTCCAAAATGTCCAAGAACATGTTCATATGATCAAAATTGAGCAAGATATGCATTGGAGAAGTTGGGAAAATTTTGGGAATTTGCAAAAGTCAACTTTGCCTAAAACACCTTGTTTTTGCTAATGGGCCTCAAATTCTTTCTTGAATCTTTACCCAAAGCATATGCACGACCCATCAAGCCTATTTGAGTTTATTTTCTTATTTTTATTAATTAATTGGATTTTTTATTAATATTAATTCATTTAATTGATTTTAAATATAGGAAATTCAAAGATGTGATCTTTTCAATCTTTTGTGAAGCAAATAAACTCAGGGCAAGCTGGCAAATTCGTGTACACATCAAGGGGGAAAATCTCCCAATTTGGCAAGGTTTTCCAATCAAAAATATGCAAAAAGATTTGATTGAAAACAAATTTTGAAAACATAGAGCAAGTACCTAAGAGCCCGTGGATAACCACGGATAGAAAGGGTGCTAACACCTTCCCTTTCTATAAATCTACCTCCCGAACCGAGAAACATTCTTGAAAAGGAATTTTGCTGTGCTTTTGTCCTTTCCATGTTGGAGAACATAAAAGACGGTGGCGACTCTTGCTTAATGCGACATTTCGCGAACCAGCTTAAAAAACAGTCAGTTCTATTTCCACCGATCACAGAACTGGCGACTCTGCTGGGGATACTTATAAGTAAGGTGTACCTTAGGATTAGACCACTCTTGTTTTCAATTGCTTGACTTGTTTGCTTTTATATTTGTGGGCTTGCATCGGAGTTTCATAGATCCTAACCCGGATCTGGGAATACCCTTTTAGGTAGCATAAGCTGTGAGGGACCTATCCGGTGTAGACCGACACGGGTGAAGCAGTGGCTACGTTGGTGTGACACCTTGGTCTGTACCAATATCCCTTGTGTTGGAACGAGGAGAATATGGGTCTTCTGAGGAGTCATTAAGCACCAACCGACCTTAGAACCCTAATTGACCCAACTTGGCCATAGAACAGTAGCAGTATGCTACACTCATTGAGGTTAAACTCTCGCGATGGTTCTGGCCGCAAGAAAACATTACGATGCTGGAGACCGATTGAGGGTAGTCGGTGATATTGAGATCCTCTAGAACCCGGTTACTATTTTCTAGGACAGGTCTTAACCAACGAAACTGAAAGAGGGTAGTACCTAAACTTCATGCTGGCCTAAACTCTAAGGGCTGTCTTGTGTGACTTGTGTGCCTTCAAACTTGACTATTTGCATGCTTGTTATCTGAAACATGAGTTTCTTGCAGGGTTTGTTTATAGTCCTTAATTGGGACTCATTACAGGGCCTACTTACCTCACTCCACGCATAGCATAACATCATACAATCATACCATTGCATACATCCTACATAAGGACTAATCCATTTCAAGGATCTCAAGGGTTTGTGATGCAGGTCATGATGAATCAAATGTCTAGCAAGGGGCAAAGGGGATTTATGTTCCTCTAGCCAAGGTTAATGACTTGAGTTAGGGGCTATGACCCACTCGATATGGTGAGCTTTGACTCTTGAAGAAGGACTCTCAACGACATGAAGTTCCTTCAATCAAGCTACCAGATTCTAACAAGTTTCTTTGTTTACCCCGCGAGATCCTTGAAAACATTGCATACATACATATCATTGCATTACAGGTACCCTTTTACAGGTCACTTACCTTCTTCGCTGTTTATTTAAGCAATCATCATGTCTTCTGCACCATCCACTGAACAAGCTATCCAGGCCCTCCAGGCCCAGAATGCCCAGTTCCAGAAGTTGGTAATGAGCCTAGCCCAGGGTCAACAGGATTTGAAGACTCTGCTTCTGAAAGAGAAGAAGAAGAAGAAGAGGATTGTTTTGTTCAACCCTAGACGCAGATCTGGGAATGGATTACCGAATGAGGCTGAGCTGACTACTTCATTTGTGGGCAAAGACAGTCCCCGAGAGAGAAGGGTCCCTAGTCCCGTGGTCTCCGACAACGAGACAGATTACAATGATGAACAGTACCCTCCTACTGAGGATAGGTACAAACAGCTGGAGGACCGGTTAAATGCTATGGAGATACAGAAAGTGCTCGGCTTGGACTTCGAAGATCTAGGTCTATCCTCTGGGGTGGTGATCCCACACAAGTTCAAGGCACCTGCCTTTGCAAAGTACAACGGGGCTTCTTATCCTAAGTTGCATCTCAGATCATATGTCAGGAAGATCCAACCCTACACGGCTGATAAGAACTTATGGATCCATTTCTTCCAGGATAGTCTTTCAGGGACTCAACTCGAATGGTTCTATCAGCTGGATGGAGCCAGCATTCGTAACTGGGAGGACTTGGCTACTGCATTCTACAAGCAGTATCAGTACAATTCCGACCTCGCTCCTACGCGTACCCAACTCTAGGGTATGTCATTAGGGACGGGTGAAGGATTCAAGGAATATGCGCAAAAGTGGAAAGACCTTGCTGGAAGGGTGCAGCCACCTCTAACTGACCGTGAGCTCGTTGACATGTTTCTGGGGACCCTGTCTGATCCATTCTTCAACCACCTGATTGGGAATTCTTCTGTTGGGTTTATAGATCTGATCTTAACTGGTGAGAGAATTGAAGCTGGTATCAAGGCTGGGAAGATTCAAGAAGCCACACCTTCGGATGCTCAGAAAAAGCCTTACAGTGGGAAGAAGGAGTCCAATGCTGTGCATGGCAAAAAGAGTCGTCATGATCAACATGTAGGGGCAACCCATATCCCTAATCCTAGGCCTGCTCAACAAGGAGAGGGGCAGCAGCGTAAGGAGGTCGCACCCAAAAGACAGTTCACTAAGATCAACATGACACTGGATCAAGCACTACAACAAATGTTGAAGGCAGGGCTGATTACCTTAAGGGCTCCTCTTAGGAATCCAAACACTTTTGCTCCTAACTATCATCCTAATGAGAGGTGTGCATATCACTCTGACAGCCCGGGGCATACTATCGACAACTGTTGGGCTCTGAAGAATAAGGTGCAAGACATGATTGATGCCAAGGAAATCCAGTTTGAAGCACCAGAGACTCCAAACATAATCACTGCTCCTTTGCCAAATCACTGAAGGCTTTTGTTTTATTTGAATTTCCGAGTTGTATTTTTCTTTGCTTATACAAACAATTAATGTCATAGCAAACTTGTTTATTCCATTAATGCATCGCATATGTCTGTTTGAATTAATATATTCGTATTCATTATATTCAAAATTGCTTTCATTTTTTGTGATGTTCAACGCTCGATTAATAATTCTAAGCCTCTTGAGGGAGGATGACGAAAACGATACCACGACATTTATAGTATGCTTTTGAACGGACCCCGCTGATGAAGTACATGCATTGTTTCAATTCCTAAACACTGGAGTTATAAGGAAGATAATCCCTCGTCAACCCCTTCGATCCAAAGAAGTAGGAGTTTTTCTTTTCACAAAAAATTAAACCCTTAATCATAACCTGGGGCAGGGTAGTCTTCTCAGTTGATCCAGGTGCACAACGAATGGCACCAAAGAAGTCCTTACAAAACAAAAGACAGTGATGGTTCCGAATAATCATAAGGACAGGCAGTCATTATCTTTCAAAATAAAAGCCCAATAAGTCAAAACCTATGAAGGAGACTTACAAAACTGGGGCATCCCGCTGACTGTAACCACAAAAGAAACAGTTCAGGCAAAAAACAGGGATAATGAAATCAAAAAGAAAGAGGTCCTACAGACCCTCCACAAAAGAAATGACTGCCTATTCAAAATAAATTGTCAACATCCGAACCATCATCAGAATATCAGAGCAAAGACTCAAACAAGGTCTAACGCACGATCAGCTGAAGGTTTGAAGAACATCACGAAGAGCGGGTGGGTACAAATAATTTGAGCCTTTATCCTTTGTTTCTTAAACCGTGAACCAGGCCACACTACAACCCTTAAAAGTCCTAGCTGAAGCATGGGTTAGTCCGAAAGCATACTGTTACAAAAGGTATCCTGACTCCTTAAGGCTTGCGGTAAAACAACGAGTTGACATCGCAGTTTACAAAATTCACTTGTTTTTATGAAAAAATGCATTTTCAAAAAAAAAACTTCAAGACAGACATAAGCTTTGCATTTTTAATATAACATTGCTTGCATATGACTATTTGTTTGAACAACAGAGAAATTCGCACGAAGAATGTCTAGTGAACAAGAATCTTCTCAACGATCACCTCAAGTGGAAAAACACTTCCAACCAAGGGGCAGACATGATCATTGTCCATCATCTGGGGCAGTCAAGTCAAGATTCAAGGAATCTCTTAAGATGCCAAATAGCCAGGGGAAAATCTCCATCTGAGTCACTTGGGGCATTGGACATGAATTCCAGCAACAAATCTTGCATGATCAAATATCTTCTGGTGGTATGGCAACACAATGCTACCGACAGTGACAACTCCCTACATCCTAAGAGCATGGACATAGTCGAAAAAAATACTACGCATAATCAAAGACCCGCTAGGTTGACATACCTAGGCAAAAATAAGGGCTTCCCAGCAAACCAAAAGGGTTCAGGCAAAAATAAGGGATGAAATGAAAAAATCTGTACACCCGGCAAGTCGAAAACTTGAAAAGGCGGCTTGGGCAAAAATGGGTATCCCGGTGGACTGAAAACCCGAAAGGGCGGTCCAGGCAAAAGTTAGGGATCAAAGCGTACGACTATGTCCCGTCTTCTCGTCACTTGCCTACCAGAAGAAGATTTGTCAATCGAAAGTCATCAAGCACCTCTACAGGTATCTTCTCCCGCAGAAACTGGGGCAATAAGATTTGTCTAAGTGATCTGGTTGCTCTGTCCACTAAGGTACCAAGGTAGGTTCGGCTGAAGAACGTAACCAGGATACCTTCACTCACCACAGAATAAGACAAGAGTCAACCATGCTCTCTCCCCAAGCAAAGTTGGTCTCCCATCAGCCCAAAAAGGCACAGTATCTCCAGCAAGTCAGCAACACTCTCCCCGAGCAGAGTTAGCCTACTGTCAGCCTTAAGGAAGTTGGATATCCCCAGAAAATCTCAATATTCCCCAGCGGAGTATACAGATGTTCCTAAGCAAGCATCCCCGGAAGTCTTAATATTCCTCGACGGAAATATAAGATTGTTCCCCGACGGAATACAGACACCCCAGTGGAGCCACTTCCCCAATACAGTCCAAAAGTTCCCCAGGAGAGTTGAATCAGTCCTCCCCAGTAGATTCTGGAAGCTTATCCCCAGTAGATTCTGGAAGCTTATCACCTGCAGAGTACATGCATCTCTCCCCGACTATACTCAGAAGGTTATTCCCCACCAGAGCTTATAATTGGGTTATCCTCAGCTATTTACCCCGGAAAGATCATCCTCGGAGAAGTTCTTCCTATCCCCCAGCGGAGTTCATCAAAATCCTCCAACAAAACATATCAACGGAATCCCCAGTGGAGTTCTCATCAAAACCTCAGTGAAGTATCTCTTCCCACAGAGTAATTCCCCGCAGAGTAATCTCTCCAACAAGTTTATTCCTCAACGGAGTCATCTTCTCCTACCGGCTTATTCTTGCAACCATCATCCCTAGCGGAAACGAAGAACTCTACTCTTCAAATATCAGCCTAGGATTCAACAAGCTCCCGACATTCGTCAAAGATTTATTTTCCTAGACGAAAACACATTCATAGACATTTCACATCTTCATACATTATAGCATGCATACGCATCATACAACACAAATATCATTTAGTTTTGAGAACATCATGACATCATGCAGTTCATACATCATGACATTGCATACAACTGATGTTTTGCCTTTTCAGGAAAAAGGTCAATCCAAAGATGATTACTATCAACTGTCGCAGTTCGAGATTCGATACCTGTATCTAGCCAGGGCATATCTGTGAGTAATTGATTGTAGATTCGATACCTGTATCTATCCAGGGCATATCTGCATGAAGAGTTTAGAGATTCGATACCTGTATCCAGCCAGGGCATATCTGTAGACGACCAGTTCCAGATTCGATACCTGTATCTAGACAGGGCATATCTGTGAGCGATTGATTGTGGATTCGATACCTGTATCTAGCCAGGGAATATCTACATTAAAGAGATTAAAGAGATAGCTGGGAAATGCTCCAGATGTGGATGCTGTTCTTTTGCTTATTCAGATTTTCTCTTCAGAGATAGCTTGGAAATGCTCCAGACATGGATGCTATTCTTTTGCTTATTCAAAGATTTCTTCTCAGAGATAGATTGGAAATGCTCCAGATATGGACACTATTCTTTTGCTTATTCAGAGTTTCATTTCGGAGATAGCTTGGAAATGCTCCAGATTCGGATGTTATTATATGGCTTATTCAGATTTCTTCTCAGAGATAGCTTAGAGATGCTCCAGATATGGATGCTATTCTTTTGCTTATTCAAGAGTTTCTTTTCAGAGATAGCTTAGAGATGCTCCGGACCCGGATGTTATTCTATTGCTTATTCAAAGTTTCTTTTCAGAGATAGCTTAGAGATGCTTCGGACACAGATGCTGTTCTATTGCTTATTCAAGATGTCCTTCTAGAGATGGTTCAGAAGCGACCCAGATATGGCTACATTCTGATACTTATTCCAGATTCCTTCTAGAGATGGTTCATATGCGATCCAGACATGGCTACATTCTGATACTTATTCTAGATTCCTTCTAGAGATGGTTCAGATGCGATCCAGACATGGCTACATTCTGATACTTATTCCAGATTCCCTTCTAGAGATGGTTCAGATGCGACCCAGATATGGCTACATTCTGATACTTATTCCAGATTTCCTTTCAGAGATAGCTTAGAGATGCTCCCGACGCGGATGATATTCTATTGCTTATTCAGATTTCCTTTCAGAGATGGCTTAGAGATACTCCAGATCCGGATGTTATTCTATTGCTTATTCAGATTTCTCTCCAGAGATGGCTTATAGATGCTCCTGACCCGGACGCTATTCTATTGCTTATTCAGATTCAAACTTCTAAAGACAACTTAGAGATGCTCCAGACTCGGATGCTATTCTATGGTTTAGTCCAGATTAATTCAAAAGACAGTCCAGATACGATCCAGGTTCGGATGGCATCCTGTCACTCATTCAGATGCAGTATGGATATACCCCAGACGCGGTGGTCATTCTACTACTCATTCAGACGTCAGCAATTAGATATAGACTAGATATGCTCCAGACACGGAAGCCATTCTATTTCTTATTCAGATTCAACTATCCATTACATTTCCGAATGGCATCTATAAGCCCATTCCCGACAAGATTCTGTCACATCTCCATATGGCATCTATAAGCCCATCCTCCTATCCACCATCTTTCCAAATGGCATCTGTAAGCCCATTCCCGCCATCACACTGCTGATACTCCACTATGCGAGTGCAAATTTCTGGGCACTCTAGTGTTCAATCATCTTCCACCTTCGGATCACGAAAGGCACGCAAGCCAATATACATCCTCAGGTTTAAGAAGATTGAACAGGGGTAACTGTTGTACCCCAAAATTTTCCCTCCCATATTCCTTCAAGGTTTGTCAAGAATCACCTTCAAGATGGTTCAAGACTTCTCAAGGATTGCACAGTTCAAATGCCTCCTAAGCCAGTCCAAATTAGGGTTTTGGTTCCTGCAAAGAATTTGAGGTTTTCAATGGTCCAATCAAGTCTCATATGCCTATAAACATTGCCAAGCATCTACATGCCAAGTCTCAAGACTCACAGAGGAAAATTGCACAGTCAAAAGCTTCATTTGCTTCACAATCAACTGCAAGGGTAAAATGGTCATTTTACAGTCAAAAGTCAAAAAATTTGGTCAACATCTTATTTTGAGCACACAATCATCATTTGATCAAGTATTTATCATGATTCTACAAGCATGACTCAAAAATCATCAAAGATGCAAAAGTTACTATTTTTGGACAGTTGAAAAGTCAACTGTAACTTGACCAAGGCATAACTTTTTCATGGTTCATCAGAAAAATCCCATCCAATGCTCATTTTAAAGGGGATGACATTTCCTACAACTCATCTTCACATTCCAAGTCCAATAAATGCTCTCACAAAAAGTTATCAATTTCTACATTATAGGTCAATTTCAAAAGTCAACAAAAAGGCATTTTAAGTCAAAGACCATAACTTGATATTGGTAAATAAAACTGACATGGGACCAAAGGCATTGGTTAGAGGACTTCAATACCTTTCCAAAATGTCCAAGAACATGTTCATATGATCAAAATTGAACAAGATATGCATTGGAGAAGTTGGGAAATTTTTGGGAATTTGCAAAAGTCAACTTTGCCTAAAACACCTTGTTTTTACTAATGGGCCTCAAAATCTTTCTTGAATCTTTACCCAAAGTATATTCACGACACATCAAGCCTATTTGAGTTTATTTTCTTATTTTTATTAATTAATTGGATTTTTTATTAATATTAATTAATTTAATTGATTTTAAATATAGGAAATTCAAAGATGTGATCTTTTCAATCTTTTGTGAAGCAAATAAACTCAAGGCAAGCTGGCAAATTCGTGTACACATCCAGGGAACAAAAATCTCCCAATTTGGCAAGGTTTTCCAATCAAAAATATGCAAAAAGATTTGATTGAAAACAAATTTTGAAAACATAGAGCAAGTACCTAAGAGCCCGTGGATAACCACGGATAGAAAGGGTGCTAACACCTTCCCTTTCTATAAATCTACCTCCTGAACCGAGAAACATTCTCGAAAAGGAATTTTGCTCTGATTTTGTCCTTTCCATGTTGGAGAATATAAAAGACGGTGGCTACTCTTGCTTACCGCGACATTTCGCGAACCAGCTTAAAAAACAGTCAGTTATATTTCCACCGATCACAGAACCCAAGCAACTGGCTAAACTCCCGGAGGTTATAAGTGTAATCCATGTTAAACATCCTGAATGTGATCAACCCACGGTTGAATCCCATCCCATGATTTGGAATGAAGCTCAGGGTGCTTAGGAACTCAAGAGTCAGCTTTTTGTAGGTGCAGAACCGTCTTCGGATAGGAGCAGTGTCCCAGCCAATCTGATGCAGCAAGTACATGACACTCTCACGAATGCCAAGGGCGGTCATAGCATGATCATCTGCGTAGATAGTAGGGCACATCTCCCGTTCGGCCAGGTTCGCAAATCGTCTTCGTTGGTGTCTGCTTCTCAATTTGACATTCATGAAGTTTACACAATCCATAGCGCTAAATATGAAAGCAAAAGAATTACCCCCTGAAAATATTTAATAAATGTTTGAAAAAAAGAGAAATTAAGTAAGTATTTTCGGGTTAAGAAATTGCCAAAGTTAAATTAAAAAGAAAAAGAAAGATTAAAGGGAAAAATAAAAACAAAAGAAAAATAGAAAGGAGTAAGAGATGCAATCATGAAAATGTTTTAAAGATTAAGAAAAAGAAAAGAAAAATAAAAGCATGTTAAAACAGAAAAAATAATTAAAGTAAAACATGGGTTGCCTCCGACGAAGCGCCTTTATTTTATGTCGACGGCTCGACAGTTAACACCTATTCAGTTAGGTATTTGGGTTAGGCGGCTCACTTAACTGAAGATAAGCCGAGTAGTCAATATTTCCGACGTTAAAGTAGTGCTTTAGGCGCTGGCCATTAACTATGAATGGTTCGATAGAACTGCCTTTAATTTCTATCGCACCGCTTGGGAAAACTTTGTTAATTTCGAACGGTCCGGACCATCTGGAACGTAATTTTCCCGGGAAAAGTTCCAGTCTAGAGTTGAATAGGAGAACGATGTCTCCTTCCTTAAAGTCTTTCCGCGAGATACGCTTATCGTGCCATTTTTTTGTTCGTTCTTTATAGATTTTAGCATTTTCATAAGCGTCTAAACGCAATTCTTCTAATTCATGGATATTTAACACTCGTTTCTCGCCAGCACTCTTATAATTTAAGTTAAGGGTTTTTATGGCCCAATAAGCTTTATGCTCTAATTCTACTGGCAAATGACAAGATTTTCCATAAACTAACTTGAACGGTGTTATTCTGATAGGGGTTTTAAAAGCTGTCCGATATGCCCAAAGAGCATCGTTTAGCTTGGAGGACCAGTCTTTTCTGGATGAAGTTACGGTTTTCTCAATGATTTGTTTTATCTCCCTATTTGACATTTCCACTTGTCCGCTCGTTTGGGGATGGTATGGTGTGGCTATGCGATGTTTAACGCCATATTTGGAAAGTAACTTTTCGAAGATTCTAGAGATAAAATGGGAGCCACCATCGCTGATCACTAGTCTTGGTACACCGAATCGTGGGAAGATAATATTCTTGAATAGTTTTAGTACCACACATGTATCGTTTGTGGGTGCAGCGATGGCTTCAATCCATTTTGATACGTAGTCGACGGCTACCAAAATATATTTATTTCCAAAAGATGCGGGGAAAGGTCCCATGAAATCAATTCCCCATACATCGAAAATCTCTACTTCGAGGATTCCTTTTTGCAGCATTTCGTCGCGTCTAGATATATTTCTCGTGCGTTGACATCTATCGCATTTCATAATTGCTACGTGGACGTCTTTCCATAAGGTAGGCCAAAAGAAGCCAACTTGAAGTATTTTTGCACAGGTTTTTGACGTACTAGCGTGTCCACCATAAGGGGCAGAATGGCAATGGGAAATGACATCGTCTATTTCATCGTTAGGGACGCAACGACGGTAGATACCATCGGCGCCTCTTTTAAAGAGTAATGGTTCATCCCAAAAGTAGTGTTTAAGATCATGGAAAAATTTCTTCCGCTGTTGGTACGTTAAATCGGGTGGTAAAACACCGACAGCTAAATAGTTGACGAAGTCAGCGTACCATGGCAGTGTGGTGTTAGTACAAATGGCTTTTACTACCGCAGTTGTTAAAGGTTCATTATGTTGATCTAAACTGTCGGTAGGGTTTATCTCTAGCTTGGCAACAAGGCGTTCATAAGGGAAGTCTTCGTTTATGGGAACACTCTCGGTTTGGATTCCATCTAATCTCGATAAATGGTCTGCCACCACGTTTTCAGTTCCTCTCTTGTCTTTTATTTCTAGATCAAACTCTTGTAGGAGTAAGATCCATCTGAGTAGTCGTGGTTTGGCGTCTTTCTTGCTTAGTAAGTATCGGATCGCAGCGTGATCCATGTAAATAATGATCTTGGCACCTACTAAGTAGGAACGAAATTTATCCAATGCGAATACCACAGCTAAGAGTTCCTTCTCCGTAGTGGCGTAATTCATTTGTGCTGGGTCGAGCGTTCTGCTTGCATAGTAGATAGCGTGAAGCTTTTTTTCTTTGTGTTGTCCTAGGACTGCGCCTACAGCATAATCGCTCGCATCGCACATTATTTCAAATGGTAGGTTCCAATCAGGAGGTTGCATAATAGGTGTTGAGATTAAGGCTTCTTTAAGTGTCTCAAATGCGTTCAAGCATTTATCGTTGAAAATAAACTCAGCCTCTTTCATTAATAATTTAGTTAGTGGCTTGGTGATTTTAGAGAAATCTTTTATAAAACGTCGGTAAAAACCCGCGTGTCCTAGAAAACATCGTATTTCTCTAACTGTTTTGGGTGGTTGAAGGTTTTTAATAATTTCGATCTTTGCTTTGTCGACTTCAATCCCTCTGTTTGATACAATGTGACCCAACATAATTCCTTGTCTCACCATGAAGTCGCATTTTTCCCAGTTGAGCACTAGGTTGACATTGACACAGCATTTCAGTACTAATTCAAGGTTTGATAAACATCCATCGAAACTCTCTCCACAGACGGAGAAATCGTCCATGAATACTTCCATAATTCCGTCTAAAAAGTCTGCGAAAATCGCCATCATGCATCGTTGGAAGGTTGCAGGTGCGTTACATAATCCAAATGGCATTCTTCGGTATGCAAAGGTACCATAGGGACATGTGAACGTAGTTTTCTCTTGATCGTCAGGATGAATGGGAATTTGAAAGAATCCTGAGTACCCGTCAAGGTAACAGAAATGGGAATGTTTGGCCAAATGCTCGAGCATTTGATCAATGAATGGTAATGGGAAATGGTCTTTGCGCGTAGCTTTGTTTAATTTTCTATAATCAATACACATTCTCCATCCTGTTTGCGTACGTTGTGCTACCGATTCGCCTTTTGTGTTTGTTATAACCGTAACACCTCCTTTCTTAGGCATCACGTGAACTGGACTGACCCGGTTGCTATCTGATATTGGGTATATGATGCTTGCTTCTAGTAATTTCTGCACTTCCTTCTTAACGACTTCACTTAGGATAGGGTTTATTCGTCTTTGATGTTCTCTAGAAGTCTTGCAGTCCTCCTCCAGCATAATGCGGTGCATACAGAGAGAAGGGCTTATTCCTTTTAGATCTGATATATTATAGCCTAATGCGGCTGGATATTTCCTTAACACATTAAGAAGTTTTTCGGTTTCGATCTCTCCTAATTTGACATTGATCATAACTGATCGTTCGAGTTCTTTATCTAAGAATTCATACCTAAGATCTTCAGGTAATGTTTTAAGTTCTATACCAGGTTTCTTATTAGTTGGGGCAGGATCGGGTGTTAAGGCTAAACATTCGCTTAGGTCGGCATCTAAGTGTTCTTGTTTCCAGTCCTCGTTCTTAAGGATGGTTGGTGTCTGAATTTTCAGCATCGCAGAATAGGTGTCCTCTTGGCATTCAAGTTCTTTGACACATTCATCAATGATATCTAGGAGACAACATGAGTCATCTATAGCAGGGGCTTTAAAGAATTGGGAAAGAATGAATTCTACTTTTTCTTCTCCTACCTCGAAGGTAAGTTTTCCTTTCTTAACGTCTATGATGGCTCCTGCAGTAGCTAAAAATGGTCTTCCTAGTATGATGGGAATGTTTGAATCTTCCTTGATGTCCATTATTATGAAGTCAGTCGGTATGTAAAATTGTCATATTCGGACAGGAATGTTTTCTAGCATACCAACAGGAAATTTGACTGACCTGTCGGCTAGTTGTAGGGACATCTTGGTAGGTCTCATGTCGCCTAATTTGAGCTTCTCGCAAATAGATAAGGGCATTAGAATGACACTGGCTCCTAAATCGCATAGAGCTTTGTCTATGACAGATTTTCCAATTACACATGGTATGGAGAAACTACCAGGATCTTTTAGCTTTGGAGGCATGTTATTTTGAATTATGGCGCTACATTCGGCAGTTAGCATAACGGTTTCGTTCTCAACGATTTTTTTCTTATTAGCCAATATTTCTTTTAGGAATTTAGCATATGACGGCATTTGGGTTATAGCTTCTGTAAACGGAATAGTGACGTTTAATTGTTTCAGAAGTTCTACAAATTTCTTGAATTGTCCCTCGTTCTTGGATTTTGCAAGTCTTTGGGGGTATGGAATTGGTGGTGGAGGCACATAAGGTTTTTCTGAAGCCTCTCTGTTCTCATTCGCGTCTTCCTCTACATTTTTAGATTGATCTTTCTACTTCTCCATTTCTTTTTCGGGCTTTTGATACATGGTCGGGTTTTAAAGTCTAGGATCTACCGGTCCATCAAGGGCTGTCCCACTTCGTAATGTGATAGCATTTGCATGTCCTTTAGGATTGGGATGTGGCTGTCCAGGAAATGTACCAGCAGGTGTGGCAGAACTAGCTTGGTGTTGTGCTACTTGGGAGATTTGGGTTTCTAACATTTTGTTGTGAGTTGCTAGGGCATCTACCTTGTTTGCTAATAGCTTCAATTGTTCACCGGTGTGAACGTTTTGATTGAGGAATTCTTTGTTTTGTTGGGCTTGATTAGCGATAAAATTTTCCATTAGGATTTCAAGGTTAGATTTCTTAGGAATGTTAGGAACATTAACATCGGGTTTTTGATACCCTGGAGGTACAGCAGGTGCTTGGCCAGGTGCATATAAAGCATTATTGCTCTTGTACGAGAAGTTAGGATGGTTCTTCCAACCAGGATTATAGGTATTGGCATAAGGATTTCCTTGGGCGTAATTTACCTGATCAGCTGATATTCCTGCTAAGATTTGACATTCGGTTCCAACATGACCAGGAACTCCACAAACTTTGCAGCTTGGGGTAACTGCAGCCACGGTAGCTGCAGGAGGCAAGGTCAAGCTTTTTATCTTTTGGGTAAGAGCATCTACCTTAGCATTAACTTTATCTAGGCTACTAACCTCGTACATCCCGCCTTTGGCTTGAGTTTTCTCCACAGATGTTCTTTCTCCTCCCCACTGATAGTGGTTTTGAGCCATGTTTTCAATGAGTTGGTTAGCTTCGTCATAAGGCTTGTCCATCAGTGTACCACCTGCAGCGGCATCTATAGAGAGTCTTGTGTTGTACAAGAGTCCATTATAAAACGTGTGGATTATCAGCCATTTTTCTAATCCGTGATGTGGGCACATTCGCATCATATCTTTGTAGCGCTCCCATGCATCGAATAGCGTTTCAGTATCCTTCTGCCTAAATCTGTTGATATGGGCTCTTAGTGAAGCGGTCTTGCTTGGGGGAAAGTATCGTGCCAAGAATACAATCTTCAGTCCTTCCCACGTAGTGACGTAATTTGATGGAAAGGATTGCAACCAAGCCCAAGCTCTATCTCTTAGTGAGAAAGGGAAAAGACGTAATCTTATCGCATCTTTACTAACACCGTTCGCTATAACTGTGTCGGCAAATTGAACGAATTTTGTAAGATGTTCATTCGAATCCTCAGAAGGATCTCCAGAGAATTGGCGTTGTTGGATAGCTGATATCAATGACGGTTTCAACTCGAAATCGTTTCGGTTTATTGCTGGAGCAGCAATGCTGTTATGTGGTTCTTGTTGTGATGGAGCTGCGTACTCCTTCAGTGGACGGGTCCTTTGTTCTTCGGCCATGTCTAATTCTGGATTGGTTTCGGTTTCAGAGGAAGAATTAGAATCTGTTTCAAAATCAATCTTGATTTTGGGTTTAGGTAAAGGAATAGCGTGATTTAAACAGTAATCCTTGACTGCACGTCTTACGGAAAGAATGCGTTCAGGTTTGTCCGTCGATTTGTCAAGTGGTTTGCCTTGTGAGCGAGTCCTTGGCATACAAATCGAAAAAGGGTATCTGTTGCTTAGTCTAAACGCACAACAGAAGAATCATAATTAATTGACTACCAGTCCCCGGCAACGGCGCCAAAAACTTGATCAGGACTTTATGAGTCTGTCGGGATACTAACTGCAAGTATACAGTTCAGTCGTTCTAGTTTTAAAATATTATCGAACCCACAGAGACTGAGGATCAATCGCATACGATCTAATGCTACAGTTTGTCTAACTAAGCGATGAATATTCGATTTTTGGGGGAAACAGTTTAATTAAAAATAATAGTACTAGTTATACCGGTATGTGATAATCGGACTTGGGGAATTTGGTGAATCGCTTGGCCTATAAAGTATTTCGATAAAAGCTAATTGTTTAAAAACCTGAGACATACACTCTCGTGTTTATGAAATAAGTCATGCTACTAAACCTAGTGGATGTACTTTAAATTTAATAACACTTTTTGAAAACAATTTGAGTTTAATTAATTTATTAAAACACTCTCGTGTATTTAAAAATCAATGTTTCGTTACCACTATCTGGGTTGAACCCCAGCTCTCGCATGCAGGTTCTTGCCTTAATTAATTTCCCACTCTCGTGGCAAAATCGTGTTAATTAACCTCTCACTCTCGTGACAAGGTTAGTTAAATTAATCTTGGAAATTGGAAACCAGAAATTGTTTTATAAATATTTTTGGCCAAGGTATCACTGAATTCCTTTAGTTCTTACGGGTCACATACCAGTATTAATAATTTAGCCGGACATAATTAACTTGGAAGCAATACAATTCAAAATATAATTCATAACAACAATTGGCATAATATAAAAACTGAATAAATATTAATTTCAATAAAAACCTGGAATCAAAGTTGCTATGGTAATCTTGAAGTATTACAATAATCCTTGAGCTTGATTGCAGTAAATAATTCGTGTTAATTCTTGAAGGAAGAATTAACACTTAAAACTAAAAACTAAAACTTGGAATGAAAATTACAGGAACGTGAAAACAATATTCCAAAACAAGCAAATGGAAAATAATTTCAAAAGAATAATAATATTTGTTCTGAGGAAAATTCTTCGACCCCTGGTACTTTGCACTGGCACACATATATATAGCATAGGAAAAACAGCAGTTAAGAAATCTTGAGGAAGTCTTCAATGGAGAGAACATAGGGAGCACTAATAGTGGGTGGCAGGAAAATAGGAGACTCAGCAGGAAGAGAGGAGTACGAGTCTTCCCTTCAATGCCCACGTCTCTATCCATGTATAACGTCCACCTTCACGCGCATGACGGTCGTCACAGGTGGGTGACAGTCGTAACGCGCTGAAGTAGCGCATTACGCTCGTCAGTGATGTGTGACGAGCGTTTCTCCAAGTTGGGGGGCGTTACGCCCGTCACAAGGGTGTGACGACCGTCACTGTTCCAAAAAATCCAAACTTTGTATTTTTTTAATTCTTTTTTCTCTTTGTTTATTGTCTAGCCTTCTTCATGTTGTCCTTTTCCATCGATTTGAGTCGACAAATGTTATACCTGTAAAAAGACAAATAATCTCAGAATAATCGGGGGTTAGACGACTTAATGAAATATAAAATCGGTAAAAAGCATGGTAATTATATGATATGTTTTCTCGTTATCAGTGCGCGTGTGAAAAAGTGTGCTGGTTTCAAGTTATTTTATTCTTTGATTAGGTCATCTAGCGATTGATTTTTGAATCTTGCCATACACGCCTAGTTACTATACAGTATATGGAAAGCAGTAAATTACGGGAATTGAAATTCTAGCTATTACAAAATGTTCGGGAATGGGGGTACAATTGTTACAAATGGGGATGAATCGAATGAGATAGGAAGGTCCAAATATCAAGCAATACAACCAAATCGAATTTTGTGGGATTTATATAAAGCTATGATACTCCATGAAAATAAAATCAACAAAATATGGAAATGAAATGTTAAGTATTTACTTGAAAAGAGAAAAGTAAAACCTATTCTAAAAATAAAAATAATTGATTAAATTATATCTTTATTTTTTGTATTTTATTAATTATGTAAAATCTAAAGAAAACAAATAAACTAAATTATTATTTTTTGGTGTTTTATTAAGTCAAATAAATTTAAAAGCAATATTTATTAAAGAAAGAAAATGATAAAAATTATTTACAAGAAAACATAAATCAAACTAATAAAAATAATTCAAGTTTTATTAGTATTTGCATAACAAAAAAAAAGTAGGAAGAAAACAACTTAAAAAAACGCATGGGCTTAAATGATTTTGAGAATGAGGCCCAAAGAAGTTACATACTAATCTTGTTGTAACAAAGAACAAGCCAAGGGAGGGTGTGAAACCAGCAAAACACAAATGGGCTTAAGGGCAATTACAAACAAAACAAGCCAAAGTCTCTAACCATGCTTAGTTATTGATTAAGGTGAGAAAACGAAATTAGGGTTCTTGGAACCCTTTGTCACTCACAGTGCCGCTCTCCATCTTCTTCGCTCATCTCTGTTCATCTTGCTGAAACCTCTAAATTTCTCACTAACCATCCCTGTTTGACCTCATGACCGAATCACTCTCCTCTTCTTCTTTATCTCACGGCGATTTGTGTCTCTTTGAAACCCTAGTTTCAGATCTAAACCTAAAAGAAATGAAATTGATTCGTCCTTTCCCTCTCTAAACTCTCTGTTGCCGGAATACAATTGTTCTCGCATCCCTAGTAGAGTTCTAAAGATTTTCTTTGAAAAAGGGTAAGCTTACAAATTTGTTGATTTTTTATATCTTAGTCTTTTTCTGTTAACTAAGAAATTTCTTTTTTAAATTCCAAAAATATGTGCTTATGGAAGATTTGAGAATGAAACATTCATACCTGTTGGAGCTTTACGATTTCTTGTGATTTAGAAAGGGAGAGGCGAGACGGTGACTGTGTTCAGTGGCGGCAGAAATTGCGCGAGGGGAAGAGATGGTTTCACTGGTTTGTTGATAACTTCTTCCGTTTTTTTTTGTATGATGGTGATGCTGGTTATTTTGTTGCCTACTGTTTGGGACTTTTGTTTGATGATTGGTTTTTGGATGGAAGTTTGGTACTGATTTTTGGTTTTTGATGATGGTTAATGGTTTTTGTGGGTTTTGCTGGCTCTGTTACAGGTTTTAGGTTTTGGGTTATGGTTGTTATTGTTTGAAACTTTTGTTGCTGGTTTTTGATGATTAACAGTTTGAGATTTCTCTTGGAAAGTTTACAGGTTTTGGGTTTTTTGGCTTGGTTACAGTGTTGAGATTTGTTGCTGGTTTTTGGGATGTTTGGCTTGGTTACAATTTTTTCGTTTTGATGCTTGGTTCAAGTTTTTGAGAGTTTTGATGGTTTTCTGTTTCTGTTGTGATGAGGGTTCAGCAGGTTTTTGAGCTTGAGACTTGTGTTCTGTTGGTTAACAGGTTTTTTTGTTCACAGGTTTTGGTTACAGTCTTGAGATTTTTGGTTTTGGATGTTTGACAGGTTTTGGTTACGGTGTTGAGATTTTTGGTTTTGGATGTTTGACAGGTTTTGGTTACAGTGTTGAGATTTGTTGCTTGAGGCTTTTGTTTTGTTGGAGTTTTTAGGTTTGACAAGTTTCTTTTTGATGATGTTACTCTCTTTTTCGCTTGAGACCTGTGTTTTCAGCTTCAGACCTGTTGTAGGTTTTTGGTTTTCATGTGTTTGAAGCTTGGTTCAGGTTTTTGAGGTTGATTACTGTGTTTGAGATTTGTGGATGCTTGGAGTTTTTGAGGTTTTGACAGTTTGAGACTTGTGTGTTTTTTTTATTGCCCTCCTCTTGTTATCTTAACCCTGCTTCTGTTATATTCATATTCAAATGGTGGGAAACCAAAAATTTGAATATTTTAGTATATATCCTTATGGCCTTTTTGTTACAGTTGTGTTTTTTAGCACATTCTATGCAACTTGTGACAGGCAGAGCAGCAAAGCTGTGCATTCCAATAACCTAGGTGACTTCTTTCCTCTCTTCTCTCTCAATGACAATAAGAAAGCAAATTGCTCTTTTGCCTTTTTTTTTCAATTTTGAAAGGTTTGCATGGAAAATGATGATATATTGCTTCTCAAGCAAGTTTTGATATTTGACTTAGCTATTTATGTTGCCATACTTCTGCCTCGTTTTTGTTGATGCTGTTTGTTGTTTTGACAAAGCTGTTTGTTTGGTTTTTTGAGGTTGCTGTTTGTGATGCTGTTTGGACAATTTGTGGCATTTGGTTTGGACAGTTTGTTGCATTTGTTTGGACAGTTTTGTTGCATTTTGTTTGGACAGTTTTGCTGCATTTTGTTTGGACAGTTTGCGTATTTCTGCTTGTTTGGACAGTTTTGTAGCATTTCAACTTGTTTGGACAGCTTTGTAGCATTTCTTGGACAGTTTTGCTGCATTTTGTTTGGACAATTTGTATCATTTCTTTTCCTCTTTCTTTTTGTGAACCAAGAAGGGTAACCTTCTTGTGATTTGCAAATAGGAAATAGATTATGATGAAATAAAATGGCCTTCTGATTCCATATTGCAAACCTTAATGATGAATTCCCTTTTTTTTTGGAAAAAACTTCTGTTCATGCCCAAATAATTTGTACTAACCATGTGTCTTTCTTTTGTTTTCATGTGAGCAAAATGGAGATGACAAATCAAGGAAGGAAAGAACTTTGTGGCAAGCAAGGAAGTCTTGGAGATAAGCAAAGGAATTTGATAAAACTTAGGCATATATTAATTCTCCTAGGCCAAACATTTATTTGGATTTTCTTTGTAACTTAGAAAGATTACTCTGGTATTTTGATATGTTGTATCCAATAGTACCAATTCATCTTTAAATACAATAGGTTGTAAAACATAAAGTATTAAAGAATAAATTGTTTTGTACCAAATGTTTGAAATTGGAGAAAATATTGAGTTGTAGCATGAAATATTCTGGTGTCATTTGAATAACTTGAAATCCTTTATCAACAACAACTTGTAATTTCTCCTTGCATCCTAATTGACTTTTGAAATTCTGAATCAAGATATTTGAAACAAAATACTCCAGTCTGGTAACTTAAATTCCAAGTAATCCCAATAATTTTGTAACTGCATTTCAAACAAACACGCACTGTATATTCCATTTGTGATGCGGTGGGAGAACTGACTTGAGGTTTTGCGTTTGTGTTCGCAAATGTTTCGGTTTAGTAAGAGTCGCCACCGACTTTTTATTTTATCCAAAGGAAAGGTCAAAAAGCACAGGAAAGACCTTTGAGATTGTTTTTGGGTTCGGGGGGTAGATTATGAAAAGGGAAGGTGCTAGCACCCTTTTCATCCATGGTTTTCCATGGGCTCTTAGTTACTTGTTTTAGATCACTTGCTTTGCTTTTCCAATTGTTTGAAATGGTTCTTTTGTGTGTGGTTTTGAAAGTATTTTGAAAAGAGGCCTTTGTTTAGGCAACCTTTGTAATGATTCTTGTTTGAATGTATACAAAGGTGTTTTGTCTTTTGAAAAATGTTTCAATGTTTGAAAGTTTGTTTTGGGAAATTTTTGGAAATTGTGTTGTGTTTTTGAAATTAGCAAGGATGGTTTGCAAGTTTGATCAAGTAACTAGGAGTTGTCTACCCTACTCAAAGATCTTTCCTACACATTTTTAATCCTTTAACCTAGTTGTTTTACCATTGTATTTGGTAAACAACCTTGTGTTTGGATGTTAAACGGGACGGGCGTGGGTCATCGTATGACCATGATAACAATGTTGCCAAGTATCTTAGCAAGTTTTGCGGGACTAGATCATTTTTGTTTAGGCAACCAAGATAGCGTCATCGAGGGACTATGATCTTTTTGTTTTGATTTGTTTTGACAAGATACCTAGCATGCATACCATGGCCATGTTTTTTAAGGCAACAAGTGGGTGAAACCCTAGAGATGCTTGTGTGCATTGTGTTGTCATTTTTTCATGCATTTTTGTCTTGTGTTTAGTCATGCTATTTGTTTTGATTTTTGGTTATCATACAAACTCTAATTTTACTATCATGCATATAAAAGCAATAAATGCGTAAAAGTAAATCTAGGACTATTACAACATTATTATAAGGAGAGGGGTACAAGTTTGAATAAGGGGATATTGCACAAAATAAAGCCCTAAAACTATTACAACCATATTGAATTTATTTGCACAAATAGATAAATGAATAATATTTAAATATGCAATTAAATATAAATATGAACAAATGTTTTTGTATTTATTTTATGTATGTAAAATAAATTATTTACGTCTCAAAAATAAGAAAAATATTAATGATTATTTTTTGAAAGGGGTGGAAACCCTAATTTTTGGTTTTAAAAGAAAATATATTATATTATTTATTTATTCATTTATGTACAAAGAAAATAAATAAAAATATATATAAAAATGTTAAAAAATAATATTTGTGAGAAAATAATATTTTAAGTATAAAAATAAAAATGTATAATATTTTTATATTATTTATAAGTTTATTTAAGAAAATAAAAGTATTTAACCTATTAAACTATTTTTTTGTCATAAAAAATAATAAAAATAATAAAATAAAAATGTAAAAATTAAGAAAATATTTTTGGTGATTTTTAATATTTAAAAAAAAAATAAAGTCAGAAATCACAAAAGAAATGAAAAATATGCAAAAAAAAGAAAGAAATGGGCCAAGGGGGTGCAAAAAGTAAGCTATGGGGTGTCAAAAGCAGAAGCAAGCATAAGAGTTATAGCATTTTCAATCACGATTTCAATGATATAAAAAACTTGATCTAACTCTCAAAGACCAGAGAGAATTTCCTTGGCCCTAATTTCAAACCTAGTTTTTTCAACAACTTCAAAATCCAAATTCTCCTAGCTCAGTTAACATAAATGAATTCTATGCATATGTACAGTTCAAGGACATTAAGGACTACATTTTTGCTTCACAAACCTAAGCCTAATGATTCCTAAATAAGGAGATAGAAGTTTGAGAAATACCTGTTTCAGTCAAGCTCGAGTATGGCAATGTAGGAGTTTTGGATGAGGCCTGAAGGTCGTGTTAGCTTGCCTGAAGTTCACTCAACCTTCCCCAATGTTTGGCTTGCTTTGAACTTGCCTGAATGTGCTTGTAGAACTCAACCTGCAAAGCTTCAAAGTAAAAATGGTGAAGTGTGGAAATGGAGTTACAGTGGCTTGAGAAGGGCTGGGATAGTTCAGATGTATTGTATGCAATGTGTCTGAAGTGGTTTGGGACAAAACGCACGAGTGAATTTTGTTTTGGAAGTGAATCTGTAGAACCTGCCCTGTTTTTGCAAGAACTTGTGATTTTTGTGCTTAAGGGTGTTTGAGAGGCTTGTAACTCGTGTATTTGGCTTGGTGTGATATGCTGAAGTTGTTTGAAATGAACACAAAGCTTGCTCTTATCAGATAACAAAGTTGTGGAGTTTTTGCACACTTGCTTGTTTTTGAAGTAAAAGGTGGGTTGACAATGCCAAAGCCTGTATAGGCTAGCTCAAAGCCTGCACATAATTGGTACCAATTGCATGATATTCATGGACTTTGTTTGCATAAAGAAATCAGGTCCATGGCTTAAGACAAACAAAATTGCATAAAGTGACCTTTATCAAAGTGGCAATGTTAACTTTTTGCCATTTTTGGATTAAACCTTTGTATAATGCTTCATAGATCAGAACAATGCCATAATCCAATGTTTTTGCATTTAATTTATGAGTGTATAAGAGATTAGAACTTGTAAACCAAGTACAAGCATGCTTTGGATAGAATTGCAAGTTGTAACATGGTGCAAAATGCCTTGGACAAAAGTGATAATTTGCCAATTTCAATCCTTCGATTCTCCTTAACCACAAATGATCTTGGAGAGTTCTTGGACATTTTTGAAATCTTGTAACATGAACTACAATCCATCTTTGAAATGCATTTTGAGATTCCACTTGGAACTAGGTGAAAAGTTGCCATGAAGATAGGTCAAAATCCTGCCTAAACTAGGGCAAAATTTCACTAAGTTAAAAGTTTCATGGACCCTTGTTCATAAAATCATAACTTGAGATCCAAGCATATTTTGGGAAAACTTTGTGAATCAAATTTGTAGATTTGTGGAGCACTACAACTTTCATGTTGGAAGTTTTCTTTGAATCCAATTGCATCATGGAGAAAAAGTTGGGAAAAAATAAGAAATTTTCATAACTTAGAAAATTTCTAAGTTATGAAAATTTTCCATTTTAAACCCTAATTTTCAAAATTAGGTTTCTTGGTGAACAAGTTTCATGTTTTGACACATCTTGATGAAAAATGACCCTTGGCACTTGATTTTGACCAAAAAGTCAAAGTTTGACTTTTCAGTGTACAGTTGATTTTTGATCAGTTGATTGGAAAATTCATCTATCAATCCAATGCATTTGAGATCTTTTGAACCTTGTGATTAGGTAAAGATGATGCCATTTAGTCCTTGAATCAATGCTTGAACCCAATTTGCCATTGACTAGGTTAAAAATCAGAAATTGCCCTTCTGCAGTCAAAACCCTAAAAATGACCATTTTGCCCTTTTGATGATTTGATCAAATTTCTTGAGGAGTTGTGGTCCAAACTTGATCAAATGGTTCATATGAGCCTATAATGTTGATGTGGATAAAAAATTATGAGGTTTGACTGTAAAGTGGCCACAATTGACTTTTTCCCAATATAGTTGATTTTTAGGTCAACTGTCCAATTGACTGGGCAAAAATTTGATTCAAAGCTTGAAACTTGGTATGGGCAATCTTATAGGTCCAACATAAAGTATGAAAGTCACATGAGGCATTGGAGGTCCAAAAATCCCTGTGCAAACTCAAACCCTAATTTCAGGTCAATAGTGCAAGGAGATGTCTTGAGCAGAGCAAACCCTAATCATGTCTTGAGTCCAAAGAGTCTTGTGAGGGGAAATCTTGATAAAATGAGAGGGGACATTTTGGGGTACAACAGCTGCCCCTGTTCAATCTTCTTGAACCTGAAGAGTTAGATTGGCGAGTTTGTCATTCGTGACTCGAAGGTAAAAGATGATTGGACACTAGAGTGCCTGTAAATTTGCACTCGTCAAAGTGTGGTTGAGGGAATGGGCTTAAAGATTCCATTTGGAGAGGCAAAATAATCTTGTCGGAGATGGTTCTAAAGATGCCATCCAAGGATGTTTATTGAAAATCAGGAGAATGAACATCAGAATGGTATACGTATTAGGAACGTATCTGAGTTGTATTTGGAGATTGGATTTGTATGAGCAAGGGAATGGTGTCCGTGTTTGGAGCGTATCCGAGTTGTAACTGCATTTGAATTTGAATGAATAACAGAATGACTTCCGGGTCTGGAGAGTATCTGTATTGTATCTGAATCTGGAATTTGAATAAGCGACAGAATGTCATTCGTATCTGGAGTATCTCTGGACTGGGGAAAAAGTCAGAATGAGTGACAAAATGGCAACCGTGTCTGGAGCGTATCTGAAGTGTATCTGAAGTTGAGATCTGTATGAGTAGCAGAATGACTTCCGTTTCTGGAGTATATCTGAACTGTAACTGGGATCTGAATAAGTGACAGAATGAATTCCGTGTCTGGAGCATATCTAATATGTATCTGATTGTTGAAGTCTGAATGAGTGACATAATGGCGTCTGTGTCTGGAGCGTATCCGTACTGTATCTTGACTTGAAATTATGAATGAGTAATAGAATGACCTCTGTTTCTGGGGTGTATCCATACTGTATCTGAATAAGAGATCTGAATGAGTAATAGAATGACTTCCGTGTCTGGAGTGCATCCGTACTGTATCTGAAATCTTTGAATATTTGTTAAAGATAGCTTTTAATCTTATCCTGAAAAGGGTAAAATGTTAGCTAAAACACGAAGTTATGTTGCATGAAATGTATGATGCAATAAAATGTGTTTTATCAATGTTTATGATATATGAATGTAATGTATGCGCATGTAAGCTGATTAGCTGTCTTGCTGAGGAAAATAAATCCTTGATAGTTGGAGATAATAAAATCCTTGACTACTGCCGGGGAAAATAAATCCTTGACTGCTGTTGGAGATAGAAAATCCTTGATTGCTGAGGATGAGAAATCCTTGCTGACTATTGTTGGGGATAAAAAATCCTTGGCAACTCGTGGGGATTATTAAGAACTTTGACAACTTCTGTGAGGATGTGAGAATCCTTCACGACTTTCCTGGGGATATAGGGATCCTTCAAGTCTTTGGAGTTGGAGGATGATAGATATTCTGTTGTGAGAATGATGCCATGTGTTGCTTGAGAAACCTGCTTGGGGAATCCATAGAACTTTGATGACTATGGCTGGGGATTACACCATGGGAATCCTTACTCGGCTGGGGAATAAGGAAATTATGATGATCTCTATCAGGGATTAAACAAAGGAAAACCTTGATCTGCTGGAGAAATAAGGAAGACTCTGATGGCTTATGCGGAGAATTAAGAATGAGAATCTCCGATCTCCTGGGGAAATTGAGTTCTTGGAGACTCTACTGGAGAAGTGATAATGAGAATCTTCGATCTGCAGGGGATTAAAAATTCTAAAAAAATCATACTGGAGAGTAGTGAAGACTCTGGCAACTTCATTGGGGAATCAAGAATGAGAATCTTCGATCTTCTAGGGGAATTTGAATCCTTGGGGACTTCAAACTGGGGAGTTAAGAATGAGAATCTTCATTCTACTGGGGAGTAAAAAATCTGTGGGGAATAACTATACTTCTAGGGAGTAGCTATCCTTCTGGGGAGATCAGAAGCTTGGGCTGTGTGCCAATCCACTAGGGAGTTATCCTAGGTTGGGGATAAAAGTTAACTATTATCTGGTTGATCTTCAGACTTTAAGACAATTTGCTGGGGAATCTGGGGAAAAATGAATGGTTTCCACTGGAGATTGATAGTTGGAAATTTGACTCCATTGGGGAAGAAGGTTTCATCTCCGCTGAGGGTCTGTAGTTCAAAGTTTTTGCTCCGCTGTGGATTGGGAGTTTGAAGACTTAACTCTGATGGGAATTAAAGGTTTGAAAATATAACTCCGCCGGGGATTGGGAATTTGAAGTTTTGACTCTGGTGGGGATTTTGAAATTTAATTCCGTTGGGGATATGTATTTCAAGGTTTTAGCTCCGCTAAGGATCTGGACGATGTACTGAAGGGGGTTTCTCTTGGAATAGCCTAAAGACATTTTCCTATCCTTTCAACCTGTCAGTAATTATTCTTTCACATTTTGTTTATTTGTAAACAGTGATTATATTCAAATGCATATGCTAATTAATAAATCATTGGACGTTTTCAAATAAAACACAAGTATTAAAAAAAAAAAAAAAGGCAAATAGTTTTCTGCACTTTGAAGTATCTTTGTATTAACTTTGTGTAAGTATTTTGTACAAAGGAGACAGACATTCCAGTAAGAGAATGTTGTCATAAAAATGAGAAACATTTATACAAAGAAAAGATGGCTATGTGTAAAAATTCGATGGGGTTCCCATTCTGCTATAGCCTTCGTAACTCTGAATATCTTGTCCATTCGTTGCTTCATCTGAAGATGATTGGATTGATCAGAAGCGAGGAGTTTGTCCGTGAAGAGATTAGCCTTAAAGTGATCCGACGATACATAGTCATACGCTTTAATTCCCTAACTTTTGCCTGGACCGCCCTTTCGGGTTTTCAGTCCACCGGGAAACCCTTTTTTGCCCAAGTCACCCTTTCGGGTTTTCAACTTGCCGGGTGTACAGATTTTTTTATTTATCCCTAATTTTTTCCTGAACCGCCCTTTCGGGTTTTCGATTCACCGGGATGCCCTTTTTTTTGCCCAAGTCGCCCTTTCGGGTTCTCAACTTGCCGGGTCGTTTATGCGTAGTATCTTTTGACTATGTCTGCATTCGCAGGGTGCGACAGGTCGTCACCATCCATGGTGGTTAAGATCATTGCCCCACCAGAAAATATGTTTTTGATCACAAATGGTCCTTCATAAGTAGGAGGCCATTTTCCCCAGGGATCACTTTGTGGCAAGATAATCTGCTTAATTACGAGAACCCCGACATGATATACCCGGCGTCTGACTTTCTTGTTGAATGGCTTGATCATCCGTTTCTGATACGCCTGGAAAACAGCAGTAAGTCGCTTCTCGTCAATCAAGTTAAGTTGATCAAGCCGGGTCTGAATCCAATTGTCTTCACTCAAACCAGCATCCTTCATGATTCTCAAGGAGGGAATCTGAACCTCGATGGGTAAAACAGCTTCCATGCCGTATACCAAAGAATAGGGTGTTGCCTCAGTTGATGTTCGTGCCGTGGTACGGTACCCATGTAGAGCAAACGGTAACATCTCATGGCAGTCCTTGTAGGTGACTGACATCTTTTGTATGATCTTCTTGATATTTTTGTTCGCAGCTTTGACAGCAGCGTTCATCTTTGGCCGATAGGGAGATGAATTGTGATGTTGAATCTGGAACTGTTCGTACAGAGCGGTGATCATAGTATTGTTAAGGTTTGTACCGTTTTCAGTGATGATCCTTTCGGGGATGCCGTACCGGCAAATGAGGTTCTGCTTGATGAAGCGGGCAACCACATTCTTTGTGACGGATGCGAAGGAAGCTACTTCGACCCATTTGGTAAAGTAGTCAATGGCCACCAGGATGAAACGATGTCCATTGGATGCTGTAGGCTTGATCTCTCCAATCATCTCGATTCCCCACATAGCGAATGGCCAAGGAGCTGTTAAGACATTGAGAGGAACTGGAGGTATATGTACCTTATCCGCATAGATTTGACATTTGTGACAAGTTCTGGAATGTTGATGGCAGTCAGCTTCCATGGTAGACCAGTAATAGCCTGCCCGTAGAATCTTCTTAGCCATTAATGTATGTCTACTAGAGTGAGTGCCAAAGGTACCATTGTGCAGTTCAGCCATGATCTGTTCAGCTTCAACCTTGTCCACACAATGGAGCAGAATGCAGTCATGATTGCGCTTGTATAGGATACCATTGCTCAGGAAGAACTTAACTGAGAACCTCCTTAAGAAATTTTTGTTGTTGACTGAAGCTCCTTCAGGGTATTCTTGAGTTTCGAGATACCTTTTGACATCATGAAACCAAGGTCGATCCATTACTTCTTCGGTATTAATCTCGTGACAATGTGCAAGTTCGTCCATTCGTTCAATGGTGATTTGGGGAGCCTCATTATCCTAGTTAAGTTTAAACATGGATGGCATTGTAGCTAGAGCATCCACTAGCTGATTTTCTTCTCACAGGAAGTGCTCGAAGGTAATCTGCTCGAAATGTGGTAACAATGTCAGGACATGTTCTTTGTAAGGGATGAGGTTTGGATGTTTTGTATCCCACTCTCCTTTGATCTGACCGATGACCAAAGCTGAGTCCCCAAACACAATTAAAGACTTGATTCCCAAGTCAATGGCATCCTTGAGACCAAAGATACAAGCTTCATACTCGGCCATGTTATTGGTGCAGCTGAAGCAGAGTCTGGAGGTGAAGGGTGTATGGCAACCTTCTGGAGAGATGAGTACCGCACCGATACCGTTGCCAAGTGCATTAGAAGCACCATCAAAGTACAGGGTCCATCGGGATCCTTGTTCAGGTCCGTCATACGGTCTTGTCTCTTCAATGTTGTCCAATGTCATAATGTCCTCGTCGGGGAAGTCGAACCTCATAGATTGGTAATCTTCGACAGCTTGATGGTCCAGATGATCGGCTAGCACACTCCCCTTTATAGCTTTTTGGGTCGTGTATTGTATGTCGTATTCAGTTAGGATCATCTGCCATCTAGCGATTCTTCCAGATAGAGCAGGCTTCTCAAAGATGTATTTGATCGGATCCATCTTAGATATTAGCAGAGTGGTATGAGTCAACATATACTGCCTTAGCTGGCGAGCAGCCTATACCAAAGCGCAACAAGTTTTCTCGAGCAGTGAGTATCGAGTCTCACAGTCGGTAAACTTTTTGCTAAGGTAATAAATGGCATGCTCTTTTGGGCCAGACTCGTCATGTTGGCCCAGTACGCACCCCATTGAATTTTCTAAGACAGTCAGGTACATGATTAGTGGTCTTCCTTCGACGGGAGGCATCAATATAGGAGGTTCCAACAAATACTCCTTAATTTTATCGAAAGCAACTTGACAGTCATCATTCCATTTAACCACCTGATCTTTCTTCAACAACTTGAAGATTGGCTCACAGGTAGATATTAGGTGAGAAATGAACCTTGCAATGTAATTTAGGCATCCCAAGAAACCTCTGACCTCCTTCTCAGTGTGAGGGGCAGGAATTTCTTGTATAGCTTTGACTTTGGCAGGATCAACCTCAATGCCTTTGTTGCTGACAATGAAACCCAAGAGTTTACCGGACCTGGCTCCGAAAGTGCACTTGTTAGGGTTCAGTCTGAGCTTGTACTCTTTCAACCTAACAAACAGCTTTTGCAGATGGTCGAGGTGTTCTTCTTCCGTTTGTGAATGGGATATCATGTCATCTACGTAGACCTCTATCTCATAATGTATCGTATCATGAAACAAAGCTACCATGGCGCGCTGATAGGTTGCCCCGACATTCTTCAATCCGAATGGCATCACTTTGTAGCAGAACGTACCCCACTGTGTAACAAAAGTAGTTTTCTCCATGTCCTCAGGGGCCATTTTGATTTGGTTATAGCCCGAGAATCCGTCCATGAAAGAAAATACCTTGTGTTGAGCTGTGTTGTAAACCAAGATGTCAATGTGCGGTAGTGGAAAGTCATCTTTAGGGCTAGCCCTGTTTAAGTGTCTATAATCCACGCACATTCTGACTTTGTCGTCCTTCTTAGGCACGGGCACAATGTTAGCAACCCATTGTGGATAGGAAGTAACAGCAAGAAAACCAGCATTGAACTGCTTCATAACTCTTGCTTTGATCTTTTCAGACATGTCGGGCCTCATGCGGCGAACTTTCTGTTTAACTGGTGGACAATCTTCTCTTGTAGGGAGACGATGAACCACAATATATGTATCAAGTCCCGACATGTCTTCGTATGACCAGGCGAAGATCTCAACATATTCATTCAACAGCTGAACTAAGCGCTCCTTGACACTTGGCCCTAGGTTGGCACCCACTTTAACTTCTTTTCTGTCTTTCTCAGTTCCCAAGTTGATTGTCTCTAACAACTCCTCGTGAGGTAGAATAGCCCTTTGTTCCTGTTGTAGCAGTCTAGCCAATTCTCCCGGCACTTCACAGTCTTCATCACCTTCGTATTCGGCATGGTAGACCAGATCTTCAGAGTCACTGAAGGCCATAGCAGAATTGTTACCCATGGAATCCGGAATGGAAGGGTACCTGCATTGGTGAGTGTGGGTGTGTGTAAGGGATAGTCACCTTTAAACAAATAAAATGTAAAAAGAAGGAAAATGAACACAAAAGTTTATATGTGAAAACGTCCATGATTCATTAAATGGGCATTTGAAGATGAAAAAAATCAAAACCTTACAAATGGACCTATGTGCCTCGGGTAAGGCACAAGGTTAAAAGTGTACGAATTGTTTAAGAATTATTACAAACCAACAGAAATGTTTGAAAGATAAATTACTGATTGATGAAAGTAATGGGAATAAAGTCCTTTGTCTCCCAATTGCATAGTCCTCCTCCCACAGTAGGGAAAATCCAGTCTTCCAACTTGCTCTCCTCTTCACTATCCTCCAAAGCATTGACTCCATGATGGGTGATCCTCACTGGTGGCCCTCCAGCCCGGGAGCGACGCACAACCTTTTGAGCAGAAGCAGTGAAACCCAAGCTGAATTTATCAGATTTGAATGCAAAATTGGGAAGCGGCCCCCAAATTATGCTTCCTCCTTCTTCAATCACATCCTTTGCATCTTTGAGAGACGAGATCCAAGGTGGAGGTCGGGTAATCATGGGTACAGAAGCCACTGTCTTGGTTGCTGCAATCTCTTCAGAAACTTCCTCGAAGTGTTGGAAGGGGGTTTCGATGAATTCACCATCCAATTCTACATAGCGGAAAGAATTTAGATGGCTTATCATGTATTCCTCTTCGCCGTGAACAGTTACAATTTTCCCCTGGACAAGGTACTTGAGCTTCTGATGCAGAGTAGAAGTGACGGCTCCAGCATGATGAATCTAGGGTCTTCCCAACAAGCAAGAATAGGAGGGACAGATGTCCATGACATAGAATGTGGATTTGAAGGTTTCAATTCCCACTTTAATCGGGATGTCCACCTCCCTGTGGACCATCCTTTTAGAACCATCAAAGGCTCTGACAATGATGTGTTGGGCTTCAAAGTTAGACCGTCACAATCTAGCCTATCCAATGCCTTCTTTGGCAAGACATTTAGCAATGAACCAGTGTCTACCAGAACGTGTGCTAGAGTAGTCCCTATGCATTCCACCGATACATGCAAAGCGTCATTTTGTTTTCTCCCTTTGATTGTTAAATCAGCATCAGAGAATCCTAGACCATTGTCTGCTGTTAGGCTAGCTACACATTCTTGGAACTGATCTACGGAGGTTTCCTATGGCACGTGGGCCGTCTTCAAGAATCTGATTAAAGCTTTGGCACGAGCTTCTGAACAAAGCAGCAAGGAAAACATAAAGATCTTTGAGGGGGTTTTCCCCAGTTGCTCCACAACATTATAATCGCTTTTCTTGATTATTTTCAAAATCTCTTCCATTTCTTTTTGAGAGGTTTCAGGGATGATCAACGGATGAGCCCTCGTCCTGACAGGCTCTTCTTGGATCCCTTTCCCTCTATCATCAGCAACAGTAGAGGTGACAACCATAGGAGTCACAACTTCTTCAATAACTGGAGTTCTCGCAGATATGTTGACTGGTACAGGGGTAACCTTGGGAGCAGCTGAGGGTCCAAAGATTGCCTTTGGAGGGGCAATCTCTGGAAAGAAAATTCTCCCACTGCGGGTGATTTTACTCGTTCCGGCAATGTTTCCAATGTCGGAAGTCTCTTTATCAAAACACTCTTCAGTTGATTCAATTTGTTTAACATCCTGGTAAAAGATCTCTCCCCCATAGTTCTACGGTATTGATTTGTCAGACTTGTACGAGATAGGTCCCGGCATGGTTATCTTCAAAGGTATAATCTTCGGATCGGATGTAATCTTAACAAGTCTTTTGGAGACCTTGGAAAGATTGGTGGATATGGTAATTATTGAAATATCATTGATAGGAGTCGTTGTAATAGGAGTCTTCTCAAAAAGGATCACTTGGTTATCCATTAGCTGCTGGATGCCTAACTTCAACAACGGACAGTCGGTTGGTAAGGATGAACAAATGCAGCAATCTTCTTCACAACCTGGGAAAATCCCAGCCTTCAGCAAATTCAACTTGATTATTGGTAGCAGAGTCATCAAATCATCAACAGTAGCAACAAAAAGATCTTCTTCAACAACATGGGCATTGTGACCATGTTTTGGCATTGGAGTAGAGATCACGTTTGGCTTTTCAGGGGCATCAAATTCAACTTCTTTAGCATCTATTAAATCCTGAATCTTATTCTTGAGGGCCCAACAATTGTTGGTGTCATGCCCCAGGTTGTCTGAATGATAAGCACACTTGGCGTTTAAATGGTAGTAAGGAGAAGATGTATTCGGATTCTTCAGAGCTTCTTTCAAACTAGCAAGGTTTAACTTCAAGAGATGGGGTAAAACCTGAGCGGGAGTCATATTGATCCGGGTGAATTGTCGTGCAGGCCTTTCCACCCTTGCTTGGTTGGTTCTGGGTTGATTGTTTCTAGGCTGATCAGTTGCAGACTTCTGAATCATTACGGCCCCTACCGCTGGCCGGTGCTCAACTTTTCCTTGACTTCTCCGAGAGTAGACGGCTAATACCTATTTCTTTGCTGGAAAAGTCTTTTTGATGGCAGCGGAAGCAGATGCATCTTTTTGAATTTTCCCGCTCTTTATGCCGGCTTCAACTCTCTCACCAGTCATAATCAACTCGGTGAACCCCGCAAACGAACTTCCAATCAGGTGATTGAAAAAGGGGCCTGACAGTGTACCCAAGAACATATCTACCAGCTCCCTCTCAGATAGAGGTGGTTTTACTCGTCCCTCCAAGTCTCTCCATTTTTGGGCATACTCTTTGAAACCTTCATTTGAGACCATGCCCATACTCTGTAATTGAGTACGGGTTGGTGCTAAATCAGCATTATATTGATATTGTGTGTAGAAGGCAGCTGCCAAATCCTCCCAATTGTGCACATCAGACCTCTCTAGCTGGTAGAACCAATCTAACTACGTCCCCAAAAGACTGTCCTGGAAGAAATGAACCCATAGATCTTTATCAGAAGAATACGGTTGAATTTTTATGACGTAAGATCGCAGGTGCATCTTTGGGCAAGACAACCCATCATATTTATCAAAAAGAGGCACCTTGAATTTAGGGGGAATCACAATCTCAGCAACCAACCCTAACTCTTCAAAGTCCAGCCCAGGCACTCTCTGCACCTCTATGGCAGCCAGACGCTCTTCCAGGTTCTTGTATTTGTCGTCCGTAGGAGGGTACTGCTGTTCAGAATAGTCTCCATCCTCTTCTTCTTCTTCTTCCTCGGACTCAGATGGCACCGCAGCTCCCTTTCCTTTTCCTTCCCCTTCATCAGATGTTGAGGGGAAATCCAGGACCCTTCTAGCTTGACCTTCAAATCTTCTACCCATGGTAGCCACACCAACCCTCTTCTTTTTCTTTTTCTCTTTTTCCTTTTCCAGTAGAGTTTTGAGCTCCTCCTGACCCTTAGCCAAGGTCATGAGTAGCTGTTGGAACTGTGAATTCTGCGCTTGTAAGTCTTTGACCGTCTGCTCTATATCCATCTTGTTGAAATAAACAACAGAGAGATAAGGAAACCTGGTGTGAAGACCTGTTTATGCATATGATGAATGATATGTATTCATGTAATGCATTCAAGGATTCAAAAATTCAAATTTGTTTTAAACAAAAAGGAAAACACGTCATATTAATAAGATAGAATTTGTTAGTACATCAATGCCCCATGGGCAAAATAATACAAAATTCTAATGTAAAAAGACGTTGCACATCCTCTTTGGTGCAATGTAGGTGTTGAGAGTCTGCTCTTCGTGAAGTTGAAGATTAAGTTCCAAAACCTTCTTCTCACTGGAGTAGAATTGGGCTTCAAAAGTATCGCGCTCTCCCTTGAGCTGTATCCAACTCCTTTGCAAATCTTATAGTGATGTTGGCATGTCAGGATGTAGGAGGGTGTATGGAACCTCTCCTTCCAAAACAGGCTCTTTGATCACAGGAAGAATGTAGGGGTAAGGAATCCTAAGACTTTGGGCGCGGGTTCATACCCACTTGAGGTAAGGCTCAAGGGGGGTGGAATTCTTGTGTCCCAAGGTCTTACTGTCCACCTTGTTGGGCATCCTCCAAGCTCGGATAAACCTTTGTCGAAGTCCTTGATCGTTGTTGTCGAAGTCAAAAACCAAGTCTGGAATCATCATGTCATGTAGGCCATCCATTCGGGCATACCCAAACTGTCTCAGAGCCAAGCAGGGGTTATAGGTGATGCCTCCCCTAATGCCTAATAGAGGGACATTAGGAAATTCCCCACAACGGTCAATGATGATAACATTTTCTCTAGATCGGGAACACCAATGAACATCTAAATGTGTAAGAGTCATCAATCGTTGTGACCACCTCAATCCTTGATCATTCTTTAAAACTGACTGGGGAAGGTGAGAAATAAACCACCTTGCTAGAAGAGGAGTACATCACATGATAACACCTCTTTTCCTCATTGTTCGAGTGTGAAATGAGTGGAGGATATCCCCGAGCAATATAGGCACCGAGTTACGAGCCATGAAGATTTTGACAGCACTGACATCTATAAGCTGGTCAGGGTTTGGGAACAAGACCAACCCATAGATAAGAAGAGCTACAATCTCCTCAAAAGCTTGTAAGTCCAATGAATTCCAGCAACTTTGGGCCTTCTCAAATATAAACTTTGACAAGAAACCTTTGACACCACTTCTAGTCTCCCAATGGCCTATGATATCAGATGGTTGCAAGTGTAGGGCTTGAGCAGCATCTTCAGGCTTTGGATCTATTTCTGTACCGTTGTAGGGTAGTTGATGGAGAATAGGAATCCTCAAGAGTTTAGAAAATTCCTCCAAAGTAGGCACAAGTTGGTAATCAGGAAATGTGAAGCAGTGGTGTAGGGGGTCAAAGAACTGGAAGAAAACTTTCACCATATCTTCCTCAGTGTTGGTGTTGACTAAGTTGAGAAGACGACCATGCCTCTCGGTGAATGGATAATTCTCAGGAATCCTTGAAGCTAGCTCCTTAAGTTGAGGAGGAATTCCTACAAAGTTGACTTGGATTATTTTCCTGCGAAGTGAATCCATTACCTACAAAACAAGAACAAAGATGAAGATCCAAATCCTTGAAATGGTTAGTGGATGCATATGATGGTTCATGATGCCCATGATGTTATGCACAAGTATATATGTACAAACAAGTCACACAAATTCCTAGTTTCAGGCTTGCATGGGGTTTCATAGGTAAGTACCCTCTTGAAGTTTAGTTGGCTCAACCTGTCCTATAAATAGTAACCGGGTTCTAAGGAGCTCAGTATCACTGGATTATTTTTTGTGTTCATTGTTTCAGTTTAGCCACTTTACTGGCGACTGAAATATTCCAAGAAAACAACCCTCAATGAGTGTAGTATCGAGTATCTACCAACTTCAGACTGTACCATAGTCGGTCATCTCACTACCCCTAAAAAGGCCAAGTTGGTCAAGTAAAGGTTCTAAAAGTCCATTAGTGCTTCATGACATCACTCAGCGGCCCCGTATTCTCTTTGATTAACTCAAAGGCTACCGGTACCCACAAATATGTCGCACTAATATAGCTATTGCTTCAACCATGTCGGTATACCCTGCACAGTTTCCATAATGTATTGCTATTTACCTATGAATGTTTCCCAAATCCGGGTAGAGGATTCAAACCCAAAAAATAGAACCAAATGTAAAGCATACAAGTCAAGCAAGATAAACATGTAAAGGTGATCTAAACCCTAAGGTAACCCCACTTTTAGATACTTCCCCAGCAGAGTCGCCAGTTCTGTGATGCGGTGGGAGAACTGACTTGAGGTTTTGCGTTTGTGTTCACAAATGTTTCGGTTTAGCAAGAGTCGCAACCGACTTTTTATTTTATCCAAAGGAAAGGTCAAAAAGCACAGGAAAGACCTTTGAGATTGTTTTTGGGTTTGGGGGGTAGATTATGAAAAGGAAGGTGCTAGCACCCTTTTCATCCATGGTTTTCCATGGGCTCTTAGTTACTTGTTTTAGATCACTTGCTTTGCTTTTCCAATTGTTTGAAATGGTGCTTTTGTGTGTGGTTTTGAAATTATTTTGAAAAGAGGCCTTTGTCTAGGCAATCTTTGTAATGATTCTTGTTTGAATGTATACAAAGGTGTTTTGTCTTTTGAAAAATGTTTCAATGTTTGAAAGTTTGTTTTGGGAAATTTTTTGAAATTGTGTTGTGTTTTTGAAATTAGCAAGGATGGTTTTCAAGTTTGATCAAGTAACTAGGAGTTGTCTACCCTACTCAAAGATCTTTCCTACACATTTTTAACCCTTTGATCTTGTTGTTTTACCATTGTATTTGGTAAACAACCTTGTGTTTGGATGTTAAACGGGACGGGCGTGGGTCATCGTATGACCATGATAACAATGTTGCCAAGTATCTTAGCAAGTTTTGTGGGACTAGATCATTTTTGTTTAGGCAACCAAGATAGCGTCATCGAGGGACTATGATCTTTTTGTTTTGATTTGTTTTGCCAAGATACCTAGCATGCATACCATGGCCATGTTTTTTAAGACAACAAGTGGGTGAAACCCTAGAGATGCTTGTGTGCATTGTGCTGTCATTTTTTCATGCATTTTTGTCTTGTGTTTAGTCATGCTATTTGTTTTGATTTTTGATTATCATACAAACCCTAATTTTACTATCATGCATATAAAAGCAATAAATGCGTAAAAGTAAATCTAGGACTATTACAACATTATTATGGGGAGAGGGGTACAAGTTTGAATAAGGGGATATTGCACAAAATAAAGCCCTAAAACTATTACAACCATATTGAATTTATTTGCACAAATAGATAAATGCATAATATTTAAATATGCAATTAAATATAAATATGCAAAAATGTTTTTGTATTTATTTTATGTATGTAAAATAAATTATTTATGTCTCAAAAATAAGAAAAATATTAATGATTATTTTTTGAAAGGGGTGGAAACCCTAATTTTTGGTTTTAAAAGAATATATATTATATTATTTATTTATTCACTTATGTACAAAGAAAATAAATAAAAATATATATAAAAATGTTAAAAAATAATATTTGTGAGAAAATAATATTTTAAGTATAAAAATAAAAATGTATAATATTTTTATATTATTTATAAGTTTATTTAAGAAAATAAAAGTATTTAACCTAATAAACTATTTTTTGTCATAAAAAATAATAAAAATAATAAAATAAAAATGTAAAAATTAAGAAAAGATTTTTGGTGATTTTTAATATTTAAAAAAAAATAAAGTCAGAAATCACAAAAGAAATGAAAAATATGCAAAAAATAAATAAATGGGCCAAGGGGGTGCAAAAAGTAAGCTAGGGGGTGTCAAAAGCAGAAGCAAGCAAGCCCAACCCACGTTCCAGCTTCATCCCTAACCTCTGAACAAAAATGCGAGCGCCATGGTTCAAATCCTGTTCTCTCTTATTCTTGCATGAAATCAAAAACTCACAACATAAAAGTTATAGCATTTTCAATCACGATTTCAATGATATAAAAAACTTGATCTAACTCTCAAAGACCAGATAGAATTTCCTTGGCCCTAATTTCTAACCTAGTTTTTTCAGCAACTTCAACATCCAAATTCTCCTAGCTTAGTTAACATAAATGAATTCTATGCATATGTACAGTTCAAGGACACTAAGGGCTACATTTTTGCTTCACAAACCTAAGCCTAATGATTCCTAAATAAGGAGATAGAAGTTTGAGAAATACCTGTTTCAGTCAAGCTCGAGTATGGCAATGTAGGAGTTTTGGATGAGGCCTGAAGGTTGTGTTAGCTTGCCTGAAGTTCACTCAACCTTCCCCAATGCTTGGCTTGCTTTGAACTTGCCTGAATGTGCTTGTAGAACTCAACCTGCAAAGCTTCAAAGTAAAAATGGTGAAGTGTGAAAATGGAGTTACAGTGGCTTGAGAAGGGCTGGGATAGTTCAGATGTATTGTATGCAATATGTCTGAAGTGGTTTGGGACAAAACGCACGAGTGAATTTTGTTTTGGAAGTGAATCTGCAGAACCTACCCTGTTTTTGCAAGAACTTGTGATTTTTGTGATTACGGGTGTTTCAGAGGCTTGTAACTCGTGTATTTGGCTTGGCGTGATATGTTGAAGTTGTTTGAAATGAACACAAAGCTTGCTCTTATCAGATAACAAAGTTATGGAGTTTTTGCACACTTGCTTGTTTTTGAAGTAAAAGGTGGGTTGACAATGCCAAGGCCTGTACAAGCTAGCTCAAAGCATGCACATAGTTGGTACCAATTGCCTGATATTCATGGACTTTGTTTGCATAAAGAAATCAGGTCCATGGCTCAAGACAAACAAAATTGCATAAAGTGACCTTTATCAAAGTGGCAATGTTAACTTTTTGCCATTTTTGGATTAAACCTTTGTATAATTCTTCATAGATCAGAACAATACCATATTCCAATGTGTTTGCATTTAATTTATGAGTGTAGAAGAGATTATAACCTGTAAACCAAGTACAAGCATGCTTTAGACATAATTGCAAGTTGTAACATGGTGCAAAATGCCTTGGACAAAAGTGATAATTTGCCAATTTCAATCCTTTGATTCTCCCTAACCACAAATGATCTTGGAGAGTTCTTGGACATTTTGGAAAGCTTGTAACATGCCCTAAAATACATCTATGAAATGAATGTTGATATTCCACTTGGAACTAGGTGAAAAGTTGCCATAAAGATAGGTCAAAATCCTGCCTAAACTAGGGCAAAATTTCACTAAGTTAAAAGTTTCATGGACCCTTGTTCATAAAATCATAACTTGAGATATAAACATCTTTTGGGAAAACTTTGTGTATAAAAGTTGTAGATTTTGTGGAGGACTACAACTTTCATGTTGGAAGTTTTCTTTTAATCCAATTTCATCATGGAGAAAAAGTTGGGAAAAGTTGGGAAAAAATAAGAAATTTTCATAACTTGGAAAATTTCTAAGTTATGAAAATTTTCCATTTTAAACCCTAATTTTCAAAATTAGGTTTCTTGGTGAACAAGTTTCATGTTTTGACACATATTGATGAAAAATGATCCTTGGCACTTGATTTTGACCAAAAAGTCAAAGTTTGACTTTTCAGTGTACAGTTGATTTTTGATCAGTTGACTGGAAAATTCATCTATCAATCCAATGCATTTGAGATCTTTTGAACCTTGTGATTATGTCAAGATGATGCCATTGAGTCCTTGAATCCATGCTTGAACCCAATTTGCCATTGACTAGGTTAAAAATCAGAAATTGCCCTTCTACAGTCAAAACCCTAAAAATGACCATTTTGCTCTTTTGATGATCTGATCAAATTTCTTGAGTTGTGGTCTAAACTTGATCAAATGATTCATATGAGCCTATAATGTTGATGTGGATAAAAAATTATGAGGTTTGACTGTAAATTGGCCACAGTTGACTTTTTCCCAATACAGTTGATTTTTAGGTCAACTGTCCAATTGACTGGGCAAAAATTTGATTCAAAGCTTGAAACTTGGTATGGGAAATATTATAGGTCCAACATGAAGTATGAAAGTCACATGAGGCATTAGAGGTCCAAAAATACCTGTGCAAACTCAAACCCTAATTTCAGGTCAACAGTGCAAGGAGATGTCTTGAGCAGAGCAAACCTTAATCCTGTCTTGAGTCCAAAGAGTCTTGTGAGGGGAAATATTGATAAAATGAGAGGGAAAATTTTTGGGTACAACACCATTTCCTAACCAAGAAAAAGTTTTAAGGACGCAAATCATCTGGTCAACCTGGATCCCACAATCATGAGTGTCCTAAATGACAGTCTTAATTTCTATCTCTTGTCCCAACAAATCATGCTATGAGAACAAACATTATTTTTTTCAGTAAACTGTGTTTTAAGAAAATTCAAAAATCAATCAAATGCCTTGTGATGATTTGATAATTTTAAAGTTTTCCAAACTCAAATTTCTTCCGATTCTTTGAAGATAAACCTGTGAGCGACATCACATGTGACCATGAACAGACAGAATCGTCTCAGAATCTTGTAGCTTGAAGAAATCATAAGTACAATCTTGAGGAAGCATGAAGACCTATGAAGGCCAATTGGATCTTTAAAAATTCATTTTCTTTTGAGAATTGCAAGAAACCCTAATTGTTGGTTTACTGCCACAGAAGAGAATCTGTCTGATCGATTCCTGAGCCAACTTGAATATCTAAGAAACCCTAGGGTTGTGTCTTCTATGAAAAATGAGAGGGCAAATTTTGGGGTACAACAGTAAGCAAGAGTCGCCACCGACTTTTATTTTATCCAATCAGGAAAAGGAAAAAAGAACAAAAAAACCTTTTTCGAGATGTTTCTGAGTATGGGGGGGGGGGGGTAGATTATAGAAAGGGAAGGTGTTAGCACCCTTTCTATCCATGATTTTTCATAGGATCTTAGGTACTTGCTCATTTTTCAAATTTCTTGTGTGTGCTTGTTTTTGAAAATGTTTTACTTCGTGATAACCCTTGTATCAGTCCTCAAGGGTGTGACGAAGTTTATTTTGAAAATTTGTTTTGAAAAGTGTTAGTGTGAAAAGTTTATTTGTTTGAGCAAGTACTTAATATTCTACCTACTCGAAAAAAGATTGTTTGTTCTAGTTTCCTTTAGACAATGCTATCCTACTATTAAGGAGTAGGTAACACCGTCGTTGGAGTTGTAAGGGACAAGTACAATCATTAAAGCAATAGTTGGAAAAATTTAGTAGTAACCCTAGAGTCTTAAGATATTTCCGAGGCAACATTCGAATGGGACAATTTGATCTTTTAGACTGGAGGGCAACCACTAAAATCTCCTATTCTTAATGATTGTTTATCGAAGGCAACCGAAGTGAGGTAAACCCTAGGAGTGAACATGTGCATATGAATTGTTTCAGTTATTTAATCTTTGCACATTAGGTGATCTACCGTTTTAATTTCAAGATATTCTTGCCATACAATTCTATTAGCATAATCTAGACAGTTAAATATTTGCAGGAATTTAAAGTGCGAAAAATAAACCTAGCTATTACAAGGCTTTAACATTTACATAATTGTCTTGACGGGAAATAAAAGTGCAGAATTTAAAACCTCAATTAAAACTATTACAAACTCGAAACAATTACAATAATAATAAATTAAAATGCACGCGGCAAATTAAATGCGAGGAGAAATTGAAAACCCTAAAATCTAATTGAAAAAATAATTAAGTTATTTTTGAGAAAAGAATTAATTAAGTTATGTACGACTAAAACCCTAATTCTAATTATTTTAATTATAAAAAGAAATTGAAATTAACCTAATCTAAACCAAATTAAATAATTTCAAGAAAAATAAAATATTTTGTAAAAAAAGATTTTGTGTATTTTTGTGGTTTTTTATTTGAGAAAAGTAACAATTTAATTACAAAATTTAAAACCTAGTTTCTATTTAATTTTAAATGAAACAAAAATTAAATTTACCTAACTTACTAATTATATTGAATAAATATTATAAAAAAAAAAGCTCTTTTTTATGATTTGTTGATTTTATGAAAAAAATAATAATTTTTGTGTTAATTAATTAAAACAATTAAATAAAATAATTAAAGAAATTAAAAAAGAAAATAGAAAGAAACTACAAACCGGGCCTGTTTAATGAGTAATCTGGGGGTGCCAATTTGAATTTTTCAAGCCCAATAACCCTTCAAGCCCGATCAGCATTTGATTCCTTGTAGCGTTGACTTGAGGGTGCATCATGGTCCCTCACTTCCTGTGCGTTGGATTGAATGGATGATGAATCCATTGGCTGGAGATTGGTGGAGTATGGTGTACATCAGGATGAGAGATGCGCTGGATCTACTGAAAGAAAATAACATAAAGGGAATGCTGGGACCTGGGATCGAACCCAGGTCCTCACACTCAACACTAAACGCGCCTTGCCATCTGAGCCAGGTGACTTGTTTGTTAGTATAATAACAACGGTTAATGTTATATAAAAATAAGTGGATTAATGAATAAAAGAAAAAACACGTGCCATATTTCAAATAGTCCAATGATGATTGGACAAGTTATCTTCTTCTTCCTCATCCGTCGTTTTAGGCATATAACCTATACCTACGGACAAATTCCATGGCTAAAAACCTGTGCAATTCAACAATTCACAAAACGCAATATAAATGGAATTAAAGACCATGGTTCAAACGGTCATGATGTCCCGGTCATCCCAGTATCCGGCTTGTGGTCTAATTTTTCCTGTAGCCAAAAACCCCAAAATGCATATGGAAACCCTAACAATGGCAAGTGCAGATATAGGCTTAAAATATGCAATTAAATTATTCAGTTAGCTTGCAAACACGATGAGGATCACAAATATGCCAATCAAATGTATTAACAATGCAGGAACTGATGTAATCGTTTTCAAAAAATAAGGCAAACCGTAATGTTCATACAAGCTATTTTTGGGCGTGAAAGGGCTTGTGATTGATTGGAAAAGCTTCCTGAGACGTTTAGCAATCGATTGGCAATGAAGGGATGGCTTGAGATGGCCTGTATGATTGAAACCGATTCACCACTTTTGTTCAATTTTGAGATTTTTGTTCTCTCACTTTCACGACTGCAAAACCCTGTCCCATGCTTTGTTCTTGTCCATTATATATCTAGTAATGAATTGCAAAATTGGATTGAATCTTTGCAATTATAAGAGATTTGATTTGATTTTCATGCTACATGTAAACTTGCTATTTTGAGCCAAATCATCCCTTTCTTGTACCAATTATGCTTGATTCGTTTTGGCTTTGATAATTCAGCATATTTTGATTCCCAACCTATCTCAAAAACCAAATCAAATCATATCTTTTCTATTATTCATCAATTATTTGATTTAATTCAATTTTTAATTAATAAAAAATCAAAATAAATCGAAAAATGAAGAAAATAATGTGTGGGTGAATATTTGAGTCGTGGACCACATTATAAGTGAGGTGCAAGTATAAAAAGTTAAAAGGGTTAAAAAGTGCATTTTTGAGCACATTTGACTTTTGGTAATTTTGCAAAAAGGGTCAACTTTGACAAGGCATATCTCCCCCAATTTTAACCCTAGATAGGTGTTCTTGGACTTTTTAGAAAGCATAGTATGTCCCCTAAGCAACCTTTTGGTCTCATCTCAATTGAGTCTTCCATGTCCATGTAACAAGCTTTGACCCAAAAGGTGTTTTTGTTGACTTTTCAAAAGGACCCATAATGTAGAAATTCATATCATTTTATGAGTGCATATTTTGAACTTGTGAGATGAAGATGAATTGTAGGGAATTGCATCCTATTCAAAATGAGCTTTGTATGGAAAATTTCAGATAAAGCATGTGGAAGTTATGCTTGGTCAAACTTTGGTTGACTTTTATTGAGAAACCCTAATTTAACAACTTTTGGGTTTTGATGAATTTGGAGCATTCCTTGGGGAATCATGATCAACCCTTTATAAAATGATGAAATTCACTTCAAAATGTTAATGTTGACCAAAAATCTTGAAGTTTGACTGTATGTGGGTCACAGTTGACTTTTGACCTAATACAGTCGATTCTCAAGCATCTGAGCAGTTGACTGAGCAAACTCCTTGTGCAAGGATTGAAACTTGACATGGAGTGTCTTGAGAATATTTTAGGACCATGGAGAGTGTGATACAGTGGGAGAACTGACTTGAGGTTTTGCGTTTGTTTTCGCACTTGTTCGGTTTAGCAAGAGTCGCCACCGACTTTTTATTTTATCCTAAAGGAAAGGTTAAAAAGCACAGGAAAAACCTTTTGAGATGTTTTCGTTGGTTCGGGGGGTAGATTATGAAAAGGGAAGGTGCTAGCACCCTTTTCATCCATGGTTATCCATGAGCTCTTAGTTACTTGTTTTAGATCACTTGCCTTGATTTTCAATTGCTTGAAATGGTGTTTGTGTGTGTATGGTTTTTTTGAAAATGTTTTGAAAAAGATGCCTTGTCTAGGCAACCGTTGTAACAATTCTTTACTCGAATGTTTTACAGAGGTGTGTGTCTTTTTGAAAAGATGTTTCAATGTTTTTGAAAGTTGTTTTGAAAGTTGTGTTGTGGAGTGTGCTTTGAAAGTAGGCAAGTGTGTTTTGTAAGTTTGATCAAGTAACTAAGAGTTGTCTACCCCTAAATTTACTCAAAGATTTTTCTCATGTTTTAACCCTTTTAACAGTGTTGTTTCACCATTGTATTTGGTGAACAATCTTGTGTTAGGATGTTAACGGGACGGGAACGGGTCATCGTTTAGACCATGAAAGCAATAGTGTCAAGTGTCTTTGGCAATTTGCTTGAGGGACTATGATCATTTTGTTTAGGCAACTTCGAAAGCGTTATCGAGGGACTATGATCATTTGATTTGTTTTGTTTTGCCAAAGAAACTCAACATGCAAACATGGCCCATTCTTGAAGGCAACAAGCGGGATTACCCTAGGGGTGCAAGTGTGAATTGTGTATTGATTGTCATGCATTTATCTTTGCATTAGGTTATCTAGCGGTTGATTTTGAATCTTTGCATACAAACCCTAATTACTATACAGTATAATTGAAAGCGTTTAAATGCGGGAATTTAAAGTCTAAGCTATTACAAATAAGTATCCGAGGATGGGGGTACAAATATTTACAAATGGGGATGAGACTTATCGGAATAGTAATGTCCAAATAATATTTACAACCAAATCGAATCGCATTCTCAATGTAAAGTATAGCAATGTATAAGAATAAAAGAGAAATAAAAGTATGGTGCAATGTATGTGATTATTTACAAGTGATGAGAAAAATATGTTAACCTAATGCAATATTAAGTATTTATTTATTTTTATGTTTTTGTTTAATATTATATAAACAAAAGTTTAATTAAAAAAAGAAAAGAAAATTGTTTAAATTTAAGTATCCTATTATCTATGTACTTAGTTAATGTTTTTATGGAAATTTATATAAAAAAAGATTTATTAAGCAAAAGAAAGTTTTTCTTTTAAAAAAAATCTATTAATCTAATACTTACTTATTTTAAGTGTAATAAAAGTATTGTTAAAAATAAACATGAAAAATTAATATGTTACATACTTAATAAGAAAAATCAGGAATTAAGTTGTATATGAAAAAATAAATAAAGTGATAATGTAAAGATAATGATTTGTAAACCTAAGAAATAAATAAAACAAATGAATGGGATTTAGGAGGAAATGTATGGCCCAAACAAAATTTGATAGAGAAACAAAAAGGGGGGGGGGGGGGGGGGACGCACGCTGAAGGAGGGGTCAGGCGCTAGAAATTGAGATTGGGCTTAGTGCGCGCAAGGGACAGGCCCATAATGCATTTGACAAAGTTTGTTTGTTAGGGTTTTCAATTGTTTGATCAGAAAGGGTTTGTAGTGTTGAGCAGCGCCGTTTCCATCATTGTCTTCTTCGTCTTTCTTGAGCAATGCTTTTTGAACAAACCTCCGCTCATGGTCACTAGGCGCCACCATCCATCTCCTCCTCCCTCCATGGTCAAGCAAGGCGGCGACGGAAAGAAAGAAGGGTACGATTCGTTCCTAAGCTCTTAGGGTTTTCAGATTCTCTCTTGTATGTTTTATTTATTCTGATTCTTTTGTATTATTATTTGTTTCTTGTGAGGTGTTAAAGAAAGGGAAGAGGTACTACCTTTGGAGAGGAGACGAGGAGTGGACTGGAGGCGTTTTAAGAGGCCGGAGGCGGAGGGAGTATGATGCTGATGAGCTTTGTTCTGGTATTCCTAGTATCTTTCTTTTGTTAGGTTTTATGATGATATCCCTGAAAACCCTAGCTCATCCATTTCTGAAACTTCTTTTCCTCTTCTGCTTATCTGAACGCTTTGCTTATTGTTGTGATTCTCGATGATGAGCTTTTGCTCTGAGAGTACGTTTGGATATTTGTTTGTTGCTTCTGAGATGCTTCCTTGTTCCCCTTCTGTCTGCTTGAATGCTTGCCTCTGAATACTTGTGTGCTTAGATTCTGAGATGCCTATTAGGCTTGTTGGTATTGATATGTTGATGTTGGGTTTGGATTGAATGATGAACTTTTTAGTTCTGAGAGCTTGGATGTTGTTGCTTCATGATGTTTGATGCTGAGTTTTGGATGGGTTGGAATCTAGCTTGCTTTGAACACATATTTGTCAGGTTGTAACATGTTTCAAGCTTATTGTTTAGGCTTTTCTGTTTATGGATTACAGGCTTATTGGCTTGGTTACAGGCTTGAAGTTTTAGGCTTTGAGGTAGGTTTATTGTACAGGTTTAAAAGGCAAGCTTGAGTGCTGTAGTTTTTGACAGGCTTTGTATGGCTTTGTTTGGGAAATTTGTTTCTGGTATAGGCTTGTTTGAACCAAGGTTTTGTTTATGAGTTTGCTTCAGGCTTTCATGCTGTAGCAGGTTTGAACAGTTTGGAATTTTGTTTGAGATTTATGCAGGTTAAGGCTTTATGTTATTGCTTGCTTGTGTTTGACAGGCTGAAGCAGTTTGTATCTTATGCAGGTTTTTGCAATGTTACAATTTTTGTTATCTCTTGTGTACTCTCCCTTCTCTTTTTTACAGTGTTCTAATTTTTCTCTCTTTTATCCTTAAGCCTGCTTTACTGTAAGCCTCCCCACTTCTCTCTCTCTCTCTTTTCTCTCTATTAAAGCATATTATATTGCTTTAGAATAGCTTTTCTGAAAAGGTGTTTGGTTGGGAAATGATGAGATTTGCTTTACAAGTTGCTTGCACTTTGTCTTTCCTCTGCATATCTCTTGTCTTCCAGATTTTCTGCCTTTTGTGTACTTGTTGACAGCTTTATTGGCTTCTTTGGAAAGTTTTGACAGCTTCTTGTACTTTCTTTGGACAGTTTCTTTGGGATTTAGTTTGCTTAGTTTGAAACTTGTGACTTGGTTTGGCATGTTTTGAAGTTACAGCTTTGTTGACATTTTTGAATTTGTGCAATTTGTTTTTGGCATTAGGCAGCCTTGTACATTTCTCTAATGATTTGTATGCTTGTAAAATAATTTTTCTTTACTCTTTGTGAACCAAGAAGAAAGTCTTCTTGTGATTTGCAAAGAGGGTGAGAAAAATATGATGAAAATCAAAACAATCTGATCCCGGCCAACCACCTTTAATGATGAATTTTTATGATTAACAATCAAATGCCTTTTTATTTCATCTGCATTTGACTTCTTTTTTTTTTGTCTTTGCAGATAAAAATCAATTGAGCAATGGGGAGCAGCAGTAGAAGATGAAGATTTAGGATAGATTTAGGATATAGTTTCAATTTATTTTTAATCATTATAATAATATTAATGTAAACAACTGTAAATAAATTTACAGTGTTCAAATAATATCTGTAACAAACAATTAAAAATGAATAAAAATAATCCTTTGTCAGTTAATTCTCTTTCAATTCACTGTCTATTTAATTATTTAAGTTTCTTGAATTAAAATAATTGGAAGTAAATCCCAATTATTCTAACTTAGATAAAATAAATAATTAATAAACACCGTAGTCTTGCAACTTCACATTAATCAATAATAAACCCGGCGTTCCAATTAAACATAAGCAATGCACAGTTAATCAAACAAACATCCATATGCCTTTCCTTTTATTGATTAAACCAAACACTGCAGATTTCCAACCAGAAACCTCAGCTTCTAATCCAGAGGTTTAGGTTTATTGAGAAACCAACTGAAATCTTGAGCAGGCGTCAAAGCAGTGTAACAGCCAATTAATACACTGTGGATTCAAATTCTTCTGAAAATGCGCGTGCAAACCCTAATTCTTGATTTATTGTCAAAGAAACGTCCTTCTGATCAAACCCTGAGCCAAACTCAAACAAACCCTAGCAATCTGCTTGAACTGATTCAAAATCAATGGAAACCCTAATTTTGTCTGACTGATGAGAAAAGTCTGTTTGACCGATTCTTAAACCAATCTGAAAAACCAGGAAAAGCCCGAACCTGTGATTTCTTGTGGAAAAGAGAGGGCAAATTTTGGGGTACAACAGTTGCCCCTGTTCAATCTTCTTGAACCTGAAGAGTTAGATTGGCAAGCTTTTCGTTCGCGACTCAAAGGTAAAAGGAGATTGGACTCTAGAGTGCCCAAAAAATTTGCACTCGCCAAAGCGTAGTTTGAGGGAATGGGCTTAAAGATGCCATTTGGTAATGGGCTTAAAGATGCCATCTGGAGATGTGACAGGGGGATGGGCTTAGAGATGCCATCTGGGAATTGCTGGTAGGAGGATGGGCTTAGAGATGCCATCTGGAAATGTTTGTCGAACTGTATGTCATTGGTGAGTGGGTGAGTATCAGAAAGGTATCCATGTTTTGGAACATCTCTGAACTGGGGGTCTGAATAAGCAATGAATTAACATCCATGTCTGGAAGCATCCGTAAACCGTTTTCAGTAGTTGCATCTGAACAAGCTATAGATTAACATCCGTGTTTGGAGAATCCGTAAACTATTTTCAGAGGTTGAAGAATCTGAACAAGCGATAGGTTAACATCCGTGTCTGGAGAACCCGTAAACTGTTTTCAGAAGTCTTGAAGTTGAATAAGAAATAGAGCAGCATCCATGTTGGGAAGCGTCCGTAAACTGTTTTCAAAAGTTGAGTCTGAACAAGCGATAGATTAACATCCGTGTTTGGAGAATCCGTAAACTGTTTTCAGAGGTTGAAGAATCTGAACAAGCGATAGGTTAGCATCCGTGTGTAGAGAACCCGTAAACTGTTTTCAAAAGTCTTGGAATGGAGAAGGAACCGATGTAGGGTTGCCTGATGATGAGTCCGTGTAAAATTGCATCAGAAATTGTTAATGATAGCCTTTTATTCTTATCCTGAAAAGGACAAAATTTTAGCTAAACACAAAGTTATGTTGCATGAAATGTATGATGCAATATATGTTATATCAATGTTTATGATATGAATGTAATGAATGCGCATGTAAGCTGATGAGCTGTCTTGCTGAGGATAGATGAATCCTGGATGGCTGGAGATAATAAAATCTTGACTGTTGCCGGGGAAAGTAAATCCTTGACTGCTGCAGGGGATTGTTGGAAATGAGAAGTCCTGGAACCACTGTTGAGGAATCAGGAGCTTGGGTTGTATGCCAATCTACTGGGGATTCCTGTCTTAAGGAGATCTTCACTGGGGAATATCTGAATATCCTGTGAGGAATTGAGAATGAGAGTCTTCATTCTGCTTGGGGATTGATAGTTGGAAGTTTTAGCTACGCTGGGGATTGCAAGAATCTTTTGATTGCTGCAGGTATTGATCTGGGATCTTGAAAAGGTTGGTCGACGAGATAGTTGTCCTGGCTGGTTTCAGGTATTAATCTCTGACCTGAGAAAGAAAGATAGTTTTCCTGGCTTGTTACAGGTATTAACCTTCAATCTCTTCAGGTTGATAGTTTTCCTGGCTGGTTTCAGGTGTTAATCTACAATCAGTCGTCCACAGATAGTTTTCCTGGCTTGCTACAAGTATTAATCTGGAACTTGGGTTATACGCCACTTTTGAGAATGAGAATCTTCATTCTGTTGGGGGCCAGAAATTGGGAGTATACCAATCTTCTGAGGTTTTAAGGATGAGAGTCTTCATTCTGTTAACGGTCAGAAATTGGGAGTATACCAATCTTCTGAGGTTATGAGAATCTTCATTCTGTTAACGGTCAGAAACTGGGAGTATACCAATCTTCTGAAGTTTTAAGGATGGGAGTCTTCATTCTGTTAACCGTTAACTGCTATCTGGTCGATCTCTAGGCTTCACGGTAGTCTGATACTGTAACTGGGATCTGAATGAGTGACAGAATGGCTACCGTGTTTGGAGCGTATCTGAAATTGTATCTTGGAGTTGAGATCTGTATGAGTAGCAGAATGACTTCCGTGTCTGGAGTGTATCTGAAACTGTAACTGGGATCTGAATGAGTGACAGAATGGCTACCGTGTTTGGAGCGTATCTGAAACTGTATCTTGGAGTTGAGATCTGTATGAGTAGCAGAATGACTTCCGTGTCTGGAGTGTATCTGAAACTGTAACTGGGATCTGAATGAGTGACAGAATGGCTACCGTGTTTGGAGCGTATCTGAAACTGTATCTTGGAGTTGAGATCTGTATGAGTAGAAGAATGACTTCCGTGTCTGGAGTGTATCTGAAACTGTAACTGGGATCTGAATGAGTGACAGAATGGCTACCGTGTTTAGAGCGTATCTGAAACTGTATCTTGGAGTTGAGATCTGTATGAGTAGCAGAATGACTTTCGTGTCTGGAGTGTATCTGAAACTGTAACTGGGATCTGAATGAGTGACATAATGGCTACTGTGTTTGGAGCGTATCTGAAACTGTATCTTCCAACAGGTGATGAAGGAATTTGTGATGTTGATCGTAACTTCCAGCAGGTGATGAAGGAAATTTTGAACGACCTTGGTTTTGACATTCGAATGCCCCAAGTGATGGTGAGGGAGGCTTGCCCCAAGTTAATCTGTAATTGAGAGATTTGTTGAAATCTTGACTGGACTGCCCCAGGTTAACTGAACTTTGAAAGATTTGTTGAAACCTTGACTGGACTACCCCAGGTTAATTGAGCTTTGAAAGATTTTGTTAAAATCTTGACTGGACTGCCCCAGGTTAATTGAGCTTTGAAAGATTTTGTTGAAATCTTGACTGGACTGCCCCAGGTTAATTGAGCTTTGAAAGATTTTGTTGAAATCTTGACTGGACTGCCCCAGGTTAATTGAGCTTTGAAAGATTTTGTTGAAATCTTGACTGGACTGCCCCAGGTTAATTGAGATTTGAAAGATTTTGTTGAAATCTTGACTGGACTTCCCCAGGTTAATTGGATAGTGACATGTCATGCCCCCTTGTTGATAGGAGATTTGTCAATGGAAGTGTCATCCTTCTTGAAGTGATTTTACTCACTGAGAGAGTTTTCGTTCCTCCGAACATTCACTGTAGGAATTTCTTCGATGTCGAACAAATAAACATGTGCAAACAACGATATTCAAATAATGCAAAGTTTATGCTTGTCTCGAAGTTTTGAAAAATGCGTTTTTTAGCAGAAAACTTTTTATAAGACAAATTCAACACAAGATTTAGGGCAAAGCCTTACAGGAGTCAGGATACCTTTTGTAACAGTATGCTTTCGAACTAACCCGTGCTTCAATTAGGACTTTTGAAGGGTTGTAACGTGGCTTGGTTCACGGTTTAAGAAACAAAGGATAAAGGCTCAAAGTATATTTGTACCCACCCGCTCTTCGTGATGTTCTTCAATCCTAAGCTCAGTTAATTGTGCGTCGCACTCTATTCGAATTTGGAACGACTCTTTTTTTTTTTGTGATGGTTCACACCAGTTGAATTTGGAAGGAAGTCATCATCTCCTTTTGCCACATTTTTCATGTTGTTGAGGATTTTTAATGACCTCTTTCTTTTGATTTGTTATCCCTAACTTTTGCCTGACTGTTCCTGTTTTTGAGATTACAGTCAGCGGGATGCCCCAGCTTTCTTAAGCCTCCTTTGTAGGTTTTGGCTTAGTGGGCTTTTCTCTTTTGAGAGATTGTGACTGCCTATGAGATAAGGAACCATCACTGTCTTTTGACTCCAAAGGAATGTTTTTGATGTTGTTCGTTGTATTACGAACTGAGAGTTTGCGACTTCAATGCGCATTTTTTGAATTAACTGAGAGACTACCCTGTCCTAGGTTTCAATCAAAGGTTTCAGTTTGTTTAGAACAGAAAACTCCTACTTCTTTGGCTCGAAGGGGTTGACTAGGGATTATCTTCCTTATAACTCCAGTGTTTGGGAATTGAAAGAAATGCATGTACATCATCAGCAAGGTCTGTTCAAAAGCATACTGTATGAGAATATGGTATTGTTTCGTCATCCTCCCTCTAAAGGCTTGTAGCTTTTTATCAAGAGTTAAATATCATAAAGAAAGCATAAGAGTAGTGAAAACGAATGGATGAATTTAAGAAAAACACATGCAATGCATTAATGAAACAGAGTTTGACATCAACAGATAATTGTTTGAATCACAAAAGAAATTACAACTTAGAAAATTCAAATGGAACAAAAGTCTCTCAGTTTGAGCTTTGTCATTTCAGGTGGAGAAACCCTTAACGGAAGATTTTCATCTCGCCATCTGGCATGAATCTCAGCACCCCAATGTCAATCAGATCTTGAATCTTGTTCTTTAAGGCCCAACAGTCGTCGGTGTCGTGTCCCGGACTATAGGAGTGGTATACACAAAATGCGTCGGGATGATAGCTAGGAGCGGAGGTATTGGGCTTCCGAATAGGATCCCTCAAAGCAGTCAGATTGACCTCCAACAAGCGCTCCAGTATTAGAGATGACGGTATGTCAGTCTCAGTGAATTGTCTTCCCGACGTATTTTGCTTACGCTGATTACCCCGTTGATGCTGGCGCGGTTGTTGATGGGCTTGTGACCCTGAAGCAAGTAAAGGAGTTTTTCCCTTATCTTCTTGTCTGGAAGGGGGTTGAGTGATGACTTGATCTTCAACCTCAGACGTTTGCCCCACTTGGTTGTCCCGAAGCAGTTGGTTGACGAGAACTCTGAGTTCCTCTTGTCTTTGAGCCAAGTCCTGGATGAGAGCCATCTGGCCCACCAGTTGTCCCATCATTTGGATCCTCATTGTTGTCAGCTCAGACTGAAGTTCTTCCAACTGATCACTCCTGGCATTGCTTGAATTCCCCTGTACCAAGCCCCTTGTGAGGAGAGCCTTCACTTCTTCTTGCCCCAAGGACAGGTTCAAGAACATTTCCTGAAGCTGAGCATTTTGATCCTGGATATCCTTGACAGTCCTTTCTAGAGCCATCTCTTACTGAAATGAACAGTAGGAGAATAAGGAAACCTGAAAAGGAAAAAACTGTTATGATGCAATGCATGATATGTGAATTCATGTTTTCAAGGATCTCTCGGGGTAAACACAAGAGAATGTTAGAGGTTGAACTTCGATCTTTGATTGGAGAACTTTGCACCAGTGGATGTCTTTCCACGAGAATCGAGCTCACCATGTCAAGTGGGTCATAGCCCCTGATTCAAGTTGTTGCACTTGATCTTTGATGGTATTTGTTTAGAGGAGAAACCTCTTGCCCTTTGGTAGACGTCTTGGTTCAACGCGACCCTGCATCAACAGACCCTCGAGATCCTTGAAATGGTTATTGAAAATGTTATGGTATGATGTTATGATGTTATGTACATGTATGAAAAAGCAAGCAAGTATATATACAGGCAATCATATTCACACAAAGCAAACAAGTCCTTAGGTTTAGGCTTGCATGGGGTTCGTAGGTAAGTACCCTCTTAAAGTTAGTTGGCTCATCCTATCCTAAAGTAGAAACCGGGTTCTAAGGAGCTCAATATCATTGGATTATTTTCTGTGTTCATTGTTTTGGTTTAGCCACTTAACTGGCGACCAAAATATTCCAAGAAAACAACCCTCAATGAGTGTAGTATCGAGTATCTACCAACTTCGGACTGCACCAAAGTCGGTCATCTCACTACCCCTAAAAAGGCTAAGATGGTCAATTAAGGTTCTAAGAGTTTGTTAGTGCTTCACGATATCACTCAGCGGCCCCGTACTCTCCTTGATTGAACTCAAGGGTTACCGGTACTCACAAATATGTCACACTAACATAGCTTACTGCTTCAACCATGTCGGTATACCCCGCACAGTTCCCTCACAGTTTTATTGCTATTTACCTAAAAAGGTGCCCCCAAATCCGGGTGTAGGATTAAACAAACCCAAACAAGGACCCAAAAAAGTAAAGCAATCAAAGCAATCAAAGCAAGTATGTAAAGGTGATCTAAACCCTAAGGTAACCCCACTTTTAATTAATCCCCAGCAGAGTCGCCAGTTCTGTGATACGGTGGGAGAACTGACTTGAGGTTTTGCGTTTGTTTTCGCACTTGTTCGGTTTAGCAAGAGTCGCCACCGACTTTTTATTTTATCCTAAAGGAAAGGTTAAAAAGCACAGGAAAAACCTTTTGAGATGTTTTCGTGGGGTAGATTATGAAAAGGGAAGGTGCTAGCACCCTTTTCATCCATGGTTATCCATGGGCTCTTAGTTACTTGTTTTAGATCACTTGCCTTGATTTTCAATTGCTTGAAATGGTGTTTGTGTGTGTATGGTTTTTTTGAAAATGTTTTGAAAAAGATGCCTTGTCTAGGCAACCGTTGTAACAATTCTTTACTCGAATGTTTTACAAAGGTGTGTGTCTTTTTGAAAAGATGTTTCAATGTTTTTGAAAGTTGTTTTGAAAGTTGTGTTGTGGAGTGTGCTTTGAAAGTAGGCAAGTGTGTTTTGTAAGTTTGATCAAGTAACCAAGAGTTGTCTACCCCTAAATTTACTCAAAGATTTTTCTCATGTTTTAACCCTTTTAACAGTGTTGTTTCACCATTGTATTTGGTGAACAATCTTGTGTTAGGATGTTAACGGGACGGGCACGGGTCATCGTTTAGACCATGAAAGCAATAGTGTCAAGTGTCTTTGGCAATTTGCTTTAGGGACTATGATCATTTTGTTTAGGCAACTTCGAAAGCGTCATCGAGGGACTATGATCATTTGATTTGTTTTGTTTTGCCAAAGAAACTCAACATGCAAACATGGCCCATTTTTGAAGGCAACAAGCGGGATTACCCTAGGGGTGCAAGTGTGAATTGTGTATTGATTGTCATGCATTTATCTTTGCATTAGGTTATCTAGCGGTTGATTTTGAATCTTCGCATACAAACCCTAATTACTATACAGTATAATTGAAAGCGTTTAAATGCGGGAATTTAAAGTCTAAGCTATTACAAATAAGTATCCGGGGATGGGGGTACAAATATTTACAAATGGGGATGAGACTTATCGGAATAGTAATGTCCAAATAATATTTACAACCAAATCGAATCGCATTCTCAATGTAAAGTATAGCAATGTATAAGAATAAAAGAGAAATAAAAGTATGGTGCAATGTATGTGATTATTTACAAGTGATGAGAAAAATATGTTAACCTAATGCAATATTAAGTATTTATTTATTTTTATGTTTTTGTTTAATATTATATAAACAAAAGTTTAATTAAAAAAAGAAAAGAAAATTGTTTAAATTTAAGTATCCTATTATCTATGTATTTAGTTAACGTTTTTATGGAAATTTATATAAAAAAAGATTTATTAAGCAAAAGAAAGTTTTTCTTTTAAAAAAAATCTATTAATCTAATACTTACTTATTTTAAGTGTAATAAAAGTATTGTTAAAAATAAATATGAAAAATTAATATGTTACATACTTAATAAGAAAAATCAGGAATTAAGTTGTATATGAAAAAAGAAATAAAGTGATAATGTAAAGATAATGATTTGTAAACCTAAGAAATAAATAAAACAAATGAATGGGCTTTAGGAGGAAATGTATGGCCCAAACAAAATTTGAAAGAGAAACAAAAGGGGGGGGGGACGCACGCTGAAGGAGGGGTCAGGCGCTAGAAATTGAGATTGGGCTTAGTGCGCGCAAGGGACAGGCCCAAAATGCATTTGACAAACTTTGTTTGTTAGGGTTTTCAATTGTTTGTTCAGAAAGGGTTTGTAGTGTTGAGCGGCGCTGTTTCCATCATCGTCTTCTTCGTCTTTCTTGAGCAATGCTTTTTGAACAAACCTCCGCTCATGGTTACTAGGCGCCACCGTCTATCTCCTCCTCCCTCCATGGTCAAGCAAGGCGGCGACGGAAAGAAAGAAGGGTACGATTCGTTCCTAAGCTCTTAGGGTTTTCAGATTCTCTCTTGTATGTTTTATTTATTCTGATTCTTTTGTATTATTATTTGTTTCTTGTGAAGTGTTAAAGAAAGGGAAGAGGTACTACCTTTGGAGAGGAGACGAGGAGTGGACTGGAGGCGTTTTAGGCGGCCGGAGGCGGAGGGAGTATGATGTTGATGAGCTTTGTTCTGGTATTCCTGATATCTTTCTTTTGTTAGGTTTTATGATGATATCCCTGAAAACCCTAGCTCATCCATTTCTGAAACTTCTTTTCCTCTTCTGCTTATCTGAACGCTTTGCTTATTGTTGTGATTCTCGATGATGAGCTTTTTCTCTGAGAGTACGTTTGGATATTTGTTTGTTGCTTCTGAGATGCTTGCTTGTTCCCCTTCTGTCTGCTTGAATGCTTGCCTCTGAATACTTGTGTGCTTAGATTCTGAGATGCCTATTAGGCTTGTTGGTATTGATATGTTGATGTTGGGTTTGGATTGAATGATGAACTTTTTAGTTCTGAGAGCTTGGATGTTGTTGCTTCATGATGTTTGATGCTGAGTTTTGGATGGGTTGGAATCTAGCTTGCTTTGAACACAGATTTGTTAGGTTGTAACAGGTTTCAAGCTTATTGTTTAGGCTTTTCTGTTTATGGATTACAAGCTTATTGGCTTGGTTACAGGCTTGAAGTTTTAGGCTTTGAGGTAAGTTTATTGTACAGGTTTAAAAGGCAAGCTTGAGTGCTGTAGTTTTTGACAGGCTTTGTATGGCTTTGTTTGGGAAATTTGTTTCTGGTATAGGCTTGTTTGAACCAAGGTTTTGTTTATGAGTTTGCTTCAGGCTTTCATGCTGTAGCAGGTTTGAACAGTTTGGAATTTTGTTTGAGATTTATACAGGTTAAGGCTTTGTGTTATTGCTTGCTTGTGTTTGATAGGCTGAAGCAGTTTGTATCTTATGCAGGTTTTTGCAATGTTACAATTTTTGTTATCTCTTGTGTACTCTCCCTTCTCTTTTTTACAGTGTTCTGATTTTTCTCTCTTTTATCCTTAAGTCTGCTGTACTGTAAGCCTCCCCACTTCTCTCTCTCTTTTCTCTCTATTAAAGCATATTATATTGCTTTAGAATAGCTTTTCTGAAAAGGTGTTTGGTTGGGAAATGATGAGATTTGCTTTACAAGTTGCTTGCACTTTGTCTTTCCTCTGCATATCTCTTGTCTTCCAGATTTTCTGCCTTTTGTGTACTTGTTGACAGCTTTATTGGCTTCTTTGGACAGTTTTGACAGCTTCTTGTACTTTCTTTGGACAGTTTCTTTGGGATTTAGTTTTCTTAGTTTGAAACTTGTGACTTGGTTTGGCATATTTTGATGTTACAGCTTTGTTGACATTTTTGAATTTGTGCAATTTGTTTTTGGCATTATGCAGCCTTGTACATTTCTCTAATGATTTGTATGCTTGTAAAATAATTTTTCTTTACTCTTTGTGAACCAAGAAGAAAGTCTTCTTGTGATTTGCAAAGAGGGTGAGAAAAATATGATGAAAATCAAAACAATCTGATCCCGGCCAACCACCTTTAATGATGAATTTTTCTGATTAACTGTCTGCCTTTTTATTTCATCTGCATTTGACTTCTTTCTTTTTTTTGTCTTTGCAGATAAAAATCAATTGAGCAATGGGGAGCAGCAGTAGAAGATGAAGATTTAGGATAGATTTAGGATATAGTTTCAATTTATTTTTAATCATTGTAATAATATTAATGTAAACAACTGTAAATAAATTTACAGTGTTCAAATAATATCTGTAACAGACAATTAAAAATGAATAAAAATAATCCTTTGTCAGTTAATTCTCTTTCAATTCACTGTCTATTTAATTATTTAAGTTTCTTGAGTTAAAATAACTGGAAGTAAATCCCAATTATTCTAACTTAGATAAAATAAATAATTAATAAACACTGTAGTCTTGCAACTTCGCATTAATCAATAATAAACCCGGCGTTCCAATTAAACATAAGCAATGCACAGTTAATCAAACAAACGTCCATATGCCTTTCCTTTTATTGATTAAACCAAACACTGCAGATTTCCAACCAGAAGCCTCAGCTTCTAATCCAGAGGTTCAGGTTTATTGAGAAACCAACTGAAATCTTGAGCAGGCGTCAAAGCAGTGTAACAACCAATTAATACACCGTGGATTCAAATTCTTCTGAAAATGCGCGTGCAAACCCTAATTCTTGATTTATTGTCAAAGAAACATCCGCCTGATCAAACCCTGAGCCAAACTCAAACAAACCCTAGCAATCTGCTTGAACTGATTCAAAATCAATGGAAACCCTAATTTTGTCTGACTGATGAGAAAAGTCTGTTTGACCGATTCTTAAACCAATCTGAAAAATCAGGAAAAGCCCGAAGCTGTGATTTCTTGTGGAAAAGAGAGGGAAAATTTTGGGGTACAACAGAGAGTATATGAGGTCTTTAGAGTTCACCTATCTTGATAAAAATGGAAACCCTAGTTTGAGACACATTACCTTAGGAGAGAGTTTGTCTGGCCAATTCTTGGGCATCCTTGAGCAAGTTGAGGATCTCAATGGGCATGTGTTGAGTAAAATGAGAGGGAAAATTTTGGGGTACAACACTTCCCTTTCCATAATCTACCCCCTTACTCAGAAATAATCTCGAAAGGTCTTTTTTTGTTCTTTTCACCCTTTCCTTTATTGGGTAAAAGCAAAATCGGTGGCGACTCTTGCTTAGCGCAATATTTGCGAATACAAATGCAAAACCAGTATAACAGTCGGTTCTGCCACCGTATCACATTGTGGCTTGAATCTCTTGTATCATAACTTCACATCAACTATTTTGCACCAACTTTTCTTTCAGACAACCTAAGTGCAATAATGATGTCTCATAACTTGATACTCCATGATAGAACCAAGAGCATAGAGGTTTATATTCATTTTATTTATGAAAGAGTTGTAGCAAGCAAATTCCAAATTCAACATTTTCTCAAACCCGTACAAATAGAAAATGCATTCACAAAGCCCTTTCCAACTAGCCTATTCTAAGAGTTTAGGACCAAAATAAAATTTGTTACACTTCACTAACCATGAGTTTATGGGGGAGAGTATTAGAGATAACCAAAATTAGTGTAACTACTTTTTGAAAGTTAGTTAGAATTGTTGAGAAGGAGTTAGAAAAGTTAGTTAGAGTATTTAACTTTTTGGTTTGCACTAGTAGGATATCCGTGCGTTCGCACGGGTTCTGTTAGGGATGACTGTTTTTTCACCATTTAGGGTTTGAATACAAAATATAAAAATAGAATAACAAATTTAAGCAATTAGAATAAGAATTAAAAAAAATGAAAATCAAATTAAGTGGATACATAAATATGTGATTAAAATAATATACAAAATTAGATTAAAAAAAGAAAATGACAAATAAATCTTAAATCAAATAAGTTTGTAGTGAAAGGTTATCCGTGCATCCGCATGCAATTTTTTTAACTCAGGCATGTGGGTATGCATACACATGTAGAATATGACTCAACCATAAAACATTCGGTTTTGGATTTTAATTTTGGGTCTCATTTTTAAAGGTTGGCGTAAATGGGTTGTCTATAAAGCATAGATTATTTGGCCACCAGAAACACATTCATTTTGTTTCATGGAGTCCTAATGATGAAGATACTAACATGTGGAGTGGAGGAATGTGTTAGGCGTTGGGATGTCTCTACTGGTAAGTGTCTCCAAATTTATGAAAAAGCTAGTGCTGGCCTAGTCTTCTATTCATGGTTTCCAGTTGGGAAATATATACTTTCTAGCTTAAGTGATAAGAGCATTTGCATGTAGGAATTATATAGGAATGCAGTGGAGTCTTGGAAAGGACAGAAATCCCTTAAGATTTCTGATTTGGATATAACATATGACGAAGAAGTCATTCTAAGTATTTGTAAACCCAATACATTACTATTGTTCAATAGAGAAACAAAGGTTGAGAGATTTATTGAAGAAAATCAGCCATTAACTTCTTTTTCCTTATCAAAGGATAACAATCACAACAACCTCGCACGCACGATGCCGAGGTAGTGTCATTGCTGACAATGACAGGTGAAGTGTTTGAGCTAGAAGATAACACTCTTTTGCCAACAACATTGTTAGTCTTTCAATTCATTATTTGTGAATTGCTTGTATCAAACCAATTCCGCACCATTCTTCCAAAACTATTATATGATCTTAATTTTTAAGAGACTTAAAAACTTTTTCACTATAATAACTCAATTGATGACTACAATAACTAATATGATCTGAAACAGAAAAAAAATACTTGAAATTATTAAAACATTTCATAGTAGTTTTTCATATAACCTAGAAATTGAAACATACTATTAGACATTAATTCAATTTTGGAATAAAAAATAATCACTATCACTATTCACTACTACGGAAAAGGGCTTTTAAAGCGCTTATTTTGGCCTTTAAAAGCGCTTAAAAGCGCTTTAATAGCTGGCGCTGGCGTAGGTAACAAAAGCGCTTCTAAAAGCGCTCTGGTAGACCCCCCCCTTTAAGAGCGCTTTCCTGGAAAAAGCGCTCTGGTAGGACCCCCTATAAGAGCGCTTTCCTGGAAAAAGCGCTCTGGTAGACCCCCCTATAAGAGCGCTTTCCTGGAAAAAGCGCTCTGGTAGACCCCCCTTTAAGAGCGCTTTTCCCAGAAAGCGCTGCCAAAGACCAGTAAAAAAGCATAAAAAATTAAAAAAAAAACGCAGCATACAAAAGCGCTTTTGGAAAAGCGCTCTGGTAGGCCCCCCTATGAGAGCGCTTTTTCTGGAAAAAGCGCTCTGATAGGCCCCCCTATAAGAGCGCTTTTCCAAAAGCGCTTTTGTATGCTGCGTTTTTTTTTTTTAATTTTTTATGCTTTTTTACTGGTCTTTGGCAGCGCTTTTACTAAGAAGCGCTTTAGTAGGTGGACCTTTAAGAGCGCTTTTTAAAAGCGCTGTCGTTTCTAAATGAGGTATTTTTATGTGCAGCCTATAATTTAATCCTCCTAGTCGACCTGTAATGTTTTCGACCTGTAATATTTTCGACCTGTAATATATTTTTGACCTGTAATATATTTTCGACGCTATTATTTCAGCCATCAGTAAGACAATATATATACTAATATAATACCATTATAATATCCAAAATTATATATATACATCATTACATCAATAATATTATAGTTCAAATCGACACAAATCCTACATGAAAAATTGCTTAATATAATATTGACACAAATCTTCTTTAATTTCTTCCAACTTAAGCTTCGGGTACCCAGCAGCACGGAATTCGTCAAGGTACTACAAAACAAAAACATAATATAAATGATATATTTAGTTAAATGTAATAAATTATATGAAATTATCTTAAGTTATAAATTCATACCGTGAGCGGAATCTCTAATTGATTCGCCTGAAGGATTTCTTTCATGAACCTCAAAACAAAGTATCCGCAATCATGACTGTTTCGCTGTTGCGGACACTACATAATAAAACAAATAAGATTCTATAGTTGTCTTGTTTTACCAAGTAGCATAAATATTATAAGCAAAATTGTGAAAAGTAATGTACCTGCACTTGGATCCAAGTGATGTTGTTTGATTTAGTCCGGGATACCTGTGCGTCCCGTTGACTACGGAACACTTGTATTGATCTAATTATTAAATATATAAAAGCATATGTTTAGATCAATCCCACAAATAAGAAAATATATAAATATACACGAATATATATTTAGAACGATCCCACTTACAAATCAACGATTTCCTTCATAGCCGGATAATTGGTCCATTCACCATTTACCGAATTCAGATAATACACGACTTCTCTTATCGGGTTGATAGCAAGCAGCAACCAGTGTGCTCTATAAATTAAAACAATAGGTTATATGAAAATTTTGCTATACACAAAAGAAACAGAGATTAGATGAACCAAGAATGAGAAACTAACCCTACTGGTCGGGTATTATACGCCCAAAGATGCAGACTTTCTGTATTGCCGGTGGACATGAATCTATCTACTAAGCGCTGTCTAACTGATTCCGGTTCCGAAGCAATTGTCATTCCGCTGCAATGGGCGGAAGACACGAAACAGAATCTGTTAGACAATGCAGTCCCGCGCAACACTCTGTCATACAACAACCTTAAATAAAAACATAATAAACATTAGATTATTTTCATTGAAATGTGTAAATAAATTATATTGTGGGACTAATTAAATAATATATCGGATGAGTGAATATTACCGGATGTATGAGTGCATATTACTGACGCCTAGTTGATCATGCCTAAAAATCTCTTCCAAGTCATCAAATGTAATATGTGACGGGAATTCAATACCGAAGACACTTTCATCCATGTTGATTTCACGTAAACCACCATCCTTCAAATCGGACATATCAACCATTGTTGCGAGTGTCGAACGGTATCGAGGCACAAAAGCACCGCCTTTTTTTGCCGCTTGCTTCGGAGGACCAGTGGGTGGTAAGCTACGAACCAGCTGCGTCACTTGTTGTGACTCCCGAGCGGATGCCTAAAAATCATATAAGTTAGGTAAAATATAAAATCATGCAGATTTAGATTCAGACTATATATTAACACTTTAAATGTACCTCTTTTAGTGATGCAACAGACTCCTCCTCCTGTAAAATCCCTTTACCCTTAATTGCGGGTTTTATAGGAGCAGTCTAAAATTAAAATGTAAAAAATAATTAATAAACGGTTTAGAATTGACATTCGAAAACTAAATGATTCATAATCGTTTTCAGTATACCTCATCACTAATGGTAATGAGCTCCGAGGGCCATGCAACAAATGATCCTATTGCATCTCGCAGCAATGTCGTCTCTGAGACCATGTCAGGTACCGGTAGAATCGCATCACGATCTAATACAACATCCACCGATACTTTCAGGTGTCCATCCGGGAGCGGTCTGTGGTGAAGTAAATCTCCCGAAGTGTTGTGCACTTTTCCCTTGCCAACTAGTCGATAATTCGGTGACGATAAGTATAGTTGGCAAGATGAAATGCCCTAAACAAATAGAAAATATAAAGTCATTATCATTAATAAAATAGAACAGTTTGTAAGGAAAAAAACTTATAATTACCTCGGGAAATTTCTTTTGATAGTTGATACTAGCCTTATCACTAGTTTCTCTCACCGATGAAGTGTTGCAATTTTCTCTCATATACATATCTTTATCTCTTTGCAATTCAGAGACCTGTGCTTGCAATTCCTGCAACTTTTGCAACACTTCTTCATTGGTAAGATTTGATCTTCTCCTAGAACTCTTATAAAAAGAGGTTGGAGTCACACCATGACCCTTACCCCTCACCCGACCGGGATACTCGGGAGCATCTAGTACTCTACTAAGTACGCTCTCCTCACCGGTGGATGCCGATTGCGACAAGGTCTCCTGTAATTCATTTACATTTAAATAATTATTAGTGGAGATAAAAAATCATTTATATATTAAAAAACATTTGATTTAATTAAAGACACAGTATTATACTTACACATTCAGTATAAACTCTCTGAACATCGGGATCGACAGCTTGATTCTTGCCCACACGAGCTTCCTTCCACAACACATGTACAGGAAGTGAAGCTTCCTCACTTTTAGTCTCCTCTAACTATGCATTGACACAAACGATAAAATCGTCAATTAAAACATGCACATGTAGACAATTAATTAAAACGCATTTCTATTTACTTACAATTTTATCCTCTAAGCGTGCATATCCCAAACGCCCTTTTTTGTATGGATACGCGGGTTTGGATGCTCTCTCACTATTCGTGGCACTCTTTTTATGAAAAGCTTCATCTCTTTGCTTTACAAACTCAGCCCAATCTGCTTCATCAATGAAGGTCGCATACTTTGTTGGCCGTCCCGGTGCCTCTTCAAGAAATTTTCCATCTTTATCCTTAAGATAGGTGTTTGTCAAAAAACTTTTCCACCCTCTATATCTTTTGCCGGCCAAACTAAGTATGTAGCTTTTACGTTCATCTGGTATCTCAAAAGTCCTCTGCAAAAAAACGTACGCATAGTGTGTTAGTATAAGTAATTTAAACAATTTATCGTCAAGATAATAACAACAATTAACCATATATGATATATACCTGAAGCTCTTCCCAAATCGCTTGTTTTTTCTCCTCCAATTCTAAATTTTTCGTTTTCGATTTCCAGGTAGCTACGGAGACCGGAATATGCATACGGACAAGTGTACCAATATAACTTGTCAACTTTGCAGAATTAGGACCAATTGGTTGTTTATCAGAATTCCATTCCAATCGGTATACTAATCCTTGGTCTCTATGTCGAATGATTCCCTTCATAATAGTGATGCCTCGTGCAACCTCTTTTGCTTCAGTATCAGGTGGAGCATTTGTATCCGAAGCAACTCTTTCTTGTGAGTTTTCTTGTGAGTTTTCAGGTGGGTTTTCAGGTGGAGCATCTCTATCTGGAGCCATTGAACCTGTATCAAACAAACTAAAGCACATTAGTACACTATTAACACTAACTTTATATGAGAAACATTTCAAAAAATTACAACATAGAAGTTATTATAAGAAGAAAAAAAATCAATCCATTATTAATTGTTCAACGTGAAGATATTCATCCCTGCATCATCTGCCAAACATACCCAATGTATGCTTTCCTTCTTAAAAAAGAATTTAAGTTAAGTAGAAAAAATTTACTTTTTTATTATTAATAAAATAAAAGCATGTGATACAATCAATATTACTTTTTCATGATATTTCTTTTAGGCAAAGATGAGGGGATGCATACTCTATCAATATTAAAAGCATGTTCATTTAATAAATCTTAATTTTTAGTCAAATTGTTTTAAAGTACAAATTGTAAGATTTTCACATATTCGATGCCAGATTACTAAATATAATAATTAAAAAATATAAAAATGAGACCATTACTAAACATAAGCGAGTGAAGGTTATCGAGACCATTACTTTATCACTAACGTCTCTTTCTTTTCTTGGTAGGATTGTGTACTACGCGTCTCTTAACAATGCGGACGGTTGGATTGATCCAAATACCCTCATTATGATCATTTCTAATACAAGATTCATTCTCATTTTGATCGTTTCTTGTACAAGATTCAATGCCAACACCAATATCACCTTGATCTTCAATTTTTTCATCAACTATTTTGTTAGATAAAAGCACTATAGACCATTTCGTACTTGTCGGATCATTGACATAGAACACTTGTTTAGCTTGAGAGGCTAGAATGAAAGGCTCATCTTTGTACCCTACCCTATTGAGATCCACTTGCAAAAATCCTAACTTATCCATTCGTACGCCACTATTATTTTCAACCCACTTGCAACCAAATACAGGAATCTGAAACTTCGCGTAATCAAACACCAAAATGCGCTCGATAACCCCAAAATATGACAAATTTGCAAATTTCGGATTTAAGTCATTCGCACTTGATATGTGCATAGCTTCAGCTACCAAGGTAACACCACTATTTTGCATAGTACTTTTATCATCCTGTTCTTTGGTATAAAATGTGTATCCATTAATTGCGTATGCGCTATAAGAAAGCACAATTACAGATGGACCATAGGCTAAACATCTCAACCTTTCTGTTACTGAAGCAGGATCTGAACGATACTTTGAATAAATATGATCTCTAAACCACGGTATGAAACTTCGATTGTGCTCTCGTACTATCCAGTTCTCATTTCTATTTGGATTTAAATCTCGGAGAACAACTTTGTGCATTTCAACAAACGGCTCAACCTCAATCTCATTGTGCAGAACATACAAGTGCACTTGATCCCGTTCGACCATTGATACTGTCACAACTTTATTTCCAATTAGCCTTTTTCCTTCTTTTTTTTCGACAATATGAGATTTGGGGAGTCCAATTGATTGAACATTTGACAGATATTCAGTACAAAACTCAACCGCTTCTTCAGCAACGTATCGCTCGGCAATACAACCCTCTGGTCGACTTCTGTTTTTCACGTACCCTTTTAATATTTTCATATAACGTTCAGCAGGGTACATCCATCTCATATAAGCTGGTCCGCACAGTTGTGTCTCTTTCACAAGATGAACGACTAGATGAACCATTATGTCAAAAAACGAGGGAGGAAAATACATTTCAAGATCACATAAAGTAACAACTATCTCATTTTGCAATGTTGGTAAGATCGCGGGATCGACCACCTTACTGCAAATAGACCTGAAGAAGAAACACAGCTTAGTTATTGCGCTTCTTACTTTTTCTGGCAGAATAGAACGTATACCTATTGGTAAAAAATGTTCCATTATAACATGGCAATCATGCGTCTTCAAACTCTTTAACTTGAGGTCTTTCATGGACACAAGTCTTCTAATATCTGAAGAGTAGCCTTCTGGAACTTTTACTTCACTGAGGAACTTACACAATGTTTTCTTCTCCTTTCTAGATAGAGTGTAAACAGCAGGTGGCAGATATGTTCGTCTTCCTTTCGTCACGGGCCCCAATTTAGTTCTCATCCCCATGTTTACCATGTCATTCCTTATGTTAACGCCATCCTTAGACTTTCCTTGTATATTGAGTAGCGTACCTATAACGCTGTCAAATACATTTTTTTCAATATGCATAACATCCAGGAAATGTCTTACGTACAACGACTTCCAATATGGAAGTTCAAAGAAAATTGACTTCTTCTTCCACCCACCCTTGACAATTGAATGTGCAAAAGGCTTGCCAAACTGAGTGCTCACATCTTTCACCTTTTCAAAAATTTGATCACCTGACAAAAAAGGCGGGGCTGTACGATGTTCGGCCTCTCCATTGAATGCTTTTCTCCACCCACGGTAGTGATGATTAGAATTTAAGAATCTACGATGGCCGAGAAAGACATTCTTCTGACAAAGCGCCAATGGTGTCGTATCGATTTCATCTTCACAAACAGGACACGCCTTTTGACCCTTGTTGCTGTACCCGGATAGATTTCCGTATGCTAGAAAATCATTAATTGTTCCAAACAACATCGCCCTCAAGTTGAAACTTTCTTTCCTATACCCATCGTAAACCTCCACACCTCTCTCCCACAAAAACTTTAAATCTTCGATTAAGGGTGCCAAGTATACGTCTATGTCATTCCCTGGTTGTTTAGGCCCAGAAATTAGCATAGATAACATCATGTACTTACGCTTCATACATAGCCACGGAGGTAAGTTATAAATCATAAGAATCACAGGCCATGTGCTATGCGAGATACTTTGAATACCATGCGGGTTCATTCCATCAGTAGACAATGACAACCGAAGGTTTCTTGCTTCTTTTCCAAATTCAGGATATTCAGTATCAACTTTACTCCATTGTGGTGAGTCTGCCGGATGTCGCAACTTTCCATCAATAATTCTTTCATTTGCATGCCAAGTCAAGTGTCTTGAATCGGTCTCACTACGATACATGCGTCTAAATCTCGGAATTATAGGAAAATACCATAAGACTTTAGCAGGAGACAACTTTTTCTTATATCGAGGGGCACCACATTTAGGACACTCATTCAACGCTGCATACTCGTTTCGAAACAAAACGCAATCGTTTGGACATGCATGTATCTTATCATAGCTCATTCCAATAGAAGACAACATCTTTTTGGCTTCATACGTTCGATTGGGAAGAACATTATCCTCTGGTAGCATATCTTTCATTAGGGCTAATAACTCTGTGAAACTTTTATCCGACCATCCATTGTCCGCCTTTAAGTTGTACAACTTTAACACCGCAGACAATCTTGTGAATTTTGAACAACCAACATACAACGGTTTCTCTGCATCGCTTACCAACCTCTCAAACATTTTGGGACAATCCACAAGATCTTCTTCAAGCGCTTCTGCAATCTCTTCGACTCGATCACAATCGTATGTGTCTGTGCAATCGTCGTTTGAAGCATACTTCCTATTACAACTCGACTCAGCATTCCCGGTACTTTTCTCACCATGCATTGTCCAACATGTATAACTTCTATCAATTCCAAACCGTAGTAAATGAGATCCCAACTGATTCCCGTCAACCTTACCCCCGGCATAACAGCAACCCAAGCAAGGACACGGCATTCGAAGCGGGTCTTTGGAGTGCGCAACCGCAAACTCAACAAATTCCCATACCCCTTTCTCGTACTCTTTCGACAATCAGTTTGAATTCATCCATGTCTTATCCATGTCTTAATTAAGCTAAACAAAAACGGTCAAACTTTCACTCTTCACAAGTAACCCCTATGGCGAATTCAATTCACAAAGTTAGTAAGTACCTCACTTAACGATAGATAAATATATGAAATTAAAATTGTAAGAAATCTCTTTTAAATAAAAAGATGTTTTAAGTTTGAACTTAATTTTTGATAGTCTTGTTTAAAATTTTTATTGTATGTGTAGTAGATGTGTCAACAAATATCAAAATACAATGACTAAAATTATGAGTCCACGAGGAAAGATGATAATACAATTTATATGTAATAATTACTATTCTAAGCAAACAAGAGCTTTGTTTGAAAAATGTTTTGAACATAAAAAAATATAAAGTAAAAATAACAATGATAGAAAGTTTTTGGGGGGTTAGGATGTAATTAGTGATTACTATGATTACAGTTATATCAATATCAATTATACACATTTTATCCCTTAATCCATATTTTCACTTCACTATACAAACTCAGCATTTAATTTCAGCAGATTCACACTCTTAACTATACAAACTCAGCATCTAAGCTTACTACTACTAAGCCATATGCTGGATGTTAAACAATATCTAAAGAGCAATATTAGAGACATTGATTGATCTATCTATTTCAAGCATATTGAAAAGAAATTCAAAAAAAGATATATAATATAATGATATTCACCAAAAAAGCTACACTGTAAGGCATAATAATAAAATAATGAAAATCACCTTAGACGAAGATGTGAGTAGATTCAATTCAAATAGCAAAACAGCAAAAAGCAGCAGCAAAGATGGAAGACGATTGAGAAGCAATACCAAAACTTTATTCTCAAAACCACGCAAGCTCTAACCCTCCACCCAGGGCAAGACCATCAATAGCAGCAACTGAAGGTTTCCTTCCCCCTGAAAGATGAAATGAAATTCAAAATCAAAATAGAATACATCGACAAATGAGTTGCAAAAATTGCATGCATTCAAAGTCTAGTTTTTTCTTTTTTTATGAAATCATGTCTTGATTCCACTTTCAGTTTGAATGTGAGAAAAACATGCATAGATTTGTACCAGTTTTACTTGGAGGTCACCAAAAGAGGAGGTTATCACCAGGTACTTTTCTCACATAATGACATGATTTAATTTGTTGTATTTATTCATATGTTAATTTCTCATTAATGCATGTGCATATATTATATGAAAATTTGTGTCTTGAATGTTTCCAGGTTCGTAAGGAAAAGAAATGGGGTGAAATTGTTTCAGCACTAAAACTGGAAGGAAACAATGCAAGGTTATGTAGTCAGCTTCAAAAGCTCTATGGAAAGCTTCTATACAAATTTGAGAAATATTACTTCTACAGGTTTCCTGCATCTCAAACTGCAACTGGCAGCACCAAAGGTTAATCTAAGACACTCATTTCTGTTTTGTTTCATTGTATTATGTTTTTGTGCATTTTGGTACTAAGTTGAATATGTGTTGTTTAACCTTGAATACTACAACACTGTCAAATTTTTTGTAAGGTTCAGCTAAAAGGAAGCAGGGATCAACATCAAGTTTGTCCCAATTAATGGATGATGGAGATTATCCGACAGAGGCAGAGATATCCAAGGACTGCCTTACCAAAGTGACAGGTTAGAGGAATTTAGAACCTTAATGAATTTACTAAGGTTCCAACACATGTTTGTTACTTATGCAGCAATACCTGAAGTGCTCCTACAAACACCATCAAAGGACAAAGAAAAGAAGAAAAAGCGAGGTTGTCCAACGGGACGAAGTGGTTATCAAATATTCCTCAAGCAGGAATGTGCCCGATTAAAAGCTTCTGGTCAGGACATAGATAGCAAAGCCATCCTGCGCATGGCTGTGGAAGAATGGAATAAGTTATCAGACATTGATAAACAGGTTCAATAGAAGAAATTGATATAACGTAAGATTTGCTTGGAATTTACGACTTGTAAGTTCTAAATACTTTTTCATGTAGCCATATGTGGAGGAAAGCAAGAAGATGAAGGAACAGAAGAAGGATGCGTTGATGACTGACAATAATAAACAGAAGAGCATTCAAGATCTTAAGAAGGATGAAAAGAAGGCTAATGTGTGTTGTGGTGACTACTACTATGTAACTTTGCAACCTCAAGCAAATAACCCTCTTGTCAACAATGCAGTAGTGGACTTGGCTTTTAAAATGACAGAAAAAACATCCAAGGACCCCTTCTTCCCATTTGATTTGGATGCTTATCGTTCCGTAGATTTGCTAACTGGGTTAGCAATAGGAGAACCCAAATAACTGTACTAGTTACTTGGCAAGTCTTTTTTGGTTTTTGAGGCAATGCTATTGCCTGTGGCTGTGGCTGTGGCTGTGCATCAAGTGGTTTTCCCTTTTTGTGACTTAAACCAAGCTAAGCTGCTTTGTATATATGGTTTTAAACCAGTAGAAACCAAGCTAAGCTGCTGTGTAATTATAGTTTTGAAACAGCAGCAACCAAGTTTGATGATTAGATAGCAATGTTTGCATGCACTAGTGAAGTAAAGTATGTATAAAAACCATATATATATATATATATATATATATATATATATATATATATATATATATATATATATATATATATATATATATATATATATATATATATATATATATATATATATATATATATATATATATATATATATATATATATATATATATATATATATATATATATATATATATATATATATATAACTTATGAAGGCTTGTCTTGTAATGCTAAACTTTGTTGGCATGGTTGACAATTTTGGATATTGAAATCTACCTTTACGCTGAACTGTAACTATAAAACACAGTGTGAGATCAACCTGTTGATGTTATTCTAGAAAATAAATGCAGATTAAATTAATGTAAATCAACATAACTTACTTTTGGATAGAAATTAAGGGGATGAATTTTGTATTTGGAAGCGGATAGGTACATTTGAACCGACTAAAGTTTTGTTTAGAATATGGGTCAAGAGAAACATACATACACATTTATACAATCAAAACTTTAAGAAATTAAATATACGGGTCATCTATAAATTTTTTTTTTTAATTTTTAATTAATTTGGAACTTTTAACTCACATGTTTCTCTCAAAAGATTGTAGATATGTACAACAATTATTTGATTCGGGTCATCTCAATCATGATTTCTTCTCATCAATTGACGAGGCATTTGACTAACTTTCTAATATATTCGACCTCACAATAATCAGATATGATTCTTGTTTTATGGTGGACACAAGGAACCAATCCATTGCATAAATCATAAGCATACATGAAACACACATGATAGTCTAACATATCCCTATAAACCTTAGGCAGAGCCATCATATGACTCGTCTCATTCTAACTTATTCCACTTTCACGCCATATAGTAAGCGCCTATCGAATCATCCTATGATGGGGTTAACCAGACTCAACGGGAAAAGTAAATTTAAATAAACTCATGGAAACTTATCTATGTAATATCCCTCAGTGTTAGCTTTTTAACGCTTCCGACCGCGTCCAAAATAGAGTTATGAAACTCAAGCCACATCATTTTCAATTTGGTAATTTTCCATATGGTCAGTGGTAATCGATTACCAGTATGTGGTAATCAATTATCAGTCCTCAAAACAATCCAAAACCCAATTTTTAAGCTGGTAATCGAATACTACCAAGTGTTAATTGATTACCACAATAACTAGGCTAAAAATACCCAATTTTCTACATACAAATCATTTCTAAACCATCCCCATCAACCCTAACCATATTCTAACATTAGTGAAATCCACATGTAAACTCTCAAGAATCAACAACAATCAAACATATCTCATGATTCTAACATAATCCAAAATAATTATAATACCAACACCACAACACATTCAACATGAAATCACACAAGTAAGCATGTATCGTCATCAAGTTTCATGTTCATAACAACAACAACACAAACCCTAACTTCCCAACCATGGATTTTTCTCTCAAAGCTAAAATTTAACTATGAACTCACCTCTAGGAAGAAGATGATGATGAAATATTGGAGACGACTTGATAAAGCAAGCTCTTGATCCTTAAGTATTCCAAGCTTTTTTTCTTTCGAAGAAGACGATTGAGAACGGAGAACGATTGAATGTAAGATTTGGAAACGATTAGGGATTTGGAAACGATTTTGTGAGTTTTCTGAGAATGCAAGATTTTGTGCGTTTTCAGCAGAAATTAGGGATTTGGAAACGAAGAACGCGTTTAGTATAATTTTGTTTTAAAAAATTTTAATTGTAAAGAGGGTATGACAGCGCTTTTGAAAAGCGCTTTCGTAACTAAGGCTATACCAGCGCTTTTGAGGATAAAAGCGCTCTTGTACCCCACCCCCTATATCAGCGCTTTTGAAAGCGCTTTCATAAGCCCCCTATAAGAGCGCTTTCAGAAAGCGCTTTCATACCCCCCCACTATAAGAGCGCTTTTCAAATGCGCCTTCGTACCCCAGCCTCTAAGAGCGCTTTCTGAAAGCGCTTTTGTAACCCCCCCCCCCCTTTAAGAGCGCTTTTTTAGCGTGTTTTTTTATTTTGTTTTTAGCGCAACCTATACCAGCGCTTTTTACAAAAAGCGCTTTAGTAGGGGTGCTGCTAAAAGACAAATTTGGTGTAGTGATTTGAAATATGATTCAGTGACATGTGTAGTAGAAAATTAAACAAATGTACCTGAGACCAAAATTTAGCCAGTGAAATCACATATTATTGATAAAAAAACTTTGAACCGTGCACATTAATATTAATACTGATAGTGAAAGGGAATAACAATAGATAGAGGATCAATATAATAGTGTAACATAATAATATTGATTTGTTTAGCTTCGATACTACTATTGGAAGCATTGGAGTTGTCTTCATTTTACACAAAAAGTATAGCATATTGACAATTGTAATCTCGAGCAGATATCGCTTATACTCAAACAAAAAACCGAACATCAAACAAAAACAACAATAGTACATGCTATATAACACATTATCAGACTCTTTCATTAAACTTTTCTCAATTGAACTATTTTTCAAAAAGTTGAAAGAATTGGATCCAAAAATATGATTTAGCCTTACTCCCAGCATGCTATCAAAATTCAATAGTGTTTGGTTCATGGATTGCGTTGATGAATTACTGAAATTTATCATTGAAATAGAAGATACTCTTTCAATATCAGTTAATAAAGTAGACCCTTGAGCAGCTCTTAGCCGTTTTGTAAGGGGGGAATAACTAAGACTGTAGAGACATGCTAAAATCAAGTCCAATCATTTAAAATATTTGATAAATTATAGTTTGTACCACTAGTGCAGGAAATACATTTTATATTGAGCGAAAAGTACTTTTTACATCGATTCTTGGTCCGATGTAAATTCAAACAATGTAGTAAATCAAAGACATTTTACATCGGGCTACAGCCCGATGTAAAAACTCAACCTATTACATCTGATAGTTTTTAGAACTGATATAAAAAAATAATTAAAAAAATAACTAAATAAAGGTAAGCTTTTACATCGGTTTTCTTAATATACCTGATGTAAAAAATTGTTTTTTACATCGGTTTTCTTAATATACTCGATGTAAAATACTTGTTTAATATGTCAAATTTAACTAAATCAGATGCATTCTCGGAAATTATTTATTTGTACCTAATTTTTCATATTTTTTCAACATCACCACATTTAACTAAATAATGTGCATTCTTGGAATTTATTTTTTTGTACTTAATTTTTCATATTTTTCCAACATCACAACCACATTTAGGTCGTCAAATATTTTTCATTGCACCAAATATCTAGGATGCACATATATATTCATCAAAATGAACCAATAAGTTATAAAAGTATTAATCTAGGATAAGGAAGTGTACAAAATTATAAGGAAGTTTGCAAAAGGTGGATTACTACAACAACAAAACCAATGAAATTATATAAAAATATCCACACTTGAAATACCAGCATGCAATCCACAAGAAGATGAGTTGTAGCTTCAGTAGACAACACCAAAATCACATATGCTAACAATAAATAATAACACCAATTAACATCTGCAGACAACACCAAAATAAAAAACTCAAATCAGATATGTATAGACAATTCTAAATAACTCACCAGTTCAAGCTTAATTTTTATATAACTCAAAGAAACATTTTGCCCAACAGAGTCACAAATCATACAAATCATCTTGTGTTAATTCTGTTGGGTCATCAAATACCTACAATGCATAAACAACAATATAAACTTATTCTTTAAAAATTCACATTAAGTTGCAAAACGCAAAGTAACTATAAAAGTAAAGTTTTTTTTATTACGTGCACCCAAGAATCAGTTATATTGGTAAAGACAATATCCAACATATTTTTCATCACATAGTATCCACAATCATTAGAGTTATGTTGTCTTCTTGTCTAGACAAACGAATGACATAATTAGTGAAAACTTGACATAAAATTAAATATAGATTTGTAATATACATCACACTTACATTAGGATAAAGCCATGTAGCTTTTTTCTATTTCCATTTTTCATTTGATGAACCCCAAAAGCAGTAATTCAGAAAAAATCCATATAAAGCCACATAAAGGAAATTACTTTTATAATAATTTATGTATACGTGATATATAATATATTATAACAAAAGTCACAAAGGACAAACTTACTTTGTAATAATTTTCTTCGTGATTTGATTAATTTCCCAATGAAACGAACAAAAGACGACAACAATATTGTCTCTTGGACAAATGACTATTAATTACCAATGAAATTTGTACGTGTGTGAAAACACAAAAGTCACATAAAATATCTATGTTATCAAAATTAAAAAATAGAAAACTCAATTTCAAAAAAACTTACTTATGAACTAATGGTAGTAAGTGACACACTTTGTTTTTGTCACGTAACTTGTCTAATATGTATTTTTTAAAATCTGCTTCAGATTTCAGCACATTATCAACATATATACACCTAGCAGGGTCCATAAATCCATATACTTCTGATGTGGAATTATCAATACACATACGATGAATATACCTGAATAATTTTAATATTGACATTTGAATCAAAGTGATGAGAGATATAACACATTAATAGATATTGAAAATAATAAAAAAAGAAAATGTACTTATGTGCACCAAACTTGCAGAAAAGACACATCAAGCCAATGAATACCCACCAATAATTCTTTGATACACTTAGATTACCAAATGGATTCATTCCATCAGTAGCAAGTCTAAGTCTAAGGTTTATCGACTCTTTGCCAAAGCTTGGAAATAAAGTATCTAATTTCTTCAATTGCAAAGAATCAGCTACATGGTGAATTTGTCCATCACAATTTCTTTCTTCTGCATGCCATCTAAGATTTTTTGCTTCGTTTACATTAACGAATAGTCTCTTGAACCTTGAAATTACTGGTAGGTACCGTACCACTTTCACGGGAGGATCCTTTTTGACCACCTCATCTTCACTATAATCACCATCTTTCTTTTTAGCGTGACACCTTGCACTTCTAACAATGATTATAGTTTACATACTCTTTTCGGTATAATATGCAGTCATTAGGGCATGCATGTATCTTTTCATACTCCAAACTCATAGGACATAATATTTTCTTCGCCTCGTAATAACGAATTGACATCACGTTACCTTCTGGAAGCATTTCTGTCAATAATTTAAGCAATTCGGTAAAACTTTTGTCAGTCCACCCGTTATTCCCCTTCAGATTAAACAATTTTAACATGGCTGACAAACTTGTAAAATTTGTGCTTCCTGGATACAAAGGTTTATCCTTGTCACTGTATATAGTATCATACACATGTGCCCTCTTAAATGAATCTTGTCCAATACCACGCATCATGTCTTTCAAACGATCATCCATATCGACACTAACATCATTTCTTTGGGACACGTTTGAATTTTCTACTACTTCACCGTGCCATATCCATTGTGTATAACTTTGACAGATCCCAACACAGATTAGATGATCCATGATTTCTTTCTTAATAAGTTTTGGTTCTTTATTTTCACAACGAACACATGGACGGAGAAAAAGTGCATGAAGACTTTTTTCAGCATTACTTTCAGCAAACCGTAGAAATTCCTTCACTCCATGTTCGTACTCAGCACTTAATCGATTAGATCTCATTCAACTACGATTCATACCTATGTTCCGAAATTAATGAATACATAGTTAAATCATTAAAAAAATTTATTTCTAATATAATTTTTAAAAATTAATATTTTTTAACACACGTCACAAATAATATTTGAAACTCTGTCACAAATAATATAGAAATAGAATACGTCCTACTTAACTGTCCTTGAATCTTTATTAAAACCTACGAAAATAGAAACACTTTAAATTGTTAAGAATTTTTAAACAAATTTTTTTTATATTAAAAACATGTTATGATGGACCATCATCACATCCTTCAACTTGAACATTTCCTTTTCATCGAATAAAAAGCTTGAAATTTGAGATTTTTATAGAAAACATGGTAATTTATCTATTTCAATGATTATTTCATAGTTGACACAACTTAGCAGAATAATTCCATGCACCTTCTCAAGTTCTATTTTTATTCTCATACCTCGAGATAGATAATTCAAAAGACTTTAATCGTGTTCACATGTCTTCAAAACTTTCTATCTTCTCACCAATTGAGTCTAATGATGAGTTTACCATAAAATTGAATTCTTTTTCACAATCAACATATTTACGGGTAATTCTTAAGCTATATTAAACTTTTTCTATTATTTTTGCTACCCGTTTATTTTTTTTAAGTCTTATAATTTTTTCTTTCTTTTGTCTCTTTTTTTTTTCGAAGGGTAACTATTTTTCTCGATATCTTTTACGGTCTCTTTCATGAATTTTAATCTTAAGACCACCTCCCCAAATTTTAAACGTTGTTATTCTAGAGAAACTCTAAACTCATATTTATGCTATACTACATGTTTTTATTTCTTATACCTAACACCAAATGGATAAAGTATTTACAAGTCAGTTGGGATAAAAACTATTTTATTCGGTCTAAAAAAAATAAATGGACTAGGCTCAAGGAAGCTAGCAAATGATATAAAATTACATCATAATAGGGTAGATTTATGGGGCTTTAGGAACGAAAAAATGCATTAGTGTGTGAATAATGTGACAATTAATGGTAAAGAAACAATAAAAAGTTTAGAAAATTTCATTAATACATGAATACTTATATTAAGAACAAATATAAAATACAATGATCATCGTAGGATTGAAACTTTGATGGTGGTTAACATGCAATATAAATCTGGATAACAATAACAATAATGTTTGATCTAACCTGTCAGAAACGGAGGGACGACGTCAGAGGCGGAGGAAGACGGAGAGACACGAAAGAACGGAGACGGAGACGGAAGAAGACCGCGGCTGACGGAGACAGAGACGAAAAAAGCCGCGGAGGAAGACGAATTGCGGCGGATGCAGGAGGACAGAGTGATTTGTTTAACGTCGTGAGGTGAAAGTGGAGAAAGATGACCATTCGTAGGCAGAGGGCGGAGGGCGGAGGGATAACGGTGATGAACGTCGGAGGCGGAGGGCGGAGGGAATCGCGGGTTTCGTGAATCGCGAGAGATAAAGCAAAAAGATGATGGCTGGGTTTCAGAAATAAAAATATGAATAGTTACAATAGGGTTTTGTGAGGTTTACAAGGATTTTTATATCGGTTAGTTTTGTGGCCCGATGTAAGGGCCAACCTTTTACATCAGTTGGGTTTATAGCCCGATGTAAGGGCCACTTCTTTTTTTTTACTTAAAAAAAGTCTCTTTTCTCTTTTACATCGGTTGGGTTTCTGGCCCGACGTAAGGGCCACTTTTAAAAAAAAAAAAAACTCTCTTTTACATTAGTTTTGATTATGGCCCGATGTAAGGGCCACTTTTTTAAAACAAAAACGCACCTTATTTACAAAACTGCCACCGTATTTGTATTATTTTATTATTGAACTTATTACATCGGTGGATATTAAAGGTCTGATGTAAAATCCCTTATAAATATTTTTGTTTTATTTACGAAAATGCTACCGTGTTATATTTTTCTCTAAATCACATATTTTTTATATCAGGTGAAATAAAAGTCTGATGTAAAATCTTTTGACAAATATTTTTTATATCATTTATTTTTATATCTGATGTAAGGGTCTTTTCTCAAATGTCATTTTTTAGTAGTAAACCTACAAGTCAAATTTCTTATCAATTTATATAGTCTGAGAATCAAAATAAAAATTATAGTTAGCATCAGAATAATGAAATGTGCCGAGTCACTTATCTTTCGTCAGCGGTATTGGCGTTGTAATACAATTAAGGTTTTCTTTAGAGGAACCGATATAGTGCTACTCATTTAAATCAATATTGTCAATCACATATCACAAAGAACCAAAATTGATGAACTTTGTTATGCTAAACTACTTAAGGCACAATATGAGAACAATACCTCTAATAACCTCTTTAGCACCGAGAAAAAAAGGTGGACGCCGACATGACACGTGTGATAACGCTTAATTTTTTCATAAGAACAATTAAAACATAGTTTGTACTCACAAGAAAATGTGGCTGGTTGTTGGCTTATGGAAGTGTCTTCGAACAACCTGAAATTAATATACACCAAGTTAAAATAGCCAAACCACACTAATATAATGCAATACTCTCAAATGTAACAACGACAAAACCTAATTTATGACTAACCTACTGTCAGAATATCAGTAGATGCTTTAGAACTGAAAGAAGTGTAGCAAGCCGTGATCCACAAGGCACTGCGTAATAATCCAATTAAGTAAGCAAGATCAAAAACATTATGCTACTACTTAGAAAGCTTGCAAAAGAAATTTATAATCATCTTATACCCATCAAATATCTCTGAATCATCTGTTCAGGCACTTTACAAGCTCCAAATGCTGCTACGTTATCAGAATACTTGATGTCCAAAAGTCATAAATAATTATCGAGAGGGCAACCAAGCGTAATCGAAAAGTCACGAATAAGATGTTTGTGCAGTGTTCCTAATTTGCTCCATTTCAATTATGCAGACTGTAAGAACATTATAATTCAAACATTGTTTGATATCAGATGTTAATGCAACCACACACCTGTAATGCAAACCATGCATAAATTGTTTGATATACAAATTTTAATGCAAACTCAACTATTTCAAAGATATGCAGTAGCTATGAAAGGGGTGGTCATCTGAGAACCATCCCTTTGGTATCCACATCTGTGAAAGGAAAACATGTTTTAGAATTCAATCTATTTGGCATTACATATTTTGGTGCCAATTTTTGGTTAAACAATAACCTGCTGGAAGGTGTTATGGGATCCTTCATGCTTCTGTGAAACCTGTTACCTCCATTACACCAGACCTGTATCATTCTACCGTAGAGTTTGTACCGTGATGGCTGCACCAGACTGGCACCGTGAATCCTTGATTTGTCGTAAAAAATAGAGAAATCATCTGACATTACATGGAAAACCCATTTCCGACTGCTGTGGCATAACTCCCTCAACTGCTATAGCATAATGCTGCATTCCCAACTCAGAAAGAGAATGAGCCATGTTCTCAAAAGCATCTCGATCAGAAGAAGGTAATGATATCGAAGTCGCCTTGATGAAAGCTCAAATTTTGTGTGAACATCTATAAGCCAATCAATGAGTATAGCTCTCATTTTGTCATTTATCTCATATTACGAGTCCATGTAATCATGTGGATGAATCTCATTCTTCATTATCCATACACAATTAAAACAACACACATCAAGTTCAAAATAAAATCTAGAAGAATGAAAAAGAACTACAAAACTAGTTTCTTATTGTTACCTCAACTAAGTTGTAACACAATATTATGGAGAAGCTCAATCAACTCCATGGGAAGTCCAACAATCATAATATACTTCCATTGCATCTGAAAATTTCAAAAAAGATCTTGCTATTAGGAAATTTTCAAGAAATATCTCTACTATTAGAATAATATGATAATTTGATAGCTTCATTTTCTTAAACATTCTAGTACTTAAATATGAGAATAATGTGATATTTGTATAAATGGACATTGTCATGTAATTTCAAAAATTGTGTGTAGGAATCACGCCGGAGTCAAAAAGCTTCAAATTTTCATGGCTTCTGCTACTATTGTCAATCATAACATAGGTGAAACTGTTACCAATTATATCAAATCCACAAGGTACAAAAACATGCTCTTAATTGTTTTTTTAATAGCTACTGAGATTAATAACAACTACTTAAGGACTTTTCTTTCGACTTGATTATCTCATATCATATACTTTTTTTACATGAATTTATTGTTCAACTAAGATCACCATCGGTGGTAGTACAAAAGATTCATGAAGAAAAAGTGCAGGGTTGTTTACGGACATTCTCATCTCGAGGACCGAATCCAGTATCCAAACATATTCCTCAAGGTAACAATATATAATTGCAAGTTTTTTAACTTTTTATATAATGGTAACCATAGTGTTTAATGAACTGAAACATATTTTATAATGTATATGATGCAGCCTGACATGACAGCTCCTGGAATTGACATCTTGACATCTTATACTCTTAGAAAATCACTTACTGGTTTGCAAGGCGATAAACAATTTTCAGAATTTTCTATAATATCCAGAACTTCCATGGCATGCCCTCATGCATCATAGTTTTTTCAAAACTTCCTCATAAAAACTCATAGAGTCTAACATTGATCTGCACAATATAGAGACATGATTCAGTGAGAGAAGGGGTAGTGGTGCTTCATAGAAAATTCATGAATGAAATGAAGTTATCCCTTCCAACAAATAAAATGCTTTCCATATTGAAGGAGATGATAAACCATGTCAATATATCCAATTACCGTCCTCACACTTTGACAGTTAAAACCAACGAACTCATAGTTAAATCTATGCATATTAAAAACAAAATATCATATTAGTTAGGTTATTAGAAAGAAATGTCACAAAGTAAAGTAGGGGAATACTTATCGAGTAAAACTTGTGCTGCGGACGCGAAAGTAAACAAGAGTAAGCGGGACGGATGTCCATCACATAGAAAGTAGAATTGAAAGTTTGTGAACCAACTTTAATGGGGAGATCTACCTCTCCATGCACCATTCTTTTAGACCCATCGAAAGCCCTTATAACCATATCACTTGGTTTCAACACCAGGCCTTCGCAATCTAGCCGTTCCGAAGCACCTTTGGGTAACAAATTTAGAGATGAGCTACTATCAACTAAGACATGAGCCAAGGTAGTTCCTTGCATTAAATAGAGACATGCAAAGCCTTGTTATGATTCCTTCCAATAGGAGTCAAATCAGCATCAGAGAAACCTAATATGTTATCACCCGTTAAACTCGCCGCATAATTCTCGAACTGGTCAACTGTAGTCTCTTGGGGCACATGAGCTTTCTTCAAAAACTTGATTAAATCTTGGACATGAGCATCATAACAAAGTAGTAATGACAACATGGAGATTTTGGAGGGGGTTTTCCCCAGCTGTTTGACTATTTTGAAATCACTCTTCTTTATAATTTTTAGGATTTCCTCCATCTCTCGAGTGGAGGGCTCTTCAGCATCAACATCTTTGTCAGGTGCCTCTATCCCAGCAGGCTCACTTACTTTTTCTTTGCCTCTAGTGTTGAAATTAGGCTTGCTATTGGTTATGTGAACAGGAGTTGTTGTAGTAGTCGGAGGTGAAATATACGGGGAGAAGATCCTCCCCGTTCTTGTTACCTTACTAGAACCCGCAATATTTGTAACAACATTGGTATTGTCTTCATTGATCCATGAATCTTTCTTTATTCCATGATAGTAAACTCCGACACTATAGTTCCATAGAACTGCTTTTTCGAAGGAGTAAGGAATCGACCCAGGGGCGGTGATTATTAAAGGAGAAATTGTTGATTCATTTGAAATCTTAATAGGACCCTTTAAGGAGATCCTAAGAGGCTTGTTGGAAATTGTTATGATAGAAGCGTCTTCAGTTTTATTGGTCAAACTTTTGATGTTCGGAGTTTTTTCAAACAAGATCTCGTGACTATCTATTAGGCGTTGAACACATTCTTTTGGCCACTTGCATCAATTTATTTGTTCAGCATATCAATCACGGTATTTTAAATAGCCAGAGAACACCCCAACTCTCAACAAATCTCCCTTCACAGTAGTCAATGGAGTAGTCAAATCCTCAACAGAGGAAACAAAAGTAGTGTCATCAATCGCATTGAAACCTTTGCCATAGTTCGACATTGGTGCAGTTATCACATTTGGAGTTGTAGGTGGATCAAACTCAATAGTTTTTTTATCAATAAGATCTTAAATTCTACATTTCAAAGCTCAACAATGGTCAGTTTCATGTCCGGGGATGTTGGAATGATATGCACATTTGGCATTAGGATTGTACTTCGGTGACAAGACATTGGGATTTGATGGTGGATCACGCAATGTCACCAAGTTCACCTTTAACAGGTGTTGCAAGGCTTGGGACAATGACATGTTAATCCTCATGAACTGTCTTTGAGGAATTTCAGATCGTTGATGGTTGGATGATTGTCTTTGAGCAGATGGAAGGTTGGAGAACACAACATTAACAGAGGATTGGTGATCCTTCTTAGTACGGGCTCTTGCCCCATACACAACATTGGTTTCTTTCTTCCCAGTAAAGGGCTTCTTTAAAGAGTTGGATGCGGGAGCAGATGTCATGGGATTTTTTCCACTCTTAATGCCACTTTCGACCCTTTCACAAGTTAGGATTAACTCAGTGAAACCAGACAAAGAACTCCAAATTAACAAGTTGAAAAATGGGCCAGTTAATGTACCCATGAACATATCAACTAGTTATCTATCAGTTAGTGGTGGTTGGACCCTACCAGCAAGATCTCTCCATTTTTGCGCGTGCTCTTTAAACCCTTCATTAGTACCCATTGTCATTCCTTGAAGTTGAACTCTAGTTGATGCCAAATCAGCATTGTACTGATATTGATGATAAAAAGAAGTGGCCACATCTTCCCATGTGTGAATGCGTGAACCCTCCAATTGGTAAAACCATTCTAGCTAAATCCCAGCCAGACTCTCTTGGAAGAAATGGACCCATAGCTTCTTGTCAGTAGTATGTGGTTGTATCTTGCGAACGTAAGACCTCAGATGAAGTCTTGGGCATGAAACTCCGTCATACTTAGAAAAAACTGGTATTTTGAACTTATAGGGAATGCTGACCCCAGGTACTGAGCCCAAATCACCAAAATCCAAACAAGGTATGACTTGAATTTCAACAGCTTTCAGTCTATCCTCTAACTGCTTGTTTTTATCCTCAACCGATGGATATTGTTCATCAAAGTAGTCTTCATCCTCAGATTCTTGATCATTTGCACCCCAGCACAGGTGCTCCTTGCCTATTCATCATGGTTCTCGTCTTCCTCCTCTTCAACTATCTGCACCTGACAGACTGGGCCTTTAAACCTTTTCCCCATGTTGATGAAGGCCTTCTTCTTAGGCTTCTTCTTCATAGCCAGAAATGCAATCAGTTCTTGCTGCCCCTTTGCTAAGTTAAGCAAACTTTCTTGAAACTGAGAGTTTTAAGTCTGCAAGTCTTTCACAGTCTTCTCGAGATCTATCTTACTGAAATAAACAGTAGAAAGATGAGGAAACCTGTGTCGGAAAACCTGCTTATGATATGATGCATGTAATACGAATGAAAATGTTTTCAAGGATTTAAGGAAATTTAAATTTGCTAAAAATAAAGAGAAAATAACAAACAGGAACTTCATTAATAAAGATATGAATTACAAAGGCCTCTCGAGCTTACAATGGAGGAAACAAAAATAATGCAAAATAAACTCCTAAAATAAAAAAGAGTCAAGCTTCCCATGAGCGCATCCTCTTCGGTGCAATGTAGGCGTTCAAACTTCAGTCTTCATGAAGTTGTTTCGTAAGCTCCAAAACCTTCTTATCGCTTACGTAGAACTGGGTTTCAAAGGTGTCTCGCTCTCCTTTGAGTTGAATACATGATCTTTGCAATTCCTCGAGAGTAGTTGGCATGTTAGGATGAAGAAGAGTGTAAGGGGTGTCTTCCTCAGCGATGGCCTCCATAATCACAGGTAGGATGGCGGGGTAAGGCATCACGAGATTTTGAGCACGAGTTCGTAATAACTTAAGGTAAGGCTCAAGGGTGATGGAATTCTTATGCCTCAATGTCTCACTGTCCACTTTGTTTACCATTATCCAAGCTCGTATGAACCTTTGACAATAGCCTTGGTCATCGCCCTCGTAGTCGAATACCAAACCTTGGATGAGCGCATCACGAGGATCATCTCTTCAGGCATACCCAAAATTCCATAATGTAAGAGAAGGGTTACAGATGATACTTCCCCTAATACCTAAGAGTGTGACATTAGGTAATTCCCCACAACTGTCAATGATGGCAGTATCCTCCAAAGATCGAGAACACCAATGGATATCCGAGTGTGAGAGTGACATCATCCTTTGAGACCATGTCAAGCCTTGCTCATTCTTCAATGTTGATTGAGGTAGGTGAGAAATAAACCACCCAGACAGTAATGGAATGTAACACAAAAGAGTTCCCCTTTTCTTCATGGTGCAAGTGTGGAAATAATCTAGAATGTGTCCAAGCAAGGTAGGTACAGGATTACGAGAGAGAAAAAACTTGATGGCATTCACATCTATGAGTTAGTCTGGATTGGGAAATAGAACCAAACCATAGATTAGAAGGGCCAAGACATCCTCAAAATCTTGAAAATCCATATCTTCCCAAAACAAACGAGCTTTCTCCAACAAAAATTTGGCTAAGAAACCCTTAACTCCACTTCTTGTCTCCCAATTTGTCACAATGTCAGATCTCTTCAAATGCAAGGCTTTGGCAATAACTTCAGGCTTTGGAGTCTCCTATAAACCGGTGAATGGTATGTGATCAAGCACATGCACTCCTAAAAATTGAGAGAATTATTCTAATGTAGGCACCAATTGGTAGTTTGGAAAGGTGAAGCAATGATGTATAGGATCAAATAATTGGAAAAACACACACATAATTTCTTCTTGGAAGTTTGAGGTAGCCAAGTTGAGAAGTCGACCATATTTCTTGGTGAAGGGAGAATCTCCAGGCACTCTTGATGCTAACTCTTGAAGTTGAGGATGCACTTTCACGAAGTTGACTCGGATGGTATTCCTATGAGTGGAAGCCATGATAAAACAGAACAAAGATAAATTCCTAAATCCCTAAAGTGGTTAGCACCAATGCCATGGTACAATGTCATCCTTTGAGACCATGTCAAGCCTTGTTCATTCTTCAACGTTGATCGAGGTAGGTGCGAAATAAACTACCTAGACAATAATGGAATGTAACACAAAAGAGTACCCCTTTTCTTCATGGTGCGACTGTGGAAACAATCTAGAATGTCTCCAAGCAAGGTAGGTACGGGATTACGAGAGAGAAAAACCTTGATGGCATTCACTTCTATGAGTTAGTCCTAATTGGGAAATAGAACCAAACCATAGATTAGAAGGGCCAATACATCCTCAAAAAGCTTTAAAATCCATATCTTCCCAGAACAAATGAGCTTTCTCCAACAGAAATTTGGCTAAGAAACCCTTAACTCATCTTCTTATCTCCCAATTTGTCATAATGTCATATCTCTTCAAATGCAAGGCTTTGGAAATAACTTCGGGCTTTGGAGTCTCCTCTAAAATGGTGAATGGTATTTGATTAAGCACATGCACTTCTAACAACTGAGAGAATTATTCTAATGTAGGCACCAATTGGTAGTCAGGAAAGGTGAAGCAATGATGTATATGATCAAAGAATTGGAAAAGCACACACATTATTTCTTCTTGGAAGTTTGAGGTAGCCAAGATGAGAATTCGACCATATTTATTGGTGAAGGGAGAATCTCCAGGCGCTCGTGATTCTAACTCTTGAAGTTGAGGATGCACTTTCACGAAGTTGACTCGGATGGTATTCCTATGAGTGGAAGCCATGACCTACAAAACAGAACAAAGATAAATTCCTAAATCCTTAAAGTGGTTGGCACAAATGCCATGGTATGATGTCATGATGTTATGTGCAATTTAACATATACACACAAAGAAAACAATTCCTTAGATTTAGGCTTGCATGAGGTTCATTGGTAAGTATCCTCTTGAAGTTTAGTTGGTTCAAACTGTCCTAGAAAGTAATCGGGTTCTAGGGAATCTCAATATCACTGATCTTTCTTCATTGGGCATTGTCTTAGCATAATCAATATTTTCTTGCAGTCGAAATATCCCAAAAGTCCAATCTCAATGCGCGTAGTATCGAGTATCAACCAATCTTCAGTGTTGCACCAAATTCGGCTATCTCACAACTTCCTAATGGCCAAGTTGTTCAATTAAAGGTTATACGGTGAGTTAGTGCTTCATGACACCGCTCAGCGGCCCCGTATTCTCCTCGGTTCAACATAAGGGATACCGGTACCAACAAATGCGTCACACTAATGTAGCCATTGCTTCAGCCATATCGGTCTACACCATACAGTTTCCATAATCTATTGCTACTTACCTAATAATATTCCCAGATCCGGTTAGAAGATCAATACAAAACCCAAACAAGGACCCAAAATGTAAAGCAAACAAAGTCGCCAAGGTAACTCCACTTTGAAGTGCACATCCCTAAGAGAGTCGTCAGTTCTGTAATACGGTGGGATAACTGACTTGGGTGTTTTATGTTTTATCGCAATTGTTGCGGATAGCAAGAGTCACCATCGAATTTTCTTTTATCCAATAAAGGAAAGGGTGAAAAGAACAGGAAAGACCTTTTGAGATATTTCTTGAGTTCAGGGGGTAGGTTATGAAAAGGGAAGATGTTAGCACCCTTTTCATCCGTAGTTATCTATGGGCTCTTAGTTGCTAGCTCACTTTGAAATTATTTGTTTGAAATGTGTTTGAAATTATTTTTGAAAGTGCCTTCGTTTAGGCGAACTTTGTAATGATTCTCGTCTCTATAAGAATGCATACAAAATGTTGACTTTTGAAAATATTTTATAGAAAAGTATTGGTGTATTTGAAAGATGTTTTGAAATGTTGTGAGCAAGCAACTATGAGCATTCTACCTACTCAAAAATTCTTAGTTCTTTTCCTCCTTTAGATATTGCTATCTTACCATTGATTGATAAGAAGCCCTATTACTGGATGTGGAGGGACGGGCGTGCGTCGTTGTATAGTCATAGAAGGTAACATTGTAGGATACCTTTGCAATTTGTTGTGAGGGTCTAGTATCGTTTACCGAAGGCAACATTGAAGGGTCATCGAGGGACTACGATCTTGTATTCAATGTTCATTACTAAAGTATCCCACGTTCGAGGGACATGACTATTTTTCTCAAGGTAACAAATGTGGATTACCCTAGAGGTGTGTGTGTGCGAGTGTATTGATTTCATGCATTTTTGTCTTGAATTAGGATTGTCTACTTGTTGATTTTAAGTCTTTCCATACACACCCTAATTACTAGCAATTATATTGAAAGCGGTAAATTGCGGAAATGTAAATTCTACGCTATTAAATCTTTTTTTGGGGATGGGGATACAAGTTTATGAATGTGGGATGAAAGCAATAAAGTTATAATTATACTATTACAACCATATTGAATATTGAATGATAATAAAAATATAAAGAAATATAAAGATAATGTAAAAAAAAAAGGGAAAAAATGGTTTAAGAAATTTTTTATGTATTGACACGTGAGCTTATGCATTGATACAAAAATGTTATGTATTGACGCAGGTGTTGGCTCATAGTGCTTTGTGTTGGCTCATATCATCTCCTTTCCCCTGGAATTCAAAATCAACTCAGCATGAGTCGACACATAGGGTTTTGTATTGACTCATACTGCTTTGTGTCGACACATGCAAGCTTTGTATCGACTCATAGTCATTTTTAGATCCTGGAAGTCAAAACAACTTAGTATGAGTCGAAACTTAAGGGTTTTATATCGACTCATACTGCTTTGTGTTGACACATATGCATTTCGTGTCGACTCATAACCTATTTTATACACAATATTGTTAGAACAAAGTTTGATTCTACAACCCTTAATTAGAGTTTTGATGATAACAAATACAAAGAACAAATATGCACCCTAAAAATTATGTTATTTTGTATGCAGAAGTTCTGACCAAAGCAGCATCAGAAGTTAAGCTATAGAAGCTACACGCTGAGGTAATCAGCATTTGCGCTGAAGAATGATGATCAGAACCCGCGCTTAAGTGAAGTAAACTCTGATTCTGAATAGAAGGAATATAATCTAAGGCATCAATGTTCTGAAGCATCAGCAACAAGCAAGGATGTAAGATTCTGAAGTGTTACTTTACAATCAAGACAACATCAATTACAACGGCTTCTTTCAAACAGGATCTTCTCAAAATGGAAATTGCGTTAATGACCATTATCACGCTTAAAGTTGGACAAAATTCCATTGCCTATAAATACAAGCTAAGAGATCAAATCATTCATGATTTGCTAACACAACTGCAACATAATTCAAAAACACTGCAAGCTTTCTCTAGTATTTTTCCACGCTCTAAAATTATGTAAATTATCACAGTTGTGATAACTGTTTTTGTAACGAAAAACATCTACACTGAATTCTTGTATCTTTGATAAAGAACAATTTTTCCTTGAGATTAACCGGATTATGGTTGTACTCAAGAAGACTTTGACAGTTGTCAAAGTAGTGATTGTAATCTGTTTGTGATTAGTGGATTAAGACCTCGTTGGAGAGAGGCGAAATCACCTTGACGGGTGGACTGGAGTAGTTTGAGATCAAACGAACTAGGATAAAAATAATGTGTCTTTGTGCATTTGATTTCAAGTTTTCAATTCAACCCCCCTTCTTGTGTTTTTCACTTCTTTAATTGGCATCAGAGCGCCTGGTTCTGAGTTCATACACTTAACCGTGTCAGTACAAGATCCAAGCTTCAGAAAAACACTATGGTGGGACCAAGCCAAAACATCAGCAATGACTATCATGAAGACAAAGATAGAATCAGTGGAAAACCCCCAGTCTTTGATGCAGAAAACTTTGACTACTGGAAAGACAGAATTGAGAGCTTCTTTCTGGCCTATGATGCTGATCTATGGGACATGGTAACTGATTGATACACATATCCAGTGGACGAAAGGGGTCAGAAGATAGACAGAAAAATGATGTATGACCAGCAAAAATGTGACTTCATAAATCATCATAAGGCCAGAACAATACTCCTCAGTGCTATCTCATACTCAGAATATGAGAAAATCTCAAACAGAGAGACAACAAAAAATATGTTTGACTCTCTGAGAATAACGCATGAAGGCAACATTCAAGTCAAAGAAACCAAAGCCCTTGCGCTCATTCAGAAGTATGGCGCATTTAAGATGGAAGATAATGAATCCATAGAAACAATGTTCTCAAGATTCTAGATCCTTGTTGCTGGGCTGAAAGTTCTTGATAAAGGATATTCTACTGTTGATCACGTAAAGAAGATCATCAGAAGTCTACCCAAGCAATGGAGGCTAATGGTCATAACACTTAAGCTAGCCAAAGGTCTCAATAAGATATCTCTGGAGGAACTTGTCAGCTCCCTCAGAAGTCACGAGATAGAGCTTGAAGAAGATGAGCCTCAAAAGCAAGGTAAACCACTAGCTTTAAAATCTAACAAAAAATCTGATTCTAAGGTTTTGCAGGCTATGGAAGAAACCTCTGATGGATCCTCATTAGAAGAAGATGAATTGTCTCTCCTCTCCAGAAGGGTGAATCAACTGTGGAAGCAGAGACAAAGGAAATTCAGAAATCCTAGAAGATCAGAGAATCAAAATGAATCCTCTTCCAGATACAGAAAGTCCGAGTCTTCCTCTGAACATAGAATATCTGAAGGCTCTTCAGGACACAGAAAGTCAAATAACAAGGACATCATCTACTATGAGTGCAATGAGCAAGGGCACTACAAAAGTGATTTTCCAAAGCTTTAGAAGGAGAAGCCCAAAAAGAAGTTCTTCAAGGAGAAGAAGAAAAGCCTCATGGCAACATGGGACGATTCAGACACTTCTGATGCTGACTCAGAGTCAGATGATGAAAGAGCAAACATAGCTCTCATGGCAAACGTATCAGAAGACAATGAAGCTTCTGGTTCAGACTCAGAATTAGACACTGAAGAGGTATTCCATAACTTTGCTATTAATTTCACTAAAGCTGAACTTGCAGAAAGTCTAAATGAAATTCTGAAAAGGTATCAACAAATCATAGTCAAATTCAAGAACCTAAAAAAGGAACTTGTCTCTGACTCTAAAAAGACTGAGAGTCTCAGATTAGAAATTTCTGAGTTAAAAGAAAAATTTTCAAAATTAGAAAACGATTTGCAAAACTCTCAGAAGGAAATAATCTCAGAGACTCCCAGTAATTCTGATGAAATCATCAAAGAATATGATCATAGCTTTCAGAAGTTTCTGGCTAAAAGCATAGATAGAAGCAAGATGGCTTCAATGATCTATGGAGTTAGCAGAAATGGCAGAAAAGGGATAGGATATCAAGGTAAAGTACCTACACCTAAGAAATCCATGGACTTAGTCATAAAACGCACACCACTTAAATCACACTTCATATATGGGCACACACATGACCTAAATTACACTAGTCATAATTACTCTGTCAAACCAAAATTCAACCAGAGTTTTGGTAAAACTAACAAACCAGGACCCAAGAAGACATGGGTACCTAAGGATAAAATTATATATGTAGCAGATATCTTTAGCAGCAAGGCTAAAACACCAGTCATGGTACCTGGACTCTGGATGCTCTCGATACATGACGAGAAGAAAGCATATGTTCCAAAGCCTGGAACTTAAACCCGGAGGCTACGTGGGCTTTGGAGGCAACCAAAGAGGAAAGATCATTGGCTCTGGAATAGTAGGTAATGGAAATCTTCCATCTGTAAATAATGTGTTATTAGTTGATGGATTAATGCATAACCTGTTATCCATAAGCCAATTAAGTGATAACGGTTATGATATAATCTTTAATCAAAATTCATGCAAATCTGTTAGTCAGAAAGATGGAACTATCCTTTTTAATGGAAAGAGGAAAAAACAACATTTATAAGATAAAACTTTCTGAACTAAAGAGTCAGAATGTAAAATTCCTTCTTTCTGTTAACAACAAGCAATGGGTCTGGCACAGAAGATTGAGGCATGTTAGTATGAGAAGGATATCTCATATTAACAAACTCAATCTGGTAAGAGGACTTCCTAATTTGAAGTTCAGCTCAGATGCTCTGTGTGAAGCATGTCAGAAAGACAAATTCTCAAAACCTGCTTTTAAATCCAAAAATGTTGTTTCCACCTCTAAGCCATTAGAACTTCTACATATAGACTTATTTGGACCAGTTAAAACTGCGTCTGTCAGTGGCAAGAAGTATGGGTTAGTGATCGTAGATGACTATAACAGATGGACATGGGTAAAGTTCTTAAGACACAAGGACGAGTCACACTCTGTGTTCACTGTATTCTGTAACCAGGTTCAGAATGAAAAGGATCTTAGAATTTTCAAATTCAGAAGTGATCATGGTGGAAAATTTGAAATTAAATATTTTGAATCGTTTTTTAATGAAAAAGGCATCGTGCATGACTTCTCTTGTCCTAGAACTCCCCAACAAAAATGGAGTTGTAGAATGAAAGAACAGAACATTGCAAGAAATGGCCAAAACCATGATCAATGAGACTAACATTGCTAAGATCTTATGGGCAGAAGCAATCAACACAACGTGTTACATTCAGAATAAAATCTCTATAAGACCTATTCTGGAAAAGACTCGATATGAAATGTGGAAGAACAGAAATCCCAACATTTCTTATTTCCATCCTTTTGGATGCACTTGTTTCATTTTGAATACTAAAAATTATCTGAACAAGTTTAACTCTAAAGCACAAAAGTATATTATGTTAGGATACTCTGAACGCTCAAGAGGGTACAAAGTATTCAATATAGAAACACAGATTGTTGAAGAGTCAATCAGTGTTAGATTTGATGATAAGCTTGACTCTCAAAAGTCAAAGCATAATGAATTCCTTGCAGATATAGAAGTTGAATTCACAGGTACGGAAGACAAATCATCAGAAGATCTCAACAGAGACGCTCCAACAACGTCAGAAAGAAATGCTACAAGCAATCCAGCACCTTTTGTTGATCAACTCCAGAAAAGGTTTTCCAGAAGCAGCATAGCTCACCCAGAAGATAAAATCCTGGGAAAGAAGGATGATCCAATCAGAACAAGATCAACATTCAGAAACTCTGAAGAATCTCGCATGGGACTGGTCTCTCTGATTGAACCAACAACAATTGATGAAGCGCTTCTGGACAATGACTGGATTCTGGAAATGCAGAAGGAATTAAATTAGTTCACCAGAAATGACGTATGGGATCTGGTTCCCAAACCAAAAAGATTCAACGTCATTGGAACAAAGTGGGTGTTCAGAAACAAACTGAACGAGTAAGGAGAAGTCATCAGAAACAAAGCACGACTGGTGGCACAAGGTTATAGTCAGCAAGAGGGGATATACTATACATAAACCTTTGCTCCAGTCGCCAGGTTAGAATATATAAGACTCTTAATCTCATTTGCTGTAAACAATGGCATCACTCTGTATCAGATGGATGTCAAAAGTGCATTCCTAAATGGCTATATAGATGAAGAGGTATATATGCACCAACCCCCTGGGTTTGAGAATTCCAAACACCCAGAATATGTTTTCAAACTAAATAAGTCACTCTATGGTCTGAAACAAGCTCCCATAGCTTGGTATGAAAGACTAAGTAACTTCCTGTTAGAAAAGGAATTCACCAGAGGGAAAGTGGACATGACCTTGTTCTGTAAGTCATTTAAGAATGATATTTTAGTGTGTCAGATTTATGTAGATGACATTATCTTTGGATCCACTAAACCATCTCTGGGAAGAGAGTTTGCTAAGTGCATGCAGGCAGAGTTTGAGATGAGCTTAATGGGGGAACTCAAATTCTTTCCAGGCATTAAGATAAACCAAACTCCAGAAGGAACTTACATTCATCAGAGCAAATATGTCAGAGAACTTCTGAAGAAATTTGATCTCTCAGAATGTAAGCCCTCAAAGACTCCAATGCACCCCACGTGCATTCTGGAAAAGGAAGAGGTAAGTAAAAAGGTAGAACAGAAGTTCTAAAGAGGTATGATCAGTTTTTTCCTTTATCTGACGGCTTCAAGACCTGACACTTTATTCAGCGTTTGCTTATGTGCTAGACTCCAATCAGATCCTAGAGAATCTCACTTAACATCAGTTAACCAAATTTTCAAGTATTTGAAAGGTACTACTAATATGGGTTTGTTTTATAGAAAATACAATGAATACAGCTTAGTAGGATACTGTGACGCTGATTTTGCTAGAGATAGAGTAGAGCGTAAAAGCACTTTTGGAAGCTGCCATTTTCTGGGAGAAAATCTGATCTCATGGACCAACAAGAGACAGTCCACAATAGCATTGTCAACAACAGAAGCTGAATACAGAGCAGCTGCTGTATGTAGCACTCAAATGCTCTGGATGAAAAGTCAACTTGAAGACTTCACCATATTTGAGAGTAACATTCCTATCTTCTGTGATAACACTTCATCCATATGTCTCAGCAAGAATCCTATTTTGCATTCTAGGGATAAGCATATAGAAATAAAACATCACTTTATCAGGGACTATATTCATAAAGGAATTCTTACTTTAAAATTCATTGACACAAACCATCAAAGGGCTGATGTATTTACAAAACCTCTTTCTGAAGATAGATTCAATTTCATTCTGAAACATCTCAGCATGAATTTATGCCCAGAATAAAATATTTTATTTGCATATCTTAACCCTCAGAACTTTATTGTTTTCTGTGAACATCTGATCAATATGTCTTCAGAAGTTAGAAGTACAGTTGCCTCAGAGTCTATCCAAGAAGATATGAATGTTTCATTTCAAGGATAGAAGCGTGCAGTTCACATCATCAAACATCTGTCATCCTCTCACAAGCCATCTTCTGAGGCTGAACACGCGTTCAAAATTTGAAGGGTCCAAGGCTCTGATTGGATGCATTGAGACACTTGTCAGTGGTAAACCGTTCAAATATCTTTCTGAATCCCCTAATCTCAGGTTTCATTAATGCATATAATCATTAATTATTTTCTTACTTACTGCTTACGTTTTCCAAAAATCTATTTAAACTCAAATTTACTATTTCATTCATTCACTTTTACTCTATTCACTCTTGCTTCAAGTTTCGTTTTCAAAAACCCTTTTCATCTTCTCCAACAAACCCGTGTGAACAATGGCTTCTTTATCAAACCTCAAAAATCTCAGTGCTCCTGAATCTGCATCAACATAACAATATGAAGAACGCATTAGGACGCTTCTCACTCCTGTTGATAACCTGGAAGTTCTCTCAGAACTGATAATTGATTTTGAGAGTATATAAGAAAATGGGTTCAATCTCTATGAAGACGTGACTACTCAAGGTTGGAACAGGTATTTTGACCATCCGTTGGGTCCAACATTTCCCATTCTCGTCTAAGAATTTTGGATTCACGCTACATCTTCCAATCACCAGGTTACTTCTTATGTTATGGGAAAGAAAATCGTGATTACAGAAGATCTTATTGGGAAGCTCATTGGATACAATGGTGGTGGAGTCAGATGCATAGATATGGAATATAGATGTTATGACCTAAAATCAATTGCCAAGGAAATTTTCACTTCTGGACAACCATCAAGAAAAATCAGATATTTGAAGGATCATCGCAGAATCTGGGCCAGAATCATTGTGGGATGTATCAACCACAGGAAGCCCACAAGCTCTCCTGATTACATCAACATTGATCAACAGTTTCTGATCTATTTCATTGCAAAGAAGATAAAGATTAATCTTCCACACTTACTCTTCAACCATCTCAGAACAAGTGTGAAAGAGACCAGAGAAGAAGAAAGAACTAAGAGGGATTGGATTCCCTTAGGAAGACTGATATCAGATATTCTAACAGAAAATAGGCTGATAGAATATCTGACAGAGGCTCAAGAAATAAGCACTTTGGAAGCAACTGCTGGGAAGCCTCTGAACACAAAGAATCTGAAGAAAATGAAGATCATTGAGAACATTCAGAAGGAACCAACTATTGCTTCTCATGAGACCATTAATTCAAGGAGGATACCTCTGAAGGATTTTCCTCTATTCTCTGAGATAGACATCAACCCAGAAGTCATAGTCAGATACCTTGAAGCTTGCAAGGTTGATGGGACTTCTCCAGAAATAAACATTCAAGATCTGCATAGGCTAACTCTAGAGGTTGTGCTAAAGAAATCCAAGAAGAGGAAAGCAGCAGGAGAAGGATCCTCTCAGAAGGCACCTAAAGCTGCGAAAAAGAAATGTAATCCATCTTCTGTTTTTGTTATTGAATCAATTACTGTTACAACATCTGAAATCAATCCCCCTCAACCTATAGAAAATCCTTCACCCCAAACCTTTTATGATTTTGACATAGAGTTTGATCCATCTGTAACTCTAGGAAATTTTTTGAATGAACCTCACTCCCCCAATAAAAATCCAAACCCAGAACCTCATCAACTAGAACTTGCAAAAGTTCTATCTGACATTGAACTATTTGATTCAAACTTTCAATCTCCACTCCCAGAAAACCCAAACTCTCAACAACTTTCAGAAAGTTCAAACTCCCAACAACAACCAGATAATCCACAATCGCTCTCTCCAGAACATCTGAATCCCAACTCACCATAACCAGAAAATAGACACTCTCTCTCTCTCCACCTTTTGAAAACCCATCCTCTGTAATTCCTAAACCAGAAACTCAACACACCTCCACAAACCAATATGAATACTCTCCTTCAGATTCTGATACCACAATCCAAATTCCTAGAATAACAGAACCTCTTGTGGTTCGCATGCCTCTCACTATTCATGATATTCCATAAATTCCTTCATCCCTTGAATCCACACGACCAAACTCCCCTAACAGATCAATTCTAATTCCCGACTCTCCCACTCCCTCACCCATCAACCATCCAGCTGACAACCTCAGAATTGTCATTGATCCACTAGTGCTGGATAAACTAGCTTCCACCTCTCGCAAAATTGCCATTCACAAACCTAAACCAAAATCAGATGTTGGTAAGAGTCTGTTGATTTTTGAAACAAAAATGCAGGAATGGATCAATTCTTTGAAGCAAGCCTAGAGATTTCTAATCCTGCTGGTTCTGACTTTCTCTGGGAAAGTTTCAAAAAATGGCTCAACGCTGAAACTCTGAAGCTGAAGGAATTGGGTTATGAAAGGGCTCAGCAGAACTTCAGTGATCAACTGAAAGCCTTTCAAGATCAATTTCTAAGTCAATGGTGCAAGAAAGAAATTGTTCTGTTGGATAATGCTCCCTGGAAAGAGCACCATCCTTCAGAAGTTACTGAACCAAATTCAGATAGTCTCTCCCCGACTACTGCTCAAGAAGACATAGTTGTAGCCGAAGAAGTGGTTCAATCAGAAGAAGCTGCAGAATGTTATGTACAACATGCAACCCCTGAAGAGACACCAGCTTCCTCTTTAGTCATGCAAACTCTGGAAGAGTTGAAGAAAGAGAATGCTTTAATCCATGCAAGACTAGACAAGCAAGAGGATACGAACAAAGAGATCAAAGGAATTCTGGATAAACAAGAAGACACTACAAAGGAAATCAATGATATTCTGTGCAAGCAGGAATAGTCAAGCACTCAGATCAAGAGCTTGTTGGAAGCGTTATTCACACGCCTCCCCCCTCCTTCTTAGATTTTTCTTTTAAAAACTATTTATCTGTATTTTTTATCTTTATCTCATTGTTTCTGAAACTTGTCATTGCATTATGTTTTTTAATATAATTCATCTTTTTTGCTCTGATTATATTGCTTTTTGATACTTGACAAAAAAGGGGGAGAAAGTAAGATATTTTCAATAACAGTATACCGGGACAAAAGTCTCAAACATTCTGAATTATTTAACCTCTACTTTTCGAAAAGTTTGAACAGGAACAAATTCTGATAGGAGATGCAGCAAAAGCTCTGACGAGAAGGAACTTCAGGGAAGTAATCAACTCAGGGGGAGTCTCTCTTAAACTTTTTGTTCTCTATTTTCATTGAAAATTCTAGTTTTTGTCATCATCAAAAAGGGGGAGATTGTTAGAACATAGTTTGATTCTACAACCCTTAATTAGAGTTTTGATGATAACAAATACAAATAACAAATATGCACCCTAAAAATTATGTTATTTTGTATGCAGAAGTTCTGACCAAAGCAGCATCAGAAGTTAAGCTATAGAAGCTACACGCTGAGGTAATCAAAATTTATGCTGAAGAATGATGATCAGAACCTGCGCTTAAGTGAAGTAAACTCTGATTTTGAAAAGAAGGAATATAATCTAAGGCATCAATGTTCTGAAGCATCAGCAGTAAGCAAGGATGTAAGATTTTAAAGCGTTACTTTACAATCAAGACAACATCAATTACAACGGCTTCTTTCAGACAGGATCTTCTCAAAATGGAAACTGCGTTAATGACCATTATCACGCTTAAAGTTGGACAGAATTCCATTGCCTATAAATACAAGATAAGAGATCAAATCGTTCACGATTTGCTAACACAACTGCAACACAATTCAAAAACACTGCAAGCTTTCTCTAGTATTTTTCCACGCTCTAAAATTGTGTAAATTATCACAGTTGTGATAACTGTTTTTGTAACGAAAAACATCTACACTGAATTCTTGTATCTTTGATAAAGAACAGTTTTTCCTTGATATTAATCGGATTGTGGTTATACTCAAGAAGACTTTGATAGTTGTCAAAGTAGTGATTGTAATTTGTTTGTGATTAGTGGATTAAGACCTCGTTGGAGAAAGGCGAAATCACCTTGACGGGTGGACTGAAGTACTTTGAGATCAAACGAACCAGGATAAAAATAATGTGTCTTTGTGCATTTTATTTCAAGTTTTCAATTCAACCCCATCCCCCCCCTTCTTGTGTTTTTCACTTCTTCAAATATGTGTCGACTCATAGTGTTACGTATCGACTCATACTGCTGTTTTTACTTCTATCAGTGTTTTGCTACATGTAAAAGTTAGTTCTCAACACATGGTTAGTGAAAATGAACAACAAGCATATGGTTAGCTTCAAGGAAATGATATCTACATTTTATCTTCAAAAATGAAACATTAATTATGCTTTTTATGAAGAGTTCAAAGTCAAGAAAACTTACCTTGAAACTGAAATTTGTGCTTTGAGCTTGAGTTGGAGAAGTTAAGTTGCAAGTGGTTGTTTTTGAGTTTGGAAAGTAGTGATGTTATAGAAGTTGTTCTTGAGTTTGGAAAACTTCTATATGATGTATGTGGAGTTTTTGGAGGGTTTGTTTGGACAAAACTTGCAAGGTGTGAGAGGTTCAAAGGTTTTGGACTTCAAAGCTCAAAGATGGAGGTTTTTGTGGACAATTATGGTTTTCAGAGTATGAGGGGGTTTGAGGTTTTGTTAATACACAAAATATATCTATTTTTCTCTTACCTTTTCTCTTGCAAATGCTTCATCTATTTATAGGCAAAAGGTTTGTGAACAAGGGCTGATTAGGTTTACAAGACAACATGTTATGGTTTGGCTAGGATGCAAAAATCAAACTATGTCAAGCATTCCATGGTTCAAAGATGAAGTACCAAATTTGATGGTATAGAGGGGATACTTTCCATGATTTATGGTGCAGTAAAATCAGAAGAAAACAAGGTATGGGCTCAAGACAAGTTTTGTGCTAACAAGCTTGCTTTTCAAGAGTAGTAATGCTGTCTTTATGCCATAAATGGAAAGATCTTTTAGGCAATGGCTAAAACATTTGGGTAATAGCTCAAAAGCAGGTGTAAGCATTAAATTATGGTTAGATTGACAAGTTAGAAGGCTTGCAACATAAAATTATGCAGAATATCATAAGGATTTTGTTATGTGTCCTTCAACAAAAGGACTTGCAATTCAAGGATGGATGCCCAACTTCATACCCTTGAATCTCCTAGATCAAGTATGATAAATTCATGCTCTTGGATGTTTTGGAAAGCTTAAAACATCCTATATAACTTTAATGTTGACCATTTTGACAAAATCATCTTGGAACTATGTGAAAAAATGCCAAGAAGTTGGGATAAAATCCTTACTAAAATCTGTTGAAAATTTCTCTAAGTGTTGGATAACAATGTCATGACTCCATGGGCTCATATCTTCAAATATATGCATTTTTTGGACATCAACCCTCAAATACAAAGTTGTAGAATTCATAAAGATCTACACCTTTCATGTTGAAAGTTTTGTTAGAACCATCTTACATCTTGGTGAAAGAATGTCATGAAGTTATGAGATTATCATATATGAAAACACTTAGAAAAATTTCTAAGTCTTGGAAAGTTTGATTTTTCAAATTGACTTTTGACTTTCTCGACCTTTTGATGATCAAGCTTGATATTCTTGAATGTCTTGATGAATTTTAATCTTTGAGACTTAATATTGACAAAAAGGTCAAAGTTTGACTTTTGGTGTTTCAGTTGACTTTTGATTAGTACAGCTGATTTTGGTCATCTGGTCAATTAACTGAGCAGAATTTATGGTACAAGATTTGAAACTTGACATGAGCATTCTTGAAGGTCCATAATGATCCATGAAAGTACTTTGAAGTATTAGAAGCCCAATTGTCCTTGTGCAAGCTGAAACCCTAATTTTGAGGCATCAGTGTTGAGGAGACGTCTTGACCTAGTCAATCCTTGTGCAAGCTTGAGCTATTGAAGATCTTGTATGAAATGTCTTGAGAAATGAGAGGGTAAATTTTTGGGTACAACAATAGAACTTGAAGACGCAACCACTGAAATCTTTCCACTCTTGATACCACCTTCGACATGTTCCCCAATTAGAATCAGTTCTGTAAAACCAAATGAGGAGCTTCCAATCAGATGGTTAAAGAATGGACCTGTCAGAGCGCCCATGAACATATCAACCATCTCCCTATCAGATAGAGGAGGTTAAACTCTTCCAGCTAGATCGCTCCACTTTTGGGCATACTCTTTAAAACTCTCGTTCGAGCCAATAGTCATATTTTGTAATTGTACACCAGTTGGTGCAAGATCAGCATTGTACTGGTACTGTTTGTAAAAAGTAGCAGCCAGGTCCAACCAAGTACGAATGTTGGTTCCTTCCAGCTGATAGAACCATTCAAGTTGTGTACCAGATACAATTTCCTAAAAGAAATGGACCCACAACTTCCAGTTAGCGTTATGGCCTTGGATCTTTTGAACATACGATCTCAGATGAAGCTTCGGGCAAGACACACCATCATATTTAGAAAAAGCGAGGATCTTGAACTTGTGAGGGATGACTGTAACACCCCAAATTCTACCCGGTAGTTATAATGAAAATCAGAGTATTTAAAAGCTTCCAACACATCTGAGATATCACATTTCAACATGTTAAAACACATAAAAAGATACATAACACTTTAATTTTAGAGGATCATATAACGACTTGCATCAACTTTTAAAAGAAAACCACTTCTTTTATTAATAAGGAAGCATAATCATAATTATAACTTCAAGTAGCATCATATGTTTTGTTTAACTAAAATAACTTGAGAGGAAACATATTATTTCATATAATTCAACTTAGGATTCGACAACTAAAACAATTTCAACAAGTAAACAACTATTCGATCATTTCCCCCCGAGTGCTACGTATCAGAGCGACCAACCGACTTTGAACTAATAAGGCTAAGCAAATCTTCATTCTTGATTACCTGCATGTTACCAACAGAGGGCAACATTCAAAAAATAAGGGGTGAGATTCTTAAATCGTATAAGTGAGCACATGATAAATCATATATTAGAATCAGGTCATGCAAAAATCACCACTTCACAACAACAATCACAATAGGATATCATCAAAATGCAACAATTAATTCATCAACACATCAACTCAATTGTACAACTTAGAATGCAACTCAATGTTATGCAAATGCATGTGGTACCATTGGAGCAGAACTCCCAACTTAGAAAATCTTCTAATAAATAGAGGCATCAACAAGGCATAAGCCTTCAACTTAATATTTTGCCAATCCAGGCCAATGTGGTGCCAATCTAGGCCAACTTAATAATGCAAATGTATGTGACTTAATGAATGCAATAATCACATACGAAAACAACAATGTATTCGACAACGTTGGCATAAGCCTACAACTCAATCAACTTATCAATCACAACATATTCAACATCAACAATGTATTCAACAACATTGGCATAAGCCTACAACTTAATCAACTTACCAATCACAACATGTTCAACAACAACAATGTATTCAACAACGTTGGCATAAGCCTACAATTTAGTACGTCATAACAATAATATCATATCAACAATTAGTAATGTGACAACCATACAATTTATTCGATAATAACTTATTCACAACAATAACAAACAACACAATCCCATATACAGGAACCATTCAACTTAATTCGACTTCACCTGCAAATCAACTTGATTCTACATAATTCTAACAAAACAAATCAACTAAAAATACCCATATGTATATACGACTTATTCCGACAATTTCAACTAATTCCGGTTAACCTATTTTTACCGCCTAAATCTACAAATTCGACTAACCGATATTGCTTAATATACTATTATTACTACTATTTATTTATACTGTTACTAATCAATTTATTATACTAAATTACTCTACCTCCGTTATTTAGCTTACTACTATTAATATATTACTTCTATTAAATTATTCATTTCCAACTCTACGACTAAAAACCATCCCTGCTATTTTAATTTCTAGGACTACGACTAATATAATTTTGCTAATTATTAACTTTGCTACTTTATTCTACTATTCATCTAAATTTACTACTTATTACTATTTCTGGTATTATCCTCTATCACATAAAACAACTCTACAAAAAATATGCTACTTCTATTAATGTTCCTTCTGCTATAACATGCTACTGATAAGAATAGTTTAATTTGTTCCCTAACCTCTTTGCTTTCGTATTAATAAGTTCTACGCTGATACCATATATAAATTGTATAACATATTGCTACAGAAACAAGTCTCTGTCATGAAAATTAAGTGGACATTTGTTTCTTCCTCAGTTCCGAACGACACTCTCTTCCAACAATAACACTCAGAGTCGAACGACACTCTCCCACAATAATGCCTAGTGCCGAACGACACTCTTCTTTTTCCCATCGTCACGCTTCCCATCCAACTTCCCTTGACGACCGGCATCCAACTCCAACAACAACAACCTGCTGATCGTCATGCCCATTCTAGATCTTCTTACTTCTCCAATTGCATTCCATTCACAGAACCAACGTATAACAATTCACAGACTAACCAACGTATAACACAGGAACATGAAATTTCATCAATAATCAACACTAATTAATTCCTAACATCAATAGCCATAGACAAACACAAACAACAATAAATTCACACCCTAAATCCCCACATATAACATATCATATGCCCCATTATAGGATAAGAAACTCCACCCTAACCTTGGATTGGAGATTGTCTCTAATATCCGGTCGAGTGCAAGCCTTTGCCCCTTTCTAGAAATCATAGATCAACCCCTTTCTCTGCCAAAATCCCCGTTCTTCCTTGTCTGCAGCCTTATTTCACGATCTATCTTCCAAAAGTTCCAAACCCTCATTTCTTTTCTTACTGATACCCACCACAAAACCTAATCTCCATACTTTCTTATTCCAAAAAATAGTGTTTCTCTTAACGGGCCTACATACACACCCCACATTTACTTCTATCACACATAAGCCCAATTAAATAAATAGTCACATAATATAATCTAATATTATTTCCAATAATATTCTTCAACTATCATCGATCCATACTTTAAATAATACTAACTCGCAAATAATATTCTAATAATAATTCTCCGACTAAATCGTCTAATTTATCCGACTATCAACTTACCGCTCAACTCAACATATTTATCCAATTATGCTTCTTAGAATAATACTGATAATTCTCAACTTAATTCAACCAAATTAAATCTGATTATTTATCATGCCACTAAATAATAATTTCGACCTCGACGATAAAAATTCGAATTAATATAAAATATTCAAAAATATTTAATTAAATAAATAATTAAATATCGGGGCATTACAACTCTCCCCCACTTAGAATATTTTCGTTCTCGAAAATCTATTCAATACTACCACTCTTAGTACGATTTTTGCATCCATCTTGTTGATTTCCATGTCGCGTCTGACAACATTTTAGCCACTATTTTCCCGACATAATAACGCTCAATATGATATAATTCAAATCCACGCATGCTAATAATTCAGCATCTCTGCGACATAATTGCTAACAACTTATCAAACATTTCGACAAAATATCATCAACCTTATTCATATCGTCATATCACTCTTATAGTGACATCAACATAGCCAACATAATCGACTTTGTCATATTATGAAATATTATTCCTTTACTTACGGTAGCCAACAACAACATCACGACAACGGGAACAAAATCATTATAACGTCAACTTAACAGTATAACTCAACAATTATACACACAATTCACCATCAACTAACAACCAGAATAATTTCCTTATAGGATCAACAAATATCTCCGAGATATCACAACACCTTGGCACATCATCCCTACATAAAAAATATACTAAATCAAACATGTAGACCAATACATATTGTTCCCATAGGCTTCAAATATTTTAATCATTCACTTCTAACGAGTCGTACATGCATAGTAATTGCGCCACATCATGCTTCAGCTGCGCAAATCTGATCACCCATCTTAAGTCATCATCCTCATTAAATTTTATGTCGAGTATATGATTTACAAGTTTCAATCTAATCCTAAACTTTCTTTAACATCTGTCATAAAATCGTTGTTCACTTGATATTCTCAATCTTTCACATTTGCAACGTTAGCTCGCATATAACTCGCTACTCTGACTTGTTCCATGATATAGCATCAACCATTTTACACACCATTAAGATAGCACAACAAATCTATATCATCCAACATGGTATCGTCTACTATCAACAATGGATTGAGGGTGATCAGTTCCTCAATTTTTCAATTAGTATTCGACAACGATAAGGGAGTATAAATCATCGTACCAAACTATAATAGCGTTTCCTTAAAACTCGTATTCAAGTTTTCTAAAACACAACATGGAATTCTTACCACTAAACTACAACCACCTTGAATGGATATACATACACTTTCACTTGGAAATAAAATTACTCAAGAGAACTCTTCTCCCAAAACTATAACATACATCCTGACAACTTAGCATAAATCTTCCTCCTTTTTCGACACTGTAAATTCCTCACAACTTCGCATTATCGTCTTTCGTTATAATTAATAACAGCAAATATTCCTAAATGATACCTTTGATTTCACAAATTACTTTAAATAAATCTTTCAATTGCTCATTTAATTCACCCAACTCGGACGCTGACATCCCGTACAACACTGAAGAACAAGTCTAGTCCCAAAGACAAACTTAACAACAAACTGCACTTACTTCCAATATCATCACGTGATAAATGAATATATTACAGATACTGGAACCATTTCTAAAATGAAGCTCATTTTGTTAGCTTTCCAACACTTCAAAGGGAACTCAAATCGGATGCCCGGAACTCTAGTTATGAATTTTTGAAGTCCCACAACAATTCTGTAGTTTCCTGCGATTCGCTTACGGAAATTCCACTCCGAAACTCATTTGTATTCAACTTAGACATATTCCAAACAACTCTTAACATATCTCGTGCTCCCAAACTTATTATAACTCGAGAGATGCATTCCTTCTCCAAAGTTCAGGTTCCAAAACACCAGGGCAACAATTCTTTTCGCAACGCTACTCACTTCTTCAAATTTCGATTCAGACTCGCGATTCACAACTACTTATCAACGTCAACTACTTTCGACAATCACTTACGTGATCCCAACACAAAATTTACAGTAACTTTATCACTCCATCATTGTTAAAACATCGACATCTTACACTTGCTTCGTAAATCAGCAAATATTACACCGCTCTTCATTCTTTGAGAAGTAAGCACCAACAATGTCTGATCAATATATATCAAGGCGCTCTAACTCGACTAACAACAAGACCTTGAATACAAGTCACCTTAAAATTCGGGAACAACAAGACTCTAACAATTCTTGCATTGTCGTCGTCGACAACACACAGAACCAACACCTTTCAATTGAACATATCCGAGAAGCAAAGCTTCTCCCCCACTTATCTTCAACCAACTTCATGCATACAACTCGATTAGAAAAAAAACAACAAGCACCGACAGTGTTTCACACACTTGTCGCGTACTAAGGAATAAATGACATTAGACAACCTGGTCGGACGGACCGACCTGCTCTGATACCACAATTGTAACACCCCAAATTCTACCCGGTAGTTATAACGAAAATCAGAGTATTTAAAAGCTTCCAACATATTTGGGATATCACATTTCAACATGTTACAACATATAAACAGATACATAACACTTTAATTTCGAAGGATCATATAACGACTTGCATCAGCTTTTAAAACAAAACCACTTCTTTCATTAATAACGCAGCAGAATCATAATTATAACTTCAAGTAGCATCATATGTTTCGTTAAACTAAAACAACTTGAGAGGAAACATATTATTTCATATAATTCAACTTAGGATTCAACAACTAAAACAATTTCAACAAGTAAACAACTATTCGATCATTTCCCCCCGAGTGCTACGTATCAGAGCGACCAACCGACTTTGAACTAATAAGGCTAAGCAAATCATCATTCTTGATTACCTGCACGTTACCAACAGAGGGAAACATTCAAACAGTAAGGGGTGAGATTCTTAAATCGTATAAGTGAGTGCATGATAAATCATATATTAGAATCAGGTCATGCAAAAATCACCACTTCACAACAACAATCGCAACAGGATATCATCAAAATACAACAATTAATTCATCAACACAACAACTCAATTGTACAACTTAGAATGCGACTCAATGTTATGCAAATGCATGTGGTACCATTGGAGCAGAAATCCCAACTTAGAAAATCTTCCAATAAATAGAGGCATCAATAAGGCATAAGCCTTCAACTTAATATTTTGCCAATTCAGGCCAACGTGGTGCCAATCCAGGCCAACTTAATAATGCAAATGTATGTGACTTAATGAATGCAATAATCACATACGACAACAACAATGTATTCTACAATGTTGGCATAAGCCTACAACTCAATCAACTTATCAATCACAACATAATCAACATCAACAATGTATTCAACAATGTTGGCATAAGCCTACAACTTAATCAACTTACCAATCACAACATGTTCAACAACAACAATGTATTCAATAACGTTGGCATACGCCTACAATTTAGTACGTCACAACAACAATATCATATCAACAATTAGTAACGTGACAACCACATGATTTATTCGACAATAACCAACAACACAATCCCATATACCAAAACCATTCAACTTAATTTAACTTCACCTGTAAATCAACTTGATTCTACATAATTCTAACAAAAAAAATCAACTAAAAATACCCATATGTATATACGACTTATTCTGACAATTTTAACTAATTCCGGTTAACCTATTTTTACCGCCCAAATCTACAATTTCGGCTAATCGATATTGCTTAATATACTGTTATTACTACTATTTATTTATACTGCTACTAATCAATTTATTCTACTAAATTACTATACCTCCGTTATTTAGCTTACTACTATTAATATATTACTTCTATTAAATTATTCATTTCCAACTCTGCGACTAAAAACCATCCCTGCTATTTTAATTTCTAGGACTACGACTAATATAATTCTGCTAATTATTAACTTTGCTACTTTACTCTACTGTTCATCTAAATTTACTACTTATTATTATTTCTTCTATTATCATCTATCACATAAAACAACTCTACAAAAATATGCTACTTCTATTAATGTTCCTTCTTCTATAACATGCTACTGGTAGGAATAGTTTAATTTGTTCCCTAACCGCTTTGCTTTCGTATTAATAACTTCTACACTGATACCATATATAAATTGTATAACATATTGCTACAGAAACAAGTCACTGTCATGAAAATTAAGTGTACCCTTTGTTTCTTCCTCAGTGTCGAACGACACTCTCTACCAACAACAACACTCAGTGCCGAACGACACTCTCCCACAATAATGCCTAGTGCCGAACGACACTCTTCTCTTGCCCATCGTCACCCTTCCTATCCAACTTCCCTTGATGACCGGCATCCAACTCCAACAAAAACAAAAACAACCTGCTGATCGTCATGCCCATTCTACATCTTCTTACTTCTCCAATTTCATTCCATTCACAGAACCAACGTATAACGATTCACAGACTAACCAACATGTAACAGAGGAACATGCAATTTCATCAATAATCAACACTAATTAATTCCTAACATCAATTGTCATAGACAAACACAAACAACAATAAATTCACACCCTAAATCCCCACATACAACATGTCATATGCCCCATTATAGGATAAGAAACTACACCCTTACCTTTGATTGGAGACTGTCTCTAATATCCGGTCGAGTGTAAGTGTTGCACCCCAAAATTTGCCCTCTCATGTTTTCCAAAGTCTTCCCCCTGCATGGTTGATCACAAACCCTTGCCTAAGGAAAAAGAAAATTTTTGAGTGGTGCTTTAAGTCATTTCGATTGGCATTCTGAAGGAGCATTTCGATTGGCATTCTGAAGGAGCATTTCGATTGACATTCTGAAGGAGCATTTCAATTGGTATTATGAATGAGCCTTTCGATTGGCATTCTGGACAAACACTTCGATTGGCATTCTGAAAGACCCTTCGATTGGTGTTCTGAAGGAGCCTTTCGATTGGCGTTATGGACAAGTACTTCGATTGGCATTATAACAGTGTCCTTCGATTGGAATTCCAAAAAGGTCCATTCGAAGGAGCATTCAAAAGAAGCATTCGAAGGAGGCCATCAGCCCATTCGAAAGGGAGCATTCGAAGGAAGCCATCAGCCCATTCGAAAGTGAGCATTTGAAGGAAGCCATCAGCCCATTCGAAAGGGAGCATTCGAAGGAAGCCATCAGCTCATTCGAAAGGGAGCATTCGAAGGCCAGCTACATGTCATTCAAAATTCAAAAAGGGACAAGATCCCATGTGTTCAGCCAACGTTACAAACTCTCATTCATGGCTGTCAAACACATAATCAAGGTCATTTAAACCTTTGTCTTCTTGTCCCCTCCACCCCACTCCTATAAATACAAGGGCCAGTGGCACATTTCAAAAGGTGAACAACACACGAAACACACACAAAAACTCTGCAAGAAGAGGACGAAAAATATACAGGGAAAAGCATTGGAGACAAGCTGCCCATACAATCCATCAAAGGTTGTCAGAATTTTTCAAGCCAAAGCAGTCCTTCAGATCGAAGGTGCCCACGCCCAGAAGCCCCTAGATTGAAAGTGCTCCCATCCAGCCAGTGCCAAATCGAAGGTCCCAACTACTGTAAGAGAGGGTAAATTATCAAAAAAAACCTTTCATTTTGCATAACACATTATTACTTGTTGTTACCTTGATTTTCCATCCTAGACAGGATCGAAAGGCCTGGGTTTGGCACCCAGGTCATGTTTTTCGTTTGCTAACATTTGCTGCAGACATAGCCTGAAGAGACCCAGCAAGCGCAAGATTGAAGGGCCTGGGGTTCAATACCCAGGCCCTGCATTTTATTTCGCTAACATACTTTTTAGGGTATAACATCCCAGATCGAAGGAGACACCTTCTCTGGATCGAACCCATTAGCATGCTGGATCGAATGAGGCATCTCATTCCTGGATCGAAAGCCATGACCTCCATGATCGAAAGACAATCCTCTTCCATGGATCAAAGGCTACTCACGCCTTACTGTCTGGCCCAATCGAAAGGACCAAGACCCTCTCTGGATCGAAGCTTCCATTCCCTCCCTGGGTCGAAACTCCCTTTTTTTCCTGGATCGAAGGATCCCCCTTGTACTTTATTTTTTTTTGTTTTTTTTCATAGACTTCTTTTTATCTTTTAATTAACATTAAAATCAAAAAACCACAAAAACATTAGGATAATTATTTTTCTATTAAATTAACTTTGTCAATCAATATTTTAATTATCTTAACATTTTCTCAAAAAAAAAAACTAAAATTAAATAGATTTAGGTCATTTTCTCAAAATAAAATAAAACAACAAAAAATATTTTATTCTTAGATTTTTAGAGGTTATTTTCAGATTCGCGCGCGCTTATTTTATTGTAACTGTCTATTGGTTTGTAATAGCTTAGCTAAGACTTTTTATACTTTATTGCCTTTATTCCCCCAATTTTTGGACATGTAAATAATCCCCCTCCCCGAAGCCTTGTAATAGCGTAGGATTTACAATTCCCGCACTTTAAATTCCTGTACATATATTAACTATTTAGATGTATGCTAACTAGGATTGTATGACAAGATCTGTCTTAACTTAAAATCAACAGTAGCTCACCATGACATGCAAGAGTAAAATAACTGAAAATTGACACACTTGCACATGCGACTCTTAGGGTACACCTCACTTGGTTGCCTCGAACGTGGTCATTAAGTATAGGATGTTTTAGAGGTCGTCCTTTGTCCCAAGATCATAAGTTGCCTCGAAATGGTTGCCTCAATAAAAATGATCTAAGACATTAGGATTACCACTGAAGTGTCCTAATGTTGCTTTAGTGACCACACGTCCCTAAAATTGAATTGACCCGAAAACTCCAACGACGGTGCTACCTACTCCTCAATAGTAGGATATTACTGTCTAAAGGACATTAGCACAATTTAATTCCTTTTCGAGTAGGTAGAGGTTCTTAAGTACTTGCTCTCTTTTAAAAACAAAACAAAAACTTTTCGCACTTATACTTTCTTCAAAAACAAAATTCTTTTCAAAACCCACAATCACAAAGAAAAGCAAACCTTTTGAAAACACAGTGAGCAAGTACCTAAGAGCCCGTGGATAACCACAGATAAAAAGGGTGATAACACCTTCCCTTTCTATAATCTACCTCCTAAACCCGAGAAACAATCTCGAAAAGGAATTTTTCTGTGCTTTTGTCCTTTACTTGTTGGATAAAATAAAAGACGGTGGCGACTCTTGCTTACCGCGACACTTTGCAAAAACAAACGCAAACGCGAACATCATTCAAAAAACAGTCAGTTCTCGTTCCCACCGATCACAGAACTGGCGACTCTGCTGGGGAAGATTAATAAGTGAGGTGTACCTTAGGACTAGATCACTTGTGTTTTCATTTGTATTGCTTTGTATGCTTTTAATTTTGTGGGCTTGTATCGGAGATCTATAAATCCTCCACCCAGATTTTGGGAAACATTCATAGATAGCAATACGTTGTGGAAACTGTGCGGGGTATACCGACACGGTTGAAGCAATAGCTATATTAGTGCGACATATTTGTGAGTACCGGTAGCCTTTGAGTCAATCAAAGAGAATACAGGGCCGCTGAGTGATGTCACTAAGCACTAATGACCTAGAACCTTACTTGACCATCTTGGCCTTTTTAGGGGTAGTGAGATGACCGACTTTGGTGCAGTCCGAAGTTGGTAGATACTCGATACTACACTCATTGAGGATTGTTTTCTTGGAATATTTTGGTCGCCAGTAAGTGGCTAAACCAAAACAATGAACATAGAAAATAATCCAATTATATCGAGCTCCTTAGAACCCGGTTATTATTTATAGGACAGGTTTTGAGCCAACTAAACTCAAGAGGGTACTTACCTATGAAACTCCATGTCAGCCTAAACTTAAGGCTATATGTGTGACTTGTGTTCCTTCAAACTTGAACTACTTGTGCATCCTTGTTATCTGACAACATGAGTTCCTTGTAGGTTTTGTTTACAGTCCTTATCTAATAATTTGGACTTATTGCAGGTCTTACTTACACACTTGTGCTTAAACGCGTAGCATACACATCATAACATCATGCCTTAGCATTTCTTTAACCATTTCAAGGATCTCAAGGGTCTGTGATGCAGGTTATGGTAAATCAAAGGGCTAGCAAGGGGAAAAGGGGATTTATTTTCCTCTAGCCAAGGTTGTCTAGAAATCCAAGCATGATAACTTGAGTCAAGGGCTATGACCCACTTGATATGGTGAGCTTGACTCTTGAAGAAGGACTCTCAGCAACATGAAGTTCCTTCAATCAAGCTAACCAGATTCAGATTCTAACAGTTTCTTGTTTACCCCGCGAGATCCTTGAAAAAATTGCATACATATATCATATCATTGCATAACAGGTCTTCCAGTACAGGTCTCTCATGTTCTCGCTGTTTATTTCAGCAATGGCTCTCCAACAAGACAACCAGGATCTTCATACTCAAGAAACACAGTTCAGGGAAATCTTCCTAAACCTATCCAAGGGGCAGGAAGAGTTGAGAACACTCCTCATGGGGAACTTGGTCAAGAAAAGTCCTGAAGACAATAAGGACGAACGGCTGAAACATCTGCAAGCTGAGGTAGATGCATTGAGAACCCAGATGCTGGGGCAGATGGCTCTTATCCAAGGCTTAGCTCGGGAACAAGAAGAGTTGAGAACCATTATCAGCCAGCTTCATCAAGAAGGATACAACAACATGAAGCAAACAGTCGGGGCCGGAGACCAAGTCATTAGTCAGCCTCCAAGAAGACAAGAGTTTGGTATGGTAAAGAATGGACCTCTCCAAGTTGCTACTACCTCAAGGGTCCATCAAAAACCTCACCAAAAACAACAGGTTGATCAAAGTAAGACAGACATGCCCAGGAGGCAATTTACCAAGCTCAACATGCCACTGTCTCAAGCTTTACAACACCTGTTAAGATTGAATATGGTGACGTTAAGGGACCCTCCTAAGAATCCCAACAAAACCTCCCCAAAGTACAATCCTGATGCAAGGTGTGCATACCACTCCAACAGCTTGGGGCATGATACTAACATCTGTTGGGCGTTGAGAAACAAAATTCAAGACCTGATTGATGAAGCAGCATTGGAATTCACACAAGATGGCCAGGCTGAGTTCTTCTACCATCCCTCCAAAGTTCACCATTTGAAGTAACAAGTACTTAGACGAGAATACTTTTGTTCATTTGAATTTTCAAGTTGTAATTTCTTTTGTTATTCAAACAATTATCTATTAATGTCAAACTCTGTTTCATTTAATGCATTGCATATGTTTGTCTTGATTTGATCCAATCATTCTAATTACATTTAAACTATGTTTTTTACTCACTTTATGACATTAAACTCTTGCTAAAAGTTACAAGCCTTTAGAGGGAGGATGACGAAAATGATACCACGATCTTTACAGTATGCTTTTGAACAGACCCTGCTGATGATGTACAAACATTGTTTCAAATCCTAAACAGTAGAGTTATAAGGAAGATAATCCCTCGTCAACCCCTTTGAGCCAAATAAGTTGGAGTTTTTCTTTTCACAAATTAAAACCCTTAATTATAACCTGGGACAGGGTAGTTTTCTCAGTTGATCTAGGTGCACAACGAACGACATCAAAAGCAGTCCTCTGGAATCAAAAGATAGTGGTGGTTCCTTATCTCATAGGCAGTCAATCTCTCAAAAGAAAAAGCCCACTAAGCCAAAACCTACAAAGGAGGCTTAAGAAAGCTGGGGCATCTCGCTGACTGTAAATACAAAAGAAACAGTTCAGGCAAAAGTTAGGGATAACAAATCAGAAGAACGAGGTCATTACAAATCCTCAACAACATGAAAAATGTTGCAAGAATGAATGCCTTCCAACAAATTCAACTTGTGTGAACCATCACCAAAAACGTCGTTCCAGACTCATTTGGAGTTCGGCGCACAATTAACTGAGTTTAGGATTGAAGAACATCACGAAGAGCGGGTGGGTACAAATATACTTTGAGCCTTTATCCTTTGTTTCTTAAACCGTGAACCAAGCCACGCTATAACCCTTCAAAAGTCCTAACTGAAGCATGGGTTAGTTCAAAAGCATACTGTTACAAAAGGTATCTTGACTCCTGTAAGGCTTTGCCCTAAATCTTGTGTTGAATTTGTCTTAAAAAAAGTTTTCTGCTCAAAAACGCATTTTTCAAAACTTCAAGACAAGCATAAACTTTGCATTATTTGAATATCACTGTTTGCATTTGGCTATTTGTTTGACAGCGGAGAAATTCACACAACGAATATCCGATGAACGAAAGCCCTCTCAGTGAACAAAATCACTTCACTTCCATTGACAAATCTCCTTCCAATCAAGGGACATGGCATGATCATTGTCCATCACCTGGGGCAGTCAAGTCAAGATTCAAGCAATCTCTCAAGACGCCAAATAGCCAGGGGCAGATCTCCATCTGAATCACTTGAGGCATTAGACATGAATTCCGGCAACAAATCTTTCATGATCAAACATCTTCTGGTAGTATGGCAACACAACACTACCGATAGTGACACCTCTCTACACTCTAAGACCATGGACATAGTCAAAAAAGTACTACGCAGAATCAAAGATCCGCTAGGTTGATTGGCCTAGGAAAAAATAAGGGCTTCCCGGCGAACCAAAAGGGTTCGGGCAAAAATAAGGGATAAAAATGAAAATTTTTTACACCCGGCAAGTCGAAAACCTGAAAAGGCGGCTTGGGCAAAAAAGGGTATCCCGATGGACTGAATACCCGAAAGGGCGGTCCAGGCAAAAATTAGGGATCAAAGCATACGACTATGTCCCGTCATCTCGTTACTTGCCTACCAGAAGAAGATTTGTCACTTCAATCGGCAATGACCAAGTACCTCACAGGTGGGGATAATACTCGATCCACAGGGCCTCCGCAGGCACCTTCTCCCACAAAAGCAAGGGCAATAAAATTGTCCAAACTGTACAGCTGCTTTGCTCACCAGGTACCAAGGTATATATTCAGTTGAAGAATATGGCTAAGATACTTTCACTCCCCGCAGAGTAAAACAGTAATGGTAGCTCTCCCCACTGAGACTTGCAACTGTGAACGAATCAACAATACTCTCCCCAAGCAGAGTTGGTCTACCATCATCCCTAAAAAGGCTGGGTATCCCCAGAAGATCTTAATATTCCCCAGCGGAGTATAAAGACATTCTCCAGAAAGCGTAAGAGTATCCCTGACAGTCTAAATATTCCTCAACAGAATATAAGAATGTTCCCCGGCGGAATACAAGGTACCCCAGTGGAGCCATTTCCCCAGCGCAGTCTAAAAAGGCTTCCCCGCCAGAGTTGAATCATCTTACCCAGTAGATTCTGGAAGCTTGTCCCCTGCAGAATACAAATGTATCTCCCCATCCAAATTCAGAAGTTTATTCTCACAAGAGTCTAACTGGGTTATCCTCAGCAAAGTTGCAACTGAAAGATCATCCCCAGCGAAGTTCTTTCTTTCACCAAGCAGGACTTCTATCCTCAACAGGTTCAATATCACCAGCAACGGTAATCTATCCCCAGCGGAGTTTATCATTGAAATCCCCAACAGAGCTTATCAATGGAATCCCCAGCGGAGTTATCATTAAAATCATCAACAAAACATTTCTTCCCCACTGAGTATTTCCCTTCAGAGTAATCTCTTCATCAAGTTTATTCCCCAACGAAGTTCTTTTCTCCTGCAGGTTTATTCTCACAATCATCTTCGTTCATCATCCCCAACAGAAACGAAGAACTCAACACTATTCTCCAGCTATCCGGGATTTATTTTCCCCAGCCAAAACATCACATTTCCATACATCATGATACATGCATATACGCATTATGCGAATACAATCTCATTTATTTTGAGAACACCATTGCCTGATCCATATCATGCATTGCATATGACTGACCTTTACCTTTAAGGAAAAATGCAGTTAAGTTCTCAGCTTAGTCGAAGATCTGACTAGTTCTTAAATCTCAATTGAATTATCATCAGTTGAATTTTCAGACAAGGTTCTCAATCTTGACAGTTTCCTCCGTCATAGTGTGGACAAGTTCTATAACCTCAGCGGTTTACTCCATTGAGCATGAGACAGTTCCTGGATCTTGATGAAGATGTTTCCCTACGTCATAGTATGGACGAGTACTATAACCTCAATGGTATACTCCATTGAGCACGAGTCAGTTCCTAGATCTTGATGTTTTCCTCCGTCATAGTGTGGACAAGTTCTATAACCTCAGCGGTTTACTCCTTTGAGCACGAGACAGTTCCTAGATCTTGATGAAGATGTTTCCCTACGTCATAGTATGGACGAGTACTATAACCTCAATGGTATACTCCATTGAGCACGAGTCAGTTCCTAGATCTTGATGTTTTCCTCCGTCATAGTGTGGACAAGTTCTATAACCTCAGCGGTTTACTCCTTTGAGCACGAGACAATTCCTAGATCTTGATGAAGATGTTTCCCTACGTCATAGTGTGGACGAGTACTATAACCTCAACGGTATACTCCATTGAGCACGAGTCAGTTCCTAGATCTTGATGTTTTCCTCCGTCATAGTGTGGACAAGTTCTATAACCTCAGCGGTTTACTCCTTTGAGCAGAAGACAGTTCCTAGATCTTGATGAAGATGTTTCCCTACGTCATAGTGTGGACGAGTACTATAACCTCAACGATATACTCCATTGAGCACGACTCAGTTCCTAGATCTTGATGTTTTCCTCCGTCATAGTGTGGGCAAGTTCTATAACCTCAGCGGTTTACTCCTTTGAGCACGAGACAGTTCCTAGATCTTGATGAAGATGTTTCCCGACGTCATAGTGTGGACGAGTACTATAACCTCAACGGTATACTCCATTGAGCACGAGTCAGTTCCTAGATCTTGATATTTTCCTCCGTCATAGTGTGGACAAGTTCTATAACCTCAGCGGTTTACTCCATTGAGCACGAGACAATTCCTAGATCTTGATGAAGATGTTTCCCTACATCATAGTGTGGATGAGTACTATAACCTCAACGGTATACTCCATTGAGCACGAGTCAGTTGCTAAATCTTGATGTTCTCCTCCGTCATAGTGTGGACAAGTTCTATAACCTTAGCGGTTTACTCCATTGAGCACGAGACAGTTCCTAGATCTTGATGAAGATGTTTCCCTACGTCATAGTGTGGAAAAGTACTATAACCTCAACGGTATACTCCATTGAGCACGAGTCAGTTCCTAGATCTTGATGTTATCCTCCGTCATAGTGTGGACAAGTTCTATAACCTCAGCGATTTACTCCATTGAGCACAAGACAGTTCCTAGATCTTGATGAAGATGTTTCCCTATGTCATAGTGTGGACGAGTACTATAACCTCAACGATATACTCCATTGAGCACGACTCAGTTCTAGATCTTGATGTTTTCCTCCGTCATAGTGTGGACAAGTTCTATAACCTCAGCGGTTTACTCCTTTGAGCACGAGACAGTTCCTAGATCTTGATGAAGATGTTTCCCTACGTCATAGTGTGGACGAGTACTATAACCTCAACGGTATACTCCATTGAGCAAGAGTCAGTTCCTAGATCTTGATGTTTTCCTCCGTCATAGTGTGGACAAGTTCTATAACCTCAGCGGTTTATTCCTTTGAGCACGAGACAGTTCCTAGATCTTGATGAAGATGTTTCCCGACGTCATAGTGTGGACGAGTACTATAACCTCAACGGTATACTCCATTGAGCACGAGTCAGTTCCTAGATCTTGATGTTTTCCTCCGTCATAGTATGGACAAGTTCTATAACCTCAGCGGTTTACTCCATTGAGCACGAGACAGTTCCTAGATCTTGATGAAGATGTTTCCCTATGTTATAGTGTGGACGAGTACTATAACCTCAACGGTATACTCCATTAAGCACGAGTCAGTTCCTAGATATTGATGTTCTCCTCCGTCATAGTGTGGACAAGTTCTATAACCTCAGCGGTTTACTCCATTGAGCACGAGACAGTTCCTAGATCTTGATGAAGATGTTTCCCTACGTCATAGTGTGGACGAGTACTATAACCTTAACGGTATACTCCATTGAGCACGAGTCAGTTCCTAGATCTTGATGTTTTCCTCCGTCATAGTGTGGACAAGTTCTATAACCTCAACGGTATACTCCCGGTGGGCACGAGACAGTTCCTAGATCTTGATGAAGATGTTTCCCTACGTCATAGTATGGACGAGTACTATAACCTCAACGGTATACTCCATTGAGCACGAGTCAGTTCCTAGATCTTGATGTTTTCCTCCGTCATAGTGTGGAAAAGTTCTATAACCTCAGCGGTTTACTCCATTGAGCACGAGACAGTTCCTAGATCTTGATGAAGATGTTTCCCCCCAGTTGAATTATGAACAGGTTCTTAAAACTCAGTTGAAGCATTCTCCCAGTTGAAGTACAGGAAGGTTCCTAAATCTCAACAAGTTAGACTTCCCCAGCGGAATCTTATACAACAACAGGTATGCAAGTTATCGCTAAGGAATCTCTTATGCGATCGACACTCCTGCAGATGGCATCTATAAGCCCATCCTCCTACCAACAATCTCCAAATGGAATCTGTAAGCCCATTCCCGACATCACAATGCTGATACTACACCATGCGAGTTCAAATTTCTGGGCACTCTAGTGTTCAATTATCTTCCACCTCCGGATCACGAAAGGCTAGAAAGCCAATTTATATCCTCAGGTTTAAGAAAATTGAACAGGGGCAACTGTTGCACCCCAAAATTTGCCCTCTCATGTTTTCCAAAGTCTTCCCCCTGCATGGTTGATCACAAACCCTTGCCTAAGGAAAAAGAAAATTTTTGAGTGGTGCTTTAAGTTATTTCGATTGGCATTCTGAAGGAGCATTTCGATTGGCATTCTGAAGGAGCATTTCAATTGGAATTCTGAAGGAGCATTTCAATTGGTATTCTGAATGAGCCTTTCGATTGGCATTCTGGACAAACACTTCGATTGGCATTCTGAAAGACCCTTCGATTGGTGTTCTGAAGGAGCCTTTCGATTGGCGTTATGGACAAGTACTTCGATTGGCATTATAACAGTGTCCTTCGATTGGAATTCCAAAAAGGTCCATTCGAAGGAGCATTCAAAAGAAGCATTCAAAGGAGGCCATCAGCCCATTCGAAAGGGAGCATTCAAAGGAAGACATCAGCCCATTAGAAAGTGAGCATTCGAAGGAAGCCATTAACCCATTCGAAAGGGAGCATTCGAAGGAAGCCATCAGCTCATTCGAAAGGGAGCATTCGAAGGCCAGCTACATGTCATTCAAAATTCAAAAAGGGACAAGATCCCATGTGTTCAGCCAACGTTACAAACTCTCATTCATGACTGTCAAACACATAATCAAGGTCATTTAAACCTTTGTCTTCTTGTCTCCTCCACCCCACTCCTATAAATACAAGGGCCAGTGGCACATTTCAAAAGGTGAACAACACACGAAACACACACAAAAACTCTGCAAGAAGAGGACGAAAAATATACAGGGAGAAGCATTGGAGAGACGCTGCCCATACAATCCATCAAAGGTTTTCAGAATTTTCCAAGCCAAAGAAGTCCTTCAGATCGAAGGTGCCCACGCCCAGAAGCCCCCAGTTTGAAAGTGCTCCCATCCAGCCAGTGCCAAATCGAAGGTCCCAACTACTGTAAGAGAGGGTAAATTATCAAAAAAACTTTTCATTTTGCATAACACATTATTACTTGTTGTTACCTTGATTTTCCATCCTAGACAGGATCGAAAGGCCTGGGTTTGGCACCCAGGTCATGTTTTTCATTTGCTAACATTTGCTGCAGACATAGCCTGAAGAGACCCAGCAAGCGCAGGATCGAAGGGCCTGGGGTTCAATACCCAGGCCCTACATTTTATTTCGCTAACATACTTTTGCAGGTATAACATCCCAGATCGAAGGAGACACCTTCTCTGGATCGAACCCATTAGCATGCTGGATCGAAGGAGGCATCTCATTCCTGGATCGAAAGCCATGACCTCCATGATCGAAAGACAATCCTCTTCCCTGGATCGAAGGCTACTCACGCCTTACTGTCTGGCCCAGTCGAAAGGACCAAGACCCTCTCTGGATCGAAGCTTCCATTCCCTCCCTGGGTCGAAACTCCCTTTTTTTCCTGGATCGAAGGATCCCCCTTGTACTTTATTTATTTTTTTGTTTTTTTTCATAGACTTCTTTTTATCTTTTAATTAACATTAAAATCAAAAAACCACAAAAACATTAGGATAATTCTTTTTCTATTAAATTAACTTTGTCAATCAATCTTTTAATTATCTTAACATTTTCTCAAAAAAAAAAACTAAAATTAAATAGATTTAGGTCATTTTCTCAAAATAAAATAAAACAACAAAAAAGATTTTATTTTTAGATTTTTAGAGGTTATTTTCAGATTCGCGCGCGCTTATTTTATTGTAACTGTCTATTGGTTTATAATAGCTTAGCTAAGAGTTTTTATACTTTATTGCCTTTATTCCCCCAATATTTAGACATGTAAATAATCCCCCTCCCCGAAGCCTTGTAATAGCGTAGGATTTACAATTCCCGCACTTTAAATTCCTGTACATATATTAACTTTAGATGTATGCTAACTAGGATTGTATGACAAGATCTGTCTTAACTTAAAATCAACAGTAGCTCACCATGACATGCAAGAGTAAAATAACTGAAAATTGACACACTTGCACATGCCACTCTTAGGGTACACCTCACTTGGTTGCCTCGAACGTGGTCATTTAGTATAGGATGTTTTAGAGGTCGTCCTTTGTCCCAAGATCATAAGTTGCCTCGAAATGGTCGCCTCGATAAAAATGATCTAAGACATTAGGATTACCACTAAAGCATCCTAACGTTGCTTTAGTGACCACACGTCCCTAAAATCGAATTGACCCGAAAACTCCAACGACGGTGCTACCTACTCCTCAATAGTAGGATAGTACTGTCTAAAGGACATTAGCACAATTTAATTCCTTTTCGAGTAGGTAGAGGTTCTTAAGTACTTGCTCTCTTTTAAAAACAAAACAAAAACTTTTCGCACTTATACTTTCTTCAAAAACAAAATTCTTTTCAAAACCCACAATCACAAAGAAAAGCAAACCTTTTGAAAACACAGTGAGCAAGTACCTAAGAGCTCGTGGATAACCACTGATAAAAGGGTTCTAACACCTTCCCTTTCTATAATCTACCTCCCGAACCCGAGAACAAATCTCGAAAAGGAATTTTTCTGTGCTTTTGTCCTTTCCTTGTTGGATAAAATAAAAGACAGTGGCGACTTTTGCTTACCGCGACACTTTGCAAAAACAAACGCAAATGTGAACCAGCATTCAAAAAACAGTCAGTTCTCGTTCCCACCGATCACAGTAAGCCTTTTCCCCTTTCTAGCAATCATAGATCAACCCCTTTCTCTTCCAAAATCCTCGTTCCTCCTTGTCTGCAACCTTGTTTCACGATCTATCTTCCAAAAGTTCCAAACCCTCATTTCTTTTCTTATTGATACCCACCATAAAACCTAATCTCCATAATTTCTTATTCCAAAAAATAGTGTTTCTCTTAATGGGCCTAGATACACATCCCACATTTAATTCTATCAGACATAAGCCCAATTAAATTAATAGTCACATAATATAATCTAATATTATTTCCAATAATATTCTTCAACTATGATCGATCCAAAATTTAAATAATATTCTAATAATAGTTCTCTGACTAAACAGTCTAATTTATCCGACTATCAACTTACCGCTCAACTCAACATATTTATCCCATTATGCTTCTTAGAATAATACTGATAATTCTTAACTTAATTCCACCAAATTAAATCTGATTATTTATCATGCCACTAAATAAAATAATTCTGACTTCGACGATAAAAATTCGAATTAATATAAAATATTCAAAAATATTTAATTAAATAAATAATTAAATATCGAGGCATTACAATGACTACCCCCAGAATAAGACCCAACTCTTCAAAATACAGTCCAGGCACTTTCTGGATTTTCATGGCCTTAAGACGATCCTCCAACTATTTGTATCTTTCATCCACAAGAGGGTACTGTTCATTGGAATATTCTTCATTTTTAGGAATCTCCCCAGAACCTTGGTTGCTTCCACCTTCAGCCCTGACACTTCTATCATCTTCCTCTTGGTTGTCGTCTTCATTAGAGGAGGTATCAGCAGTTGGAACCGGTTTATCAGGACCTTTGAATCTTCTCCCCATATTGAGGATATCATCTGGCTTTCAAGTCTTCTTTTTCTTGGCGATGAGTGCCATCATGTCTTTATGTCCCTATGCTAAGCTCATGAGAGTCTCATGGAATTGGGCGTTTTGTGCTTGGAGTTCTTTAACAGTCTGTTCTAGAGCTATATTTATGGAAATAAACAACAAGAAAATGAGAAAACCTGTATTGGAAAACTTGTTATGAAATGATGCATGATATGTAGATGCAATATTTTCAAGGATCTCGCGGGGTAAACAAAGAAAATGTTAGAATCCAACTGCAAATTTGATTGAAGAACTTCGTATCATTGAATGTCCTTCTACGAGAATCAAGCTCACCATGTCGAGTGGGTCCTAGCCTTTGAATTAAGGTAATGTAGTTCGTTCTTTGACGACATTTAGTTAGAGGAAAATAAATCCCCTTGCCCCTTGCTAGACATCGGTTCATGATACTTTGGTGGATTTGCTTAGAGCAAAATAAATCCTCCTGCCCCTTGCTAGGCGTTTGGTTCATGATAACTTGCATCACAGGCCCTTGAGATCCTTCTAATGGTTAGTGAAAATGATATGGTATGATGTCATGATGTTATAATGTCATGTTCGAACAATTAATCATACACAAACAAAACACACAAGGCCTTAGGTTTAAGCTTACATGGAGTTTATAGGTAAGTACCCTCTTGAAGTTTTAGTTGGCTCAACCTGTCCTATGAAAAATAACCGGGTTCTAGGAGCCTCAATATCACTGATCTTTCTCCCAGGAATTGTTTTAGAACAAGCATCTGATTTGCGACCGAAATATCCCGAGAGTCCGATCTCAATGAGTGTAGCATCGATTATCAACCAACTTCAGTTTGCACTAAAGCCGGCCATCTCACTACTTTCTAATGGTTAAGTTGTGTCAACTAAGGTTCTACGGTCGGTTGGTGCTTTATGACACCACGCGGCAGCCCAACATTCTCCTTGACTTAACTCAAGGGATACCAGAACCAACCAATGTGTCACACTAACGTAGCCATCATTTTAACCATATCGGTATACGCCATACAGTTTTCACGATCTATTGCTACTTACCTAAAATTCCCCAAATCCGGGTATATGATCTTTACAAAAATAAACCCGACCAAAACCCTAAAACGTAAAGCATATAAATCAAGCAAGTAAAGCATTTTAAATGTGATCTAACTCTAAGGTAACCCCACTGTGATACGGTGGGAGAACTGACTTGAGGTTTTGCGTTTGTGTTCGCAAATGTTTCAGTTTAGCAAGAGTCGCCACCGACTTTTTATTTTATCCTAAGGAAAGGTTAAAAAGCACAGCGAAAACCTTTGAGATGTTTTCTTGGGTTCAGGGAGTAGATTATAGAAAGGGAAGGTATTAGCACCCTTTCTATCCATGGTTATCCATGGGCTCTTAGTTACTTGCTTAGATCACTTGCCTTTGCTTTTCAATTGTTTGAAATGGTGCTTTGTGTGTGTGGTTTTGAAAATGTTTTGAAAAAGATGCCTTTGTCTTGGCAACCCTTGTAACAATTCTTTACTCGAATGTTTTACAAAAGGTGTTTGTCTTTTTGAAAAGATGTTTCAAGGTTTTGAAAGTTGTTTTTGAAAGTTGTGTTGTGAAGTGTGTTTTGAAAAACGGCAAGGATTTGTTTTTGCAAGTTTGATCAAGTAACTAAGAGTTGTCTACCCCTAAATTTATTCAAAGATTTTTCCTATGTTTTAACCCTTTTAACAGTATTGTTCCACCATTGTATTTGGTGGACAATCTTGTGTTAGGATGTTAACCGGACGAGCGCGGGTCATCGTTTAGACCATGAATGCAATAGTGCCAAGTGTCTTTGGCAATTTTCCTTTAAGGGACTTGATCATTTTTAGGCAACTTGAGAAAGCGTCATCGAGGGACTATGATCATTTGATTTGTTTTGTTTTGCCAAAGAAACTCAACATGCAAGCATGGCCCATTTTTGAAGGCAACAAGTGGAATAACCCTAAGGGTGCAAGTGTGATTGGTGTTGTCCACTTTCATGCTTTTTGTCTTTGAATTAGGTCAAGCTATTTGTTATTTGATTTTTGCATACAAACCCTAGGTCTATCATGGCATAATTAGAAAGCTTTTAAATGCGGAATTTTAAAGTCCTAGATTATTACAACATGATTATGGGGATGGGGGTACAAATGTTTGAATGGGGGATATTTAGCAAGAAATTTAAATCTAAACTATTACATCCATATTGAATAGACAAATAATAAATTGTACAATATTTAAACAAATGTAAAATGCAAAATGTATTATGCACAAAAAAAGAGATTTTTTATGTATGTAAAAGTTTTCATGTTTGAAATATAAACAAAATAGAAAAAGATCATTTTTGACTATTTTCATGGTTTTAGGGCTAAACCCTAGTTTTTGAATAAACATTATTATTTATTGATTATGTACAAAATTTGTTAATTATATACAAGAAATAAAAAATATATTGTGAAAAGGGTATTTTTGTTGTCAAATATTAATAAAAAAATAAAAATGTATTATTTCTATATTTTTGTCCTAAATATTTAATAAAATATGTATAAGTATTTATATTATATATTAAATATACTAAATATATACAAAATGAAATATTAATTATTTACAAAAAAAAGTATATTTTTAGAAAATGTTTCTAAAATGTAAATAAAAAATAATAACTAAAAAAATATATTTTTGTATTATTTTCTAGGGTTTTAAATAAAAAGTATATATATTTATTTACATGTATATGCTAAATAAAACAAATAAATGTCAAATAAATGCAAAAATGGGTGAAAAATATTTTTAATATTTTTAATATTTGAGCAAAAAATAATAAGTCCGAAGAGGGTGCAAAAAGCAGGTTGACTCAGGCCCAGCCCAAGTCAACTTTGTCTTCAACCTCCAGCCATTTGAAACAAAAACGCGCGCCCTTCCTTGTTCAACACTAACTCCTGATTCCTTGATTTTTAGCCAAAACTCATAACATAAACAATGTAGAGCATCAAATCACGAATTCATACATATAAAAAACTTGACCTAACTCTCAGAGATGAGGGAGAATTTCTTCATCCCCAATTTCTGACCTAAGTTTTTTTCAATGTTCATGGCCAAAATTCTCACAGCACGCTGTTGGCTGAAGATTTTGATGATATTATTAGAAGCAAAGCAAATTGGACGTTTCGATTGAAATAAAGCAAAATGTCATGTTTCGAAATGGTAGAAGCAGTGTTTCGAATAGGCATATCAAAGTTTGGGGCTTCGAGTAACAGTTATGAGAATATATTCAAAGAAGCCTCGAAATGATAACAAGGCTGTGTCTAAGAAAAGCGTTTGAAACGAAGCAGTGCCAAAACATTTGAAATTCAAATGCAAGCGGGATGTTCGAAATTTGAAATATATGCGCTGGAGCATTCGAAGACGCGTGGAAGCAGGAGAGAGGCATTGCTCTGCATGTTCTGAACGTGGCAGAATCTTATAGCAAGACCATTATGGTCGAAGTAGTATAAATAGAAGTCTTAGCATTAGGATTTCGTGTGTCATATCTGTTGTACAAAAAACTCAGTAAACATTCAAAATACCACATGGCTAGGGAAACGAATGCACGAGCAATGTACGTATGATAACACCACATGTTTATGATTCAATGAAAACTCTTTATCATTTCCAGTACTTTCCTTTATCTTCATGTCAATACCATTTACAAGCTTTTGCATTTAAAATGTTTTCATTCGAAGTCTTTTTACTGATGCCTTACATTTAAATGCTTTCTTTCCATTTCAAATACTTTACATTTCAGAAACTGTTATACATTTCATGCCTTTATCTTCAAGTTTTTATCATTCGAACACCTTTTTTACTTAAAGTCATTTTACAGTTTTCTTGCATTTAAACGCTTTCTTCATATTTCGAATCTTTTACATTCCAGAGAATCTTTTACATTAACTGTTTTTATGCTTCGAAGTCATTTACTTGTCTTTTATGCAGTTTTTACATGTCTTTACAATTGACCTTTATTCATGCAATTTAGTTTCGCGCATATTTACTTGATCACACATTTGGATCTTTAATAGAGAAATCGAAATAAGTTAAACACCTACACAACATTTTAAATACCAACCATGAATACCAGTTCGATCATGAGAGTTACCCTAATGACCAACACATCCTAGGATCAATCTAGTCGATCCTGCGAGTTACCAGAGAAATTGAATAACAGTCAGTAAGATTATTCGATAGTTTGGAGGACTAGCGGTTGTTTACCAGAAATCACTGTAAACAAATTGGCACACCCGGTGGGACCAATCGTTGGCCATTACGGAATTTAGAACAGAAATAAAGATTTTTGAGACGTAACCATTGTAAGAATACTCTGAGTGTTAAGTTTTTTGTTTTATGAACCTTAGAAGTGGTAGAATAACCAATAGCAACCAACCCTTATCCAGAAGAAAACGTTTGAACAAGATGTCTAATTCTGACAATCAACAAGGGGAATAAAATGCCCCACATACAGCAGGCACTAATATGTCCGCTTCGATGGGAACATCTAATGCGATCCCTTCGAATGCACAGTCTGTTGCATCCTCTACCAGTAATATAGCCACTAATGGAATAAGTGGCATATCAACTAATAGTTCGATCCTAGGAAATACTGGAACCATTGGTTATCCTGGGGGATTCGTCCCACCATCAGGGACACAAACCCATTTCGCCACCCCACTAACTAGACCACCCGGTTTCGATGGTAATAGAACCAGAAACTCCTCTTATGGAATGCCAACATCTTTTATGGCAGGCTTACACAATTCTACATCGAATTCATCACCATAATTAGGGTCTGGGTCTGGGGCAAATCAGTTTATGACAAATAACCAAGGGTCAGTGGGTTATAGCGCAATGCCTATTTTAACCACAGAAAAACAGTTGGCTTTTAGGCAATTGATGGATGACAGTAACCATAATATGATAGGGGTGTTAGCACAAACTATGCAGGAAATATTTGCCCCAGTAGTACAAAATGTGACTGTGACAAACAGAGAAAACGCAGATAACATGAGTCGAATAGCAGATTTCTTTGCTCCCCCAGAGAGGCGTACGCAGAATCAGGTGGGGGTTCGAGCGAACGTACCTATTGTAGAATAACTTGCTAACGAACCAACCTATAGACCAGCCAGAGAGGAAGTTAATGTGGGGGCAAGGGCACAAAGGCTAGAAGCCCCAATGATCCAAGGCCCACAAAGGGAAATTATGGAACCAGGGGCAAGGTTCGAAAGGCTGGAAGTCCCAGAGTTTCGAGAAGAACAACCTAGGGGGGTTGTCATGGTGGGTCGAAATCAATATGCTGATGCAGTCGTTCATAGAATTCGAAACGATAACATATTGGCAGAAAATAATTTAACCACCATGATAGAGAGAATCATGGCCCAAAATGGCCTCAACACAGGAATTAGAAGGCCAAATTATGCTTCCCCTATATTAGATTACATAATGCACACTGACTTACCAAGGGGATACAAATTCCCTAAGTTTACAAAGTTTGTTGGGGATACCAATGAGTCAACAGTCGAGCATATAGCCAGATATCTAACCGAAGCGGGAGATATAGCCAATAATGAAGACCTCAGGATCAAATATTTCCCAAGTTCCCTGACTAAAAACGCCTTCACATGGTTCACCACTTTGCCTCCTGGGTCCATTGATACTTGGGCTCTTTTGGAGAGATTATTCCATGAACAGTTTTACATGGGACAATCAAAAATAAGTTTGAAGGAATTAGCCAGTGTCAAGAGAAAGTTCACTGAACCCATAGATGATTATCTGAATAGATTCAGGATTTTGAAATCCAGATGTTACACAGTAGTGCCTGAACATGAGTTAGTCGAAATGGTCGTTGGTGGCTTGGATTACTCTATTCGAAAGAAACTAGACACTCAATATTTGAGGGATATGGCTCAGTTAGCCGATAGGGTTCGACAGGTCGAAAGGCTAAAGGCCGAAAAGGCCAGAGTATTTAAAAATAACAAGAAGGAAAGGATCTCCTATGTTGGAACTGAGGAAGCAGAAGATTGTCCTGAATTCGAATTCGAAGAGGTCGAAATCGACCTCGCTGAATTGAAACAGGCACCACCTTACTCCTGCAAATTATTAGTTCCCACAAAAGGGAAAGAAATTTTTGAAAATGAGAAAAGTGACAAATTCCCAAAGAAGGTTTATACCTTCGATGTCACTAAATGTGACGAGATTTTTGATTTACTTGTCAAAGATGGCCAACTCATTGTGCCATCAAATGTCAAAATACCTCCTTTAGATCAAAGAAAGAAAAAAGGATTTTGCAAATATCATAGTTTCCTAGGCCACAAAACCTCACAGTGTTTTCTTTTCAGGGACCTAATTCAGAATGCAATTAAAGATGGCAGACTGAAGTTTGCTGATAAAGCAAAAATGAAAGTGGACGAAGATCCTTTGGACGTCGCAGACACCAATTACTCCGAGCCTGCATGCATTGGAGAGATTAACATGGTGGAAGCTGACCAAAGTGATGCCCCAATAGAAGAGAAAGATACTGAAAACGAAAGCTGGGTGATAGTCAAAGTCAATAAGGAGGTCACTGAAGACGTCCACAAGCAACCAGAGACTTCGATTGAAGCAGCACCTTTAGCTGTTGCAAAATAAATCCAGGCTACTGAAGGCCAGGAAAACCAAAACCAAGAATTAACACAGGTCACTGAAGGCCTGAGGCTGGAATTGGAGAAAGTCCAAATCACGAAGCCAACCTCCCCTCAGAAAGAAATATGGGACACTTTAGGGGAACCCAGTGGAAAATTTGACTATTTGGTCAAATATTCTGCCCCAGAGAGTTCAAAGGTCCACATTGAAGATATAAAACCCACAGGATGGGGAGATGATGAAGCTAAGGGGGAGGATGTTGAGGTAAACATGGTGGATATGGAGAGACCTCGCTCTGAGATGGAGGAGGTAGAAAGATACTTAGAAAAAGAGAAGTATAAAATGGAGGATAATCATGCTGGAGATGCTAGTCTCAAGGATTACCTCATGACGTGCCACAAGGGAGATACAGGAATGATACTATGCCCTAGGTGCAGCATCCTCTGCAATTAGAGAATCACTGCGAACTTCGAGAGGGTACAGAGGGCGCGGACTGGCAACAACTGGCGCCAGGATAACCAGCTATTTAGGTGTTATCCTAGGGCTGGAGAAAGTTTGCTGGAATTTGTGTTTCGCTGCTACAAAGGGGCAACCAAGTGCTTGATATGCCCAAGGTGTTCTGCTGTGTATGATCAAAGCATGGCCAGAGCCTTCGAAACAATTCCCTTCGCCCCTTGCTGGAACCATCAAGAAACTGTTCAGATGGGCCCACGTTTCGATAGCAAATACAAACAACGAATGCCTGATAGTCCTCATCCCAAAGTTGCTCGAAGAGTGACGTTCAAACTCCCTGCTGAAGTGCCAATAGACAGATGGCTGCAAGTCAGAAATGACAAAGGCAAAGACAGATGGAGAAACACCGAACGAAACGCACGCCATGCTATGACATACAGAAGGCAATTCAACATAGCGAAGAGGGAAGAGGTGAGATTAGAGAACTACAAAGGAAGGAACCCCATGTCGAGATCCCAGTGGCGAAGGCAACAGAGGATTAGAAAGGCTGAGAGGGAAGCTGTGGCAAATAAAGGGGCAACTTCAACAAAGAACCAAGGTGAATCTAGCACCAACAAACCCACACCAAAAAATCAAACTGAAGACAAACCCCCAGTTAATATGAGGCTTTTCTCTGAAGTACAACTAGATGAACCAAAGGAATACACTCCAGGCCCAGAAGAAGACGAAGATATGATAACGGATAACTTCGAATCAGAGGGGGAGTCTTCGTTCAACCTCAATTGCAACATGGTATCTGTGCTTCCCTGTGAATTTAGATAGGAAACTGAAATTGATGAATATGAGGAAGAAGATACCATAGACTTGATGAAGCATAGGCCTGTGTGCTACTATGTGATGGACAATGGGGCTGTCGAGGATGCTGCAATCAATTTGATACCTCACTTCATGCTGAAAAGGTTAGAAATACGCGAAGGGGACATCAAGCCCCACGATATGGTTCTATCCAACTTATGAAGGGAAAATGGGAAAAACACTGGGGGTGGTTCAATTGGACTTGACAATAGGCTCAAGCTGTAGGCCCACCATGTTCATGGTGATCTAAGCCAAGGCCAACTACAACTTGTTGCTGGGAAGGGAGTGGATCCATGGCGTAGGGGCAGTTCCTTCGTCAATGCACCAGCGATTAGTTCTATGGAGAGAAGATGGGATCGTGGAAAACATTGAAGCAGACCAGAGTTACTTCATGTCAACAGTCAATTTAGTTGACAAGAGGAATTATGACAAGCATCTGGCAAAGATTGCTCCTTGTGTCCCAAATTATGAAATCAACGAAACCAGAAACGCCCACTACTATATGACCCTTCGCCATGATGGCCTATACTGGGATAGAAGAATAATCAATGAAGACGAGGGAGTCGAAAGTACTATACAAAGACGGCCAGCAAGCTGGGACTTCGACAACCTTACTCATGACTGAGTCCTCCTTTTTTGAAAGGATTTCGGCCTATATGGCTGAGAACGAATCAAAGGCGGCCTTAGAGGCTGAGATGAATAAATTGGCTGTGAAGATGAACGAAATAAGTGGGGATGGCTCGAAAGGCTCACCCTTTAAAGAAATTGAGATAGATCAAAGGCTGGACGCCATCTATGATAAAGAACCCTTAGGCTTCGAAAGGGACCCCATAGACTCAGGTGCCAAAATGTTGGCACATGATCCACTCGAAGAAGTGAAATTAGGGGATGAAAACACGAAAAGAATAACCTACATAAGTGCAAAACTTAGCCCAGGCCTCAAGCAGGAAGTGATCGAAGTCCTCAAGAAAAACAAAGATTGCTTCGCATGGGATTATGACGAAATGCCTGGTTTAAAGAGGGAGTTAGTCGAACACAGACTTCGTATCAAAGAGGGCAAGAAGCCCATCAAACAAACTCCTAGAAGATTCGCACCAGCGGTTCTCACAAAGATTAAAGCTGAGATCGAAAGGTTGCTGCGTTGCAGATTCATCAGAACCACAAGGTATGTCGAATGGTTAGCAAATATAGTACATGTTATTAAGAAAAATGGTTCTTTGAGAATCTGCATAGATTTTAGGGATTTAAACACTGCAACCCCTAAGGATGAGTACTCTATGCCTGTGGCAGAAATGCTAATATACTCTGCTGTAGGGTTCGAATACTTAAGTATGTTAGATGGATACTCTGGGTATAATCAGATTTTTATTGCTGAAGAAGATGTTGCCAAGACAACATTTCGTTGCCCAGGAGCCTTAGGCACTTACGAATGGGTGGTGATGCCTTTTGGTTTAAAGAACGCTGGGGCAACTTATCAAAGGGCAATGAATTCGATTTTCCATGATTTCATTGAAACCTTTATGCAGGTGTATATTGATGATATAGTCATCAAATCTATATCTGCAGAAACACATTTGCATCATTTGAGCCAATCATTCGAACGAATGAGAAAACATGGCTTAAAGATGAATCCCCTTAAATGTGCATTTTTTGTGCAGGCTGGAGATTTCCTTGGTTTTGTGGTTCACAAGAAAGGGATTGAGATCAACCAGAACAAAACCAAAGCCATAATGGAGACGAAAGCACCTACGTCAAAAAGGGAGCTGCAATCTTTGCTAGGGAAGATTAACTTCCTCAGAAGGTTCATTTCAAATCTGAGCGGAAGAACCCAAGCTTTCTCTCTGTTGCTTCGTCTAAAGCAAGGCCAAGCCTTCGAATGGAACGAAGCCCATCAGGAGGCATTTGACAAGATAAAAAGATACCTCTCTCAGCCTCCCATCTTGTCTCCACCTTCATGGGGGAAGCCCATGAGATTGTACATATCTGCCTCTGAAGTTAGTATAGGTAGTATGTTAGCACAAGAAGATAGCAATGGTATCGAAAGAGCCATATACTATTTAAGTAGAGTATTGAATGATGCAGAGACCAGATATAGCAATTTAGAAAAGCTATGTCTCTGTTTGTATTTCTCTTGTATGAAACTCAAGTATTATATAAAGCCTGTTGATGTTTATGTTTCATCTCATTTCGATGTCATTAAACACATGCTTTCAAAACCAATAATGCATAGCAGAGTTGGTAAATGGGCTTTAGCCTTAATAGAATATTCTTTGACTTTCATGCCTTTAAAAGCTGTGAAAGGCCAAGTGATTTCTGATTTCATTGTGGACCATTCATTGGTTGAGCAGACTGTCATAAGTTACGTCGAAATGCAACCATGGAAATTATACTTTGATGGTTCGACCCACAGGAATGGAAGTGGTGTTGGAGTCCTTCTAATTTCTCCTGAAGGAATTCCAACAAAATTCAAGTATAAATTAGATGGTCCTCGTTGCTCGAGCAACGAAGCTGAGTACGAAGCGCTCATTGTTGGACTTGAAGCTTTGTTGGAATTGGGGGCAACTAGAGTCGAAATTAAAGAAGACTCAGAATTAGTGGTCAAGCAAATAACAAAGGAGTATAAATGCATAAAGGAAAACCTGATGATATACTTCGTCATAGTTAACAGGCTACTTAGGAAATTTGAATACATGGATATTCAACATATACCAAGAATAGAAAACCAAGAAGCAAATGACTTAGCACAGTTGGCTTCGGGTTATAAAGTTTCTTCCAGAAACTTTGAGGATGTAGTTGAATCAAGGGGTAGAGTTATGGCTACTAGATTCACACCATCAGATCTAGAAAGTATGAAATTGGGTTATGCTGAGAAACAGGGATTCGAAATATTAGCCATAAACACTTTATCAGATGCAGATTGGCCAAGTCCACTGGTGAGTTATTTAACAAACCCAACTCTGAATGTTGATAGGAAGATAAAATATAGAGCATTGTCATATGTCCTCATGGGAAATGAATTGTTCAAAAAGACCCAAGAAGGCGTATTACTGAAGTGCCTAGGAGAAAGTGAGGCATACTTAGCATTGTCAGAAGTCCACAATGGGGCATGTGGCGCACATCAAGCAGGTCATAAAATGAAATGGCTGTTATTTCAATATGGCATGTATTGGCCCAGCATGCTCAAAGATTGTATAGACTTTGCTAAAGGATGTGAGGAATGTCAGAAACATGCATGGATTCAAAATGCCCCTGCAAGTGAGTTGCATTCAATCATCAAACCATGGCCATTTAGAGGATGTGCATTGGATTTAATAGGAGAAATAAATCCTGCTTCGTCTAAAGGACATAAATATATCTTGGTAGGAATAGATTATTTTACCAAGTGGATCGAAGCAGTACCATTAATAGTTGCTGATCAAGAGGCTATTATTTAATTTATACAGAAACACATTATCTATAGGTTCGGATTGCCAGAGCGCATAACCACAGACCAAGGCTCTGTGTTTACTGGTAGAAAGATGCAAGAATTTGCCCAAGAAATGGGGTTTAGATTACTAACATCAACGCCATATTATGCTCAAGCAAATGGTCAGGTCGAAGCGGCTAATAAAGTGATAATAGGATTAATTAAGAAACATATTGGTAAAAAACCAAGGAACTGGCACAAAACTCTGGACCAAATACTATGGGCCTGTAGAACATCTCCTAAAGAAGCTACTAACACCACGCCTTTCCAACTCACATTTGGTCATTATGCAGTTCTGCCAGTAGAAATTCATCTACAATCAGTTCGAATTCAAAGACAAAACGAAATTCCAGCTGCATTATATTGGGAGATGATGATGAATGAGTTAGTGGAATTGGACGAAGTTAGATTACATGCATTGGAAATCTTGATGAGACAAAAAGAAAGAGTGGCCAGGACATATAACAAAAGTGTGAAAAGGAAAGCATTCATTATTAATGACTTAGTCTGGAAAGTCACATTACCCATGGACAAGAAAAATAAATCATTAGGTAAATGGTCACCTCATTGGGAAGGGCCTTTTCGAATAATAAAGGTATTCTCAAACAATGCATATGAAATCGAAGAGCTGATGGATGATAAACGTATCCTAAAGGTTAATGGGAAGTATTTAAAGAAATATAAGCCACGCCTGCAGGAGATTCAAATAGTAACAACGTAATCAAAATATCATAAAAATGCCAAAATGGCAATATGGGATGCCAAAATGGCGTTGTTCAAATATTACATATAAAAAACCAAATTTTAATCAAATGAACACTGAGATTTAGAAATAGGAATTATTCTTCAATCTGTTGAAGGTACTTCGAAAAGACTCAAGCCTTTGTTGAGCAAAACGTCTTGCTCCCTCTAAGGTAGCCACTTCTCCCTTGAGTTGTTCTGCAATTTCCATTTCTGCAAGCCCCTGGTTGAGAAGCTCTTCGAATTGGTTACCAGTAGTATTGGTTTCGTAGGCCAATTGTTGTTCTTGAGCCTCTTTAACCTTCTGTTGAAGTTCCTAAATTTTCCTTTCCCAGAGAAGGATGGACTCAGCTCGAGCCTCATAATCAATTTTTGCTTGCTTTAGATACATGGCTTGATCCTCAGCTTCTTGAGAGAGTTTCGAAGCATGCTCATAAGCAGCATCCATTGCAGTTCGTTTTTCTTGAACCTTTCTGGCAGCAAATTCATCTTGGAGAAGGTACCCAGTCACGTTGTCCAGCAAAGATTGAAGATCGAACAAGATAGAACTAACTGGCAAGGAGCAGGTAGCGAGGTTGACTTTTGTAAGCAACTCCTTCATAGTGTAGCAAGCTGTGCTATCTTGTTTGAGCACTTCGAACAAATACACATCTAGAATTGTTCTCCTGATCCTGTTAAGAAGTACAATTCTTTCATCTGTGGGCAGCGGATGGTTAGTCGAACTTGTGCCAGCCCTAGCAGGTGGAATATCCCTTTGAGCCAACTTCACCTTCATGTACCCAATAGGGTCATTTCGTCTCAGGAGAGCAAGCTCCTCGTCAGTCATTCGGGACAGAGACGGTTGAGGGAGTTCCACACGCAGGGGGGTCACGTCCATTTCGACTTCCATGGGTTTATTGTTCGCGTCACCATCCCCTTCATTCGTTTCGTGCTCATTATCTTCTTCATCGTCATCCAAATCCACCACTTCGATATCTTCGTTCTCGCCGCTATTTGCATTTGACTCTGTTCCAGCAGTCGAACCATCGTTGGCATCTTCCTCCTCAGACCCTTCTCCTGCAGATTCTTCGTTTCTTTGACCAGAATCAGCTTTCTCTCCTTCAGTGTGAGTGTCCTTTGGGTCCTCTTGAAGGGTTTCAAGAGGGGACTTTTGGAGAGAAGTTCTTTGTAAAGCCTCTGCAGATTCATGAAGCGTTGCTTCATTTGTTTCTTTTAGAGGAGGAGAAGTACTCTGATCATCTTGCTGCTCAGAAGCCCCATCCAGAACCGCCATATTGGAGGAACCTTTGTTCTGTACAAGGTTGCTGGAATCTCCTTGAGGAGAGGAGTTGATCGGAGCAGCAGCTTTTGATGGTGAGGTCGAAGTGGTAAGAGCTGGATTTAAAATATCCTGCAAGAAGCAAAAGAATATTAAAAGCATGCACCAAGGTAATGAGAAATTATTTTTTCAAAAGATTTAAAGTTCAATTTACCTGTGGACTCTCGGAAGAGAGGTTGCTAGCTATGCGTTCCAACATTACGTTGAAGGTCGAAGATGGAATTTTGGATTTAGGTGAGGGAGCAGCATCCCTGGAATCGAGTCCAGAGACACTAGTTGGTACAACACTTTTGGAAATTTCCTTCTTCTGCTTCTTCTTCGAAGCAGCTGGTAAATTCCCTCCAGCCTTGGGGTCTTCCCCAGTAGTGTTTGTTTTTCGCTTCTTTGGAGTGGTAGGCGGAAGTTTGTTGGTTTGAAAGGATTTAAACAAAGAGTTAGATGCAAATCATGAAACATTAGTGAATTCGAAACATCAAGGCTAAGTGATTACCTGTGGAGTTGGAGCACTGGCTATTACTGGTGTTGTTGTTGTTGTTGCAACAATTGTTATTGGTTCGTATAGAGTCACATTTTCAATAGTTTCGACAGAGGCTTGAGAGGCGCTCCCTTCTTTTGAATTTGAAGCAGCAGTCTTTATCTTGATGGCTGAAAATCGAAACAATTAAGATAAAAGTTAAAGATATAGAAAATGAGAAACGTTTGGGATTTTCCCAAGCATTCGCACCTGTGCCTTGATCAGATTTAATCGACATGGCAGAAAGGTCATAGCGAAGATGTCCTGGGAAATCGTGGAGCCAGTGTCGAGCCCATGTCACAGTCTCAGATGGCTTTGGTTTCTTTTGAAGATATTTGAACATTTCTTTGCAAGTGAACCACCAAGGGTATGGAGGAAACCAAGCCAGAGCCAGTTCTGAGGTAGGTAATCTAGGAAATTTAGGTGGGTGCATTTCGAATGCTAACCTATACCTATCCTCAGGTGACAACCCTGAAGGAAGTTTTAACTTAGAAACTTTTTCTTTGAATTTTTCCTTCAAGGTCTCAGCCGCTTGATGCACCGTGGATTCCAAGTGTGTGGGATCATAAGTAGTTTCGAAATAATTTTGAAAAGCCTTAATCTCTTTGGCATGAGTAAACATACCTTTCTTGGATGGTACCTGCACATCGAACGCATCAGTTAATTTCTGCTGAATAGTAAGAGTATCGAACATATAAGTCTGATAGAACTTTGTCCACCATTCCAGAAACCCCTTTGCTGTAAGGTGTGTAGGTTCGAAGGTTATTAGTTCAAAATGGGCGAAGCCTTGGTATTGTTCTTGCTGTAGTTTGGCTTCTCGTGCCTTGAAGGTTCGCCCAGAGGTGATGGCATTTTCCGTTTGAAATAGGGGTTCAGGAATTAGTTGGCACAAGCCAAACTGTCTCGAAACGAATTTGGGATGATAAGCAACAAGGAAAATTTGATTCTTAGAAGGAGTTATTCTTGAAGAGATTAGTCTGGGTAGCAAAAAGGCTCTCCATACATCTTGAATTTCTTTGCTTTTGACAGCTTCTGAGAGAGCCATGGTGAACCATGAAGGTCCATGAGCCCTTGAAGCAAAAGGCGCCATGGTCTCTTCGAACTTATGCCTCTTGGAGAATATCATGATATATTTTGAGAATAGAACTTTGAAGTCATCCTTATCATCGTTTGGGGTTAGTCTTCGCAGCCTAGTGCCTTCGATGATTCTATCCGCTATTTCAGGGTCTTGTTCAGCAATAGTATTGGCAGTTGATAGTGAATGTTCGCACATGGCATTTAGCCATAACTGAAGTAACCAGAAAGGGCCAACTAGCAGGATATTCTTGGAGGTGTGAGATTTTAGACTCGAAACAGCTGACCTTAGACTTTCATAAAGATCAACTAATAGCAGTTCACTTAAGCACACCCTCCGATTCTCATGCAAATCTCTAGCTAGAGGAATAAACCTACTGGCTACCTGTAGGGATCTGCTGCAAAAGACATACCTTGACAACCATAAGGTAAGGAAAGCAATGTGTTCCACATCCGACACACTGTCTCCTTCAGTGTGATAGTGGCTGATAAACTTTGAAAATCTTGCTAGCTTGACTTCGAAGTCGATAATACTCGGATGCTCTTCATTGTCAGGGATATATGTTTCTCCTATTGGTGATAGCCCAGTAATGGCCGCTATGTCAAAAAAGGTAGGGGTAATCATTCCACCAGGGAGATGGAAAGTATTGTAAGTACTGTCCCAGAAATATAGGGACGCGAATAACAATGGGTGGCTATAAGTAAAACCTGGTTTCGACAGTTTAATCAAGTTGTAGATACCTAATTCTTCCCATTGCTGGGATTTCCTAGCTTCTACCTTATTAAACCAGTTGTGATAGGCTGTGTCGGAGGTGGGGCAAGATCGAAACGGTTTGAAGTTACTCTTTACATAATCTAGCATGAAAGGGTCCTTAGGGGGAACGATTGGATTTTCTACGGTGGTTGAATCAGAAGACTCTATAGTCTTGGGGCTATCCATTTTATTAAACAGAGGTTTGAAATTATAGCAAACTGGAAAAAAATTTCTGGTGTCTTTTAAAATTTCAAAGACTGTAAGAGGGCTTATTAAAGCTAACCTCTTGCCAGCAGCGTTAGTAGGAATTAGTACCTGGGATGCATAAAGCATTTCTTTCTCTTTTGAGATCATCTGGGGAACAAGAACAGATTGACCTTGGTAGGTGCCAACCTTGCTTTCCATTGTGGTTCCTGTGGTCTTTCCTTTCTTTTTGGAAACCTTTTTTAGTTGAGATGAAGTTGAAGAAGACATTGTTGGAAGAATGTTGGAAGTTTAGGGTTTCGGTGAGAAAAGAGGAAGAAAAGATTCAGAGTGTGGGAAGAAAAAGAAAAGACTAAGTTGATGGGTTTTTATAATGTGGAAGTTTAAGCATCCACTGAGTAAGATTGTGATACGTGGTAGTCGTGGGTTGGTTTGAAAAGGAGGTGGCGTAAAGTTAATATTGGTAATAGGCGTGATTAAATATTAATCATTGTTTTGTAACTGCACCATGCTGTGAAATGGTTCAAGGCGGTTAAGGAATCTGAAAAGCGTTGTGATTGACGTGACTGGAGTCATATGCAATAAATGTTACGATGATTCGAAGGTCGCATCAAAATCTTGTGTATATGTTTAAAATAAGTATTTCTCAAAGGAATCGAAATACATATTTTAAAGGGGCATTTTGTTGGCTGAAGATTTTGATGATATTATTAGAAGCAAAGCAAATTGGACGTTTCAATTGAAATAAAGCAAAATGTCATGTTTCGAAATGGTAGAAGCAGTGTTTCGAATAGGCATATCAAAGTTTGGGGCTTCGAGTAACAGTTATGAGAATATATTCAAAGAAGCCTCAAAATGATAACAAGGCTGTGTCTAAGAAAAGCGTTTGAAATGAAGCAGTGCCAAAACATTTGAAATTCAAATGCAAGCGGGATGTTCGAAATTTGAAATATATGCGCTGGAGCATTCGAAGACGCGTGGAAGCAGGAGAGAGGCATTGCTCTGCATGTTCTGAAAGTGGAAGAATCTTATAGTAAGACCGTTATGGTCAAAGTAGTATAAATAGAAGTCTTAGCATTAGGATTTCATGTGTCATATCTGTTGTACAAAAAACTCAGTAAACATTCAAAATACCACATGGCTAGGGAAACGAATGCACGAGCAATATACGTATGATAACACCACATGTTTATGATTCAATGAAAACTCTTTATCATTTCCAATACTTTCCTTTATCTTCATGTCAATACCATTTACAAGCTTTTGCATTTAAAATGTTTTCATTCGAAGTCTTTTTACTGATGCCTTACATTTAAATGCTTTCTTTCCATTTCAAATACTTTACATTTCAGAAACTGTTATACATTTCATGCCTTTATCTTCAAGTTTTTATCATTCGAACACCTTTTTTACTTAAAGTCATTTTACAGTTTTCTTGCATTTAAACGCTTTCTTCATATTTCGAATCTTTTACATTCCAGAGAATCTTTTACATTAACTGTTTTTATGCTTCGAAGTCATTTACTTGTCTTTTATGCAGTTTTTACATGTCTTTACAATTGACCTTTATTCATGCAATTTAGTTTCGCGCACATTTACTTGATCACACCTTTGGATCTTTAATAGAGAAATCGAAATAAGTTAAACACCTACACAACATTTTAAATACCAACCATGAATACCAGTTCGATCATGAGAGTTACCCTAATGACCAACACATCCTAGGATCAATCTAGTCGATCCTGCGAGTCACTAGAGAAATTGAATAACAGTTAGTAAGATTATTCGATAGTTTGGAGGACTAGCGGTTGTTTACCAGAAATCACTGTAAACACACGCATAAAATAAATGAAAAGTAATCATATGTATGGCTTCAGGGCTATGAGTAGAGCATGTTTCATTCACAAACCTAAGCCTAACTCTTCCTAGATTGAGAGATAGAAGTTCATAGATTACCTGTTTCAGCTTGAATCGTGTACAGCAATGTGGCCACCTTCAATGGAGTTTGAGGATTTGTACAGCTTGTCTGAGGTCCAAGGAACCTTCTCCAACACCTAGCTTGCTTTGAATCTGCCTGTATCGAGCTATGGAAGTCAACCTGCATAGCTGAAAAGTGAAAATGGCAAACATGGTTAGGGGTGTTACAGTCTGTATCTAGGGCTTGGGATAGTTTGTGTGGATGATATAGAATGTGTTTGGACAGGCTTGAGCAAAAACGCACGAATGGATATGGTTATGGAGGTCAAGTTGCAGAACTTGCCCTGTTTTGCAACAAAACAGGGATTCTGAGTATGAGCAGGTCTTAGGGATGGATGAGCTGTGCTTTAGGCTTGTTTTGGTGTATGAAAAGTGTCTACAAAGTTTGCTCGAGCTTCTGTTTGCAGGAAGTGAGAGTTGGATATCTTTTGCCAAGTTTCTTCTAAAGTAAGCAAAGATAGTCAAGTTGGGTTATAGGCCAATACAGGTCCCTCAAGCATGCTGCAACACTCTCTCTTGATCAGTGGGATTTGTCTACAAACTTGTGCCTCAAAGATTTGGCTTGTACTTCTTGGATTTGGTTTTTGACATAAAGCATTACTTTACAAAAATGGCAAAATTGCTTTTTCTAATTATGGATTAATCTTGCATGTAATGACCAAATGAACAAAATAAGACTTGAACACAAAGGTTAAGTATTTAATTATTGAGTATGAAGAGGTTTAGAGGCCTGCAAACCATCACAAATCCTGCTGACTTGAAAATGCCAATGTTATGAACAAGCTTTGGTCATGAACAAAAGTGAATTTTGCCCAACTTTGAAAATTCGATTCTCCCTAACCACAAGGGTGTTTGATGAGTTCTTGGACAATTTGGAAAGCTTGGAATGTGTACTACAATCCATCTTTGTAATGAAAGTTGAAATTCTAAGTGGAACCATGTGAAAAGTGGCCATGAAGTTGGACAAATATCCTGCCTAGAATAGGTCAAAAATTTTCTAAGTTAAGAATGTTTTGCACCCTTGTTCCAAAAATCATAACTTGAGCTACAAGCTTACTTTGAGAAAACTTTATGTATCAAAGTTGTAGATTTTGCAATGGACTACAACTTTCATGTTTTGAGTTTTGTTTAAATCCATTTTCATCTTGGTGAAAAAATGGGACAAAGTTAGGGAAAAATAAGGGAATTTCATAACTTAGAAAATTTCTAAGTTATGAAATTTCTTCATTTTAAACCCTAATTTGTAATTTTGGGTTTCTTGATGAACAAGTTTCATAATTTGACATGTCTTGATGAAAAATGAATCTTGGCACTTGATTTTGACCAAAAAGTCAAAGTTTGACTTTTCAGTATACAGTCAAATTTTGATCAGTTGACTGGAAAATTCATCTGTCAATCCTGTGCATTTGAGATATTTTGAACTTGTTGAATGAATCAAGACAATACCATTGAGTCCTTGAGTCCTTAATTGAGCTTGGTTTGCCATTGGTTAGGTCAAACAGTCAAAAATTGCCTTTGTGCAGTCAAAACCCTAAAAATGACCATTTTGCCCTTTTGGTGATCTGATCACTTTTCTTGTGGAATTGTGATCCAAACTTGACCAAATGGTTCATATGAGTTCATTATGTTGATGTGGGTCAAACTTCATGAGGTTTGACTATCAATTGGCCACATTTGACTTTTTCCCCAATACAGTTGATTTCTAGGTCAACTGTTCAATTGACTGGGCAAAGATTGGAATCAAGACTTGAAACTTGGCATGGATAAACTTGTGAGTCCAACATGAAGCATGAAAGTCACTTTGGGCCTTTTAGGTCAAAACATCTTTGTGCAAACTCAAACCCTAATTTGGGTCAACAGTGCAAGGAGGAGTCTTGAGCAGAGCAAACCCTAATTTGATCTTGAACTCCAAGGGTCTTATGGTGAGAAAAATGTTGATGAAATGAGAGGGAAAATTTTGGGATACAACAGTTGTCCCTGTTCAATCTTCTTGCACCTGAAGATAGATTGGCAAGTTTGCCTTTCGCGTCTCGAAGGTAAAAGGAGATTCGACACTAGAGTGCCCTTAAATTTGCACTCGTCAAAACAATGGATGCTGGAATGGGCTTAGAGATGCCATTTGGAGATGGGCTTAAAGATGCCATCTGGAGGGGTGACAGAATCTTGTCGGGGATGGGCTTAAAGATGCCATCTGGAATGCATGTTGTAGGTGAAAGCAATGAGTATCAGAAAGGTGTCCATGTTTTGGAACATCTCTGAACTGGGGGTCTGAATAAGCAATAGATTGACATCCGTATTTGGAGAATCCGTAAACTATTTTCAAAAGTTTTGAAGAATATGAACAAGCGATAGGTTAACATCCGTGTCTGGAGAACTTGTAAACTGTTTTCAGAAGTCTTGAAGTTGAATAAGCAATAGAGCAGCATCCATGTTGGGAAACGTCTGTAAACTGTTTTCAAAAGTTGGATCTTATTAATCTTATCCTGAAAAGGGTAAAATATTAGCTGAAACACAAAGTTATGTTGCATGAAATGTATGATGCAATATATGTTATATCAATGTTTATGATATGAATGTAATGAATGCGCATGTAAGCTGATGAGCTGTCTTGCTGGGGATAGATGAATCCTGGATAATGAAATCTTTGACTGCTGTCGGGGGAAAGTAAATCCTTGACTGCTGCAGGGGATTGCAAGAATCTTTTGATCGTTGAAAATGAGAAGTCCTGGGACCGCTGTTGGGGAATCAGGAGCTTGGATTGTAAACCACTTTGAGAATGAGAATCTTCATCCTGTTGGGAATACCAGGAACTCAGGTTATCTACCACGATGAGAATGAGAATCTTCATTCTGTTGGGAATATCGAGAATTTAGGTTGTTTGCCACTTTGAGAATGAGAATCTTCATTCTGTTGGGAATATCAGGAGGTTAGGTGTATGCCAAACTACTGGGGTTTCAAGAATGAGAGTCTTCATTCTGTTAACGGTTAGAAATTGGGAGTATACCAATCTTCTGAGGTTTTAAGGATGAGAATCTTTATTCTGTTAACGGTTAGAAATTGGGAGTATACCAATCTTCTGAGGTTTTAAGGATGAGAATCTTCATTCTGTTAACGGTTAGAAATTGGGAGTATACCAATCTTCTGAGGTTTTAAGGATGAGAATCTTCATTTTGTTAACGGTTAGAAATTGGGAGTATACCAATCTTCTGAGGTTTTAAGGATGAGAATCTTCATTCTGTTAACGGTTAGAAATTGGGAGTATACCAATCTTCTGAGGTTTTAAGGATGAGAATCTTCATTCTTGAGAGAAACAGATTTTAGGAGCTTCAGTTGTCCGTTATTCTGTCGGTGGTTATAATTTCCAACAGGTGATGAGGGAAATTTGGATGATGATTGTAACTTCTAGCAGGTGATGAAGGAAATTTTGAACGACCTTTCAGCTTGAAATGTAGTTTTGCTTTGGAGAATAAATCCTTGACAAATGTTGGGGAAATAAACCCATAACCGAAGCTGGGGCTTGACAATCCTTTGATTACTGAGGGTGAGAAGCTCTTGTTGACCACTGATTGCTTGGGAATAAAATCTTTAGTTGTTTGAGGGATCTTAGGACCACTGCTGGGGATAGAAAATCCTTGGTGACCTGTGGGAAATGAGAATTCTGAAGATCTCTACTGGGGAGTCCAGAACCTGGGAGCCTCATGCTAGAGGGGTAAGATTGAGAATCTTCAATCTGATGGGAAGTATCTTTGTGGGGAGACTATTCACTAATCTGGTTCCGCCGGGGATTGATAGTTGGAAGTTTTAGCTCCGCTGGGGTTTAACAGCTTTGACTTCACCGGGGATAGTATTTTCAGATTTTAAGACTCCATTGGGGATACTGAAACTTAACTCTGTGGGGAATTGAGTTCTGGAAGGCTCTCTGGCTGAGGAAATCAGTTTTGAGAAAGATTTTTCTGCTGAGGATCCTGAAGTTTAACTCTGTTTGGGGAATTAAGTTCTGGATTTTGACTTTGTTGAGGAATTTGGAGTTTAATTCCGTTTGGGGAATTAAGTTCTGGATTTTGACTTTATTGAGGAATTTGGAGTTTAATTCCACTGGGGATTCCTTCTGAAAGGGCAACAAGATACCTATCCGTACCTTCAACCTATCAGCAATCATCTTTCTTGATTTGTAGGGAAATGATTATGTTCAAATGCATATGCCTATTTAACAAAACATTGGACGTTTCTCAAATAAAACATAAGTGTAGAAAAGCAAAAGGAAGACAAAGCAAATTTCTGTATTTGGAAAAGTATTTGTATTAACTTTTTATGAGTATCTTCGTACAAAGGAGACAGCCATCCTAGTAAGAGGATGTTGTCGTAAAGAATTGAAAATTTTATACAAAAGAAAGATGGCTATGTGCAACAATTCTATGGGATCCCATTCTGTTATAGCCTTCACAACTCTGAATATCTTGTCCATTCAAATGCTTCGTCCGCCGATGACTGGATTGATCAGAAGCTCGGAGCTTGTTGATGAAGAGATTTTTCTTTAAAGTGATCCGACGAGACATAGTCATACGCTTTAATTCCCTAACTTTTGCCTGGATCGCCCTTTCGGGTTTTCAATCCACCGGGAAACCCCTTTTTGCCCAAGCCGCCCTTTCGGGTTTTCGACTTGCCGGGTGTACAATTTTTTTTTGTTTTATCCCTAATTTTTGCATGAACCGCCCTTTCGGGTTTTCGGTTCACCGGGATGCCCATTTTTGCCCAAGCCGCCCTTTCGGGTTTTTGACTTGTCGGGTCGTTTTATGCGTAGTATCTTTTGACTATGTCTGCGTTCGCAGGGTGCGGCAAATCGTCGCCGTCCATGGTGGTCAGAATCATTGCACCACCAGAAAATATGCTCTTGATTACAAATGGTCCTTCGTAAGTAGGAGTCCATTTGCCCCTGGGATCACTTTGTGGAAAAATAATCCGCTTGATTACGAGATCTCCGACTTGATATACTTGACGTCTGACTTTCTTGTTGAAAGCCTTGATCATCCGCTTTTGGTACGTCTGACCATGGCAAATAGCAGTGAGTCGCTTCTCGTCGATCAAATTGAGTTGATTAAGTCGGGTCTGAATCCAATCGTCTTCATTCAAACCAGGGTCCTTCATAATCCTTAAAGAAGGGATTTGAACTTCCATGGGTAGGACAGCTTCCATGCCATATACTAAAGAAAATGGGGTTGCCCCTGTTAAAGTACGTGCCGTGGTACGGTATCCATGCAGAGCAAACGGTAACATCTCATTCCAGTCCTTGTAGGTGACTGTCATTTTCTGAATGATCTTCTTGATGTTTTTGTTCGCAGCTTCAACAACACCGTTCATCTTCGGCCGATAGGGAGATGAATTGTGATGATAAATCTTGAACTGTTCGCATAGAGCGATGATCATAGTATTATTCAGATTTGTACCGTTGTCTGTGATGATCCTGTCGGGGACACCATACCGGCATATGAGGTTTTGCTTGATGAAGCGGGAAACCACATTTTTTGTAACAGAGGCGAAGGAAGCTGCTTCGACCCACTTCGTGAAATAGTCAATGGCGACCAGGATGAAACGATGTCTGTTGGACGCCGTGGGCTTGATCTCTCCAATCATGTCAATGCCCCACATTGCGAATGGCCAAGGAGTTGTCAGAACGTTGAGAGGAACAGGAGGAATATGAATCTTGTCAGCGTAGACTTGAAATTTGTGGCAAGTACGGGAATGCTGATGGCAATCAGCTTCCATGGTAGACCAGTAATAGCCTTCCCTTAGAATCTTTTTAGCCATTGTATGCCCGCTCAAGTGGGTGCCAAATGTGCCACTGTGTATCTCGGTCATGATCAACTCTGCTTCAGCTTTGTCTACACATCGGAGTAAAACACAATCATGGTTGCGTTTGTAAAGGATGTCGTTGCTCAGGAAGAACTTGGCAGCAAATCTCCTTAGGAACTTCTTGTCATTTACGGAAGCTCCTTCGGGGTATTCTCTAGTCTGGAGATACCTTTTGATTTCATGGAACCAGGGTTGTTCCACTACTTCTTCGGTATTAATCTCATGACAATGCGCAGGTTCATCCATTCGCTCGATGGTGATTTGGGGGGCCTCGTTATCCCAGTTGAGTTTAAACATGGAAGACATTGTTGCCAGAGCATCTGCTAGCTGATTTTCTTCTCGCGGGAAATGCTCGAAGGTGATTTGCTCGAAATGAGGCAACAATGTCAGGACATGTTCTTTGTATGGGATAAGATTAGGATGTTTGGTGTCCCACTCTCCTTTGATTTGACTTATAACCAAATCCGAGTCCCCAAATACGATCAAAGATTTGATCCCCAAGTCTATAGCAGCCTTGAGACCAAAGATGCAAGCTTCATATTCAGCCATGTTGTTGGTACAACTGAAGCAAAGTCGGGCCGTGAAAGGTGTGTGGCAACCTTCCGGGGAAATGAGTACCGCACCGATACCGTTTCCAAGTGCATTTGAAGCACCATCAAAGTACAGGGTCCATCGGGATCCTTTTTCAGGTCCGTCATACGGTCCGTTACCTTCAATTTTGTCCAATGTCATGATGTCCTCGTCTGGGAAGTCGAATCTCATGGGTTGATAATCTTCGATAGCTTGATGAGCTAGATGGTCAGCTAGTACACTCCCTTTTATAGCTTTTTGGGTAGTATACTGGATGTCATACTCAGTTAGGATCATTTTCCATCTAGCTATTCTTCCAGATAAAGCAGGCTTTTCGAAGATATATTTGATAGGATCCATTTTGGAAATCAACAAAGTGGTATGAGTAAGCATATACTGCCTTAGTCGGCGAGCAGCCCATACCAAAGCGCAACAAGTTTTCTCGAGCAGTGAGTAGCGAGTCTCACAGTCGGTAAACTTTTTGCTAAGGTAATAAATAGCATGCTCTTTTCGACCAGACTCGTCATGTTGGCCCAAAACACACCCCATTGAGTTATCCAAGACGGTCAGATACATGATCAACTGTCTTCCTTCGATGGGTGGCATCAGAATAGGAGGTTCTAGCAAATACTCCTTGATCTTATCAAAAGCAGCTTGGCAATCGTCGTTCCATTCGACTACCTGATCTTTCTTCAATAGTTTGAAAATTGGCTCACAGGTAGACGTCAGATGAGAGATGAATCTGGCAATATAGTTCAAGCGCCCCAAGAACCCTCTAACCTCCTTTTCAGTACGGGGAGCAGGCATTTCTTGTATTGCTTTCACTTTTGCTGGATCGACCTCAATGCCCTTGTTGCTGACAATAAATCCTAGAAGTTTACCAGACCTAACTCCAAAAGTGCACTTACTTGGATTCAGCCTGAGTTTGTACTCCTTCAACCTGGCAAACAGCTTTTGCAGATGTTCAAGGTGTTCCTCCTCTGTTTGTGATCGAGCTATCATGTCGTCTACGTAAACTTCGATCTCATGATGTATCATATCATGAAACAAAGCTACCATGGCGCGTTGATAAGTTGCCCCTGCGTTCTTTAGTCCGAACGGCATCACCTTGTAGCAGAAGGTACCCCATTGTGTAACAAAGGTTGTTTTCTCCATGTCCTCGGGGGCCATTTTGATCTGGTTGTAGCCCGAGAATCTATCCATGAAGGAAAACACCTTGTGCTGAGCTGTGTTGTCAATCAAAATGTCGATATGCGGTAGCGGAAAATCATCTTTAGGGCTAGCCCTGTTCAAATCCCGGTAGTCCACACACATTCTGACCTTGCCGTCTTTTTTAGGTACTGGCAGAATGTTAGCAACCCATTGTGGATAGGATGTAACATCCAGAAAGCCAGTGTTGAATTGCTTCATTACTCTGCTTTAATCTTTTCAGACATGTCGGGCCTCATTCGGCAGACTTTTTGCTTGATCGGTGGACAATCCTCTCTTGTAGGGAGACGGTGAACCACGATATCTGTGTCTAAACCCGGCATGTCTTCATAAGACCAGGCGAAGATTCCAACGTATTCATTCAACAGCTGTATTAGACGCCCCTTGACACTTGGTTCCAGATTGGCACCCACTTGTACTTCCTTCCTGTCTTCCTCGGTTCCTAAGTTGACTGTTTCCAACAACTCTTCATGAGGTAAGATGGCCCTCTCTTCTTGTTGTAGAAGTCTGGCTAGCTCTCCTGGTACTTCACAATCTTCGTCATCTTCATACTCAGCCTGATTGACCAATCTTCAAAGTTATTGAAGGACATAGCAGAATAGTCACCCATAGAATCCAGGGTGGATGGGTACCTGCATTTGTGAGTGTGGGTGTGTGTAAGGGATAACCATCCTTAAACAAACAAAAATGCAAAAGGAAAGAAAATGAACACAGCAGTTTATAAATGAAAAACGTCCAATGATTCATTAAACATGGCATATGAATATGAAGAGAATCAAAACCCTTACAAATGGACCTACATACCCCGGGAAAGGCATGAGGTGAAAAAGTAGTGTGCAAATTGTTTAAGAGTAATTATTACAGACCAACAGAAAATGTTCAAAAGATAAATTACTGATTGATGAAAGTAATGGGAACGAAGTCTTTCGCCTCCCAGTTGTGCAGTCCCCCTTCAATGGTTGGGAAGATCCAATTTTCAACATTACCCTCTTCGTCTTCGTCTTCCAAAGCATTGATTCCATGAGGAGAAATCTTGATAGGTGTCCTTTCAATTTTTGAGCGACACATAGCTTTTTGCCCCGCAGTGGTAAATCCCAACCCAAACTTGTCTGTCTTGTGGGGAAAATCAGGCAACTGACCCCATGTTGAGCTCTTCCCTTCCTTCATTGCAACCTTTGCGCTTTCAGAGATGCCATCTTGGCCACCTGCTTGGGTTCCTCAGCTACTGCCTTTGCTACAACAACCTCGGGAGAAATTTCCTCGAAGTGTTGGAACGGTGTTTCAATGAATTCGCCCTCCACCTCTACATACCGAAAGGAGTTCAGGTGACTGATCATATATTCCTCTTCACCGTGTACAATTATGATCTTTCCTTTGACAGGGTATTTCAGCATCTGATGTAGGGAGGAAGTGACTGCCCCAACATTATGTATCCATGGTCTCCCTAGCAAGCAAGAGTATGACGGACGGATGTCCATCACATAGAAAGTTGAGTGGAATACTTCAGTGCCCACCTTGATGGGAATGTCGACCTCCCCATGCACCATTCTTTTATACCCGTCAAAGGCCCTGATTATGATATTACTTGGTTTCAGCTCCAAGCCTTCACAATCTAATCGATCCAGAGCTTTCTTAGGCAGAACGTTCAGAGAAGAACCAGTGTCGACCAAAACATGGGCTAGAGTAGTTCCTCGGCATTCTACTGACACATGCAATGCGTCATTGTGCTTTCTTCCTTTCGGAGTCAAGTCAGCATCAGAGAAACCTAGGCCGTTGTCTGCGGTAAGGCTGGCTACACAATCCTGGAATTGATCGACTGAGCTTTCCTGGGGCACATGGGCTGTCTTCAAAAAGCTTATCAAAGCTTTGGCATGAGCCTTTGAACAAAGCAGCAAAGCTAGCATGGATATCTTCGATGGGGTTTGCCCCAGTTACTCCACCACGTCATAATCACTCTTCTTAATTATTTTCAGAATCTCCTCCATTTCTTTCTTAGAGGTTTCGGGGATGACCAATGGCTGAGCCCTCGTCCTGACGAGCTCATCTTGGATCCCTTTCCCTTTATCAGCAGAAGTAGGAGGGACAACCACAGGAATAACAGGTTCTTCAATCAACGGAGTTCTTGCAGAAAGTTTTATCGGTGCATGAGTAACCTTGGCAGCAGCTGAGGGTCCAAAGATTGCCTTTGGAGGGGCAATCTCTGGAGAGAAAATTCTCCCACTTCGGGTAATCTTGCTCGTACCGGCGATGTTTCCAATGTAGGCACTTTCTTCGTCAGAGCTCTCTTAAGTTATCTCAATTTGTTTCACACCATGGTAGTAGATTTCTCCACCATAATTCCATGGTATTGATTTGTCAGATTTGTAGGGGACAGGCCCAGGCATGGTTATTTTCAGAGGAACAAACTTCGTAGCAGATGTAATCTAAACAGGCTTTTTAGGGACCTTGGAAAGATTGGTGGAAATGGTGATTATTGAAACATCTTCGATAGGAGTCAGAATAGCAGGAATCTTTTAGAAAAGAATTTGTTGGCAGTCCATTAGGCCTTGGATGCCTATCTTCAGCAATGGACAGTCGATTGGTAGGGAGGAACAACAGTAGTAGTCTTCTTTACATCCTGGGAAAATCCCAGCCTTCAATAGATTCAACTTGATTGTCAACAGTGGGGTCATAAGATCATCAATAACAGAAACATACAGATCTTCTTCAATAGCATGAACATGATGGCCATGCTTTGGCATCGGAGCGGATATCACATTCGGATTCTCGTTTGCGTCGAACTCAACCTCTTTTGCGTCTATCAAGTCTTGAATTTTATTCTTTAGCGCCCAACAATTGTTGGTATCATGTCCGGCGCTGTTAGAATGATATGCACATTTAGCATTGGCATGATAGTATGGAGATGTGGTGTTAGGGTTTTTCGGTGCCTCCTTTAAACCAGTCAGATTCAACTTCAACAAATGGGGAAGGACTTATGCAGGTGCCATATTGATGCGGGTGAACTGTCGCGGTGTCCGTTCTACCCGTTGCTGGTTAGGTCTAGACTGATTGGTACGAGGCTGATCATTTGACGAATTTTGTATCATTACGGCCCCTACAGTCGGTCAGCGCTCAGTTCTTCCCGATCCTTTCTGAGAGTACACAACAGCTGCCTCCTTCTTGGCCGGAAATGGCTTTTTAACAGTTGTAGATGCAGAGGCATCCCTTTGAATCTTCCCATTCTTAATACCAGCTTCCACCCATTCGCTAGTCAGAATCAATTCAGTAAACCCTGCGGAAGAGCTCCCGATCAAATGGTTGAAGAAAGGGCCAGATAGGGTCCCCAAGAACATATCAACTAGTTCCCTATCTGAAAGAGGTGGCTGCACTCTTCCGACCAAGTCGCGCCATTTCTGGGCGTATTCTTTGAATCCCTCATTTGAGGCCATCCCCATACTTTGTAGCTGGGTACGGGTTGGCACCAAGTCAGTGTTATATTGATACTGGCGATAAAAGGCAGCTGCCAAGTCTTCCCAGTTATGCACTTCTGACCTCTCAAGCTGATAAAACCAGTCTAGTTGTGTACCCGACAGGCTATCCTGAAAAAAGTGTACCCAAAGATTTATGTCGGATGTATGAGGTTGAATTCTTCTGACATATGACCTCAGGTGCATCTTCGGGCAAGACAGCCCGTCATATTTTGCAAAAACTGGCACCTTAAACTTTGGAGGGATCACAATCCCAACAATCAATCCCAATTCTTCGAAATCTAACCCGGGAACCCTTTGTAGCTCCATAGCTGCCAGTCTATCCTCCAAGTTTTTGTATTTTTCGTCCGCTGACGGGTATTGCTGCTCTGAGTAGTCTTCATCTTCCTCAACCTCTTCCTCTTCAGCCTCAGACTCAGAAGGTAGTGCAGCTCCTTTTCCTTTACCGGTTCCCTCATCAGATGTGGAGGGAAATTCAAGAACCCTTCTAGCTTCATTCTCAAATCTTATTCCCAGTGTAGCTACGCCAACTCTTTTCTTCTTCTTTTTCACTTTTTCTTGCTCTTTGTTCCCCAACAGTGCTTTTAGATCCTCCTGACTCTTTGCCAAGGTCATTAGGAGCTGTTGAAACTGCGAGTTTTGTGACTGCAGATCTTTGACCGTCTGTTCAAGATCCATCTTACTGAAATAAACAGTAGAAAGATAAGGAAACCTGGTGTGAAGACCTGCTTATGCATATGATGAATGATATGTTTATTCATGCAATGCATTCAAGGATTTGGAAATTCAAAATTGTTGCAGACAAAAAGATCACACGTCATATTAATAAGAAGAAATTTTGTCAGTACATAAATGCCCCATGGGCCAAATATTACAAAAACTTCTTAAGGTAAAAAGACGTTGCGCATCCTCTTTGGTGCGATGTAAGTGTTGAGGGTTTCCTCCTCGTGAAGTCGGAGGGTTAGCTCCAAAACCTTCTTCTCACTGGCGTAGAAGCTGGCTTCAAAAGTATTTCGTTCCTCCTTGTGTTGGATCCAACTCTTCTGCATCTCCTCCCATGATGTTGGCATGTCAGGATATAGGATGGTGTAGGGAACCTCTCCTTCCTTAACAGGCTCTTTGATCAAAGGGAGAATATTAGGGTAAGGCATCATAAGACTCTGGGCTCGGGTCCTTACCCACTTGAGATAAGGCTCAAGAGGGATGGAGTTCTTGTGCCCTAGTGTCTTGCTATCTACCTTGTTAGGCATCCTCCAAGCTCTGATGAATCTTTGGCGAAGTCCTTGCGCATCGTTGTCGAAGTCAAAAACTAGGTCAGGGATCAACATGTCATGAGGGCCATCCCTCCGTGCATATCCAAATTATCTCAAAGCTAGACAAGGGTTGTAGGTAATGCCTCCCCTAATGCCAAGTAATGGAACATTGGGGAACTCACCACAACGATCGACGATGATGACATTTTCTCTGGACCGAGAACACCAATGTACATCAGAGTGTGTGAGGGTCATCAACCGTTGTGACCACCTTAAGCCTTGGTCATTCTTCAAAACAGATTGTGGAAGGTGCGAAATAAACCACCTTGCAAGGAGAGGAGTACAGCACATGAGAACACCTCTCTTCCTCATTTTTCGTGTGTAAAATGAGTGGAGGACGTCCCCAAGCAATGTAGGTATGGGATTCCTTGACATGAAAATCTTGACAACATTGACATCTATAAGTTGGTCAGGATTTGGGAACAAGACCAAACCATAAATGAGGAGTGCCACAATTTCTTCAAAGGCTTGCAGATCCAAGGAATTCCAACACTCTTGTGCCTTCTCAAACAAGAATTTTGCCAAGAAGCCTTTGACACCACTTCTAGTCTCCCAATGCCCCTTGATGTCAGATGGTTGTAAGTGTAGTGCTTGAGCAACATCTTCAGGATTTGGTTCTTTTTCCGTACCGTTGTAGGGTAGTTGATTAAGAATAGGAATTCTTAGGAGTTGAGAAAATTCCTCTAAAGTAGGAACCAATTGATAGTCGGGGAATGTGAAACAGTGGTGAAGGGGGTCAAAGAATTGGAACAACACTTTCACCATGTCTTCTTCAATGTTGGTGTTGACTAGGCTGAGCAGTCTACCATGTATTTCACTGAAGAGAGAGCTTTCTGGAATTCTGGATGTAAGCTCCTTGAGTTGAGGAGGGATTCTCACAAGGTTGACTTGGATAGTTTTCCTGCGAAGAATTTCTATGACCTACAAAACAAGAACAAAGATGAAGATCCAAACCCTTGAAATGGTTAGTGGGTGCATATGATGCTTTATGATGTTCATGATGTATGCATAAACATATGTACAAGCAAGTCACACAAAACCCTAGTTTCAGGCTTGCATTAGGTTTCATAGGTAAGTACCCTCTTGAGTGTAGTTGGCTTAAAAACCTGTCCTATAAATAGTAACGGGGTTCTAAGGAGCTCAATATCATTGGATTGCTTTCTATGTTCATTGTTTTGGTTTAGCCACTTAACTAGCGACCAAAATATTCCAAGAAAACAACCCTCAATGAGTGTAGTATCGAGTATCTACCAACTTCGGACTACACCAAAGCCGGTCATCTCCCTCCCCTTAATAAAAGGCCAAGATGGTCAACTAAGGTTCTAGGTCATTAGTGCTTAGTGACATCACTCAGCGGCCCCGTACTCTCCTTGATTGAACTCAAGGGTTACCGGTACTCACAAATATGTCGCACTAATATAGATATTGCTTCAACCATGTCGGTATACCCCGCACAGTTTCCATAATGTATTGCTACCTATGAATGTTTTCCCAAATCCGGGTGTAGGATTTCAAGCCCAAACAAGAGAACCAAAATGTAAATCAAACAAAGCAAACAATTAGTCATGCAAAAGGGTGATCTAGGCCCTAAGGTTACTCCACTTTTAAAACAAATCCCCAGCAGAGTCGTCGGTTCTGTGATACGGTGGGAGAACTGACTTGAGGTTTTGCGTTTATGTTCGCAAATGTTTCGGTTTAGCAAGAGTCGCCACCGACTTTTTATTTTATCCTAAGGAAAGGTTAAAAAGCACAGCAAAAACCTTTGAGATGTTTTCTTGGGTTCGGGGAGTAGATTATAGAAAGGGAAGGTATTAGCACCCTTTCTATCCATGGTTATCCATGGGCTCTTAGTTACTTGCTTAGATAACTTGCCTTTGCTTTTCAATTGTTTGAAATGGTGCTTTGTGTGTGTGGTTTTGAAAATGTTTTGAAAAAGATGCCTTTGTCTTGGCAACCCTTGTAACAATTCTTTACTCGAATGTTTTACAAAAGGTGTTTGTCTTTTTGAAAAGATGTTTCATGGTTTTGAAAGTTGTTTTTGAAAGTTGTGTTGTGAAGTGTGTTTTGAAAAACGACAAGGATTTGTTTTTGCAAGTTTGATCAAGTAACTAAGAGTTGTCTACCCCTAAATTTATTCAAATATTTTTCCTATGTTTTAACCCTTTTAACAGTATTGTTCCACCATTGTATTTGGTGGACAATCTTGTGTTAGGATGTTAACGGGACGGGCGCGGGTCATCGTTTAGACCATGAATGCAATAGTGCCAAGTGTCTTTGGCAATTTTCCTTTAAGGGACTTGATCATTTTTAGGCAACTTGAGAAAGCGTCATCGAGGGACTATGATCATTTGATTTGTTTTGTTTTGCCAAAGAAACTCAACATGCAAGCATGGCCCATTTTTTAAGGCAACAAGTGGAGTAACCCTAAGGGTGCAAGTGTGATTGGTGTTGTCCATTTTCATGCTTTTTGTCTTTGAATTAGGTCAAGCTATTTGTTATTTGATTTTCGCATACAAACCATAGGTCTATCATGGCATAATTAGAAAGCTTTTAAATGCTAAATTTTAAAGTCCTAGATTATTACAACATGATTATGGGGATGGGGGTACAAATGTTTGAATGGGGGATATTTAGCAAGAAATTTAAATCTAAACTATTACATCCATATTGAATAGACAAATAATAAATTGTACAATATTTAAACAAATGTAAAATGCAAAATGTATTATGCACAAAAAAAGAGATTTTTTATGTATGTAAAAGTTTTCATGTTTGAAATATAAACAAAATAGAAAAAGATCATTTTTGACTATTTTCATGGTTTTAGGGTTAAACCTTAGTTTTTGAATAAACATTATTATTTATTGATTATGTACAAAATTTGTTAATTATATACAAGAAATAAAAAGTATATTGTGAAAAGGGTATTTTTGTTGTCAAATATTAATAAAAAAATAAAAATGTATTATTTCTATATTTTTGTCCTAAATATTTAATAAAATATGTATAAGTATTTATATTATATATTAAATATACTAAATATATACAAAATGAAATATTAATTATTTACAAAAAAAAGTATATTTTTAGAAAATGTTTCTAAAATGTAAATAAAAAATAATAACTAAAAAAATATATTTTTGTATTATTTTTAAGGGTTTTAAATAAAAAGTATATATATTTATTTACATGTATATGCTAAATAAAACAAATAAATGCAAAAATGGGTGAAAAAATATTTTTAATATTTTTTATATTTGAGCAAGGGGGTGTAAGTTGGAAAAGAGGGTGCAAAAAGCAGGTTGACTCAGGCCCAGCCCAAGTCAACTTTGTCTTCAACCTTCAGCCATTTGAAACAAAAACGCGTGCCCTTCCTTGTTCAACACTAACTCCTGATTCCTTGATTTTTAGCCAAAACTCATAACATAAACAATGTAGAGCATCAAATCACGAATTCATACATATAAAAAACTTGACCTAACTCTCAGAGATGAGGGAGAATTTCTTCATCCCCAATTTCTGACCTAAGTTTTTTTCAATATTCATGGCCAAAATTCTCACAGCACGCATAAAATAAATGAAAAGTAATCATATGTATGGCTTCAGGGCTATGAGTAGAGCATGTTTCATTCACAAACCTAAGCCTAACTCTTCCTAGATTGAGAGATAGAAGTTCATAGGTTACCTGTTTCAGCTTGAATCGTGTACAGCAATGTGGCCACCTTCAATGGAGTTTGAGGATTTGTACAGCTTGCCTGAGGTCCAAGGAACCTTCTCCAACACCTAGATTGCTTTGAATCTGCCTGTATCGAGCTATGGAAGTCAAACTGCACAGCTGAAAAGTGAAAATGGCAAACTTGGTTAGGGGTGTTACAGTCTGTATCTAGGGCTTGGGATAGTTTGTGCGGATGATATAGAATGTGTTTGGACAGGCTTGAGCAAAAACGCACGAATGGATATGGTTATGGAGGTCAAGTTGCAGAACTTGCCCTGTTTTGCAACAAAACATGGATTCTGAGTATGAGCAAGTCTTAGGGATGGATGAGCTGTGCTTTAGGCTTGTTTTGGTGTATGAAAAGTGTCTATAAAGTTTTCTCGAGCTTCTGTTTGCAGGAAGTGAGAGTTGGATATCTTTTGCCAAGTTTCTTCTAAAGTAAGCAAAGATAGTCAAGTTGGGTTATATGCCAATACAGGTCCCTCAAGCATGCTGCAGCACTCTCTCTTGATTAGTGGGATTTGTCTACAAACTTGTGCCTCAAATATTTGGCTTGTACTTCTTGGATTTGGTTTTTGACATAAAGCATTACTTTACAAAAATGGCAAAATTGCTTTTTCTAATTATGGATTAATCTTGCATGTAATGACCAAATGAACAAACTAAGACTTGAACACAAAGGTTAAGCATTTAATTATTGAGTATGAAGAGGTTTAGAGGCCTGCAAACCATCACAAATCCTGCTGACTTGAAAATTCCAATGTTATGAACAAGCTTTGGTCATGAACAAAAGTGAATTTTGCCCAACTTTGCAAATTCGATTATCCCTAACCACAAGGGTGTTTGATGAGTTATTGGACAATTTGGAAAGCTTGGAATGTGTACTACAATCCATATTTGTAATGCAAGTTGAAATTCTAAGTGGAACCATGTGAAAAGTGGCCATGAAGTTGGACAAAAATCTTGCCTAGAATAGGTCAAAATTTTTCTAAGTTAAGAATGTTTTGCACCCTTGTTCCAAAAATCATAACTTGAGCTACAAGCTTCCTTTGAGAAAACTTTCTGAATAAAAGTTGTAGATTTTGCAATGGACTACAACTTTCATGTTTTGAGTTTTGTTTGAATCCATTTTCATCTTGGTGAAAAAATGGGACAAAGTTAGGGAAAAATAAGGGAATTTCATAACTTTGAAAATTTCTAAGTTATGAAATTTCTTCATTTTAAACCCTAATTTGTAATTTTGGGTTTCTTGATGAACAAGTTTCATAATTTGATATGTCTTGATGAAAAATTAATTTTGGCACTTGATTTTGACCAAAAAGTCAAAGTTTGACTTTTCAGTATACAATCAAATTTTGATCAGTTGACTGGAAAATTCATCTGTCAATCCTGTGCATTTGAGATCTTTTGAACTTGTTGAATGAATCAAGAAAATTCCATTGATTCCTTGAGTCCTTAGGTGAGCTTGGTTTGCCATTGGTTAGGTCAAACAGTCAAAAATTGCCTTTGTGCAATCAAAACCCTAAAAATTACCATTTTGCCCTTTTGGTGATCTGATCAATTTTCTTGTGGAATTGTGATACAAACTTGACCAAATGGTTCATATGAGTTCATTATGTTGATGTGGGTCAAACTTCATGAGGTTTGACTATCAATTGGCCACAGTTGACTTTTTCCCCAATACAGTTGATTTCTAGGTCAACTGTCCAATTGACTGGGCAAAGATTGGAATCAAGACTTGAAACTTGGCATGGATAAACTTGTGAGTCCAATATGAAGCATCAAAGTCACTTTGGGCCTTTTAGGTCAAAACATCTTTGTGCAAACTCAAACCCTAATTTAGGTCAACAATGCAAGGAGGAGTCTTGAGCAGAGCAAACCCTAATTTGATCTTGAACTCCAAGGGTCTTGTGGTGAGAAAAATGTTGATGAAATGAGAGGGCAAATTTTGGTATACAACACCCACTTTTAGTTCTCCCCAGCAGAGTCGCCAGTTCTGTAATACTGTGGGAGAACTGAATTTTGGTTTTGCGGTTTATCGCAAATGTCACGGATAGCAAGAGTTGCCACTGACTTTTCTTTTATCCAATAAAGGAAAGGGTGAAAAAAACAGGAAAGACCTTGAGAATATTTCTGAGTAAGGGGGTGGGTTATGAAAAGGGAAGGTATTAGAACAATTTTCATCAATCGTTATCTATGGGCTCTTAAGCGCCAACTCACTTTTGAAAATGCTTAGTGAATGTGAAGTTTGAAAATATTTTTAAAATGCCTAAGTTCGGCAACTTTGTAATGATTCTCGTATCAGTTGAGAACCCATACAAAGTGTTCATTTTAAAAATATTTCCGAAGAGAAGTGTATTGTGTGAAAAATGTTTTGAAATTTTCACGAGCAAGCAATTAAGAAATATCTACCTACTCAAAAGTCTTTTGTTCTTTTCCTCCTCCTTTAGATAGTGCTATCCTATCATTGGTTAGTAGGAAGCCCTATCGTTGGATGTTTTGAGGGACAGGTGCAGGTCATCGTAGAGTAATAAAGACAACATATAGGGATACCTTTAGCAATTCGAAGGGACTATCATCATGTATTCATAGGAAACATCGAGGGACAATATCATTTACCGAAGGCATCATCGAAGAGTCATCGAGGGACTATGATCTTTATGATGATTTTTAACCGAGGGTCTATGGTATCCCTACGTTCGGGGGACATGACTTTTTTCCGAAGGCAACAAGTGGAGTCACCCTAGAGGTGCATGTGTAAGAAGTGATTTGTTTTTCAGTTATTTTTGTCTTGATTAGGTTTTCTAGTGTTTTGTTTAAGTCTTGTCATACAATCCTATTTAGCTTACATTTATATATACATACAAGGCATACAAAATATAGGCGCAAGAAAATAAAATGCGTGAAATTAAAGACTTACGACTATTACATGTCTTTGGGAGATTTACAATATTTATAACTTTATGGGAATTTAAACGCTAAACTATTACAAGAAAACATATGCAACCTATAAATTTGTTTCTAATAAAATAAATAGCAAAAGTAAATACAAAATATTTGCAAAATTATTTTTAAAAATCTTAACATCTAAAAGATTACAAATTAAGTTTTTTGTGCATTTTTGGTTTGATTTGAATTATAAAATAAATAGACTTTAAACCTAAATTAAAGATTTAATTAATTATAAAAGAAACTTATGTCTAATTAATTAATTAAGAAAAATATTGCCTAGAAATTAAATTAACCTATTAAAATTCTAGTTCTGATTTTATTATATTTTTTTTGTGATTTTATTGATTAAATAAAATGATTAAAAATAAAAATAAAATTAATTAGACAAATTGAAAAAGAAAAATAGAAAAGGGTCAAAAAGTATTGAAAAGAAGAAAAGAAAGATGCAGACGCTAGGGTTTGAATCCACGCCCTTTTATTTATAGTCTCCATCCTTTGCCATCTAAACCATGCACACTTGGTGTTTGAAAAATGGGATTTGATCATTATATGATAAACCTGCAAAGATTGGGAAATAATAGCAAAAATATACCCTGCATTGTTGTACCTCAGAAGATCATTAATGGTGGTAGTATGCAATAAAATAAAATGAAAACAGAAAAATGAATTTGCAAGAAATTAAGAAAAATGGCGTAGCATGTATGCTCATTTCATACTCTTTGGATCATTACAAATGATCCAAACTTACCCTATAATGCTCCTGGAAGTGAATGCAAAGGCTTATTTGTTTTGACCGTGGCTGCAAATAGAGTTTATAGTTTGCCCTAGTTTTGAGAATTTTTAAAATTTTAGAGTGTTTTTTTGGGAGAAGATTTTGTGTCCTTAGCACTTGAGTATTTCATGTATTTATAGAGGAATGAAATGGAACAAGAACAAGACAACAATCTTATACCATTATGTCACAAATCATTGCAAAAAAACACATTGAAATCTTTCCAATATTGTTTTAAAATCATTTCAAACTTAAAGATTCTTGTTCCCATCAAGTTTTCACGGTTTTGGCATGTTTGTCATGTGTTCTTGGGCCTCCATGTGATTGAAATCAAAAGCCCATGTGCCTTGGCTCAATCATTTTATATTTTATTTGATTTATTTTAATTTAAATGAATAAAAATTCAAATAAAAGAAATAAAAATCATAAAAAATATATGAATGGATTTAGATGTCTTCTAACACATTGTGAACATGTTTTAACATAAAAAGTTAGGCCCATTAGTCTAGAATTTCAAGTTTTCTCACTTTGCATTTCATGCATTTTACCAAAATTTCCCAATTTGTAATGGTCATAATTCCCTGAATTTTCATCTTTTGAAGACGATCTTTGACTTTTTAAAAGTCTCAAGATGTCTTATTCAATTTCTCTTTTTACCATTTTTGAATTTGCATACTTTATCTTGATGTAAGTTTCCTTGACAAAAAGTGTCTTTTTGTTGACTTTTAAATGACCTATAATGTATAGGCTCATATCTCTCAAATGAAGTACTTTTTGGATTTAAGCATACATATACAAAGTAGTAGAGAATTGAATTTCCTTCAAAATGGGCTTTGTTTTGGGAAAAGTTGATGTAGCATGTGAACATTATGCTTGGTCAAAGTTCATTTGACTTCTTCTAATGAAACCCTAATTTGGCAACTTTTGACTTTTGATGATTTGAGGGCTTTCCTTGAGGAATCATGATCAAACCTTGATAAAATGATGAATATCACTTCAAAATGTTTATGTTGACCAAAAATATTGAAGTTTGACTGTATGTTGACCATAGTTGACTTTTTACCCAATACAATTAATTTTCAATCATCTGAGCCATTGACTGAGCAAACATGTGATGCAAGACTTGAAACTTGACATGAACATTTTTGAAGACCTATGGAGAACCATGGAAACCACTTGATACCTTTGCAAACCAAACTTCCTTGAAAAACATAAAACCCTAGTTGTGGACCCATTGCTTAGGAGGAGAATTGAATGGTCAACCATTGAGTAGCCTTGAGTACTTGAGAGCCTTAGAAGAATGTTTTGAAGAAAATGGGAGGGAAAATTTTGGGGTACAATAGTAAGCATAAGAACATCAAATGGTGTTACTGCATAACTACATACCAGTAAATGAATCTGCAACTTCCTTTTTGTATTCCCATTCCTCTTAAATATATACTAATAATTAACTTTCTGCATTCTCGTTCCATCCGTGTAAAGGAAAATCTCCTTCTGATAATGTGAGTCATACCTGAAATATTAAATTAAAAACAACCATTAAATCATGTCGGTCTTGGGAATCACAAGATAAGGATTTTGCACTCGACCGTTTATGTATTTTAATCCAATAACTAAAGGTTTTGGAAGATTTAACTTACGACATGGCTAAAAAACGGTGTAAAACATTGGATAATGGCAGTAAATGGGATTAAAAGGAATTGGATGAGAAGCGTTATTACCATTTCCTGCACATAAGCGTTAAAAGGAATCCCGATTTGTCAACGCGCCAAGTCATAAACAATGATCTTGTGTTTCAGGACAATATGAACATGGTTCTATTGAGTAAAGATAAAAAACAGAAATTGACAAATAAATTATTAGTAACCAATAGCAACTAACAATGAACCATGAAAGTAATTTAAATAGAAGCATATAAATAAAAAGCCTCAGCAAAATGCAGATTGAAATTTCTTACTTACTTTCAAGCCTCTTTCCATCCAACTCTATGAAATAAGAAAATAAGCTATGCAATTTTTGTGTAGAATGCATTAAACTTTGCACATATGAGGTTTGAAACAATACATAATATCTTGATATCAAACATCCCTCCTACCATTCCCGGGATCCCCTCAATTGTTTCCAGCATCATTGCATGGAATTTGTACCGTTCCTGCAACAATTACAGTTCAAATGAATTAAACACATGACCAATACAACTAAGTGACCCTGATTATCACATAAGTTGTCCTCAAATTTAAACACTATTGTAACACAGAGGAGATATCCTTAGAAACTTTACTACAACGCACATTATAGTTAAATATTTTACCTTAAAATACAAATCAGAGAGAACCCTTATAAACTTGACAGTTCTGAAAGTAATAAATACTTAGCAGAAGGACCAAAAAGTATCAACTCAAAAAATAGTATATATTAATAAAAAAATCAATGATAAAAAAAACATAGAAACAATGTCAATCGTAAGAAAAACACAGGATTAGAAGAAAAAGAAATACCTGACAGAGATAAAGAGGGTATTATTTAGAGAGAAAACCCCATTCTGTAAGATTCAAGCGAGAAATCAATGATTGATGACCAAAACCCTAACCATAAAATCATCATTTCAACCATAATCACAAAAAGCCTAACCACAAATTCATCATATCAACCACAAAAATCCTAACCACAAAATCAAAACCCTAACTTTAAACAGAAATCCAAAAAATGTGATAATTGTATCAGTATCATTTTGGGAAGCATAATGAATTTTAATTCTCTTTAAAGAAAAAACATAAACCTAAAACCGTGTAAGTAAAGGATGAGGACCTATTCTCCAGAAACATCTCCATTTGAGATATGCCCTAATCAGAGTATATGGTTGATGTTCTCACGAAATTATCGACATAACCCCAACCTTCATCAAATCATCAGTACAAATTTTAAAGAAGATGTAGAGAGGGAAGAGAGAAGAAAGAAGAGGAAGAGAGGGATGAAAGAAGAGGAAGATAATGAAGACAGAAGAAAGAGAGAGATTAGGATGGTGATGAGAGAGAGAATAAGAGGATGCTGGCGAGAAATAGTTTGGAGAGAGAAAGATACATAATAAATGATGAGAGAGGAAAAAGTTACATAGTGTTGGCTCCTAAATTCGACACCTTTGTTTTGATTGATGTTAGCCATCCAAAGCTGAAAGATGCTTTCGACTGGCTAAGTCTGTCGAAGTGCCCGTCGAAAGAGGGCAAAGTACTTAGAAGATTTCTTCAAAGGAAGAAGGCTGGTTGCCTTCGACGTCGAAGGAGTTTCTCGTCGAAGATGTCTCTTGACGAAAGTGTTCGATGGTCCAGAGTGGAGCAGTTTGAAATTCAAGCGTTTGGAGGGAAAACGGTTTCCAGCAGTTACCACGTGCAAACGTGCAAGGATCTGGAGCGTCGAGCATGGAGAACGTGCCAAGTGGATTGATCTCGAAGCAGTGTAACTGCCCGACGGTTACTTGGGATGTTTTAATATAAATAGGAGTAGACATGTAGTTTCTCGCGTGTGTTCACAATTCTATATAAAGTCACTCATATAGATTCGAGTACCTAGCGTGTGAGAAAGAATTGTTGAGAAATGTATGTGTGAAACACCAATTTTATCAATTAAAGTCATTTACTTTTCCAGAATTTTACTTGCTTTTCTCTTTACATTTCCTGTCGAAACCCTTTACTTTAAGCCTTGTTTATTTTACCAAATCTTTCCTTCATGCAATTTACTTGAAACCTTTTTATTTAAAGCCTTATCCAATTTAATCAAACTTCAAAATCAACCTATGTCCTAGGATCAATCTGATCGATCCTGCGAGTAACCAAATAAGTAACCATTTGGAGGATCAGCGGTTGTTTACCAAAACCCAAGGTAAACAAATTGGCACACCTGATGGGACTGTGTGTTGATTGTTGAAAATAATCTCATCTTTTCGAGTTGTATGTTATTGAGGAGTGGTAGAATATACACTAACGATAACAATACTGCCAGAAGAAGGGAAGAGATGGCGAATCCGCCAAACACTAACGAAATCCCACAAACGAGTGTGGGAGCAACGGTTAGTATGACCGTAAGTGAAGCGACAAATGTTGGTTCGACACCAGCAGTGTCGGTCACAACCACGGGGCCAATACCTTCGTTAACAGGCCCCAGAATACCTTTGGGAACTCCCCCACCAAGGGGAAATTTAGGCACGAGGCCTTTGGTTCCCCCAGGATTTATTCCATTCTATGGTATGCCAACTTCTAAAGTGGCAAGCCTGACGAATGCTGCGTCCACTTTTTCAGACCCTTTCGTGAGTGCCTCTTCGCCACTCCAAGGCTCTGGAGTAGGCATGGCGAATAGAAATAGGACCCAACTCTTAGGAGGAACGTCCCAAGTAGCCCATGGCCTTACAAATGCCTCGACAGCAGTCTTGAGGCAACAGATGGACGAAAGCAACCATGATATGGTGCAAATGTTGGCACAAACTTTGAGTACAGTGCTAAACCCTCTAATACAAAACACTACTCAATCGAATCAGCAAGTTACAGCGCAAATGACGCGTTTGGCTGACTTCTTTGGAGTACCCCCACCTATTCGACAGCCCCAAAGGGCGCAAATAAGGGGAAATCAGGGGATATTTGTAGAGGAAGAAACCACCATTAACCAGGCTCAACAGCCTGTCGAACAGCCTGTCGAAGAACCTAGGGTAATAGCCCCAGAGGTAAGGTTAGTTAACAGAAACCAAAATGCTGACGAAGTGGTTCAGCATATCCAATACCAAAACATGGGTTTGGAAAACAATCTGGCAACCATGATCGAAAGGATCATGACTCAGAATGGGATGAACATGGGCTTTCGAAGGCCCAACTTTACATCTCCATTGTCAGAATACGTGTTACAAACGGACTTACCTCCTAGATGCAAAGTCCCCAAATTTACTAAGTTCTCTGGGGACACGACAAAATCTACTGTCGAGCATGTGGCGAGATATTTGATCGAAGCAGGAGACATTTCGAATAACGAAAACCTAAGGATCAAGTACTTCCCAAGTTCTTTAACCAAGAACGCTTTTACTTGGTTTACAACTCTCCCCCCCAATTCGATCCATCATTGGACCCAGTTGGAAAGATTGTTCCATGAACAATTCTACATGGGGAAAACCAAGATAAGCCTGAAAGAACTGGCCAGTGTGAAGAGACGTTTCACTGAACCTATAGACGAATATCTGAATAGGTTTAGGTTGCTCAAGGCGAGATGTTTTACACAAGTGCCAGAACATGAGTTGGTCGAAATAGCCGCAGGCGGTTTAGATTATTCCATTAGGAAGAAGCTAGACACCCAGTACCTAAGAGACATGGCCCAACTGGCCGATAGAGTTCGACAGGTCGAACGCCTCAAAGCTGAAAAAGCTAAGGCAACGAAAACTCACAAGAGAGAGAGAATAGCGTACGTTGAGATGGACGACGAAGATCTAGAATCCTTCGACGATACTTTAGCTGTCGAAGAAGGAGAAGTCGATTTAGCAGAACTGAAACAAGGGCCACCATACTCTTGTAAACAGTTAGTCCCCTCAAATGGGAAAAATCCCATTGGTCCAGACAGGACCAACGATAGGTTCCCAAAAAAGACTTATAGTTTTGACATCACAAAATGTGATGAAATATTCGACTTGCTAGTTAAAGATGGCCAAATGATAGTACCCCCAGGGGTAAAAGTGCCTCCTCTTGATCAAAGAAAGAAGAGAGGTTTTTGCAAATATCATAATTTTTTGGGCCATAAAACTTCTCAATGTTTTCTTTTCAGGAATCTTGTGCAAGACGCTATTGAGGAAGGGAGATTAAAGTTTGCAGACAAATCCCCCATGGCTATCGACTCCAATCCACTGAAGGCTGAAGCCCACTATGCTGAACCCTCTGAGGTGAACATGATAGAGGCAACCAGGATCCAGTCGAAGAAGCCAGGAATTACCATGGTCGAAGTCTCAAAGGACCACATCAACATGCCAATCTTTGGCAGTTTTTCTGGAAATTTATCCAGGAAGAAAATTGAAGCTGTCCAGAAAGCGGTCGAAAACCCGAAGTCGGAGACCGCTGAAGCACAGAAAACTGGATCAAAAGCCAGTTCCCACTTGGCCACCGTTCAAGGCCAGACGGAGAATCTGGAGGTACAAATGAAGCAGTTAACTCTTGCTAACAAAGATGCAATGAATATCAACATGGTCGAGCTTTCTGACCCTAAAGCATCAGAAGAGGCCATGAGGCAAGAACAGGCTAATAAGACTGCTTTCCCTCGGGAAAACGAAAACTTGGCAGATTTTTTACAAAGATGCCAGAAAAAGAAATCAGAGGTGATGCTGTGTCCAAGATGCAGTTCGATCTTTGATAAAAAAGCTGCTGAGCACATTCAAGGCGTAAGAGCAGCGAATAAGAGAAGGGAGACTGCTGACCTTCGACATGATCCCAGAAGGGGTTCTAACCAAGAAAAGAGGCCATTGACTTTTAGGCCTCCAACCAATGTGCCAATAGACACTTGGTACAAAACCTCTGGCCGGAAAAGGCCAAGTGAGGAGAAATGGCATTCTTTCGATGTGCCAAGAGGTTCCTCTTTGACTCAAAAGAAAGAGCCTCAAGTTGCTGCACCTAAGGTTGCTCAAGTGTCCAGCAACTACAAGGGTAAAAATCCTATGTCTCGATCTCAATTGAGGAGATATCAAAGGAGACGAAAAGCTGAAAGGGAGGCTGCCAACGAACCTAAGGCAGAAACTAGTTCGAATGTTCCTCAAAGGAAACAAAGGAAGCCTCTAGAGAGAGAGCCAGTTACCAACAGGCTAGTTTGGCCTAACCAAAGTGAAGTCGAAGACGAAGACGATGCTGAGTCTGATGATACTTTGGATATAATGGTGAATATTGTTTCAGTACTGCCCAGAGAATTCAATCGACAGGTAGAAGTCGAAGCAAGTGACTGGGAAGTGGAGCAAGAAATGGCCAAACATAGGCCAGTGTGCTATTTTGTCATGGACAATGGCACTACTGAGGAACAAAATGGCTTCTTCGAGCCACCTACAGAGGCGATGAAGAATCACCTCAAGCCTTTGTTCATAAGGGCTAAACTCGAAGAAACTACTGTGAACAAAATATTGGTCGATTGTGGGGCAACCATCAATATTATCCCTCACTCTATGCTAAGGAAGATTGGCAAAAGAGATGAGGACATTAAACCTCACAATATGGTCCTGTCGAACTATGAGGGCGGCATTGGGACCACTATGGGAGTGATCCAGCTAGATATCAAAGTTGGGTCTATCCTTCGACCAACGATGTTCATGGTCATATCGGCCAAACCTAACTACAACCTTTTGTTGGGCCGTGAATGGATTCATGGTGTTGGCGCTGTGCCTTCATCGATGCACCAAAGACTGATGCTATGGCGTCCAGATGGGATGGTCGAAAACATAGAGGCAGATCAAAGCTACTACCTTGGCGAAGTGAATCACCTGGGTTTGGCAGATTTCGACAAAAACTTGGCTCACATAGGGCCATGTCCAACACCTGACTTCGACATGGCGCCAGCGCCAAACACCTTTTGTTCCCTATACCTGCACCCTGAGCATGGTTTCCAATGGGACAGAGAAGACTTGTCCCACATAGACTTCAGTGGGTTAACTGATATCCAACCAACTGGTTGGGGAAGTGAATTCAGTGATAATGATTGAGTCACTATCTTTGAAGCGAATTTCGGCTTATGTAGCCGAAACCAAGATGATAACGGCTCTCGAAGCCGAAGTAAAGTACATGGCCACACAGGCCAATGATCAACAATTATCTGTTGTTGGCCCAGGAAAAGATTTCGATCCAAAACCTCCTGATATCATGCCAGACGAAATGCAGGAACAGAGGCTCGACGCCATTTATGACGATGAGCCTTTGGGCTTCGAAAAGGATCCCTTGGCGAACAACATTAAAATGTTAGCACAAGACCCTTTAGAAGAAATCAACTTAGGCGAAGGATCAGAGAAAAGGCCAACTTACATCATCGCCAAAATCGATCCAGAACTTAGGTTGGAAGTAATCCAATTGCTGAAAGAGTTTAAAGACTGTTTTGCATGGGATTATGACGAAATGCCTGGTCTCGACAGAGGATTGGTAGAACTTCAGTTGCCAATCAAACCTGGAAAGAAGCCAATCAAGCAAAATTCAAGGCGCTTCGCTCCAGAAATACTGTCGAAGATCAAAACGGAGGTCGAAAGACCTCTGAAATGCAAATTCATCCGTGTTACAAGGTATGTCGAATGGATTGCAAATATCGTGCCAGTAATTAAGAAAAATGGTACGTTAAGGGTGTGCATAGATTTCAGAGATTTGAATGCTGCCACCCCCAAAGATCAATATCCTATGCCTGTGGCGGAAATGCTAGTCGATTCTGCCGCTGGTTATGAATACCTGAGTATGCTCGATGGTTATTCAGGATATAATCAAATATTCATTGCTGAAGAGGATGTGTCGAAAACAGCTTTTCGATGCCCTGGGGCCTTAGGCACTTACGAATGGGTAGTGATGCCTTTTGGCCTAAAGAACGCTGGGGAAACGTACCAGCGAGCAATGAATACTATCTTCCATGATTTTATTAACACTTTTATGCAAGTATATATTGATGATATTGTTATAAAATCTGTTTCCAGGAAGAATCACATTGACCACCTTCGACAATCATTCGAAAGAATGAGAGAACATGGTCTGAAGATGAACCCTTTGAAGTGTGCGTTCTGTGTGAAAGCTGGAGATTTCTTGGGCTTCGTTGTCCATAAGAAAGGAATCGAAATCAATCAGAACAAGACGAAGGCAATTCTGGAAGCGAAAGCGCCATCGAATAAGAAGGAATTGCAATCTCTCTTAGGCAAGATAAATTTCTTAAGGAGGTTTATATCTAATCTAAGTGGGAAAGCTCAGGCCTTTTCACCCTTACTTCGACTGAATAAAGAGGGGTTCGAATGGGGGCAGGAGCAACAAGAAGCCTTCGACAAAATCAAAGGGTACCTTACTAAGCCACCTATTTTGGTGCCTCCTTGTAGCAATAGGAGTATGAGATTGTACATAGCTGCATCTGACAAAACTCTGGGAAGTATGTTAGCCCAAGAGGATGAGAATGGAGTCGAAAGACCCATTTACTATCTCAGTCGAGTTTTGAATGATGCAGAAACTAGATATAGCGAAGTTGAAAAATTGTGTCTATGTCTGTATTTTTCTTGTACAAAACTCAAGCAATATATAAAACCAGTTGATGTTTATGTTTCGTCTCATTTTGATGTTTTCAAATATATGTTGTCGAAACCTATCTTGCATAGTCGAATTGGCAAGTGGGCATTAGCATTAACTGAATACTCCTTAACCTTTATGCCTCTTAAGGCAGTAAAAGGACAAGTGGTTGCAGACTTCATAGTCGACCACTCAATTCAAGTTGAGGATATTAATTATGTGGAGATAGAACCTTGGAAATTCTACTTCGATGGTTCCAGCCATAAAGATGGAACAGGGGTGGGAGTCTTGATTATTTCTCCAGATAAAATTCCAACAACATTCAAGTACAAAATAGCAGGTTCTTGTTCGAACAATGAGGCTGAGTATGAAGCTCTAATTACTGGCCTTGAGATATTGTTGGAATTGGGGGCAACTCGAGTCGAAATAATGGGAGACTCAGAGTTAGTCATCAAGCAAGTCACAAAGGAATATAAATGCATAAGGGAGAATCTCATTATGTACTTTGTGATAGCAAATCGTTTATTGAAACAATTTGGAACGATCAATATTCGACACATACCCAGAGTCGAAAATCAAATAGCCAATGACTTGGCACAAATTGCATCTGGGTATAAGATTTCAAAAACGAAATTGCAAAGAGCAATCGAAGTTCGAGAAAATATAAAAGCAACTTGTCTATCACCATCAGACTTGGAATCGACGAGACTAGGATATGCTGATCACAGTAACTTCGAGATTTCGTTCATTGATAATTTGTCAGAGCAAGATTGGAGGAAACCCATTGTGGACTATCTTCAAAATCCAGGAGCTTCGACAGAACGAAAAACAAAATACAGGGCGTTGAGTTTTGTACTCATGGGTAATGAGTTATTCAAGAAGACGCCTGAAGGGGTGTTGCTGAAATGTTTAAGTGAAACTGAAGCATACATAGCTCTTTCGACTACGCATGCTGGGGCATGTGGGGCTCACCAAGCAGGTCATAAGATGAAATGGTTGTTGTTTCGACAAGGACTATATTGGCCCACTATGCTGAAAGATTGTGTTGAGTTCGCCAAAGGTTGTCAAGAGTGTCAAATCCATACAGGCATCCAACATGTACCAGCAAGCAAACTTCACTCGATAGTGAAGCCTTGGCCCTTTAGAGGATGGGCGTTGGACCTCATTGGAGAGATTCGACCAGCATCATCAAAGAGTCAGAAATACATATTGGTAGGCATTGATTATTTTACCAAGTGGATCGAAGCTGTCCCTTTAGTCAATGTGGACCAAGAAAATGTCATTGAATTTATTCAAAAGAACATTATCTTTAGATATGGAATTCCTGAGACAATAACAACTGATCAAGGGTCAGTTTTCACTGGTCGAAAGATGCAGGAATTTGCTCAGGAAACAGGTTTCAAACTCCTAACATCAACGCCTTATTATGCACAGGCGAATGGTCAAGTCGAAGCAGCTAACAAAGTGGTGATCGGCTTGATAAAGAAACATGTTGGGAAGAAACCAAAGAATTGGCATAAGACGTTAGACCAGATTCTGTGGGCTTGTCGAACGTCCCCAAAAGAAGCCACTGGTACAACACCATATAGGCTAACTTTTGGCCATGATGCAGTGTTGCCAGCAGAAATTTGTCTTCAATCTGCAAGGGTTCAGAGGCATTATGATATTCCTTCTGAAGTTTATTGGAACATGATGTTAGATGAATTGGTGGATTTAGACAAAGAGAGATTACACGCTCTCGACCTACTCAGGCTTCAGAAGAAAAGAGTAGAAGACTCTTATAATAGAAAGGTAAAACCTAAGGTATTTTTGCCTGAAGAACTAGTTTGGAAGGTAATTCTTCCCATGGATCGAAGGGATCGAAGCATGGGGAAATGGTCACCCAAATGGGAAGGACCCTTCAGAGTTATCCAAACTTTTTCTGGTGGAGCCTATGAAGTCGAAGAGTTAAGTGGAGATAAAAGGCTCTTGAGAGTAAATGGTAAATATTTGAAAAAATACAAACCTATACTTCAAGAGATAAAAATAAAATAATAAAAGAACAAGTCTAAATTAACCATACAAATGCCAAAATAGAAATTTTATTAATTTCAGCCAAGATGGCAATTGTTGTCGAATAACGATTACAGAAGATGGTTACAAAAGAGAATCAATCAAAAGGTAAGAGAGTTCCTGAGTCGAAGATACTTGGCGTGCTGCAGCTCCAACCTCTTCTTGCACCAGGAGTTTTCCTGCACCAGTTTGGCAATTTGAGCGTCGAGGCTTTGGGCCCTCTCAGCGAATTCCAGGCCTTGTTTGATCTCAGTCTGGCTCTCAGTGTCTGAGATGGTCGAAAGAAGTTCCTCCTTGAGTACAGTGTTGGCATTTATCTTCGCCTCTATTTCTGCGATTTGTGCCCGGAAGGAAACATTCTCTCGATCAATGGCATCGACTCTTTCCTGTGCAGACGCTTTTCGTTTCGACAACTCAGCAATTCGAGAAGTCGAATCTGAGACAGCAGTCCACGCAGATGAGCTTTTGCCATACAACACCTCAAGCTGACTGTTAAACCCCCTTTGGCGCCTGTAATCTGCTGAGACTTGATCAATCATAGAGTGTAACTCCATGATCAAGTCTGAGACTTCTGGGGCTACAGCTTCAAAGTCGACAGCATTCAAGACCTCTTTCAAGCATGATGGAGCAGTGGGGTCCCCATCTAAAGCCTTCATCAAGTCCCTCTTGAAGAACTGGGCCTTAACCTTCGCCAAAGCATCATCAAGGGGAGAAGTTTCAGTAGACTTCCCCGACAGGGTAGGAATTTCCTGACTAGCGTCAGACGAACTCTTACTCTCGATAATGGCATTGAGGTAGCTAACAGGGTCGGTTTGTTTCAAGAGTTCCAAGTCCTCTTTCGACCTGTGCTTCGAGGAGGTAACCCTTGCAACAGTATTATCTTGGGTTTGAGGTTCTTGAGTGTTAGGTGCCTCGACTGGTTGCTCTTCGACTCGGACTGGGGCAGTACCAGCGTCGACTTGTGGTTCTTCGCTAGCATCACCCTGGGGTCCTTCGCCAGCGTCATCTTGTTGCTCTTCGCTAGCGTCGCCCTGGTGTCCTTCGCCAGTGCCACCTTGGTTCTCTTCGTTGGCAGCATTTTGATTCTCTTCGCCGTCATTGCCTTGGTCCCTTTCTTCATGATTCTCTTCTGACAGGTCCACCACCTGAACCGTTTCTGGCTGCTGTTCCTCCACCAAGGGTTCTTCTGTTGGTTTCTCTACCGTTTCAGCATTGGCCTCATTCTCAGTATGGGCTTCGTCATTGCCCAAGCCTTTTTCCTGAGGCCTGCTAAGTTCAGCAGATTCCAGCGTTTCTGAGGTCCTTGGCGGAGAACTTTCAGTAGTGTCCTGAAAAAGGAAAGAAGACAAATCTTCATATGTCGAAAGAGACACAATCGAATAGGGGTATCTATGCCTAGATTATAAAAAGGTCTAAGGGATTACCTGTGGATTAGCTTCAGCCCCAGGGCTGGAATTGTCACTTTCGACAGGCTTGTTAAGAAGAATGTTTAGTTCCTCCTCAGTTGGCTCCTCGATGATCACTGGAGGTGGCCTAGGCTTTCTCACAGCAACCTTTATTCTGACGGTTCGACCTTCAGGAGCAGGAGCAGGAACAGGAGCATCCTTCGTCAACTTTCGCCTTTTTAAGGGGGCAGGAGGAGAATCGCTTTCTTCATCGCTCCCAGATTCGACCACCAGTGCTGATCGTTTCTTGGGCGAAGGTGCCTAGAAAACCAATGGGAATTCGACTTAATAATTACATCGAAAATCAAAATCGAAAGCCAGAAGAAAAATGAAGAAAGTCTGGTTACCGATATAGAAGGCCTCTTCGAAGAGCCTTCCCCCTGTTGGTTGCCTGTGGTCTTCGCCGGCGCTGTAGTCTTCGCCGGCGGTGGAGGTTTTGTTGAAGGGCCTCCTCCTTGTTGGCCTTCTGTAGCCTTCTTGGCTACAGGCTTTCGAACAACTGAAAGCAAATGAAAAAGTTAACAGGCTAGCAGTCGAAGAGAAAGACAAAAAGTAATGTGAGAGAATGGACTTACATTTCTTTATTTTGTCCAACACAAGGACAAAAGACTTTTGCAACTCATCCATGAAGTCCTTCTCGTCGAAGAAGTACTCAGCATAATAGCTTCTTCACCACTCCTCGAAGGATGGTGAGCAAAGGAAATTGAGCTGGTAGTCAAACAGCGAGAGGATTGTTCGACCAGCATATCTTCTGATATGTTTAATGGCCGCTTCTTCTGTGTAATCATTGCAGAAGTACAACATGGACTTCTCTCTTTGAAAAATATGAGAAGGTAGGGTTTGGATAATACCAAACTGGCGAGATACCAGATTTGGTTGGTAGGCAATCAGACTCAAATGAGTCTTAGAACTCTTGAAGCGAAGAGGCATGATCCTTGGTGTAAGGAACGCCTCCCAAAGTATTGTGTGCTCATCGACATTAGGACCGCTCGACGCCCTTGGATGTGGCCTTGTGAACCATGCTGGCCCCACCCGCCGTTGAGCAAATGGAGCCATAGTTGAAACAAACTCCTTCCTTCGAGCAAACATTAGGACGAAGTTGGTGAAGGTTTGCTGAAACTCCAGTCCATCTTCTGTAGGTGTCAGCAGAGCCAGCCTGGTTCCTTCGATGCGTCTATTCGCTATCGCTGGAGCCTGTTCATTTACCTGAACCTTCTTGGGCAAGAAAGATTCGAAAGTGGCGTTGAGCCACAGTTGGAGTAGCCAAAAAGGCCCAGCGAGTAGCAAACTGGCCCTGTCCTCGATATGTTTCAGAAGAGTTGCGCCGTTGCTGATCGAATCATAGAGGCTGGCCATAATCAGTTCTGCCAAACAGATGTTTTGGCGGTGATGCAGTTGGGTAGCAAGAGTGACCATCTTTTTGGTCACCTGTAGAGACTTCGAGCAAAACACAAAGCGAGTCAGCCATAAGGCTAGAAACGCTATGTGTTCGACATCTGACACAGCATCTGTCGACCTGTCGTGATAATGGTTGATGAAAGTGGTGTATGTTGGTTTGGTCTCAGAGAAGCCAATTTGGTCCTCCGACATCTCCTCCGGATCGAAGTAATCCCCGGTTGGTCGAAGGCCAGTAATAGCGGCCACGTCGAAGAGTGTGGGGGTTAGCATCCCACAGGGAAGATGAAAAGTGAAGTGGGAGTAATCCCAGAACAACAATGAAGCTATCAGCATCTCTGGGGAGTAGTTCAAACCCGTCTTCGACAGCATCACTAGGTCGAAGATTCCCATATCCTTCCAGATCGAGGTTTGGTGCTTCTCCAACTTTGTTAGCCAAGCAACATAATCGGAGGTAAGGTTAGGGCAAGACCTGAAGACCCTAACCCCTCTGTTGAAGAAGCGGAGGTCGATTTTTTCACGAGCAGGGTCTTCGTTGTCTTCTGCGTCTTTCTTGGCGCATGCTACTGGCTTGAGTTTCTCGACTACTGGGAAATAGCTCTTGATCTTCAGAGCTTCAGAGATGCTTGGATTCATGGGGCCAGACATTGCAAAGATCTGGTTGGAGTATCCAACCGGGATCATCAAGTGGCGCGAGTAAGCATCGCGAACGGCGATGTCAGAAGGTTCAGGAACCCTTCGTTTGCCTGTAGAATTCACTACTGGGGCAGTGACGAAAACCTTGGGTTTAGCATGTTCAGTTGGTGCGTTAGCACTGGGAGCAGTAGAACCAGAGGCCATGGTTTGGTGTTGAGTTTGAAGTGAGGTTAGAGATGAAGTGAAAGAGGAAGAGTTTCTGCAAAGATAGCAAACTTGTATGAAAACAGGGAAGTTTGAAGGCTAGATGGCGTAAAAAGTCCCACAATGGGGTACTTACTACTATTTATAGTAGTGGGAAAAATACCCAATAACGAGGACATTAAATGCCATTTAATGCTGCAGGAGTTAGTGGGACGCGTGGCAGCCCCCTGTTGTTTTGGCCGTTTCTGCAGAAATAGAGGGACGCAGCGTGCGTCCTCGTTTTTGGGATTTGTCATAATGACAAATTCTGAAATGACGTTTGGTACTGCACGCCGTACTGAAAGTGACGTCCTAGGATCAAATCAATGATGGTTTTCTTGGGATTGCCAATAGTTGGTAAAAAGCAACAAAAAGTGCACAAGTTAACTTGTGACTAAGCGTGGAAAGACAGGTGTCGAATGGCGTTTCAAAGAATGCCTTTTTCTTTCATAGTCGAAATAAGGCATTCTTGGGGGGCAATTTGTTGGCTCCTAAATTCGACACCTTTGTTTTGATTGATGTTAGCCATCCAAAGCTGAAAGATGCTTTCGACTGGCTAAGTCTGTCGAAGTGTCCGTCGAAAGAGGGCAAAGTACTTAGAAGATTTCTTCAAAGGAAGAAGGCTGGTTGCCTTCGACGTCGAAGGAGTTTCTCGTTGAAGATGTCTCTTGACGAAAGTGTTCGATGGTCCAGAGTGGAGCAGTTTGAAATTCAAGCGTTTGGAGGGAAAACGGTTTCCAGCAGTTACCACGTGCAAACGTGCAAGGATCTGGAGCGTCGAGCATGGAGAACGTGCCAAGTGGATTGATCTCGAAGCAGTGTAACTGCCCGACGGTTACTTGGGATGTTTTAATATAAATAGGAGTAGACATGTAGTTTCTCGCGTGTGTTCACAATTCTATACAAAGTCACTCATATAGATTCGAGTACCTAGCGTGTGAGAAAGAATTGTTGAGAAATGTATGTGTGAAACACCAATTTTATCAATTAAAGTCATTTACTTTTCCAGAATTTTACTTGCTTTTCTCTTTACATTTCCTGTCGAAACCCTTTACTTTAAGCCTTGTTTATTTTACCAAATCTTTCCTTCATGCAATTTACTTGAAACCTTTTTATTTAAAGCCTTATCCAATTTAATCAAACTTCAAAATCAACCTATGTCCTAGGATCAATCTGATCGATCCTGCGAGTAACCAAATAAGTAACCATTTGGAGGATCAGCGGTTGTTTACCAAAACCCAAGGTAAACACATAGATTGTACGATGAAAATTGAGAAAAGTATAATTTGAATTTTGAATTAAAGGTGTGATTGGATTGAAACTATGTGATGTCATCAACTCATTCAAAGAGGGGAAGAAAATGTAGAAAATAGTAACTATATCATTGGAATAAAAGCAGATGACATCTTTGGTTGGAAAAAGTATTTTTTTAGACATAAAATACCCTCAATAGTGAGGTGTTACAAGAAGAACAAAGGTTACAAAAATGTTTTCCCCAACCTAAATTTTTTCTTATATGGTAGATATATAGACTATATTAATTCTCATTCTTTGTAAGGAAATAATTCAATAAATATAAGAATATATTATACTAGATTTCTTTCCAATTCTACTTGCTTAATTCAATACAAATGTATCTATTTAGAGGAAATAGAAGCTCTTTGGTCCACCATAATTCAGAAGTTGGTATATGTGATTACAAGATGAGTGTTGTTCCCCAAAATTTGACCTCTCATTCCTCAAGACAATTCTCACGAAGGGCTCCCAAAAATCCAAGCTTACACAAATATATTTGGATTTTTCAGCATTAAGATTAAGGAAGAAAGTGCTAAAAAAGGAAAAAACAAATGAAAATACTCTTTTGACAAAATTAAAGGAAAGAAAGTTATTTTAGATTTTGCATCCTTCGATTGGACACTTTAGCTTTGGTAACATCTTTTGTTTGAGCGTTGGATTCCTTTGGGGCAAGTTCATTTCGTGCTTCGATTGGGGCACTGGACTCATTGGGGTAAGTACCTTTTATACTTCGATTGGGGCACTGAACTCGTTTGGACAAGTTCATTTCCTGCTTCGTTGGGTACTTGACTTCGCTTGAACGTTTGTACAAGTTTTTCCTGCATGTAAGCCAAGACTTACAAGGCAGATTTCCCTACCATGTTAACATGCGCAAGGCCAAAGTCACCCTTTTAATCAACTTATTACAAGCTTCAATAGGGCAACACTTCTCATCAAATAGCTTCAATTCACAAGGAAAAAAGCCTCCTGATGATGTCCTTCGATTCAGGAGGCCAAAGCCTCTCTTCTGCCCTCTTTCGATCACACATTTTTCCCCCTAAAGGCCTCCTTTGTTTAGGGCATTGGCATTCCCAGTGTTGCAAACTTTGATTGAGTTTTTCATCTCCTGCATGCATCCTTCGTTTGGGGTGTGTAGATCCTTCAGCACAAACTCTTAGTCATGCCTTTCGTTTAGGCATATGGCTCCCTCTTTACAAGCTTTCGTTTGAACATATTTACATAAGGTCACATGGCAAGAACCTCCTACATACACTCTTTCGTTTGGCCATATGTCCCCTTTGCAGGAAAATTTGAGTGGGCAGTATCTCCCTTGGAAATGGCCTGATTCAACACATAAACTCGGCACTATGCCATTGCCTCATGCGAAATAAATACCATGGTGGTGCATCCGAAAGGCTTTCCAGGTATGTCTGGATGTCCCAATCGAATGATATATTTTACTGACCCATCCCAAGAGCATGCATTTGGACCATTCGAAGGAACCCATGAAGGGCCTGGTCGAAAGGCACTAATTTGGCCCCCTTCAAAGGATATCCACGTGAGCCATTCGAATGACACTTCGATTTGAAAAAAGAAATGGTTATTGAAGAGTCTGGTAAAAAGGCAAGATTAGGGGGTTAAGACAAAAGGTTGAGATGCCAAAGGCATTTGTTGACCAAGTACCATGCGTTGTCGGGTTCAGGCCTGATACACTGGCCATAAAACTCCAAAACTGCTGCACAGTAGTCCTGCAATGCTGCCTTATTCCTTGCACCAAAATGGCATAAAAACACTGTCCCTCGAAAGCTACAAATATAACATACCTTTTTTTGTTTGAACCTTTTATTTTCCCTCCCAAAACATCATCCCAGGCCATCTATAAATAGGAGACATCACCACACATGTTAGGGGCGCCGGAAGGATTGCAAGAAAACACTTGTGAAAATTCTCAAACACTTCCCAACAGTCTTTTTCAAACACTTCAATACACTAAGTAAGAACCTTCGATTCACCCTCCAAGTGACCATCAAACCACCCTTCGACCCACTTCCCCAACTACCATACAATAGGCCTTTGAGTCATTCCATCACTTGTTATAAAATAAGTTTCGATCCACTCACACAACCTCTTTCGGTTCAGTCACTGCTTTCACAAAGTAAATGGATTAGCCTCAAGAAGGTCCCAACGAACTTCCATTCTCCATCAAAGAAAGCACTTGCATTTCCCTTCGATTTAAGAGCTTCAAGAGGTAAGTTTCCTTCAAACTTGAGTCTATTCTATGTTAATATGATGTACACATGCTAGTAAAGAAAATGTAAATATTTTATATAGGGAATTAGACCATGTTTTAGCTTTTGATTCTGACTGCCTGTATGCTGAAAACTCAACCTTAATTAGTTAGGCTTAGGACATTGAGACCCATTAGTTTTTGTGCTAACCCCTGGATTGTAGTTATGTTTGAATATTGCATTTTAAGAATTTAAGACAGGTTTTCTATACCCTTCGATTGGCTAGCTGCACAATCCTTTCGAATCACAATCTGAGGGCCCAATATGATTACAATCGAAGGAGTCAGCAAGGAGCCTGTGGCAAAGCATGAGCTTTGCTGCTTCTAGGACTCAAACGAAAGCCAGAACCTTGTTGTCTCCAGTCCTCAAACGAAGGCCAGAACCTTGCTATCTCCAAGCCTCAAGCGAAAGATAGAACTATGCTGACTTCCAGGCCCAGATGAAAGGTGCGACTACCCTGATTCCAACCCCCAGTCGAAGGAGACAGAAAGGCAAATCGAAGGGCATGACTCCACTGATTCTAGACCCCAATCGAAGGGATCCAAAAAATGCAGAATCGACGGGCGTTTCTGTTTAAATCGAAATACCCATTTTTCTTGCCTTTATTTCATTTTTGCCTTTATATTTCCATGCTATTCAATATGGTTTTAATAATGTAGGATTTTATCTTTCTGCATTTTATTATTTTTGTATAAATGCTAGTAAATAGGATGTATGGTAAGATAAAAACAAAAAGTAGATAACCAAAAGTTCAAAAGACAAAATGCATGCAATCAAACACACTCCTCACACACATGCACCCCTAGGGTAATTCCACTTATTGCCTCGGAAAAAATAGTCATGCCCCTCAAATATGGGCGTTTTAGAAAAGACCCTCGATAAAATATCGTAGTCCCTCGATGTCCCTCAATTTTGCCTTCGGTAAACGATCTAATCCCTAAACGACATTTCTAAAACGTCCCATAGGTTACCTTCTATGACTATACAAACGTCCCACGCCCATCCCTTCACATCTAATGATGGGGCTTATTACCAACTCAATGGTAAGATAGCAACATCTAAAAGAGGAGGAAAAGAATGTTTAAGACCTTTTGAGTAGGTAGGATGCTCCTAGTTGCTCGCTTGCCCACAACAAAAATATTTTATACACCCATAATTTCACTTTGAAACATTTTTCAAAAGACAAAACACTTTGTACGCGTTCTTATAGAGACGAGAACCATTACAAAGACATTCCTTTTCAAAATACTTTCAAAATCCACATCACAAACACATTGTCAAACAAAAAAGAAACTGATCTAGCAAGCAACTAAGAGCCCGTAGATAACCGGATGAAAAGGGTGCTAACACCTTCCATTTTCATAACCTACCCCACGAACTCAAAAAATAATCTCAAAAGGTCTTTCTTGTTCTTTTCAACCTTTCCATTTGGATAAAAGAAAAGTCGGTGGCGACTCTTGCTATCCGCAACAAATGCGATCAAACACAAAATACCTAAGTCAGTTCTCGCACCGTGTTACAGAACTGGAGACTCTGCTGGGGAAAACTTAAAAGTGGGGTTACCTTAGGGATAGATCACCTTTATTTTCTTATCATTGTTTGATTTGTTTGCTTTATATTATGGTTCCTTGTTTGGGTTTGTTTTGATCTTCTACCCGGATCTAGGGCACCTTTTTAGGTAAGTAGCAATAAGTTGTGGAAACTGTGCGGGGTATACCAACATGGTCTAAGCAATAGCTACACTAGTGTGACCCATTTGTTGGTACCGGTAGGCCTTGAGTAGTCAAGGAGAATACGGGGCCGCTGTGTGGTTTCATGAAACACTAAATGACTTTAGAACCTTTACTTGAACAACTTGGCCATTAGGAAGTAGTGAGGTTGCCGGCTTTGGTGCAATCCGAAGTTGGTTGATACTCGATACTACGCTCATTGAGATCAGACTTTCGGTATATTTCGGTTGCCAATAAAGTGGCTTGCGCTGAAAAAATGCCTGATGGAGAAAGATCAGTGATATTGAGATTCCCTAGAACCCGTTTACTTTCTAGGACAGGTTGAACCAACTAAACCTCAAGAGGGTACTTACCTATAAACCTCATGCAAGCCTAAACCTAAGGACTTGTTTGATTTAACTTGTGCATATGCTTGTACGTAACATCATGACATCATACCATAAAATTTTAGACTAACCATTTCAAGGATTTTTAAGATTCATCTTTGTTCTGTTTTGTAGGACATGGATCCCACTCGCAGGAACACAATCCAAGTCAACCTTGTACGGGTACCTTTTCATCTCAAAGAGTTAGCATAAAGGGTCCCTGCGAATTCTCCGTTCACTAAAAGACATGGACGATTTCTCAACTTGGTTACCTCAAGCTTTGATGCAGATATGATGAAGGTTCTTTTCCAGTTCTTTGACCCTTTGCACCATTGCTTTACTTCCCCGATTACCAGCTTACCTACTATAGAAGAATTCTCTCAACTCTTGGGAATTCCTATTCTCGATCAACTACCTTTCAACGATACTGGTAGAGACCCAAGCCCTGAAGAGGTTTCCCGAGCTTTACACTTGCAACAATCTGACGTCACGACTAATTGGGAAACAAGAAGCGGTGTCAAAGGGTTCCTAGCCAAGTTCCTGTTGGAAAAAGCTCAAGACTGTTGGAACACTCTGGATTTACACACTTTCGAAGAAATTTTGTCTCTTCTCATATATGGGTTGGTACTATTTCCAAATCCTGACCAACTTATAGATGTGAATACTGTCAAAATCTTTTTATCTCACAATCTAGTGCCTACTTTGTTGGGAGATATCTTGCATTCTTTCCACTCTCGCACCATGAAGAGAAGAGGAGCCCTCATGTGTTGTAATCTTTATTGTCTAAGTGGTTTGTTTCGCATCTCCCCTAATCCATGGTGAAGAACGAGCAAGGCTTGAGATGATCCAATAGGCTGATGTCGCTCAGACATTTGGATATCCACTGGTGTTCTCGATCCTTGGAGGACATTACTATCATAAACTGTTATGGGGAATTCCCTAATGCCCCTCTACTTAGCGTTAGGGGATGTATCACTTATAACCCTTACTTAGCTCTGTGACAGTTTGGGTACGCACGAATAGATGGTCCACATGATGCGCTCATCCAAGGTGTGGTGTTCGACTACGAGAGCGACGATTAAGGCTACCGTCAGAGGTTTATATGAGTTTGGAGGATGGTAAACAAGGTGGATAGTAGGACATTGGGACACAAAAATTCCATTACCCTTGAGCCTTACCTTAGGTGGGTACGAGCTCATGCTTAGAGTCTCGCAATGCCTTACCCCTCCATCCTCCCTGTTATCACGGAGCCTGTTGTTGAAGGAGATGTCTCGTATACTGTCCTTTATCCCAACATGCCTACCTCTCTCGAAGACTTGCAAAAGAATTAGATTCAGATAAAGGAAGAATGAGACACTTTCGAAGCCCAATTCTATACCAGTGAGAGGAAAGTTCTGGAACTCACCAACAACTTCATGAAGAGCGGAGTTTGAACGCCTACATCGCACCAAAGAGAATGCATTCAACCTTTTTGTCTTAGGAGTTTTTGTATTTTATTTCTTTCATTGTAAGCCCAAAGAGGCATGATGTACACGAACTTGGATTTATTAATGCAACGTGTGTTCCTTTTAGTCTAAAACAAATTTAAATCTCTAATTTCCTTGAAATCATTTGCATATGCATTTTCATTCATCATAACACAAACAGGTTTCTTACAACAGGTCTCCTTATCTTTCTACTGTTTATTCCAGTGAGATGGATATTGAATAGATAATAAAGGATCTCCAAGCGCAGAATGCTCAATTCTAACAAATGTTCTTGGATCTGGATAAAGGACAAGAGGACTTGAAGGCTTTTATGATCAAAGAGAAGAAGAAAAAGGCGAAGAAACCAGTCGGTGTTTTGAATCTGGGAAGAAGGTTCAAAGGGCCAGCTAGGCAAACTCTTGATTTTGCAACCTCGTAAGGTGAAGGAGATAATCGAGAAGGGAAGAGTAAGGAAGGAAATGACCACCCAGAGTCTGGAGAAGAGGAAGAAGTGGACTACTTTGAAGAACAGTATCCCCCAGCTGGCGATAAATACAAGAAGTTGGAGGATCTCCTCAATGCTATAGAGATCCAGAGGGTACCCGGGTTGGATTTTGAAGAGCTAGGACTTGTCTCCGGGGTTGTCATCCCGCAGAAATTCAAGGTCCCAACTTTCGCTAAATATGACGGTGTCTCTTATTCAAAGCTGCATTTAAGGTCATACATCATAAAAATTCAACCACATATTGCTGATAGGAACCTGTGGATACATTTCATCCAAGAAAGCTTGTCAAGGACACAGTTAGATTGGTTCTATCAGCTGGAATGAACCCATATTCACAATTGGGAAGATTTGGCTGTCGCTTTTTACAAGCAATACCAGTATAATGCTGACCTAGCTCCAACTTAAACACAATTGTAAGGCATGTCTATTGGTGCTGGTGAAGGTTTCAAAATTTATGCTAAAAAATGGAGGGATCTCATGGGACGAGTCCATCCCCCTTTATCTGACAGAGAATTGGTGGATATGTTCTTAGGCACGTTATCTGGTCCATTCTTCAACCATCTGATCGGAAGCTCTTCGACTGGATTTACTGAACTAATCATGACTGGTGAGCGGGCAGAAGCCGGTATAAAGAGTTGCAAAATTCAAAGAGATATATCCTCGAGCATGATGAAGAAACCCTTTACCGGAAAGAAGGAGGTCAATGTCGCATATGACCACAGGAATCAAAATAAAACTGAATGTCGCTCAACGGTAGGGGCTGTTATGATCTCCAATCCTGTACCAAATCAGCAGCGGAACTATCAACGTAAGCTAGAGGCGCCCATGAGACGATTCACCCAGATCAACATGAGCTTTTCCCAAGTTTTGCCACATCTTTTGAAGTCCAATCTAGTGACTCTAAAGGAAGCTCCCAAGAACCCCAATATTGCTTCTCCTTGCTACAACCCGAATGCTCGATGTGCCTATCATTCTGAAAGCCCGGGGCATGATACAAACGATTGTTGGGCCTTGAAGAATAAGGTACAAGGCCTTATCGAGGTGAAAGAGATTGAGTTTGACTCCTCAGAAACACCTAATGTGATAACGGTGCCAATGCCCAAACACGGTCAAGGTGTCAATTCTATTGATGATGATTGTTTTGTTTCCTCCGTGAATGATTTAACTACTCCCCTTTTACTATTAAACATAACCTATTGCAAGTCGGTCTGTTTCTGGGCTGTGATGAAAGTTGTCTCTTATGTGTCTCTACCAAATGGTTGTTTTTTACTGAAGATGGGCGTCCAGAGCCTGATGGTTAACAAAGAAATCCCGTTTGAAAACATTCTACTTACCAGAAATTCCTGTGAAGATGTCTCAATAATCACCATTTCCAACAATCCTCCCAGGGTCTCCACCAAAAGACCCGTCAGGATTACACATGTTCCAAAGTTTTCTCCCTTAATCATCACCATGCCAGGGCTAATACCATATTCTTCGGATAAAGATGTTCCGTGGAACTATGGGGCTGACGTCTATTACCATGGCGTCAAGCAAGATCTGTTGGCTATCAAAGACAAAGTTACGAAATATATTGATCCTGACGTTGAAAATATAGTTGGGACCAGTAAGATAACAAGAAGTGGAAGAGTCTTCTTACCCGAGATCTCTCCAAAGATCGTTGCTACTCTTGTAACTATTCCCACTACCACTCCTACCAGCATTCCTAGTGACACTCCCGTTGACAATCCTACTGTTATCCCTGCTATTGAGACAAGGGGCAAAGAGGTAGTGTTTGGGCCTGTCTAGAAAAAGGTACATCCATAGGTCATTCTTGAAGCTTCTAGCAAAGAGATGGAAGAGATACTAAAAATAATCAAGAAAAGTGACTACAACATCTTGGAACAGTTGGGGCATACCCCCTCGAAAATATCAATGTTGGCCTTACTTTTGTGTTCTGAGGCCCATGACAAGGCCTTAGTAAAGTTTCTAAAGACCACCCACGTGCCCCAAGAGACCTCCATTGATCAATTTAAGAATTGTGTGGCCAGTCTAACTGCTGATAATGGACTGGGTTTTTTTGATGCTGATTTAACTCCCAAAGGAAGGAAACACAATGATGCCTTGCACGTTTCCATTGAGTGTAGGGGTACCACGTTAGCCCCTGTTCTGGTGGATATGGGTTCATCGCTAAATTTCTTACTAAAGAATGCTCTTGACTAGTTAGATTGCGAAGGACTGACTTTAAAGCCTAGCAACATTGTGGTGAGAGCCTTTGATGGTTCTAAAAGAATAGTGCACAGAGAAGTAGACAACCCTATAAAAGTTGGAACTCAGACTTTTGATTCATCCTTCTATATGATGGATATTTTCCCTTCCTATTTCTGTCTATTAGGCCGACCTTGGATCCATGGCGCTAGTTCCATCACTTCTACCCTACATCAGATGTTGAAGTACCCAATTAAGGGAAATATCATCACAATCCATGGGGAGGAGGAATACATGGTTAGCCACCTGAACTCTTTCAGGTATGTAGAAATGGACGGTGAGTTCATTGAGACCCCATGTCAGAATTTTGAGGAGGTCCCACAAACGATTGCGGCAACTAAGACTACTACCAAGACTCCGAAGGATACCAAATCTCCATTGAAAATGGCCTCTCTAAAAGATGCTAAAGCAGTAGTTGAGGAAGGTGGATGTACCATATGGGGTCAACTTCTGGATATTCCCTACAAATCCAACAAATTTGGTTTGGGTTTTACTGCAGAGGCCCAAAGAGCTGTTTGACGTTCTCACGCTGGGGGACCACCTTTACGTATCAACAATCAGGGAGTCAATGCATTGGAAGACAGTGATGGCAGCTGTGACATAGACAAGTGGATTTTTCCAACCATCACGGAGGACTCAACAATTTGGAGGCCAAAAAATTTATCCTTAATACTTTTATTCAAGAGTAACTGTCTTTTAATTTTTTGTCGGACTTTTAATATATAAACAATTTAGACTTTAAAACCTTGTGTCTTACCCTATGCACAATAGTCCATTTGTGCGGGTTGTTACTTCATCTTCATATGTCATCAAAAAATCATGGACATTTTTGCATGCAAATTTTTAGGCTATTTATTTTTATTTTTCCTACCTTTTATTTTATCAAAGATAGCTATGCTCTTACACACACTCACATATCAAAATGAAGATCCACACCCACTCAGGATCCCATGGGTAACGATTATGCTATGGCCTATTGTGACTTTGAAAATCCGATCTACCAAGCCGAAGAAGAAGGTGAGGAAGATTGTGAGGTACCAGGGGAACTAGCAAGGATATTGCAACAGGAAGAAAGGACCATACAACCCCACAAAGAGCTAATGGAAACAGTTAACTTAGGTACTGAACAGGACAAGAAAGAAGTCAAGGTAGGTGCTAACCTGGAGCCTAGTGTCAAGAAGCGCTTAACTCAGTTACTACATGACTATGTTGAGATCTTTGCTTGGTCATACGAAGACATTCCAGGACTTGACAATGATATTATGGTCCATCATCTGCCGACAAATGAAGGTTTCCCTCTAGTAAAACAGAAGGTCCGTCGCATGCGGCTAGAAATGTCAGAGAAAATCAAGACTGAAGTCATGAAGCAGTTAAACACTGGATTCTTAGATGTCACCTCTTATCCACAATGGATCGCCAACGTTGTTCCAGTTCCTAAAAAGGACGGTAAGGTACATATGTGTATGGATTATAGAGACTTGAATATGGCAAGCCCCAAGGATGACTTCCCGCTTCCCCACATCGATATTCTGTTTGACAATACCGCACAGCATAAAGTATTTTCCTTCATGGATGGTTTCTCCAGATACAATCAGATCAAAATGGCACCTGAGGACATGGAAAAAACGACCTTCGTCACACAGTGGGGCATGTTCTGTTATAAAGTTATGCCATTTGGGTTGAAGAACACCGGGGCAACCTATCAGCGTGCCATGGTAGCTTTATTTCATGATATGATCCATCACGAGATAGAGGTATACGTGGATGACATGATAGCCAGATCTCAAACTGAAGATGAACACCTTGACCATCTGCAGAAACTGTTTGAAAGACTGAAGAAATACAAACTAAGGCTGAATTCGAATAAATGCACTTTTGGAGTGAGGTCCGGTAAACTCTTAGGTTTCGTTGTCAACGGCAAAGGTATCGAAGTGGACCCTGCAAGGGTAAAAGCAATAAAAGAAATGCCTGCTCCTTGCACTGAGAAGGAAGTTAGGGGATTCTTAGGACGACTAAACTACATCGCCAGGTTCATTTCCCATCTAACTGCTACTTGCGAACCACTCTTCAAATTACTGAAGAAAGATCAAGGGGTGGAATGGAACAAAGACCGCCAAGCTGCCTTCGATAAGATCAAGGAGTACCTTCAAGAGCTTCCCATTTTGATGCCGCCAGTTGAGGTAAGACCTCTGATCATGTACCTAATAGTTTTGGAAAATTCAATGGGGTGTGTGTTGGGGAAGCATGATGAGTCTGGCCGAAAAGAGCATGCAATATTCTACTTGAGAAAAAAGTTTATCGACTGTGAAAACCAGATATTCACAGCTCGAGAAAACTTGTCGCGCTCTGGCATGGGCTGCTCGTCGGCTAAGACAATATATGCTAACTCACACTACCTTATTGATATCCAAGATGGATCTAATTAAATACATATTTGAGAAGCCCGCCCTCTCTGGAAGAATAGTAAGATGGCAGATGGTCCTGACTGAATACAACATTTAGTACACTACCCAAAAAGCAATATAGGGAAGTGTGTTAGCCGATCACCTAGCTCATCAGGATGTGGATGACTATCAATCCATGAATTTTGAGTTCCTGGACGAAGACATCATGTTGGTAAATAATTGTGAAGGACTCAAACCATATGACGAACCTGAACAAGGATCCCGATGGACCATGGTTTTTGACGGAGCTTCCAACGCACTCAAAAATGGCATCGGTGTTGTAATCATATCCCCTGAAGGCTGTCATACTCCCTTCACTGCTATACTGTGTTTCAACTATACCAATAATATGGCGGAATATGAAGCGTGTATTATGGGTCTCAAAGATGCCATAGATTTGGAAATCAAATCCTTAAGTGTATTTGGAGATTTAGCCTTAGTCACCAGTCAGATCAAAGGAGAATGGGACACGAAGCATCCTAATCTCATACCTTACAAAGAACATGTGTTGGCATTAATCCCTCATTTTGAGGATATTACCTTTGAGCATTTTCCACGAGAAGAAAATCAACTAGCGGACGCGCTAGTGACTATGTCATCCATGTTAAAAATCAGGTGGGGTAATGAGGCTCCTCAGATCACCATTGAGCGGATGGACGAAGCAACGTACTGTCACGAGCTTGATACTGAAGAAGTAGTGGAAAAACCTTGGTTCCATGAAATTAAGAGATATCTCGAGGCCCAAGAATATCCGGAGGGAGCTTCAGTCAATGATAAGAAGTTCCTGAGAAGGTTTTCTGCTAAATTCTTCCTCAGTAACGGAATCCTCTATAAGCGCAACCACGACTCTACTTTTCTTGGGTGCGTAGACAAGAGTGAGGAAGACAAGATCATGGATGATCTACATGAAGGCACCTTTGGCACCCATTCTAGTGGGCACACGATGGCCAAAAATATCCTCCGAGTAGGATACTACTAGTGAACCATGGAAGCAGATTGTCATCAGCATTCACAAACCTGTCACAAGTGTCAGATCTATGCTGACAAAGTACATGTGCTTCTAGTTCCTCTAAACGTTCTGACTGCTCCTTGGCCATTCACAATGTGGGGCATTGACATGATTGGAGAGATCAAACCTATAACTTCTAATGGACACCGCTTCATCTTGGTTGCCATTGATTACTTCACGAAGTGGGTCGAGGCAACTTCATTTGCTTCTGTTACCAAGAACATTGTGGCCCGATTCATCAAACATAATCTTATTTGTTGGTACGATATTCAGAAAAGAATCATTACAGATAACGGTACCAATCTAAACAATACTATGATCACTTCACTATGCGCGCAATTCAAGATCCAGCATCATAACTCTTCTCTTACCGACCGAAGATGAATGGCCCTGTAGAAGCCGCTAATAAAAACATCAAGAAGATCATATAAAAAATGACAGTGACCTACAAGGACTGGTATGAGATGTTACCATTTTCTCTGCACGGTTACCGTACCACGGCGCGCACATCAACAGGGGCAACTCCTTTCTCTTTGGTATAAGACATGGAAGTTGTCTTACCAATTGAAGTCCAAATACCTTCTTTTAGAATCATGAGGGATGTAGGGTTGAAAGAAGATGAATGGATTCAAACTCGATTTGACCAGTTTAACTTGATTGATGAGAAGAGGCTTACGGCTGTCTGCCATGGCCAGATGTACCAGAAGCGTACGATTAAGGCTTTTAACAAGAAAGTCAGACGTCACGTATACCAGGTTGGTGACTTGGTAATCAAGTGTATCATACTGCCACAAGGTGATCCCAACGACAAATGGACTCCTACATACGACAGACCATTTGTGATTAAAAACATATTTTCTGGTGGAGCAATGATCTTAACCACTATGGACGACGATGAACTTCCGCACCCTATAAATGCAGACATAGTTAAAAGATACTACGCATGAAAAAGACCTTCTAGGTCGACTGGCCTAGGAAAAAATTAGGGATAAATACAAAAAAATCCGTACACCCGGCAAGCTAAAAACCTAAAAAGGCGGATTGGGGAAAAAAGGGTATCCCGGTGGACTAAAAACCCGAAAGGGCAGTCCAGGAAAAAGTTAGGGAGTTAAAGCGTATGACTATGTCCCGTTGGATCACCTTACATCCAATCTTCAGTATCAATCGTCAAACTCAAACGGTTCTAATCAATCCAATCAGCTTCGGGCAAAGGGCTCCCGAAAATTCTCACAAAGGGCGCCCGAAAATTCAAGCTTACACAAATATATTTGGATTTTTCAGCATTAAGATTAAGGAAGAAATTTCTAAAAAAGGACAAAACAAATGAAAATACTCTTTTGACAAAATTAAAGGAAAGCAAGTTCTTTTCATGCATCCTTCTATTGGACACTTTATCTTTGGTTGCATCTTTCATTTGAGCGCTGGACTCCTTTGGGGCAAGCTCATTTCATGCTTCAATTGGGGCACTAGACTCATTGAGGAAAGTACCCTTCATACTTCGATTGGGGCATTTGACTCGTTTGGACAAGTTCATTTCCTACTTCGTTGGGTACTTGACTTCGCTTGAAAATTTGTACAAGTTTTCCCTACCATGTTAACATGCGCAAGGCCAAAGTCACCCTTTTAAGCAACTTGTTACAAGCTTCAACAAGGCAACACTTCTCATCAAATAGCTTCAATTCACAAGGCAAAAGCCTCCTGATGATGTCCTTCGATTCAGGAGGCCAAAGCCTCTCTTCTTCCCTCTTTTGATCACACGTTTTCCCCCTGCAGGCCTCATTAGTTTGGGGCATTGGCTTTCCTAGTGTTGCAAGCTTCAATTGAGTCTTTCATCCCCTGCATGCATCCTTCGTTTGGGGTGTTTAAATCCTTCAGCACAAAGTCATAGTCATTCCTTTCGTTTAGGCATATGGCTCCCTCTTTACAAGCTTTCATTTGAACATATTTGCATAAGGTCACAAGGCATGAACCTTCTGCATACACTCTTTCGTTTGTCTATATGGCCCCTTTGCAGGAAAATTTGAGTGGGCAGTATCTCCCTTGGAAATGGCCTACTTCAACACAGAAACTCTGCACTATGCCATTACCTCATGCGAAAGAAATACCATGTTGGTGCATTCGAAGGGCTTGCCAGGCATGTCTGGATGTCCCAATCAAATGATATATTTTACTAACCCATCCCAAGAGCATGAATTTGGACCATTCGATGGAACCCATGAAGGGCCTGGTCGAAAGGCACTAATTTGGCCCCCTTCAAAGAATATCCACGTGAGCCATTCGAATGACACTTTGATTTGAAAAAAGAAATGGTTGTTAAAGAGTCTGGTAGAAAGGCAAGATTAGAGGGTCAAGACAAAAGGTTGAGATGCCAAAGGCATTTGTTGACCAAGTCCCATGCGCTACCAGGTTCAGGCCTGATACACTGGCCATAAAACTCCAAAACTGCCGCACAGCAGTCCTACAACGCTGCCTTATTCCTTGCACCAAAATAGCATAAAAACACTGTCCCTCGAAAGCTACAAATACAACATACCTTTTTTGTTTGAACCTTTTGTTTTCCCTCCCAAAACATCAGCCCATGCCACCTATAAATAGGAGACATCACCACACATGTTAGGGGCGGAGGAAGGATTGCAAGGAAACACTTGTGAAAATTCTCAAACACTTCCCAACATTTTTTTTCAAACACTTCAATACACTAAGTAAGAACCTTCGATTCACCCTCCAAGTGACCATCAAACTACCCTTCGACCCACTTCCCCAACTATCATACAGTAGGCCTTTGAGTCATTCCATCACTTGTTATAAAAGAACTTTCAATCCACTCACACAACCTCTTTCGATTCAGTCACCGCTTTCACAAAGTGGTAACTGGATTAGCCTCAGGAAGGTCCTAATGAACTTCCATTCTCCATCAAAGAAAGAACTTGCATTTTCCTTCGATTTTAGAGCTTCAAGAGGTAAGTTTCCTTCAAACTTGAGTCTATTCTATTTTAATATCATTTGCACATGCCAGTAAAGAAAATGTAAATATTTCATATAGGGAATTAGACCATGTTTTAGCTTTCGATTCTGACTGCCTGTATGCTGAAAACTCAACCTTAATTAGTTAGGCTTAGGACATTGAGACCCATTGGTTTTGTGCTAACCCCTGGATTGTAGTTATGATTGGATATTGCATTTTAAGAATATAAGACAGGTTTGTTATACCCTTCGATAGGATAGTTGCACAATCCTTTAGAATCATAATCTGAGGGCCCAATATGCTTACAGTCGAAGGAGTCAACAAGGATCCTATGGCAAAGCATGAGCCTTTCTGCTTCTAGGCGTCAAACGAAGGCCAGAACCTTGTTGTCTCCAAGCCTCAAACAAAGGCCAGAACCTTTCTATCTCCAAGTCTTAAGCGAAAGACAGAACTATGCTGACTTCCAGGCCTAGACGAAAGGCGCGACTACCCTGATTCCAACCCCCGATTGAAGGAGACAGAAAGGAAAATTGAAGGGCATGACTCCACTGATTCCAGACCCCAATCGAAGGGAGCCAGAAATTACAGAACCAAAGAGTGTTTCTATTTAAATCGAAAGACCCATTTTTCTTGCCTTTATTTTATTTTTTTCCTTTATATTTCGATGCTATTCAATATGTGTGATCGGTGGATCTGGAACTGACTGTTTAACGCTGGTTCGCGAAATGTCGCGGTAAGCAAGAGTCGCCACCGTCTTTTATTTTCTCCAACAAGGAAAGGACAAAAGCACAGAAAAATTCCTTATGAGATTAGCTCTCAGTTCGGGAGGTAGACTTATAGAAAGGGAAGGTGTTAGCACCCTTTGTATCCATGGTTATCCATGGGCTCTTAGATACTTGCTCATTTGTATTTTCAAAATATTTGTTTTCTTTTCAAGTGTGAGTGGGTTTGAAAAAGTTTCGTTTAAAATTTCAGTTTGACTCTTGTATCAGTCCTCAAGAGTGTTTGAAATGTTGTTTTTGAAAGCTTTTTGAAAAGTGTCGGTGTGAAAAGAAGTTTTGATTTGTTTTGAATTAGAGCAAGTATCTACGAGTCATCTACCTACCCTAAGGAATTATGCTGTGTAAATGTCCTTAAGGTAGTGCCATCCCACCATTGAGAGGTGGGTAGCACCACCGTTGGAGGTGTTCGGGTCAATTCGAGGATTAGGGACAGTGTGGTCACCGAGCAACAGTAAGACACCTTAGAAGCTACCCTTATGCCATTGATCTTTTTATTCTGAGGCAACTATTCCGAGGCAACTTGTTTCGAGGCAACTAGATCAATGGAACATAAGGACCCACTAAGACGTCCTATACTCGACGACCACGTTTCGAGGGGCAAGACAACAGTGAGGCGTACCCTAGGAGTGGTGTGTGAATTGTGTGTCATTTTCAGTTATAGTTTATCTTGATCATGCATCGGGTGAGCTACGCTTTGATTTTATTTGGGCCATTCATTCTTTCATGTGATTAACAGTTTAAAGGTGCGGAAATTAAAGTGCGGAAAAGAAAGTCCTACGCTATTACAAGGCGCGGGTCTATACATCACCAAATTAACAAAGACCCGATTTTGTATAAAAATGCGGAAAGTAAATGTCCTAATTACTATTACAAGGCTTTGGGGCAATTACATAATATTTAAAATGAAAATAAAGGACAAACGCGCGAAGATAAATTAGAAACGAGAGTGCGAGGGCGTTGGACCCTTTAAAGAGATTAAATTGAAATTACAAATTAATTAAATTATTAAATAATGAAAAGAAGTTATTTTTGATGCTTTTGTATTTATGAAAATAAAGGAAATTGATTAAAAAAAACCCTAATTCTAAATTGTTTTTAATTATTAAAGAAAATATTTAAGTTTAAACCTAATTTACTAATTATTTAGTTGCATGAGTATTTACAAAATTAATTAATAGTTAATAATAATTATAATAAGAAAAATTTATTTATTGAGGAAAAGAATGAAAATGCTAAACCTAATTTTTATGTATTTTATTTATTTAAGAAAAAAACATTAAAGTTGAAGACCTAAAATTAAACTAATTTGGTTATTGAAATTTATTTACAAAACTATTTAAAGAATTAAAAAAATTAAATAAACATATTTTTATCTTTATGATTTCTGATTTTTTTGTATTTTTGTATTATGAAAATTAATTTTATGGAATTAAATAAAAGCAATTAATCAAATAAAAGAAAAAAAATAGAGAATTAAAATAAAATAAAAAAAAAGAAATATGCAAACCATAGGAGGGGTATCTGCCCAATTTGGAGGTTAATTGTGAGCATTTTGGCCCAAGAATTCCAGGCCTTTTGACTTTCTGGCGCTTGTGTGTGGGGTATTTGACCAGGGTACATGGTGGATTGCTTGTGATGGCCATTGGATTGACCTTCAGGGGCGTGTGGCAGGCACTGACGTGAGGCTTCATGATGGTCCTTGGAATGAAGGCTGCACAGAAGTACGTTAAGAAAAAATATATGAATAAGTGGGGGGACCTGGGAATCAAACCCAGGTCCCAATACCTGCATGCCAACGCACAAGCCAACTGAGCCATTGAGTTTCTTTGATATTATGATGGATAAGGATTATTATGAGAGAGAACAAGCATTAGTGGGATTTTAACAAAAACGCGCGCCAGGGTTTGAACTACCCAGTAACGTTATGACACATATGCATCGTCTTCATCTCTTTGCCTGTAAACAAAATCAAATAGCGGGGGTTTTAAACCCCCACTAACTGTAATATTCAAAAATAGCGATTAGCACATGAGGGAATATAAAAAGGGCGCAAGGTGGTTGTTCAATTCGTTTGGAGCTTCTGAATTCAGTGGTACAAGTTTCATGGCCTGATTTTTCCAGATGAGGAAAGCCCCAATTCAAAGCTTCTGCAACCCTAGCAATCGTTAATGGTGATTTTTGATACAGGCATTATTAGTTCAATCAAAGCACGCCATTAGCTTCAGAACAATCATCTTAGTATAAATCAATCATTAGAAGACATTAATATGGCATGAAAATGCAAATACGAATATGCAAAATTTTAAGAACAGGGTGACTCGGTTATACCAACTCTTTGAGTATGGAAGGCTGGTTTCGATTGCAAAAGCTTCCTGGTAGTCTTGGCAAGCTTGTGGAATAGTTTTGAGGCCTTGAATCGCCCTCTAGCTATGAAAACAGTTTTGAGATTTTTTGTCCAAAATGCAAGTTTGATCTTGAGGTTTCAGCGCAGCTTGATTCTGTGTTCTTATGCCTTAGGTTATGTTTGCATATGTATGTAGCATGATTAGGTCAAACAAAACAAGCCCATAATCCATGTATTCAATGCTTTTGAATTTTTGATTTTGCATATCTTTTCTTCAAACTTTTTGCCATGAAAACTTGCCTATTTTGGAAGATCTTGCCTCTTGATGTGGTACACGAAATCTCTAGGTCATGATGAGTGAATATGCTGCACCAAAAGATTCAAAACCTTTATTTGAGTATTTTTTCATAATTAATTTTAATTAAATGAATTAATAGGATTAAAAACTCAATTAATTAATTAAAAATAAGAAAATAATTCCCTTTTAGCTTAATGGGTCGTGCATAGCCTTTGGGTGATGATTCATGGAAGAAATTGAGGCCCATTAGCAATTTTGAGGCTTTTGAAGCAAAGTTGACTTTTCAAAATTCCCAAAAATTTCCCAACTTCCACAAGGCATATCTTGCTCAATTTTTAAGCTTTGATCATGTTCTTTGACATTTTGGAAAGGTCTTGAAGTCCTCTAACCAATGCCTTTGGTCCCATGTCATTTTGATTTACCAATCTCAAGTTATGGTCTTTGACCTAAAGTGCCTTTTTGTTGACTTTTGAAAATGACCTATAATGTTGAGATTGATAACTTTTTGTGAGAGCATTTCTTGGACTTGAAGTATGAAGATGAGTTGTAGGAAATGTCATTCTCTTCAAAATGAGCTTTGAATGCAATTTTTCTGATAAACCATGTGGAAGTTATGCCTTGGTCAATTTGCAGTTGACTTTTTCAACTGTCCAGAAATAGAAACTTTTGCATCTTGAGACTTTTTGAGCCATGTTTTGAGAATCATGATCAAGAATTGATAAAATGATGTTTGTGGCTTCAAAATAAGATGTTTACCAAAAATTTTGACTTTTGACTGTCAAATGACCATTTTGCCCCTGCAGTTGACTGTTGAGCAATTAGGGTTTTTTGACTGTGCAATTTTGTGATGTGAGTCTTGAAACTTGACATATGGATGCTTGACAATGTTTATAGGCATGTGGGACTTGTTTGGACCCTTTGAAACTTCAACTTCTTTGCCAGAACCAAAACCCTAATTTTTGACTGTTAGGAGGCCATTGGACTGTGCAACTCTTGGGAGATTTTGAAGCATGATCTTAGCAAACCTTGAAGAATATGGGAGGGAAAATTTTGGGGTGCAACAGTTGCCTCTGTTCAATCTTCTTAGACCTGAGGATGTAGATTGGCTGACGTGCCTTTCGCAATCCGAAGGTGGAAGATGATTGAACACTAGAGTGCCCAGAAATTTGTGCTCACATGTTAGCAGTGTGATGGTGGGGAATGGGCTTATAGATGCCATTTGGAGATTGATGGATAGGAAGATGGGCTTATAGATTCCATGTTAAGAGGTGATGGATAGGTGGATGGGCTTATAGATGCCATCTGGGTGTCGATCGCGTAAGAGATTCCTTAGCGAGAACTTGCGTACCTGAAAAAGAAAATGATTACCTGGCCTGTTACAGGAATTGGTCTTCAAACTCTTTGTGTAGATGCGCCCTGGCTGGTTACAGGAATTGAATCCTTAAACCTCTTCAGACGTGCCCTGGCGAGATACAGGAATCGAGTCTGGAGCTTCAAAAGGTTATGAATGAATCAGGGATGGTTACTACCTCAACGGGACGATGAGAGAACCTTGGACGATTACTACCTCAACAATAACGATGAGAGAACCTTGGGCGATTACTACCTCAACAGTAACGATGAGAGAACCTTGGGCGATTACTACCTCAACAATAATGATGAGAGAATCTTGGATATCTTCTACTGAGTCTTCATTAGGAAAATCTTTAGGAATTGATTTAACTGGACCAGAGAAGGCCTTTGACTGGATCGGCATCAGAAAAATCTTTAGGAGTCGATTTAACTGAACCAGGCAAGGTCTTGGAATCTTCAACTGGAATAAGAATCATGGAGATCTTAGCGTCGATCTGACTGAACCAGAGAAGGCCTTTGACTGGATCGGCATCAGAAAAATCTTTAGGAGTCGATTTAACTGAACCAGGCAAGGTCTTGGAATCTTCAACTGGAATAAGAATCAGGGAGATTTTAGCGTCGATCTGACTGAACCAGAGAAGGCCTTTGACTGGATCGACATCAGAAAAATCTTTAGGAGTCGATTTAACTGAACCAGGCAAGGTCTTGGAATCTTCAACTGGAATAAGAATCAGGGAGATCTTAGCGTCGATCTGACTGAACCAGAGAAGGCCTTGGATTAACTTTGACTGGATAAGAATCAGAAAAATCTTAGAATCGATTTAACTGAACCAGACTAAAGTCTTGGAATATCTTCAACTGGAATAAGAATCAGGGAGATCTTAGCATCGATCTGACTGAACCAGAGAAGGTCTTGGATTAACTTTGACTGGATAAGAATCAGAAAAATCTTAGAATCAATTTAACTGAACCTGACTAAAGTCTTGGAATATCTTCAACTGGAATAAGAATCAGGGAGATCTTAGCATCGATCTGACTGAACCAGAGAAGGTCTTGGATTAACTTTGACTGGATAAGAATCAGAAAAACCTTAGGGTCGATTTAACTGAACCAGACGAAAGTCTTGGAATATCTTTGACTGGATAAGAATCAGAAAAATCTTAGGGTCGATTTAACTGAACCAGACGAAAGTCTTCCATAGATGTAGTTTTTTCTCTTTTGAGGGGACTACTAGGTCATATGAGTGGTCAGCGGTGTTTACTGATTCGTCTTTCCCTGAAATGGTAAAGGGTCAGTCATATGCAATGTCATGATGTATGAAATGCATGATATATCAAGCAATGATGCTCTCAACATAAATGAGATTGTATGTTCATGATGCGTATATGCATGCTATAATGTATGGAAATGCGATGTTTATGAATGTATGTTTTCGTCTTAGGAAAATAAATCCTTGACGGGTGCCAGGAAGTCACATCCTGGGCTGATGTTGAGGAATAGTGCTTTGTTGTTTCCGCTGGGGATGATGGTTGCAAGAATACCGGTAGGAGAAGATAACTCCGTCGGGGAATAAACTTGGCGAATAGATTACTCTACGGGGAGAAAATTATTCTAGCGACCTTACTGGGGAATAATACTCTGTGGGAAGAGAGGTACTCTGTTGAGATGTTGATGATAACTCCGCTGGGGATACCGTTTGTTATGTTGGAAGTGTTAATAGACTCCGTTGGGGATAAGAAGACTTTGCCGAGGACGGTCTTTCCGTGGCTTTTGGCTGAGGATAACCCAGTTATATCCTAGTAGGGAAATAACCTTTGAATAAAGCCGGGGGACGCGTTCATGCTCTGTAGGGGATAAGCTTCCAGAATCTACTGGGGATAAGCTTCCTGCTGGGGAGATGATTCAAACTTTCCTGGGGAAATCTTCAGGCTGAACTCTCCTGGGGAAGTTTTGAGATATATTGGGGCAGTGGCTCCACTGAATGTCTGATATACCGCCGGGGAACAATCTTAGATTAAGACTGCCGGGGATGCTTGTTAAGAATGTTTGTATATTGTGCTGAGGAATGTCGAGATCTGCCGGGGATACCCAACTTCCTTAAGGCTGACTATAGACTTTGCTTGGGGAGAGTGCATTGACTTACTGGCTCACTCTCTGGGGAATTAAGATATACTGGTTATGTTCTTCAGCTGAACCTGCCTTGATACCTTGGTGGACAGAACAATTAGATCGCTTAGACCACTCATTATTGCCCCTGCTTCTAATGTTACCTGTAATTAATCCTTTGTTTTGTATGCAAATATTTATGAGTTAGCAATTATTGTCAAATGCATATATCACAAATTGAACCTTGGACGTTCTTCGCAAAACAAAACAGAAAAAGGAAAAACAATTGGCAATTGATCTGAAAAGTGAATTTATATTGATTTTTTGAATTTTCTTGTAAATAGGCGTTTATGTACAAGAGGATGACGTCCTAGTAAGAGAACGCCGCCGAATAAAAGAGTTTATACAATTTGTACAAAAGGGAAAACAAAACAGCTATGTGAAAAGAATAATCCCACTTGGTTTCAACTCTGCTATCGCCTTTATATCTTCGAGCGTCTCATCACTTGATGACCTAGCTGAAGATGAAGCTGATTGATTGATGCCGTCTGAACTTGATGTTGATACCGGATTCTGGATGCAAGGTGATCCAATGAGACATAGTATTACGCTTTATCCCTAACTTTTGCCTGGACCTCCCTTTCGGGTTTTCAGTCCACCGGGATACCCATTTTTGCCCAAGCCGCCTTTTCAGGTTTTCGACTTGCCGGGTGTACAGATTTTTTTCATTTCATCCCTTCATTTTTCCCGAACTCTTTTGGTTCTCCGGGAAGCCCTAATTTTTGCCTAGGTATGTCAACCTAGCGGGTCTTTTTTCATGCGTAGTATCTTTTTACTATGTCTGCATTGGCGGGGTGAGGAAGGTCGTCACCATCCATGGTGGTTAGGATCATGGCTCCTCCTGAGAACACATGTTTAACCACAAATGGCCCTTCGTATGTGGGGGTCCATTTGCCCCTTGGATCACTCTGAGGAAGGATGATGCGTTTGATTACCAGATCCCCAACTTGATACTCTTGTGGTTTGACCTTTTTGTTAAATGCCCTGATCATCCGCTTTTGATACGTCTGACCATGACAAATAGCAGCAAGTCTCTTTTCGTCAATTAGATTTAACTGATCAAGTCGTGTCTGGATCCAATCATCTTCGCTCAGATCTGCATCCTTCATTATCCGGAGAGAGGGTATTTTCACTTCAATCGGTAAGACTGCCTCCATGCCGTAGACCAAGGAGAAGGGTGTTTCCCCGGTTGACGTCCTTGCTGAGGTACGGTACCCATGTAGAGCGAACGGTAACATCTCGTGCCAATATTTATAGGTCACTGTCATCTTCTGCACAATTTTCTTGATATTCTTATTAGCTGCTTCTACAGCCCCATTCATCTTCGGCCGGTAAGGAGAAGAGTTGTGGTGCTGTATCTTAAATTGCCCGCAGAGCTCAGTGATCATCTTGTTATTGAGATTGGTACCATTGTCTGTAATGATTCTTTCTGGGATGCCGTATCGACATATCAGGTTATGCCGAATGAACCGTGCCACAACGTTCTTGGTTACAGTGGCGTACGAAGCTGCTTCAACCCACTTTGTAAAGTAATCGATCGCTACCAGGATGAAGCGATGCCCGTTGGATGCCGTAGGCTTAATCTCGCCGATCATATCTATGCCCCACATTGCAAAAGGCCAAGGTGCAGTGAAGATGTTCAGAGGAACTGGAGGAACGTGCACCTTGTCTGCGTAAATCTGGCATTTATGACATGTCCGAGAATGTTGGTAACAGTCAGCTTCCATTGTGGACCAGAAATATCCTGCCCGAAGGATTTTCTTTGTCATGGTGTGTCCACTGGAGTGTGTTCCGAAGGTACCTTCATGTAGTTCTGCCATGATCCTTTCTGCTTCAGTCTTATCCACACAACGCAGTAAGGTCGAATCATGGTTTCGCTTGTACAGGATGCCGTTGCTGAGGAAGAACTTTGATGCGAACCTTCTCAGAAACTTCTTATCGTTGACAGATGCACCTTCAGGGTATTCCTGAGCTTCCAAGTATCTCTTCACCTCATGGTACCAAGGTTTCTCAGTCACTACCTCAGCCTCAAGGTCACAACAATATGCCGGTTCGTCCAGTTTCCAGATAATGACCCGGGGAGCCTCATTGTCCCATTTGACTTTGAACATGGAAGACATCGTAGTTAACGCGTCCGCCAGCTGATTCTCCTCTCTTGGGAAATGTTCAAAAGTTATCTCTGTGAAATGGGGAATCAATGTCAACACACATTCTTTGTGAGGAATAAGGTTCGGATGTTTCGTATCCCATTCGCCTTTGATCTGATTGATCACGAGAGCGGAATCTCCGAAGACACTCAGAAACTTGATCCTTAAGTCGATCGCAGCTTGAAGACCCATGATGCATGCCTCATACTCCGCCATGTTGTTGGTGCAGTTGAAACATAGCCGGGCAGTAAGTGGAGTATGAGTGCCTTGAGGGGATATGATTACAGCGCCGATGCCATTACCCAAAGCATTTGAGGCTCCGTCAAAGTGCATAGACCATCGGGATCCTTCCTCAGGTCCTTCATCTGGTCCAGGTACTTCACAATCAGTCACTATCATGATGCTCTCGTCCGGAAACTCGAAGTTCATTGACTGATAGTCATCTACTGCCTGGTGTGCCAAGTGGTCTGCCAATACACTTCCTTTGATAGCTTTCTGAGTCGTGTACTGGATATCGTATTCCGTCAAGATCATTTGCCATCTTGCTATTCTCCCAGACAGAGCAGGCTTTTCAAATATGTACTTTATAGGATCCATCTTTGAAATCAACAAGGTAGTGTGAGTCAGCATATACTGTCTCAGCCGGCGAGCAGCCCATACCAAAGCACAGCAAGCTTTCTCGAGCAGTGAGTATCGGGTCTCACAGTCGGTAAACTTTTTACTAAGGTAATAAATGGCATGCTCTTTTCGGCCAGACTCGTCATGCTGCCCCAGCACACACCCCATTGAGTTGTCAGGTACTGTCAAGTATAGTATCAGAGGTCTCCCTTTAACCGGTGGCATAAGGATGGGTGGTTCTTGGAGATACTCTTTGATTCTGTCAAAGGCGGCCTGACATTTATCATTCCAATGTACTACCTGATCTTTCTTCAGCAACTTGAAAATTGGCTCACAGGTGGCAGTTAGATGCGAGATGAATCGGGCAATGTAATTCAGGCGTCCTAAAAAGCCTCTGACCTCCTTCTCTGTCTTGGGAACTGGCATCTCTTGAATGGCTTTAACCTTGGCAGGGTCCACTTGAATACCATTATCACTTACAATGAAGCCTAGCAACTTTCCAGACCTTACCCCGAAGGTGCACTTGTTCGGGTTCAACCTCAGCTTGTACAATTTCAGACGGTCAAACAGTTTCTGCAGATGGTCAAGGTGTTCCTCCTCAGTTTGGGACCTTGCAATCATATCGTCGACATACACTTCTATCTCATGATGGATCATGTCATGAAATAAAGCAACCATGGCACGTTGGTAGGTTGCCCCAGCATTTTTCAACCCGAATGGCATGACCTTGTAGCAGAAGGTGCCCCACTAAGTAACAAAGGTAGTCTTTTCCATATCTTCAAGAGCCATCTTGATCTGATTATACCCTGAAAAACCATCCATGAAAGAGAACACCTTGTGCTGAGCAGTATTGTCAACCATAACGTCAATGTGAGGTAGGGGGAAGTCATTCTTGGGGCTAGCCCTGTTCAGATCCCTGTAGTCAACACACATTCTGACCTTACCATCTTTCTTTGGTACCGGCACCACATTAGCAACCCACTGAGGGTAAGAAGTCACTGCAAGAAACCCGGCATCGAATTGCTTCATAACCTCAGCTTTGATCTTCTCAGACATCTCTGGACGCATACGGCAGACCTTTTGCTTAACCGGAGGGCAGTCTTCTTTGGTGGGCAAATGATGGACCACAATGTCAGTATCCAACCCAGGCATGTCTTCGTAGGACCAGGCGAAGATCTCCACATAATCATGTAACATCTGAGTCAACCGTTGTTTTACGCTGAGCTCCAAATTGGCACCAATCTTGACTTCCTTTCGGTCTGTCTCAGTACCCAGATTTATTGTTTCCACTGGCTCTTCATGTGGTTGAATTGCCCTCTCTTCCTGGAGTAACAGTCTTGCAAGCTCGCCAGGCACTTCGCAATCATCTTCACCTTCATCTTCGACTAAGTTGATCGGATTTTCGAAGTCATAACCGGCAGTAGCAGAGTCGTTACCAGTGAGATCCAGAGTGGATTGAAACCTGTATGGGTGAGTGTGTGTAAATACAGCTGTTTTGCAATATATAAAGAAGGAAAGAAAGAAAGGGAGCACAAGATTTGAAATGCGAAAAAACGTCCAAGATCTTTATTCATGATATATGTAAATGACAGTTATAAGCCCTCACAAATGAAGCCAACGGTGCCCCGGGTAAGACATCGGGCCATAAAGTTTCAAATCATTGTTTATTACAAATAACAAAAACAAAGGAATTCATTACTGCGTAACAAAAGTAACAGGAGTATGATCTTTGGCGGTCCAATTGTTCAATCCACCGTCAGTCGTCGGGTAGATCCAGCTGTTGAACTCAGATTCTTCCACTTCGTCATCATCCCTGATATCATTTACTCCATGAGCAGGCAGGGGAGCTGTCACCACATTGGGCTTCTCAGGTGCCTTAAACTGTACCTCCTTGGCATCAATAAGGTCTTGCACCTTGTTCCTTAGGGCCCAGCAATCATCAGTGGAATGTCCCGGGCTACCGGAGTGATAAGCACAGCGGGCATTTGGATTATACTTGGGAGAGGCAGTATTCACAACCTTAGGAGCCTCTCTGACAGTCACCAAGTTGGTCGATAGCAGTTGTGGCAAGATTTGTGACAAGGTCATACTCATCCGGGTAAATTCTCTTCTGGGTCTTTCAGCCCTTGGTTGATTGGTTTGCCGAGGAGCGGCAACAGGCTTAGTAATTACCACCGTGTTGACAGATTGGCGGTGCTCTGGTTTATCTTTCCTCCTAGGCCCGTATACAACACTGGCCTCCTTCTTAAAAGGTTTCTTCTCAGAACTTGAAGATGCACCTTTCTGAATCTTACCTGACTTCATGCCAGCCTCTATCCTTTCCCCAGTCAGAATGAGATCAGTGAACCCTACAGATGAATTGCCAATGAGATGATTAAAGAACGGCCCAGATAGGGTCCCCAAGAACATATCTACCAGCTCACGGTCGGTTAATGGAGGCTGCACCCTGCCAGCCAAGTCCCTCCACTTCTGCGCATACTCTTTAAAGCCTTCGCCTGAGCCTAGCGACATACCCTGGAGCTGGGTACGTGTAGGAGCAAGGTCGGCATTATATTGATACTGCTTGTAAAAAGAAGTAGCCAACTCCTCCCAGTTACGAACCTTGGTTCCATCCAGCTGATAGAACCATTCGAGATGAGTCCCTGAAAGACTCTCCTGGAAGAAGTGGATCCACAAGTTTTTGTCCACTGTATACGGCTGAATCTTCCGCACATAGGATCTGAGGTGTAGCTTAGGGCAGGACACCCCGTCATACTTGGTGAAAGATGGTGCTTTAAACTTGTGAGGGATGATCACACCAGTAGATAAACCCAAGTCTCCGAAATCCAAACCAGGCACTTGTTGAATCTCCATGGCATTCAGACGGTCTTCCAACTGCTTGTACCGGTCTTCAGCTGGAGGATACTGTTCCTCATTAAAATCAGTCTCATTGTCAGAGACCACCGGACTTAGAGCCCTTCCCCCCTGGGGACTGTCTTTGCCTACAGAAGAACCAGCTTCCTCGTTCTGCAGTGTGTTACCAAATCTCCGGCCCGAGTTGAATAGAACAGTTCTCTTCTTCTTCTTATCCTTCTTCAGGAGCAAAGCCTTCAGCTCTTCTTGACCTTGAGCCAAACCCATGATCAGCTCCTAAAATTGTGCGTTCTGCGCCTGAAGGGCCTTGATAGACATCTCGGTAGATGATTCAGGGTTCATGATGCTGAAATAAACAGCGAAGAACAGTAAGCAACCTGAAAAGAAGAGTACCTGCCATGCACATGATGAATGATATGTGTTTATGCAATGCATTCAGGGGTTCAAAAGTTCAAATTTATTGTAGACAAAAAGGAACACATGTTATTATTAAGGAAATAATTGTTCAGTACATCAGGGCATCATGGGCAAAACATTACAAAAGTGAATCAACCCCAAAAGACACTACGCATCCTCTTTGGAGCAATGTAGGTGTTGAGATTCTTTTCCTCGTGCAGTAGGCGGGTGAGCTCCAAGACCTTCTTTTCACTAGCATGTAGACTGGTCTCAAGAGAATTCCGTTCTTCCTTAAGTTGGATCCAGCTCTTCTGCATCTCTTCCCAGGATGTGGGCATGTCAGGATGTTGAATGGTGTAGGACACCTCTCCTTCCAATACTGGCTCTTTGATCACAGGGAGAACATGAGGATATGGCATCACTAACTTCTAGGAGCGGGCTCGTACCCACTTGAGATAAGGCTCCAACGGGATGGAATTCCTGTGCCCCAGTGTCTTGCTGTCTATCCTACTTGGCATCCTCCAAGCTATGATAAATCTCTGGCGAAGTCCTTGCGCATCATTGTCGAAATCAAAAACTATGTCAGGAATTAACATGTCATGAGGGTCGTCCCTCCGAGCATAACCAAACTGTCTCCAAGCCAGGCACGGGTTGTAAGTAATACCTCCTCTAATTCCAAGTAAAGGAACATTAGGATACTCCCCGCAACGATCAATGATAGTGACATCCTCTCTGGACCGAGAGCACCAATGTATATCTACATGTGTAAGAGTCATCAATCGTTGTGACCATCTCAAACCCCGCTCATTCTTCAAAACTGATTGTGGAAGGTGCGAAATAAACCACCTTCCCAGAAGAGGAGTACAACACATAAGGACACCTCTTTTTCTCATGGTTCGAGTGTAACATGAGTGAAGGATATCCCCAAGCAATGTAGGTATGGGATTCCTGGACATGAAGATATGGACAACACTGATATCTATAAGCTGATCTGGATTAGGGAACAACACCAAACCATAGACAAGGAGGGCCACAACTTCTTCAAAAGCTTGTAGGTCAAGGGAGTTCCAACATTCTTGGGCCTTCTCAAACAGAAACCTGGCTAAGAACCCTTTGATACCACTTCTAACTTCCCAATGTCCCTTGAGGTCAGATGGTTGTAGGCGTAAGGCTTTAGCAATCTATTCAAGCTTGGGTTTCTTTTCCGTACCATTGTAGGGTAGTTGATCAAGGATAGGGATCTTCAAAATCCGGGAGAACTCTTCCAATGTAGGTACCAGTTGATAATCCAGGAAAGTGAAACAGTGATGCAGAGGGTCAAAGAACTGGAACATGACCTTTATCATATCTTCCTCAATGTTGGTGTTGACCAAGCTGGTGAGTCTTCCATTTCTTTCACTGAATGAAGAGCTTTCGGGAATCCTGGATATAAGCTCCTTAAGCTGAGGGGGAATCCTTACAAGGTTGATCTGAATTGTCTTTCTGCGAACAGTTTCCATGTCCTACAAAACAAGAACAAAGATGAAGATTCGAACCCCTGAAATGGTTAGTCAATGCATATGATGTTGTATGATGTTATGATGCTATGATTAAACACACCACAAATATTTACAAAGGAAAACATGATCAGGCACACAAGTCACACCACAGCCCTTAGAGTTTAGGCCTGCATGGGGTCTGGGTATTACCCTCTTGAAGTTGGTGGGCTCAAAACCTGTCCTATCAGAAGTAACTGGGTTCTAAGGGTCCCAATATCATTGGATTGCTTTCATTGTTCATCGTTTCGATTTAGCCACTGAACTGGCGACCGAAATATTCCAAGAAAACAACCCTCAATTGAGTGTAGTATCGAGTATCAACCAACCTCGGACTGCACCAAAGTCAGTTATCTCACTACCCTAAAGAGGCCAAGATGGTTCAATTAAGGTTCCTAAGGTCAGTTGATGCTTCACGACACCACGCGGAGGCCCCGTACTCTCCTTGACTGAACTCAAGGGTTAACGACACACACCAAAGTGCCACATCAACGTAGCAGACTGCTTCAACCGTGTCGGTATACCCCGCACAGTTCCCTCACAGCCTTGTTGCTACTTTCTAAGGAGGTATCCCCCAGATCCGGGTTAGGATCTATAGAACTCCCAAGACAGGCCCAATAATATTAAAGCAAACAAATCAGACAATTGAAAACACAAGTGATCTTAGTCCTAAGGTACACCTCACTTTTAAATTATCCCCAGCAGAGTCGCCAGTTCTGTGATCGGTGGATCTGGAACTGACTGTTTAACGCTGGTTCGCGAAATGTCGCGGTAAGCAAGAGTCGCCACCGTCTTTTATTTTCTCCAACAAGGAAAGGACAAAAGCACAGAAAAATTCCTTATGAGATTAGCTCTCGGTTCGGGAGGTAGACTTATAGAAAGGGAAGGTGTTAGCACCCTTTCTATCCATGGTTATCCATGGGCTCTTAGATACTTGCTCATTTGTGTTTTCAAAATATTTGTTTGCTTTTCAAGTGTGAGTGGGTTTGAAAAAGTTTCGTTTAAAATTTCAGTTCGACTCTTGTGTCAGTCCTCAAGAGTGTTTGAAAAGTTGTTTTTGAAAGCTTTTTGAAAAGTGTCGGTGTGAAAAGAAGTTTTGATTTGTTTTGAATTAGAGCAAGTATCTACGAGTCATCTACCTACCCTAAGGAATTATGCTGTGTAAATGTCCTTAAGGTAGTGCCATCCCACCATTGAGAGGTAGGTAGCACCACCGTTGGAGGTGTTCGGGTCAATTCGGGGATTAGGGACAGTGTGGTCACCGAGCAACAGTAAGACACCTTAGAAGCTACCCTTATGCCATTGATCTTTTTATTCTGAGGCAACTATTCTGAGGCAACTTGTTTCGAGGCAACTTGTTTCGAGGCAACTAGATCAATGGAACATAAGGACTCACTAAGACGTCCTATACTCGACGACCACGTTTCGAGGGGCAAGGCAACAGTGAGGCGTACCCTAGGAGTGGTGTGTGAATTGTGTGTCATTTTCAGTTATAGTTTATCTTGATCATGCATCTGGTGAGCTACGCTTTGATTTTATTTGGGCCATTCATTCTTTCATGTGATTAACAGTTTAAAGGTGCGGAAATTAAAGTGCGGAAAAGAAAGTCCTACGCTATTACAAGGCGCGGGTCTATACATCGCCAAATTAACAAAGACCCGATTTTGAATAAAAATGCGGAAAGTAAATGTACTAATTACTATTACAAGGCTTTGGGGTAATTACATAATATTTGAAATGAAAATAAAGGACAAACGCGCGAAGATAAATTAGAAACGAGAGTGCGAGGGCGTTGGACCCTTTAAAGAGATTAAATTGAAATTACAAATTAATTAAATTATTAAATAATGAAAAGAAGTTATTTTTGATGCTTTTGTATTTATGAAAATAAAGGAAATTGATAAAAAAAAAAACCCTAATTCTAAATTGTTTTTAATTATTAAAGAAAATATTTAAGTTTAAACCTAATTTACTAATTATTTAGTTGCATGAGTATTTACAAAATTACTTAATAGTTAATAATAATTATAATAAGAAAAATTTATTTATTGAGGAAAAGAATGAAAATGCTAAACCTAATTTTTATGTATTTTATTTATTTAAGAAAAAAACATTAAAGTTGAAGACCTAAAATTAAACTAATTTGGTTATTGAAATTTATTTACAAAACTATTTAAAGAATTAAAAAAATTAAATAAACATATTTTTATCTTTATGATTTCTGATTTTTTTGTATTTTTGTATTATGAAAATTAATTTTATGGAATTAAATAAAAGCAATTAATCAAATAAAAGAAAAAAAGAGAGAATTAAAATAAAATAAAAAAAAGAAATATGCAAACCATAGGAGGGGTATCTGCCCAATTTGGAGGTTAATTGTGAGCATTTTGGCCCAAGAATTCCAGGCCTTTTGACTTTCTGGCGCTTGTGTGTGGGGTGTTTGACCAGGGTACATGGTGGATTGCTTGTGATGGCCATTGGATTGACCTTCAGGGGCGTGTGGCAGGCACTGACGTGAGGCTTCATGATGGTCCTTGGAATGAAGGCTTCACAGAAGTATGTTAAGAAAAAATATATGAATAAGTGGGGGGACCTGGGAATCAAACCCAGGTCCCAATACCTGCATGCCAACGCACAAGCCAACTGAGCCATTGAATTTCTTTGATATTATGATGGATAAGGATTATTATGAGAGAGAACAAGCATTAGTGGGATTTTAACAAAAACGCGCGCCAGGGTTTGAACTACCCAGTAACGTTATGACACATATGCATCGTCTTCATCTCTTTGCCTGTAAACAAAATCAAATAGCGGAGGTTTTAAACCCCCACTAACTGTAATATTCAAAAATAGCGATTAGCACATGAGGGAATATAAAAAGGGCGCGAGGTGGTTGTTCAATTCGTTTGGAGCTTCTGAATTCAGTGGTACAAGTTTCATGGCCTGATTTTTCTAGATGAGGAATGCCCCAATTCAAAGCTTCTGCAACCCTAGCAATCGTTAATGGTGATTTTTGGTACAGGCAATATTAGTTCAATCAAAGCACGCCATTAGCTTCAGAACAATCATCTTAGTATAAATCAATCATTAGAAGACATTAATATGGCATGAAAATGCAAATACGAATATGCAAAATTTTAAGAACAGGGTGACTCGGTTATACCAACTCTTTGAGTATGGAAGGCTGGTTTCGATTGCAAAAGCTTCCTGGTAGTCTTGGCAAGCTTGTGGAATAGTTTTGAGGCCTTGAATCGCCCTCTAGCTATGAAAACAGTTTTGAGATTTTTTGTCCAAAATGCAAGTTTGATCTTGAGGTTTCAGCGCAGCTTGCTTCTGTGTTCTTATGCCTTAGGTTATGTTTGCATATGTATGTAGCATGATTAGGTCAAACAAAACAAGCCCATAATCCATGTATTCAATGCTTTTGAATTTTTGATTTTGCATATCTTTTATTCAAACTTTTTGCCATGAAAACTTGCCTATTTTGGAAGATCTTGCCTCTTGATGTGGTACACGAAATCTCTAGGTCATGATGAGTGAATATGCTGCACCAAAAGATTCAAAACCTTTATTTGAGTATTTTTTCATAATTAACTTTAATTAAATGAATTAATAGGATTAAAAACTCAATTAATTAATTAAAAATAAGAAAATAATTCCCTTTTAGCTTAATGGGTCGTGCATAGCCTTTGGGTGATGATTCATGGAAGAAATTGAGGCCCATTAGCAATTTTGAGGCTTTTGAAGCAAAGTTGACTTTTCAAAATTCCCAAAACTTTCCCAACTTCCACAAGGCATATCTTGCTCAATTTTTAAGCTTTGATCATGTTCTTTGACATTTTGGAAAGTTCTTGAAGTCCTCTAACCAATTCCTTTGGTCCCATGTCATTCTGATTTACCAATCTCAAGTTATGGTCTTTGACTTAAAGTGCCTTTTTGTTGACTTTTGAAAATGACCTATAATGTTGAGATTGATAACTTTCTGTGAGAGCATTTCTTGGACTTGAAGTATGAAGATGAGTTGTAGGAAATGTCATTCTCTTCAAAATGAGCTTTGGATGGAATTTTTCTGATAAACCATGTGGAAGTTATGCCTTGGTCAATTTGCAGTTGACTTTTTCAACTGTCCAGACATAGAAACTTTTGCATCTTGAGACTTTTTGAGCCATGTTTTGAGAATCATGATCAAGAATTGATCAAATGATTTTTGTGGCTTCAAAATAAGATGTTGACCAAAAATTTTGAATTTTTGACTGTCAAATGACCATTTTGCCCCTGCAGTTGAGTGTTGAGCAATTAGGGTTTTTTGACTGTGCAATTTTGTGTTGTGAGTCTTGAAACTTGACATATGGATGCTTGACAATGTTTATAGGCATGTGGGACTTGTTTGGACCCTTGGAAACTTCAACTTCTTTGCCAGAACCAAAACCCTAATTTTTTACTGTTAGGAGGCCATTGGACTGTGCAACTCTTGGGAGATTTTGAAGCATGATCTTAGCAAACCTTGAAGAATATGGGAGGGCAAATTTTGGGGTGCAACAATATGGTTGTAATATTGTAGGATTTTATCTTTCTGCATTTTATTATTTTTGTATAAATGCTAGTAACTAGGATGTATGGTAAGATAAAAACAATAAGTAGATAACCAAAAGTTTAAAATACAAAATGCATGCAATCAAACACACTCCTCACACACATGCACCCCTAGGGCAATGCCACTAGTTTCCTAGAAAAAAAATAGTCGTGTCCCTCGAATATGGGTGTTTTAGCAAAGAACCTCGATAAAAGATCGTAGTCCCTCAATGTCCCTCAATGTTGCCTTCGGTAAACGATCTAGTCCCTAAACGACATTGCTAAAACGTCCCATATGTTAACTTCTATGACTATACAAACGTCCCACGCCCGTACCTTCACATCCAATGATGGGGATTCTTACCAACTCAATGGTAAGATATCAACATCTAAAGGAGGAGGAAAAGAACGTTTAAGACCTTTTGAGTAGGTAGGATGCTCCTAGTTGCTCGCTTTCTCACAACAAAAACATTTTATACACCCACAATTTCACTTTGAAATATTTTTCAAAAGACAAAACACTTTGTATGCATTCTTATAGAGACGAGAACCATTACAAAGACATTCCTTTTTAAAATACTTTCAAAATCCACATCACAAACACATTGTCAAACAAAAAAGCAAGTGATCTAGAAAGCAACTAAGAGCCCATAGATAACTACGGATGAAAAGGGTGCTAACACCTTCCCTTTTCATAACCTATCCACCAAACTCAAGAAATAATCTCAAAAGGTCTTTCCTGTTCTTTTCAACCTTTCCTTTTGGATAAAAGAAAAGTCAGTGGCGACTCTTGCTATCCACAACAAATGCGATCAAACGCAAAATACCCAAGTCAGTTCTCCCACCGTGTTACAATGAGTTACAAGGAAATAGCCTTATAAGTTCACATGAACATATGCTATGCAAGTTTTTCATATTCTTTCATCCATTTAATATATCAAATATACTAACCACTCCATCAAAACAAGAATAAAAATGGTTTTGTGGTTTGAGAAATTTATGTGCGAAAAAAGATGCTAAAAGATATATGTAGTGATATATTTGTAAAAGGCCTAGTAAGGGCGAGAGAGTGGTCACCCTTAGGAGGTATGAAAACTATATGTCACCCACCATTAGGGACCACCTCACCCTAAGTGCATACCCCACTCGCCTAGTTATGGGAAACATGGGGAAAGACGTGTTAGAACAATGTTTGAATCTACTACCCTATATTTAAGTTTTGATGATAACAAAGTGAAAAGATATAGTATTTATATGTTTCATGTTTGAACTATATGCTGCCTAAAATTACTATGCTCTGACTTGCAGATACGCTGATTAAAATAAGCAAGATCACTTATTCAGCATCAGAATTTGATTTCATACACCAGCATCAGAAGTTGCTGAATCAGAACGTCAAGATCAGATGATCAACTCTCGTACATGCTGAAGCTTGATGAACAGAACTGCGCGTAAACACTCTGATACAAAAACAATAGTTCATCAGCAGCGAAGCAGAATCAGAATGAGCCAAGCCAGAACGTGCATTGAAGAAGCAACGGTACTGTGCATTGAACGCTAATTAATTCCAACGGCATCATTCTAGACAAGATCTGCTCAAAAAGGAAAGCTTGTTATTAGCATTGAATCAAGAATATTGCATTCAACGTTCATCTTCTCAAGTGTTATATAAACAAGGCTTCGAAGATTATAATGGCTAATGCTCTCCAAATCTCTACACGCACAAAGCTGAACCATAATCTTCATCTACCAGTTTTGCTAAACCACAAACTCTGATACTTCATATTGTTTAGCAATCTAGTTTCTAAGCTTCATTTTGTGTATACATCACAGTTGTGATAAAGTTTTGTAGAAAACATTCACACACATTGTTTTATACCTTTGTAAGAAAGTGTTGCCTTGACAAACCGGATTGTGGTTTGAATCAAGAAGGCTTTAGCAGTTGTTAAAGCAGTTTGTAATATTCAGTTGAATATAGTGAATTAAGACCTCGTTGGAGAGAGGCGAAATCACCTTGACGGGTGGACTGGAGTAGTTTGAGATCAAACGAACCAGGATAAAAATATCTTGTCAATTGCTTTAAGATTTCAGTTTTACAATTCAACCCCCCCCCCCTTCTTGTGTTTTTCACCCCTTCAATTGGCATCAGAGCGCCTGGTTCTGAGCTAAAACACTTAACCGTGTCAGTACAAGATCCAGCGTCAGAAAAACACAATGGCAGGAAACAACTCTCATTTCAGCAATGACAACAATGAGGACAGAGACAGATTCAGCGGCAAACCTCCAGTCTTTGATGGAGAAAACTTTGATTACTGGAAAGACAGAATTGAAAGCTTCTTTCTAGCACATGATGCTGATCTGTGGGATATGGTGACAGATGGATACACGCACCCTGTGAATGCAACTGGTCAGAAGATTGAAAGAAAATCAATGACTGATCAACAAAAGCGTGACTTCAAGAATCACCATAAGGCCAGAACCATTCTCCTCAGTGCCATCTTCTATACTGAGTATGAAAAGATCTCCAACAGAGACACAGCTAAGAACATCTTTGATTCTCTCAGAATGACGCATGAGGGCAACGTTCAAGTCAAAGAAACAAAAGCTCTGGCGCTCATTCAGAAGTATGAGGCGTTCAAAATGGAAGAATCTGAATCCATTGAAACTATGTTCTCTAGATTCCAGATTCTGGTAGCTGGTCTCAAAGTTCTGGACAAAGGATAATCTACTGCTGACCATGTCAAGAAGATAATCAGAAGTTTACCCAAGAAGTGGAGGCCTATGGTTACTGCTCTGAAGCTAGCGAAGGATCTCAACAAAATCACTCTGGAGGAACTTATAAGCTCCCTCAGAAGTCATGAGATAGAGCTAGAAGCTGATGAGCCTCAGAAGCAAGGTAAGCCTTTAGCATTAAAATCTAACAGAAAATCTGAGTCTAAAGTTTTGCAGGCAGTTGAAGAAACATCTGATGGATCCTCATCAGAAGAAGACGAACTTTCCCTTCTCTCCAGAAGAGTAAATCAACTGTGGAAGCAAAGACAAAGGAAGTTCAGGAATCCCAGAAGATCTGATCAGAACGAGTCTTCTTCCAGATACAGAAGGACAGATTCTTCCTCTGGATACAGAAGATCTGAAGGCTCCTCCAGTAGCAAGAAGCCGAACACAAAAGACATCATTTGCTACGAGTGCAATGAGCAAGGACACTACAAGAGTGACTGCCCAAAGCTTCAGAGGGAAAAGCCCAAAAAGAAGTTTGGAAGAGAGAAGAAGAAAAGTCTCATGGCCACATGGGATGACTCTGACTCGTCTGAAGCTGACTCAGAATCAGATGATGAAAGGGCAAACATAGCGCTCATGGCTAACATTCCAGATGATAGTGAAGCTTCTGAATCAGACTCAGAATCAGACACAGAAGAGGTATTCCCTAACTTCGCTGTTAATTTTACAAAGGCTGAACTTGCTGAAAGCCTCAATGAAATTCTGGAACGTTATCAGCAGATTAGAGCTAAATTCAGAGACCTGAAAAGGAATCTTGAATCTGACTCTAATAAGTCTGAGAGTCTCAAATTGGAAAACTCTGAGCTGAGAGATAAAATTTCAAAATTAGAAAACTCTTTACAAAACTCTCAGAAGGAACCAATTTCTGAAACTCCCAGCAACGCTGATGAGATCATCAAGGAGTATGATCACAGTTTCCAGAAGTTCCTTGCTAAAAGCATAGATAGAAGCAAAATGGCTTCAATGATCTATGGAGTTAGCAGAAACGGCAGGAAAGGAATAGGATACCTAGGTAAGGTTCCTACACCAAAGAATGTCATGGATTTAACCATTAAACACACTCCTCTAAATTCACACTTTGTGTATGGTCACACACATGATATCAAATATACTAGCAGTAAGCACTCTGTGAAACCAAAATTCAACCAGAGTTTTGGTAAAACTAACAAATCAGGACCCAAGAAGATCTGGGTACCTAAGGATAAAATAATACATGTTGCAGATATCTTTAGCAGCAAGTCAGAAACACCAGTCATGGTACCTGGACTCTGGCTGCTCACGACACATGACGGGAAGAAGGCATATGTTCCAAAGCCTGGAACTTAAGCCTGGAGGCCACGTTGGCTTTGGAGGCAATCAGAAGGGAAAGATAATTGGCTCTGGAACTGTAGGTAATGGAAATCTTCCCTCTATTAATAATGTTCTGCTAGTTGATGGATTGATGCATAATCTGTTATCCATAAGTCAATTAAGTGATAACGGTTATGATATAATCTTTAATCAAAAATCATGTAAAGCTGTTAGTCAGAAAGATGGGACTATCCTGTTTAATGGAAAGAGGAAAAACAACATTTACAAAATCAAACTTTCTGAACTAAAGAGTCAGAATGTAAAATGTCTTCTGTCTGTTAACAACGAGCAGTGGATCTGGCACAGAAGATTGGGGCATGTTAGTATGAGAAGAATATCTCAGATTAACAAACTCAATCTGGTCAGAGGACTTCCAAATTTGAAGTTCAATTCAGATGCTATGTGTGAAGCATGTCAGAAAGGCAAATTTGCAAAACCTTCTTTTAAATCCAAAAATGTTGTTTCTACCTCTAAGCCATTAGAACTTCTGCACATTGACTTATTTGGACCAGTTAAAACTGCTTCAGTCAGTGGTAAGAAGTATGGGTTAGTAATCATAGATGACTATAGCAGATGGACATGGGTAAAGTTCTTAAGACACAAGGACGAGTCACACTCTGTGTTTGTTACCTTCTGTAACCAAGTTCAGAATGAAAAAGATCTTAGAATCGTTAAAGTCAGAAGTGATCATGGTGGAGAATTTGAAAATAAAGATTTTGAGTCATTCTTTAATGACAAAGGCATTCTGCATGATTTCTCTTGTCCTAGAACTCCCCAACAAAATGGAGTTGTAGAACGAAAGAACAGAACATTGCAAGAAATGGCCAGAACCATGATCAATGAGACAAACGTTGCTAAGACTTTCTGGGCAGAGGCAATAAACACAGCGTGCTACATTCAGAATAGAATCTCAATAAGACCTATTCTGGAAAAGACTCCATATGAATTGTGGAAGAACAGAAAGCCCAACATTTCGTATTTTCATCCATTTGGATGTACTTGCTTTATGTTAAATACGAAGAATTATTTGAACAAGTTTGATTCTAAGGCACAGAAGTGTATTATGTTAGGATACTCTGAACGCTCAAGAGGGTACAGAGTATACAATACAGAAACACAGATTGTGGAAGAATCAATCAGTGTTCGTTTTGATGACAAGCTTGACTCTGAAAAGTCAAAGCAGAATGAAAATCTTGCAGGTATAGAAATTGAATTTGCAGGTTCTGAAGACAAGTCATCAGAAGCTCTCAACACAGACATTCCTTCAACGTCTGAAAGGAGCAATGCTAGAAATCCTACAACAGCTGCTGATCAACCTCAGAAGAGATTGCCCAGAAGCAGTTTGGATAACCCAGAAGAGACTATCCTAGGAAGAAAGGAAGATCCAATCAGAACAAGAGCAAGCTTCAGAAACTCTGAAGAAACTCTTATGGGACTTGTGTCTCTGATTGAACCTTCTTTTATTGATGAAGCACTTCTGGATAATGACTGGATTCTGGCAATGCAAGAAGAGCTGAATCAATTCACCAGAAACGACGTATGGGATCTCGTTCCCAGACCAAAAGGATTCAACGTCATTGGAACAAGATGGGTGTTCAGAAACAAGTTAAATGAACAAGGTGAAGTCATCAGAAACAAGGCACGACTGGTTGCACAAGGTTATATTCAGCAAGAGGGGATAGACTATACAGAAACCTTTGCCCCAGTCGCCAGGTTAGAATCTATCAGACTTTTAATTTCATTTGCTGTTAATAGAGGCATCACTCTGTATCAGATGGATGTCAAAAGTGCATTCTTAAATGGTTATATAGAAGAAGAAGTGTATGTTCACCAACCCCCAGGTTTTGAAAATACAAAACATCCAGAACATGTTTTCAAACTAAAGAAGTCACTGTATGGTCTGAAACAAGCTCCCAGAGCTTGGTATGAAAGGCTAAGTAACTTTCTGCTTGAAAATGAATTCACCAGAGGGAAAGTGGACACTACTCTATTCTGTAAAACAGTTAAGAGTGACATTTTAGTCTGTCAAATTTATGTTGATGATATAATTTTTGGTTCTACTAATCCTTCTCTTGGAAGAAAATTTGCTAAGTGTATGCAGGCAGAATTTGAGATGAGCCTCATGGGGGAACTGAAATTCTTTCTAGGAATTCAGATCAATCAAACTCCAGAGGGAACTTACATTCATCAGAGCAAATACATCAGAGATCTTCTGAAGAAATTTGACCTCTCAGAATGTAAGCCATCAAAGATTCCAATGCATCCCACGTGCATTCTGGAAAGAGAAGAGGTAAGCAAAAGTGTAGAACAGAAAGTCTACAGAGGTATGATTGGTTCTCTCCTTTATCTGACAGCTTCAAGACCTGATATCTTATTCAGCGTATGTATTTGTGCTAGATTCCAATCAGATCCTAGAGAATCTCACTTAACAGCTGTTAAGCGAATTTTCAAGTATCTGAAAGGTACTACTAATCTGGGTTTGTTTTATAGAAAATCTAGTGATTACAGCTTAGTAGGCTACTGTGATGCTGATTTTGCTGGAGACAGAGTGGAACGTAAAAGTACTTCTGGAAGCTGCCAGTTTCTGGGAGAAAATCTGATCTCGTGGTCCAGCAAAAGGCAATCAACAATTGCTCTATCAACAGCAGAAGCTGAGTACATAGCAGCAGCAGGATGTAGCACACAAATGCTCTGGATGAAAAGTCAGCTTGAAGACTTCCAGATTTTTGAGAGTAACATTCCTATTCTTTGTGATAATACTTCTGCTATTTGCTTAAGTAAGAATCCTATTTTACATTCTAGAGCTAAGCATATAGAAATAAAACATCATTTCATTAGGGACTATATTCAAAAAGGTATTTTAAACTTAAAATTTATAGATACAGACCATCAATGGGCTGACATCTTTACTAAACCCCTTTCAGAAGATAGGTTCAATTTCATTCTGAAACATCTCAGCATGAAAGTATGCCCAGAATGAAAATGTTTTAATTCCATATATTTATCTTCAGAATGTAATTATATTACTGTGAACTTCTGATCAATCTTCTTTCAGAAAGATAGAACATGCAGATTGTATCAGATGCAAGTCTAAAGATCTGAGAGTCTAATCTCAAAGACAGACGTGCTGGTCACTACATCAAACAAGTGTCATCCAATCATCAGCAAATCTCTGAAGCAGAACGCGTGCACGCTTCTGAGAAGGCAAAGCGCTGATTGGGTGCATTGAGACACATGTCTGGTAACCGTTTTTAAGTATCTTTCTCAAATCCCCCAAAATCAGCAAGCATTTAATGAAAAGTAATCACGCTTGTTAAACGGCAAACATTATTTTCTCTCTCTCTTAAAAACGTTTAATTTTTCAAAATAATTTTTGAAAACTCTATTTAAGCACATTAATCCTTCATTTTTATCCTTTACGCTTTCTCATAATCTCTTAAGCATTTTCTGCATATTTCTGAGTTTATCTCCTACAAACCTTTTTCTCTCAAATCATTCTCAAAGCTTTTTTAGTGAGAACAATGGCATCCTCCAGCATTTCTGCAGGCAATCAGAAGAAAGAAACCTCTGAACAATATCAGGTGCCCCTCAGAACTCTTCTCACACCGGTAAAGAACCTTGAAGTACTTTCTGAGTTAATCATCGACTTTGAAAGTTTGAAGGAAAATGGATTTGACCTAACTGAAGAAATTAGGGCTCAAAAGTGGGAGAGGTATTTCGACAGGTTGGTTGGACCAACATTCCCAGCGCTAGTCAAGGAATTTTGGATTCACGCCAAAATTGCAAAACATCTAGTCATTTCTTCTGTTATGGGAAAGAAGATCGTGATTTCTGAAGATCTCATTGCAAAGCTTATCGGCCAAAGTGGTGGTGGAGTCCGTTGTGTGGACATGGCTGATAGATGCCCTGATGTAGGTGTGGTAGCCAACAGAATTTTCACTCTTGGAATGCCCAGCAGCAAAATTAAGGATCTGAAGGACCACTGCAGAGTATGGGCTAAGATTGTTCTTGGATGCTTCAACCACAGGAAACCAACAAGTTCTCCTGATTATATAAACGTGGATCAGCAATTTCTGATCTACTTTATTGATCAGAGGGTAAAGATCAATCTGGCACACTTCCTGTTCAACCATCTCAAGACCAGTGTCAAAGAAACAAGAGAAGAAGAAAGGACCAAAAGGGACTGGATACCGTTTGGAAGGCTCATATCAGATATTCTGACAGAGAATAGGCTGATAGAGTATCTGAGCGAAGCTCAAGTGCTGAGCACTATTGAACCAACTGTTGGAAAACCGCTGAACGCTAAGAACCTGAAAAAGATGAAGCTGATAGAAAATATTAAGAAGGAACCCAGAGCTACTTCAACTGCTGACATCTCCAGCAGAAGAGTGCCTCTGAGTGATTTTCCAAAATTTTCTGAAATGGAATCCAAACCAGAGATGTTTCTCAAGTATCCAGATTCATACAAGGAAGAAGATACAGGTTCAAAGCTGAAGATCAAAGATCTGAGTCAACCCCAACCTGAAGTGACTCAGAAGAAGACAAAGAAGAGGAAAGCGCCAACAGAAGGATCATCTCATCAGACTCCAAAGAAAAGAGGTATTTCATCTGCTGCCCCTGTTTTAATTTCATCTACTATTCCAACATCTGCTGCCCCTTCTCAAACCTCTCACAGAATATCAATCCCAATCCCTACCATTGATGAAACCATACCAGAAGACCCTTCTGAGGCCTTACAACTCAGAAGAACCAGAACTAAGATTCCCAAACAACCAACTGTTTCAACAACACCAGCACTTGATAGAGTGCTAGCTGATATTGAGCGTGAACATGTTTCTGCTCAACCAAATTCTAAACCACCAAATATTCCTCCTCCACAACCAGAACAACAACCTGAACCAGAAATACAACAACAACCAGAACCAGAACCACAATCACAACAACCACTCTCAGAAGAACCTCTGATCCCTGAGCAATCAGAGATTCCACCTCCCCAACCAGAAAATAATCAACCTTCACCACAAACAGAGTTTCACCACTATGAAACCCCTTCTCCTCATCATTCTGACCCTCACTCACCTCAACCTTCACCGCTGGCAATCCAGTTGCCATGTGGAACCACTATTGTCAGGCCCCAGTTGCCATCCTCATTAGAATCAACACCTCCAAAAACTCCAACCACTCCAATAGAAATATCTGACTCTGACTCTGATACCCCTCCTCCAAAACAAACAACCTCTCAGAAAATCGCTGAAAACCCCAGCAGGACTTTCATTGACTTCACAAGTCTTGAACGTCTTGCTGATCTAAGACACAAAATTGCCATCCCTAAACCAAAGCAACCAGATGTTGGCTCTGGTATTTTGAACTTTGAAACAGGTATGCTGCAATGGATTGCTTCTTTGAAGCAAGTCTGTCCTGGGATGATTGACCCAGCTGCTTCTGATCAGCTCTGGTCACAGTTCAGACTATGGGTACGTGCTGAAGCCCTCAAGCTGCAGGACGTCAACTATGAGCAGGCTCAACAGAACTTCAGCAAGCTGCTGAAGGAAGTTGAAAGTCAGCTGCCTCAAGAAGTTGTGCTCCCTCTGGACAGTGAATCTTGGTCTGAGAAAGAGCAAGCTGCAAAGGTGCAACCATCAGAAGAAGACAAGACCATTCAGGCTGAAGAAAATCCAGCAGAAGATGTCGCTGAAAGTTCTGAGAAGCTTCCTCCTTCTGATACTTCTCAAGCTGCCTTGGACAGGCAGGCTCTGGAAGAATTAAGGCTGAATGACTTGCGTCTCCAGCAGCGGATGGACGACAATGATCAGAAGATGAAAGCAAGAATGGATGTACAGGACAGCAAGATTGACACTGTGGTCAACATGGTTCAGAAGCAGAATGAAACTTCTGAAAAGATTCAAGCAATGCTGGAAAGCCTGTTCTCACGCATGCCCCCTCAACCTTAAATCTTTTTCATGCATAACTCTTTCATGCTTTATTCATTTTCTGATGTACTGTTTTGACTATGTTTTGTAATGTTCTTTTGCTCTGATTCTGGACTATTAATATGATTAGTTTTTTTGATCAAATTGTTTTAGCACATCACCAACACTTTTTGATTGCTGACAAAAAGGGGGAGAACAAGAATGATATTTAATAAAATCAATAACGGCTAACTAGACAGAAATTCTCAAACATTCTAACTCTATTACTTGAAATGTTTTTCTGTTTTGTTTTAAGTCTACAGGCACAAGGAAGCTCCTGAACACTATGAAGACTAGAAGCTCTGATCAGAATGTAGAAGCTCTGATCAATGTTGCTCTGATCAAATATGAAGTTCTGATCGACCAAATACTCTGATCCAAAGCAAAGCTCTGACAGGAAAAGCTCTGAAGCTCTGCTCTCTGATAAGTCAAAGACTCTTATAATCTGATGTTCAACGAAAGAAAGAGATCTGATCCTGAAGTACACGCATCATCAAAGGGAAGTAATCAACTCAGGGGGAGTATCTCTTAACTCTGATTTCTCCTTACTTCTTATCTCTGAAACATTTCCCAGACACCTTTTCACGTTATTTTTCATTTAAAATATCTAGTTTTTGTCATCATCAAAAAGGGGGAGATTGTTAGAACAATGTTTGAATCTACTACCCTATATTTAAGTTTTGATGATAACAAAGTGAAAAGATATAGTATTTATATGTTTCATGTTTGAACTATATGCTGCCTAAAATTACTATGCTCTGACTTGCAGATACGCTGATTAAAATAAGCAAGATCACTTATTCAGCATCAGAATTTGATTTCATACACCAGCATCAGAAGTTGCTGAATCAGAACGTCAAGATCAGATGATCAACTCTCGTACATGCTGAAGCTTGATGAACAGAACTGCGCGTAAACACTCTGATACAAAAACAATAGTTCATCAGCAGCGAAGCAGAATCAGAATGAGCCAAGCCAGAACGTGCATTGAAGAAGCAACGGTACTGTGCATTGAACGCTAATTAATTCCAACGGCATCATTCTAGACAAGATCTGCTCAAAAAGGAAAGCTTGTTATTAGCATTGAATCAAGAATATTGCATTCAACGTTCATCTTCTCAAGTGCTATATAAACAAGGCTTCGAAGATTATAATGGCTAATGCTCTCCAAATCTCTACACGCACAAAGCTGAACCATAATCTTCATCTACCAGTTTTGCTAAACCACAAACTCTGATACTTCATATTGTTTAGCAATCTAGTTTCTAAGCTTCATTTTGTGTATACATCACAGTTGTGATAAAGTTTTGTAGAAAACATTCACACACATTGTTTTATACCTTTGTAAGAAAGTGTTGCCTTGACAAACCGGATTGTGGTTTGAATCAAGAAGGCTTTAGCAGTTGTTAAAGCAGTTTGTAATATTCAGTTGAATATAGTGAATTAAGACCTCGTTGGAGAGAGGCGAAATCACCTTGACGGGTGGACTGGAGTAGTTTGAGATCAAACGAACCAGGATAAAAATATCTTGTCAATTGCTTTAAGATTTCAGTTTTACAATTCAACCCCCCCCCCCCCTTCTTGTGTTTTTCACCCCTTCAAGACGTTCCTCATTTTGAGAGAAGTCAGGGTCAACATACTGATCCAAGTTCTCCTAGGAAATAAGGATTCAACAGTCAACCATTGACTGAGTGGACGATTATCAACCTCTAGAAAACCTTAGGTCTAATAAAATCTATAAAAAACATCCCCCCTGGTGTTGTGAAAACTAGATTCCTTTGAAACAAAGTATAAATTGTTTCTTTATGATCAAGAAACAAACATGGTACAAAAGATGATAGAACACGAAGAACAAAAAGGATTGTTTATAACTACTATTATTTACTTTCTCTTTAAACAAGATTACAAGTACACAAGAATAACAAATAACCCTCTCACCCTAATAAGTAATTTCTCTATGCAATTATGAGAGACTAGTATGCTATTTATAATAAACCTAACATACTAAACTAATGGGCTTTTCATAAATACCCATTACAAGATAACTTAGGGTACAAGGTAACTTAGGATATAAGATATTTTAGGGTACAAGCTAACTTAAACAATTGGACATAACAAATAGGCCCAATTCAACATGCTAACAACCCTGTCGTTTTCGATAATTACATGCTTGACCATACTTAGACTACAACATACACTTCTTCGAAACCAGCATGTGAGCGACCTTCGACTTCATTCTAACCTCTGTCGAACTTTTCGAACCACGAAGCTACCCTTTGACCATACTAGAGTTCTATCCAATATCTCATAAATCTCCACCTTGGAACAAACTCTACTTCACCAAGAAAACACAATAGCTTTCTTCATGCAACTTTATCAACTACATACAGTGGAAAAACTTGCAACATGGAAATGTCTTGGTGATCATATCAACATCATTGTGATATATTGAAACCTTTTGCACTTGGACTTCTCCATGCTTGATTATCCCTCTGATGAAATATAAACTCACATCGATGTGCTAGGTTCGCTCATAATAGGTTAAATTTTTTGACAGGTGTATTGCACTTTGACTATCATATTTAACAGTGATAACTCGACCTTAAAGTTTCAGTTTCTTAACAAAACCTTCAAGCCACAATGCTTCTTTCAAAGCTTCAATGATGGCGATATATTCTTCTTTAGTGGTTGATGAGGCTACAACCTTCTAAAGTGTCACTTTCCAACTAATTGTTGTGCCAAACATTAGGAAAACATATCCAGAAATAGATTTTCTAGAATCCATAAAACCTACATAATCAGAGTCGATGTATCCTTGGATTACTTCTTTATTATCTTCACCTAAGGCTCCACCATAAATTAGTACTTTGTTCAGAGACCCATTTATGTACCTTAGAATCCACTTCAATGCTTGCTAGTGAGCCTTTCCAGGATTCACCATCTACCTGCTTACAAGACTTACTTGATATGTTATGTCGGGTCTAGTACACACCATAACATACATCAAACAACCTACTATATTAGCATATGGGATGCTATTTATATAATATTTTTCGATATCAGTACTGGGACACTGATCTATACTCATCTTGAATTGAGGGTTTGTTGGAGTCACAACAGGCTTTGAATTTGACATACTAAACTTGTCAAGAATCTTCTGTAGGTATGCCTCTGGAGATAAGCATAATATTGTCTGCTTTCTATCTCTTCGAATGTCAATCCCAAGAATCTTGGATTAAGCTCCTAGATCCTTCATGTTGAACTTCTTATTGAGTTTAACCTTCACCCTCATTACATCTTCGACATTGTTGGTTTCTATGAGAATATCATCCACATAAAGAAACAAAATAATAAATGAATTATCAGGTCGAAATCTGAAGTAAACACAGTGGTTAAACTGACTTCTAATGAAACTTATGTATGCTATGAACTTGTCGAATCTCTTATTCCATTGCTGAGGAGATTGTTTCAGTCCATATAAAGATCTCTTCAGCTTGCACACATAATATTCCTTCCCATTTTCTACATACCCTTTAGGTTGCCTCATCAGGATTGTTTCATCTAGATCACCATATAAGAACACAATCTTCACATCCATTTGTTCCAGTTCAAGGTCGAACCATGCCACCATGGAAAGGAACATTCAAATGGACTCGTGCTTCATAACAGGAGAGAACACATCATTAAAGTCGATACCTTCTTTATGAATGAAACCCCTTGAGACCAACATTGCTTTGTATATTTTTTACGCCACTCCTTCGATTCCTTACTTATCTTTGAAAATCCACTTACAACTAACTAACCTGACTCCAGCTGGTTTCTTGATCAGTTCCTAGGTGTTTTTATCATGAAGAGATTTCATCTCATCATCCATGGCCTTCATTCATTCAGTCTTATTTCGACTTCTCATAACTTCCTTATGGTCTCTAGGTTCTTCATCTAGAACCTCACTTGCAGAGACTAAGGCATAAGCTATAAGATCAGCATACCAAAGTCTTTGAGGTGCCTTGACGACTTTTATCGACCTATCTCTTGCCAATATGTAGTGATTGACAATTTCATCAACTTCCTCAGCATCTTCTGCTTCTTCTTCGACTTCATCTGGGATACACATTTCAGTATCAACATGCTCCACCTCAACATGAATCTCTCCCTATTCCAGCTCTTTGTCAGATATTTCTGCACTTCGACCAACATAATCAGTTTTCTTGAAAGCCATTTGAGCTTCATTGAAAACTATATCTCGATTGGTGATACACCTCCTGTGACCTGGCTCTAGGAACCATAGCCTATAAGCTTTAACTCCTTCAGGGTATCCCATGAACATGCATTTCAGAGCTCTAGGTTAGACCTTGTCTCGCCTAATATGAGCATAGGTTATACATCCAAATACTCTCAGTTTGTCGAGATTTAGTGGATGTCCCAAGCAAACTTATTTAGGTGTTTTCATATCTAATGCAGTCGAAGGACATCTTTTTATCAGATATGTAGTTTTTGAAACAGCCTCAGCCTAAAACACATTCTTTAACCTATCATTAGTAAACATGCATCTAACTCTCTCCAATATAGTTCAATTAAACCTTTCAGCCAAACCATTTTGTTGTGGAGTACCTACATTAGTTATGTGCCTTGCAATACCATAGGCAGCACTAAATTTGTCGAAAGCCTCATTGCAAAATTCAAGGCCATTGTCGGTTATAAACCTCTTGACCTTTCTGCCAGTTTGATTTTCGACCAGAGTCTTCCAACTTTTGAAATTCCCATAAGATTCATGCTTAGTCTTCTAAATGAACACCCATAACTTTCTGGAATAATCATCTACTATGCATAGAAAATACCTTGCTCCTGAATGTGATGGACACCTTGCAGATCCCCAAAGATCAGCATGGATGTAATCAAGGGATCCATGTGTTTTTTGTTTGCCCTTGTTGAACTTCAATCTGCAAGATTTTGAGTACACATAGTTCATAAAACATCAAATTTTCGAAATTGTCTCCACCAAGAAATTTTTTTCCCCAATTCAACCAAAACCCTTTCAGTGACATGGCCCAATATCATGTGCCAAATTTCTATCTTCAACAAAGGTTTTGTGGATGCAACATTTTTCAAACCACTTACAACTTTAGCCTCAAGGGTATACAAGTCTTGTTTTTTCACGCCTCTTAAGACTTCCTTCGACCCCTTAATAACTCTTAGGATACTTTTATCTCCTTGGAAAACATGTCATTTCTTGTCGAATACACCAAGAGAAATAAAATTTCTCTTCAAATTAGGTACATACCTGACTTCAATCAGCAACTTTATTGACTCGTCATGGAGGTTGAATCTCACAGATCCAACACCTACAATCTTTCAAGCTTTGTTGTTTCCCAGCAATACAAATCCACTATCTTAATCACATAGTTCCTCGAACGTCTTTGTTTGGAGTCATGTGCCAAGTGCAACCTGAATCTGTAATCCACTCCTTACTCGAGTTGTTGCTTGAAACCACAAGAACATTAGATGAGCAAAAATCATCTTGAACAATGGATGCATTTCCATTATCCTTACCTCCATGGTCTTTTAGGAGTTTAGGGAACACCTTTCTTATGTGACCCTCTTTCTTATAATGATAGCATCAAATACTAGATGCTTCACCATTATAATACTTATGCTGACTTTTCCTTTCTTCTTGTCGAACTTACCATCCTTTCGCAAGAATTTTCCTTTAATGGCCAAACCTTCACCAAACATTGAAGGTTTATGCTTGTTTCGTTCATTCAAGTCCTTAGAATACAAGGAAGATTGAACTTCTTCAAAGGCCATGGACTCTTTTCCATATAAGAGGGTTTCTTTGAAGTGAGCATGTGATCTGGGAAAAACACACAACAACAACAACAACAACAACAACAATAATTCCCGATCTTCATCATCGATCTTGACATTGATATTTTGAAGATCAATAATCAACTTGTTGAATATATCCAACTACTCAGCCAATAATTTGTCTTTAATCATCTTGAATGAATACATAGCTTGCTTTAGGTAGAGTCGATTTACTAACGATTTGGTGATGTACAAACTTTTAAGTTTTACTCATAATCATGATTTCTTCGTCTCCTTTGACACCTATCAAAGAAACTTATCACTAAGACTCAACAAGATTACACTATGGGTTTTCTCTATCATGGCCGTGTTTTCTTTTTTCGTTAAAGCAGCATCCATGGCATCCGCTCCACCGACCAAAATCCTTCACTCCAGTGAATTTTTAAATCTCATACTTTGTTGAAGGCATCTTCTCCACACTCACTGCACCAATTTGTTGTGAAATTAGATTCCTTTGAAACAAAGTATAAAATGTTTCTTTATGATCAAGAAAAAAATAGGGTAGAAAAGATGATAGAACACAAAGAACAACAAGGATTGGTTATAACTATTAGAACATAGTTTGATTCTACAATCCTTGTATGAGTTTTGATGATAAGAAACACTCAAAGAACAATTATTCACCCTAATTAAGCATATTGTTTTTCAGGGAAGTTCTGATGTAAGAAGCACATAAGATAAAGAGAGGAAGGAGAAAATCAAGAAACTAGCTGGCATCCTCAACATGGGTAGGAGGCTCAAAGGTCCGGTCAAGCAAGCTTTAGAGTTTGAAGAAGAAAATGATGACCTAGAGGAAGATGACAAAAGTATAAAGGCTGACAACCAGGGTTTTGATGAAGAAGAAGCAAACTATTTAGATGAACAATATCCTCCGGCCGACGACAAGTACAAGCAACTAGAAGATCGTCTCAACGCTATGAGATCAAGAGAGTTTCTGGATTAGATTTCGAAGAGTTGGGTCTTATCTCGGGGGTTTTTATCCCCAAAAAGTTCATGGCCCCCGTCTTAGCTAAATACGACAGTGTGTCTTATCCTAAGCTTCACCTGAGATCGTATGTCTGAAAGGTCCAACCCCATACTGCTGACAGGAAGTTATGGGTCCAGTTCTTTCAAGAAAGTTTGTCTGGAACTCAACTCGAATGGTTCTATCAGCTAGAAGGAACTAACATCCGTACATGGGAAGACTTGGCTGCTTCTTTTTATAAGCAGTATCAATATAATGTTGAACTTGCACTGACTTCAGTGCAATTGCAAAACATGTATATGGACTCGAACGAGGGTTTCAAGGAATATGCATAGAAGTGTAGAGACTTAGCTGGAAGGGTCCAACCTCCCTTGTCTGGCCGGGAGATAACTGATATGCTCATGGGCACTCTGACAAGTCCATTTTTTAATCTTCTAATTGGGAGTTCTTCATATGGTTTTACTGAGTTATTCTTGACTGGGGATCAAGTTGAAAGCCGTATCAGGAGTGGAACGATTCCAGTGGATGCGTCTTTTAGTTTTGTAAAGAAGACGTTCAACAATAAGAAAGAAACCAATGTTGCCTATTGTCAGAAGGTCCGTAGTAAGAATGATCACCACCAGTCTGTGGGAGCGGTGTTGATTTCTAATCCTGCATCTATTCAACAACAACAACAACAACGGGGGAATCATCATAGGTCGGACGCTCCGAGGAGGAAGTTCACCAGGATTAGTATACCTTTATCTCAGGAATTACAACATCTGTTGAAGGAAGAATTGGTAACATTATGGGATCCTCTTCAAAATCCCAACACATCCTCTCCTAAGTACAACCCGAATGTGAAGTGTGCCTATCATTCTAACAGTCCTGGGCACGACACCAACAATTGCTGGTCCTTGAAGAACAAAATCTAGGATATGATTGATGCAAAATAAATTGAATTTGATCCTCCCGAGACCTCTAATGTGATTACTACGTCTATGTCCAGTCATGGTAAAAGTGTTAATGCTATTGGCGATGTTTCTTATGACTCCACCATAAGTGACTTGACCAATCCCTTGATAATCGTTAAGAAGAATCTGTTGCGAGCCGATTTATTTCTAGGTTTCCTTAAAAGTTGTTTACATTGTGCGTCTCAAGCTAATGGTTGTATGTGGCTGAAGAAGGGTATTCAACGTTTGGTTGATAGCCATGAAATTCTGTTTGAGAAGACACTATTCGTAAATATTTTGCATGAAAGTATGTCTCAATAGCTGAGACTTGAAGATGTTTCTATAATCACAATTTCCAATACTCTTATAAGGATCACCTCTAAAGGTCCTATAAGGATTCCTGCCGAGCCTAGGGTGGCTCCCCTGATCATCACTACACCGGGGTCAGTCCCCTATTCCTGTGACAAAGTTGTTCCCTGGAATTATGGAGATGAAGTTTATTACCATTGTGTTAGGCAAGAACCATGGATTGCCAAAGATGAAGATACTGAAGTTACCAACCTCAATGTTGAAAATATTGTCAGAACTAGTAAAGTTACCAGAACAAGAAAGGTATTCTCTTCAATGATCTCTCCTTCAAAGACTACCACTACACTAGTATGTATCTTTGCTGTTGTGCCAGCTGCTGACACCCAAGGCAAAGAGAAAGTGACTGAGCCTGCCCAGACAGAGGGGCCATCAAAAGATGATACTGTTGAAGATTCCTCCAAATAGGAGATGGAGGAAATACTGAAAATCATCCGCGAAAGTAACTACAATATTGTTGAACAACTGGGGCAGACGCCCTCCAAGATATCCATGCTATCCTTGTTATTATGCTTCAAAGCCCATGCTCAGGCTTTGGTAAAATTTTTAAAGACTGCCCATGTACCAAAAGAGACTTTTGCTGATCATTTTAAGAATGGTGTTGCAAGCCTAACAACTGATAATGGATTAGGCTTTTCTGATGCTAACTTAACACCAGAAGGACATAATCATAACAAGGACTTTCACGTCTCTATTGAGTGTAGGGGAACTACCTTGGTGCATGTGTTAGTGGATATAGGTTCCTCATTAAATTTATTTCCAAAAGGTGCTCTAGACAAACTGGACTGTGAAGGGTTGGTGCTGAAACCCAGTGATATTGTGGTAAGAGCCTTTGATGGGTCGAGAATAATGGTACACATAGAGGTTAATCTTATGATCAAGGTGGGATCTCAGGTCTTCGAATCCACCTTTTGTGTAATGGATATTCGTCCGACCTATTCCTATTTTATTGAACGCCCCTGGATTCATGGGGTATGCAATGTTACCTCTACCTTGTATCAAAGTTGAAGTATTCGGTAAAAGGGAAAATTGTTACAGTTTATGGAGAGGAAGAGTATATGGTGAGCCATTTGAGTACCTTCAAATATGTTGATATGAATGGTGAATTAATTGAAACTCCCTACCAGACATTTGAAGTAATCCCTCTGATGATTTCCGTTGCTAAAGCTACTCCTGTCGCTTCTAAGATCACCAAGGATTTACCAAGAATGGCTTCTTTGAAAGATTCTAGGGCTGTGGTAGAAGAAGGTGGTTATACTATTTGGGATCAGCTTCCTAATATTCCTTACAAGTCCAACAAATTTGGTTTGGGTTTCACCTCAGAGGCTCAGAAGGAGGTTTGTCATGCTCGTGCTAGGAGACCACCTTTCCACATAAGCAGTAATGAAGTCAATGCTATATAAGAAACTGATAGTGACTGTGATTTAGACAACTGGATATTCCCTACTAATGGTGATGGACTCAACAACTTGAGGGCTAAAGACTTTATATCAATCTCCTTTAGTCAGGAGTAATTGTTATTTCCTGTTTTATTGCTTTCAAGTTTTTGGAATATGTAATTTTAAAACAATAAATTTAACCCTTGTGCCTTACCCGGGGCACAACGGTCCACTTGGTAGGGTTGTTAAATTTCATTCACATATGCTCATCTAATAAAACATTGGACGTCTTTGCATTTAAATTTTGCGCTCTTTGTCTTTTCATTACTTTATTGCTCTCAAATATAGCTATGTGTTTCTTACACACACCCACACACTACATTGCAGATCCACATCCACTCTGGATCTCGTCGATATTGATTCTGCTATTGCCACTCATGACTTTGAAAATCTGATCTACCAAGCTGAGGACGAAGGTGAGGAAGATTGTGAAATACCTGGAGAACTTGCCATATTCTTAATACAAGAAGAAAAGCCTATCCAACCACATGAAGAACCAGCTGAAGTTGTAAAATTGGGTACCAAGACAGACCAGAAAGAAGTCAAGACTGGCGCCAATTTAGAGAGCAGTGTCAAGAACATGTTAATTCATATGTTGCATGACTATCTTGAGATATTCGCTTGGTCGTACGAAGACATGTCATGGCTCGATACTGATATTGTGGTCCATCACCTTCCAATGAAAGAGGGTTGTTTTCCGATTAAACAGAAGGTTCGTCACATGTGTCCTGATATGTAAGATAAGATCAAAGGTGAGGTAGTGAAGTAATTCAACGCAGGTTTCTTAGCAGTGACATCATATCCTCAATGGGTTACTAATATTGTTCTGGTACCAAAGAAGGACGACAAGGTGCATATGTGTGTCGACTTTAGGGATCTGAACAAGGTGAGCCCCAAAGATGACTTCCCACTTCCATATGTTGATGTTTTGGTCGACAACACTGTTGAACACAATGTGTTCTCTTTCATGGATGATTTCTCAGGTTATAACCAGATCAAGATGGCGCCTGAAGATATGGAATAAACTACTTTTGTTACACAGTGGGGCACATTCAGCTACAAGGTTATGCCCATTGGGTTGAAGAACGCTGGCGCAACTTATCAGCATGCCATGGTAGCTTTATTTTATGACATGATTCATCACGAGATAGAGGTCTACATCGATGACATGATAGCCATATCACAGACTAAAGAAGAACATCTTTATCACCTACATAAACTGTTTGAATGACCGAGGAAGTATAAGCTAAGGCTAAATTCGAACAAGTGCACCTTTGGGGTGAGATTTGGTAAACTCCTGGGTTTCTTCATCTGCGGTAAAGGTATTGAGGTTGATCCCGCCAAGGTCAAAGCCATTAAAGAAATGTCGACTCCTCGTACTGAGAAGGAAGTCAGAGGTTTCTTAGGACGACTAAATTACATTGCCCAATTCATTTCTCATCTGACTGCTACTTGTGAGCCAATCTTCAAGTTGTTGAAGAAAGATCAAGTGGTAAGGAGGAATGATGAATTCCAAATAGCCTTTGATAAACTTAAGGAGTGCCTACAAGAAACTCCAATTCTGATGCCACTAGTTGAAGGAAGACCTCTAATCATGTACCTAATAGTGTTAGAAAACTTAATGGGGTGTGTACTGGGGCAGCATGACGAGTTTGGTCAAAAAGAGCATGCAATATTCTACCTTAGGAAAAAGTTTACCGACTGTGAAACAAGATATTCACTACTCAAGAAAACTTGTTACGCTTTGGCATGGGTTGTTCGTCGACTAAGATAGTATATGTTGACCCGTACCACCTTGTTGATTTCTAAAATGGATCCCATCAAGTACATATTTGAGAAGCCAGCTCTCTTCGGAAGAATAGCCCGATGACAAATGGTCCTGACAGAATACGACATTCAGTACACCAATCAAAAGGAAATCAAGGGAAGTGTACTAACATATCATTTGGCACATTAAGCCGTAGACGACTATCAATCTATGAATTTTGAATTCCTAGACGAGAACATTATGCTAGTTATAGATTGTGAGAAACCTATACCGTATGAAGGACCCGAGTCAGGATCTCAGTGGACTATGGTTTTAGATGGAGCTTCCAACGCACTTGGCAACAAAATTGGTGTTGTAATTATCTCTCCTCAGGATTGAGATACACCTTTCATCTCCATATTATGCTTTGATTGTACCAACAACATGGACGAATACAAGCGTGTATTATGGGTATTAAAGTTGCTATTGACCTAAGAATTAAATTCTTGGATGTATATGGGGACTCAACCCTGGTAATCAATCAGATCAAAGGAGAATGGAATACGAAACACCCTAATCTCATTCCTTATAAAGATCATGTGTTAACTTTGATCCCATACTTCGAGGAAATCACTTTTGAGTACATCCCACGAGAAGAGAACTAGTTGGCATATGTGTTAGCTACCATTTTGTCCATGTTCAAGGTCAGATGGGACAATGAGGATCCTAGAATTACCATTGAGAGGCTAGACGAACCTACACACTGATATGAATTTGACACTAACGGAGTAGAAGAAAAACCTTGGTTTTATGAAGAGAAGAGGTACCTTGAGGCTCAAGAATACCCAAAAGGGGCATCAATCAATGACAATAAATTCCTACGGAGATTCTCAGCTAAATTCTTCTTAAGCAATGGAATTTTATACAGGTGCAATCATGATTCGACTCTGCTTCGTTATGTAGACAAGAAAGAAGTAGAAAAGATTATGGAAGATATGCACGAAGGTATCTTTGGCACCCTTCTAGTTGATATACTATGTCTAAGAAGATCTTGAGAGCAGGTTACTATTGGTCGACTATGGAAATAGATTGTCACCATCACTCGAGAACTTGTCATCAATTCTAGATCTATGCTGATAAAGTACATGTTCCTCCAGAACCTCTTAATATCTTGACTGCTCCTTGGCCATTTGCAATGTGGGGCATTGATATGATTGGAGAAATCAAGCCTACAGCTTCCAATGGGCATCGTTACATCCTTACCGCCTTTGATTACTTCACCAAGTGGGCTGAAGCAGCCTTGTTCGCCTTTGTTACCAAGAACGTCGTGGCCCGGTTCATTTGGCATAACCTTACCTGTCGGTATGGCATCCTCGAGAGGATTATCACAAACAATGGTACTAATCTCAACAACACTATGATCACTGAACTCTGCATGCAATTCAAGATGAAGCACCATAACTCTTCTCCATATCGACCGGAGATGAACGAAATAGTAGAAGCCGCCAATAAGAATATTAAGAAGATTATGCAAAAGATGGTTTTGACCTATAAAGACTGGCATGAAATGTTACTGTTTGCTCTTCATGGCTATCGCACTTCGGCTAGAACATCAACTGTGGCAACCCCATTCTCTCTGGTCTATGGTATGGAATCTGTCCTACCCGTCGAAGTTCAGATTCCCTCTGTAAGAATTATGAAAGATGCAGACTTAGACAAAGACGAGTGGATTCATACTAGGTTGGATTAGTTGAATTTAATGGACGAGAAAAGGCTTGCGGATGTCTGTCATGGTCAAATATATCAGAAACGTATGACCAAGGCTTTTAACAAGAAAATCAAGCATCGGGTATATTAGGCTGGTGACTTGGTAATAAAGCGCATCATCCTACCGCAGGGTGATCCCAGGGCCAAATGGACTCCTACCTATGAAGGGCCATTTGTATTCAAGAAGATATTTTCAAGAGGTTCCATGATAATAACCATCATGGACGGTGAAGATTTTCCACACCATGTGAATGCAGACATAGTCAAAAAATAATATGCATGAAAAACGACCCACTAAGTTGACTGGCCTAGGAAAAAATAAAGGCATCCCAATGAACCAAAAGGGTTCGGCCAAAAATTAGCGATATATATAAAAAGTGTTCACCCGGCAAGTCGAAAACCTGAAAAGGCGGCTTGGTCAAAAAAGGGTATCCCGATGGACTAAAAACCCGAAAGGGTGCTCCAGGTAAAAGTTATGGATTAAAGCGTACGACTATGTCCCGTTGGATCACTTACAACGAGCTTTATCACCAACGTCAAGTTCAAATGGTACATATCAGTTTATTCAACTTCTTCCGACAGCAAGGAATGAGATGCTTGAAGACATAAGAGGCAATAGCAGAGTTGGAATTCGACGAGATTATTTCCATATAGCTATACGTTTTGATTTCACTTTGTACTCTCTTCATTTAACGACCATTTCCTCTTACTAGGATTTCTGTCTTTTTGTACAAAACCGTTTGTTTATGGGAAAAACTATCGATAGAAAGACAAATTTCAAAATTCAAACGTTTGATTTAACTTTTCACATTTTATTTACAAAAAATTTCCAATGAACAAATTTAATGAACATATGCATATGAATACAATTACTGTTAACAAGTAAATGCATAAAAATAGGAATAAGCATTTGCCCAAGACTCTAGGAATTTGGATAATGTTCAAGTAGTCCACGTATCCCCATAGAAAAAACCCTCATAAGATTATCCCAGTTGAACAACTTTCATGGGATTATCCCTTCTGAGTAGTCTTAACAAGCTCATCTCCAACAAAGATATATTTCGCCAGCAGATCCCCTTAACGGATAAGGGAATATGATCTTTCCCCCGGAAATATCGCCAACCTACTGAGTCCTAACCTCCATCAGAGACCAGGGAATTAGTATAGTTTATGGAAATTCTCTTCCCCAGCTAAGTTTATTTCTCCAACACTGCAAAATCCCCTGCAGAATTCCTCTTCTCCAACAAGAATCGTATTCTCCAGCAAAGCTCATGTCCACAACAAGGGTATTTCCTCAGTCGAGTATTCCTCCGTCAAAGTTTACGGTTTATTTCCGCAACAGGGTTTATTTCCCCAACATGGTTTATTTCCCCAAGTAGGGTTAATTTCCCCAGTGGAGTCCAGTCTCCCCAGCTTGAGTCTATCTCTGGCTACTACAGACCACCGGCAAAATTTCTCTCTCCAGTAAAGGGCAGTCCAGATCACTAATCCCAGAGAATTGCTACAGAAGGCCTGAATATCATTTAACCTTATCCTCTCTAGAAGAGTAGGCGTCCCTATCAGAAACTCGGTCCGACAAACGCCTCGAAAGGTTATCCATCTCTTTTATCCCCAGTCAGGGTAAATAAGAATTAAATTTCCTGATAGAGCAATGAATAACCAATGTTCTCGAACCCTTCTCTCTAAATAGAAATCAACATTCCCCAGCGGAGTTCCCTCAAACAGAAATCAGGAATCCCTATCAAAATTGAAGATACACATATTCTTCATCCCCAATAACAGTCATGGATTTATTTTCCCAATCAAGGATGCTACACGAAGTTACTAATACACTTCAACAACATCCAACATTCATACATCATATACAAAACATCATAGCATATGCATACGAAATTCATATAGCAGAATCTCATTTATTTTGAGAATATCATTACGTAATGCATTTCATACATCATGACCTTACATACGGTTAACTCTTTAACTTTTTAGGTAAAAATATACAAACAGATTCCTCAAAGGCTATATCTGACAAACATCTACTTAAGCACTTTCCCCAGAAGGTCATGATAAAAGAGCACCTTTTCTAGTTGAAGTCGGGCGTAGACATCTTCTAGTTCGGATGAAATAGAGCGTAGATTTCTTTCTGATACTCTTTTTGGAAAATTCAAGCGTAGACTCTTTCCGGTACCTCTTCTAGTTGAAGTCGGGCGTAAACATCTTCTAGTTTGGATGAAATCAAGCGTAGATTTCTTTCTGATACTCTTTTTCGAAAAGTTAATCGTAGACTCTTTTTGTTACCTCTTCTAGTTGAATTCGAGTGTAGACATCTTCTAGTTTAGATGAAATCGAGCGTAGATTTATTTCTGATACTCATTTTGGAAAAGTCAAGCGTATAATCTTTCTGGTACCTATTCTAGTTAAAGTCGGGCGTAGACATCTTCTAGTTCAAATGAAACCAGGTGTATATTTCTTTCTGATACTCTTTTTGGAAAAGTCAAGTGTAGACTCTTTCTGGTACCTCTTCTAGTTGAAATTAGACGGAGACATATACTAATTCAGATGAAATCGGGCGTAGATTTCTTTCTGATACTCTTTTTGGAAAAGTCAAGCGTAAACTCTTTCCAGTACCTCTTCTAGTTGAAGTCGGGCGTAGACATCTTCTAGTTTGGATGAAATCGGGCGTAGATTTCTTTCTGATACTCTTTCTGGTACCTCTCCTAGTTGAAGTCTGGCGTATACATCTTCTAGTTCGAATGAAATCAGGCGTAGATTTATCTCTGATGCTCTTTTTGGAAAAGTCAAGCGTAGACTCTTTCCGATACCTCTCCTTACTGAAGTCAGGCGTAGACATCTTCTAGTTCGGATGAAACCGAGCGTAGATTTATTTCTGATACTCATTTTGGAAAAGTCAAGTGTAGTCTCTTTCTGGTACCTTTCTAGTTGAAGTCGGGCATATACATCTTCTGGTTAAGATGAAATTAGGTGTAGATTTCTTTCTGATGATCTTTTTGGAAAAGTCAGGCGTAGACTCTTTCCGGTACCTGTCCTAGTTGAAGCCGGGGGTAGACATCTTTTGGTTCAGATAAAATCGAGTGTAGATTTATTCTGATTATTCTTTTAGACAAAGTCGGGCGTAGACTCGTTCTAAATACATCTTCTAAAGACAAAGTCGGGCGTAGACTTAGTTTGGTTTTCTTATAAACAGTTATCTTGGATGTCATCTATAAGCTCATCTCTGAAGACTCTCCGTCACCTCTTCAAATGGCATCTTTAAGACCATTCCCGGTATAATCAACCAACAGTGTTACTTGGTGCATATGCGAGTGAAAATTTCTGGGCACTTAAGTGTTCAATCATCTTCTACCTTCAAGTCACGAATGGCGGACATACCAATCTAACTCTTCAGGTTTAGGAAGATTGAATAGGGGCAGCTGTTGTACCCCAAAATTTGCCCTCTCATTTTCTTCAAAACATTCTTCTAAGGTTCTCAAATGCTCAAGGTTGACCAGTCAAACCTCCTCATAAGCAATGGTTCTACAACTAGGGTTTTGAGTTTCTCAAGGAATTCTGGGTTTCAAAGATCTCAAGTGGTTTCCATGGTTCACCCTAGGTCTTGAACAATGTTCAGGTCAAGTTTCAAGCCTTGCATCACAAGTTTGCTCAGTCAATGGCTCAAATGATTGAAAATCAACTATATAGGGTAAAAGTCAACTATGGTCAACATATAGTCAAACTTCAATATTTTTGGTCAACATCAACATTTTGAAGTGATATTCATCATTTGATCAGGGGTTGATCATGATTCCTCAAGGAAAGCCCTTAAATTATCAAAAGTCAAAAGTTGTCAAATTAGGGTTTCCTTAGGAGAAGTCAACTGAACTTTGACCAAGCATAACTTTCACATGCTTCATCAACATTTCCCAAACAATATCCCATTTTAAAGGAAATTCAATTCTCTACAATTTTGTATTTGTGTGCTCAAGTCCAAAAAGTGCTTCATATGAGAGATATGAGCCCATATATTACAAGTCATTTCAAAAGTCAACGAAAAGACACTTTTTGTCAAGGCAACTTAAATCAAGATAATATATCCAAATACAAAAATGATCAAATGATAAATTGAAGAGGACATCTTGAGATTTCCAAAAAGTCAAAGATCACCTCCAAAAGATAAAAATTGAGAGAGTTATGGGCAGTGTAAGTTGGGAAATTTTGAGAAAATGCATGAAGTGCAAAGTGAGCAAACTTGAAATTTTGAACTAGTAGACGTAACTTTTGATGTTCAAACATGTTCACAATGTGTTAGAAGACCTCTAAATCAATGCACATATTTTTCATGATTTTTATTTCCTTTATTTTAATTTTTATACATTTAAATGAAATTAAAACAAATAAAATATGAGGCAATATCATAAGGCATGTGAGCTTGCTTTCTTGGATCAATTCAGGCCCAAGACAAATCACTACAACCATGCCAAAACCGTGTGACCTTCAAAATGGAAAGGATTTCTCAAAAATGGAAGTTTTTAAAAGTGTTGGTTTCATGTCTCTTGGCCATGATTTCTTTGTCTTCTTGCCATATTTATTCACCCTACTCCTTCCTCTATATATACACACCAGATCAGAAGCAAAAACCATGCATCCCTGCCTCTAAGAGCTGTCCAAATTTCTCAACATTTTTCAAAGAACCCTAAGTTTTCAAAACTTGTGTTACAATCCCTCTCACTCCAAAACCTCAATCTCATTCACTTACTTGAACATCAAAGGGTATGTTTGGATCGATTATAATGATCCCAAGCGCATGAAATTGCATAGCCTATCATTACCGGTTTCATATTTTTTGCAAAATCATATATTTAATCTCGCTTTGTTTTAAACTGAATTGACGCTTCTAACACATTTCTGAGACACACTTGAACATGTCTGAATAAGTATCATGGTCCCATGCATTATAGTTTGCAACACGTCATTTTTACTTTGATCGGTATCATTTAATTTAAAGCCCATGATACAAGGACCTATGGCTAAAACTAAGTCCATATTTGGATCCAGGAGGGTCGAATTAGGGGGGGGGGGCATGATGTTTTAGAACATTAATATTTGATTTTTGCAAGTTTCAGGTTTTGCAGCTCGCCGGAGAAAAGGACCGGAGAAAGGGCTCTGACGCTTCTCCAATCATCATATTTGATTATATGTTATATGGTTATTATTTCCATTATGTAACCAGATGTAAAGTCCTCCCCATTGGTAGGAGCGTGTGTTGCAAAGGCGTTAGTATACTAGGGCATGGGATCGATCCCTGCCCCTGGTATTTTTGATATTTTATTTGTTATGTTTTCTCTTTTACAGATAAAGTATGAATCAGCTAGTGCGCGCATCATACATCCTTTATTCATCACCATCATATCTTCACGCTGCCAAATCCAACGCTTAGATTTGAGTGCATATCATGGAACTCTTGGAGAGTAATGCACTGGATCCCACACAAATACTGGGCTGATGTTTGGGCCTAATGGACTTGTTTTTTACACACCCCCCCCCCCCCCCCCCGGATTTGTGCTTCAAAACCCGTCTCTCAATTTCTTTTTATTTATTTATTTTTATTCTAATTTTCTTTTTTACATAATTAACTTTTTTTTAAATTAACTTAGATCTAGGTTTTTTCTTTGATTAAATAAATTAAATCAACCTAAACTTTTTAAATTAAATCAATTAAATTAATTTTTAATTGAAATAATTAATTTAGTTTCTTTAGGATTTTTAGTATTAATAATCAATTTCTTTTATAAATTAAAAAATAATTAGGTTAGATTAATCATCATTTTGTATCAAGACAATTTTTCCATATCTTTCCCTGTTTACAATCTTCGTGCTTTTCTTATTTTCGCATTAATTTTTCACTAATATTTAACTGTTAAAGGGTTGTAATAGGTGTGATACGGTGGCAGGACTGGACTGTTTTGAGAGAATGCTGGTTTGTATTTTGCGTTTTGCGTTTGTATTCGCAAAATGTCGCGGTAAGCAAAAGTCACCACAGACTTTTATTTTATCAAACTGGAAAGGACAAAACCACAGAAAAATTCCTTTTTCGAGATTTTGAGTACGGGGGGTAGATTATAGAAAGGGAAGGTATTAGCACCCTTTCTATCCATAGTTTTCTACGGGCTCTTAGGTACTTGCTCATCATTTTAAAATTGCTTCCATGTTTGTGTGTTTTGAAAAGTTTTTGTTTTACTTCGATTTAACCCTTGCTTCTGTCTTTAAGAGTGTTACGAAGTTGTTTTTGAAAACTTTGTTTGAAAAAGGTGTAAGTGTGAAAAAGTTTATCTTGAAAAAGTACTTACTAGCATCTACCTACTCGAAAAAAGATTGTTTTTGTTCTTGTTTCCTTTAGACAATGCTATCCTACTATTGAGAAATAAGTAGCACCATCGTTGGAGTTGTAAGGGTCAATTCGAAAGGGACGTACGATCATTAAAGCAATGTTAGGACGTCTTAGTAATAACCCTAATGTCTTGAGATCATATTCGAGGCAACATTTCTGAACGGGACTTTTGATCTTTGTTTAGACAGGAGGGCAACCATGAAGACACCATATACTTAATGACCGTTTACCGAAGGCAACCGAAGTAAGAGTATACCCTAAGAGTGCGCATGTGCGAGTGATTTGATTTCAGTTATTATCTTTGCACATTAGGGTTTGCTAGCCATTTTAAATTATCATGTAATCTTGCCATACAATCCTATTAACATACATCTAACAGTTAATATTTGCGAGAATTAAAATGCGAGAAATAAAAACTACGCTATTACAAGGCTTCGGGGTAGGGATTACATAGCCAAAAAACCCATAAAACGATAATAAAAAGGAAATCCTAATTAAACTATTACATACCGTAAGCAATTACATTAATATTGTAAAAAAAATAATAAGCGCGCGCAATGAATCGAGAACGAGAGAAACTTAGGGTTTTGACCCCGACTAAGCCTAATTAGAAAAATCATTTTTTTGTGTTGTTTTTGATTATTTGAGAAAAATAGAGTTTAATTGAATAAATAAAAACCTAATTACTAATTAATTTAAAATTTAATAAAAATAATTAAATCAACCTATTTTGGTATTTTTGTTTTATTGAGAAAAGAAATAAAAATTAAATCACATGTTAACCCTAATTTTCTAATTTGATTTTACTTATTTACAAAAAAAAAGTAATAATTAAACCTAAATTAAAAACTAATATAAAATTAAATTTGATAAAATAAAATAAAACCTAAATTCTAAATTGGTGAAATTGATTTTATGATTTTTTGTGTAAAAAAGAAATTAATTTGTTAGAAAATAAATTAAACTAATTAAATTAAAAGAAATAAAATGAATAAAGAGAAGGAAAGATGGGCCTGGTTGTAGCAAGAAGGGGGGTGTGGATTGCACTTTCTGAGCCCAATAGCGCCTAGCCCATGTTGACTTTCCAGATTCTGTGTTGCTAGCTTGACTGGGCAAATGATGGACCTTCATTGGGAAGCTTTAGATCTGGCACTTGATGATCAGATTGGTTGGATATTGAGGGCGTATGGTGGATGCCTTGGATGTTAGCGCGCCTGATTATGTAAAGAAAATAAATATAAGGCAAATATGGGGACCTGGGGATCGAACCCAAACCCTTAGGCGTTATCCAATGCACAGTGACCATCTGAGCTGGCTTCGCTTTTTATATATGGAACAACAAACAAACGTTGTATGGAAAAACAAATAATAATGTTACAACGTGCGGAATTTTGAACTGGCCAGTCATAGGATGCCACGCTACCTTTCTTCTTCCTCCCACCGTTGCTAAAAGTTCTGCAACTTTTACCTACGGTCAAGGGGTGTAGGTATAACCTTGGGATTCTCCAAAATCCTATACAAGCATGATAAATACACAACAATGGTACCAATCAACTCGTGGCAACCTCACGAGCATCATGGTACCCTAATCCATGGCCAATTGTACCTGTAAAGAAAAACCCCAAAAATGAACCAAGAACCCTAACTATGGCATCTTGCTCTACAGTTAATTAAAATAGAATTAAGTACCACCATTAGCTTGCAAATGATTCAAGGATTAAAAATATGCAAATAAATCATGCTAAAAGTGCCAGAATTGTAGTATTCGATTTCAAGAAAGTATGGATATCGTGGGATACTTACAACGCGTTTTTGGATGTTATGAGGCTTTCTAGTGATTGGAATAGGATCCTAGAACGTCCAGGAAGCGATTGAGATAACTAGAACGCTTTAAATTGGCCTGCAACTTAGAAATCAGTGTGCCACTTTTTCCAATTTTTTGAAACTTGCTTTGTGTTTTACACGCCTCCAATCTCCTTCTTTTTTATCTGCATTCCTTCCTTATGTACCCTAGAATGAATTAGGGATACAAACTTGTGTTAAATCTTCCTAAATTAAGATCATTCATTCAAGATTTGATCCTTATGCAAATATTTCCAAATCAAGCCAAATCCAATCTTTTTGTGTCCAAATGAAGCTTGCACGATTTGATTCTCTTTCTAGCTGTATAATAGGCCTAAACATGCACAAAATCTCAAGCTTTGATTAGTTTTGATATTTTCATGATTTTATTTTGATTTTATTTGATTTAATTGAAATAAAATCAAAATAAATGACAAAATAAAAGAATGAAAAATGGGAAGGATCATGGGTCGTGGATCATGTTACAAACTCAATGCAAGCATAAAAAGTTGGGCCCATTTGACAAAAAATGCAATTTTGGCCACATTTGTCTTTTGGCAATTTTGCAAAAAAGGTCAACTTTGTCAATGCATAACTCCTTCAATTTTTACCCTAGAGATGTGTTCTTGTCCTTTTTAGAAATCTTAGGATGTCCTCTAAGCAACCCTTTTGGTCTCATCTCAATTGAGTCTTCCATGTTCATGTATGAAGCTTTGACAAAAAAGGTGTTTTTGTTGACTTTTCAAAATGACCTATAATGTCCAAATTCAAATCTTCTTGTGAGTGCATATTTTGAACTTGGGAGATGAAGATGAATTTTAGGGAATTCCATCCTCTTAAAAATGAGCTTTGGATGGGTCATTTTTGATAAAGTATGAGAAAGTTATGTTTGGTCAAAGTTGAGTTGACTTTTCCTACAAAACCCTAATTTAGCTACTTTTGGGTTTTGATGAATTGTGAGAAATCCTTGAGGAATCATGATCAACCCTTGATCAAATGATTAATAATACTTAAAAATGAGGATGTTGACCAAAAATCTTAAAGTTTGACTGTATGTAGGACACAGTTGACTTTTGCCCTAACATTGTCGATTTTCAACCCTTTTAGCAATTGACTGAGCAAACTTCCTCTGCAAGGCTTGAAACATGACATGGATGATCTTGAGAACATATTAGGACAATTGTGAGCATTTGGGATCCTTTGGACTCAAACATCTTGGTGCAAAATGAAACCCTAATCTGGGGTAGACTGCCTTAGGAGAGAGTTTATCTGGTTAACCCTTGGACTTCCTTGAGCAATTTGAGGACCTCACTTGAAATGTATTGAGAAATATGGGAGGGAAAATTTTGGGGTACAACAGCTTCCCCTGTTCAATCTTCTTAAACCTGAGGATGTAGATTGGTTTGTCTGCCTTTCGTGATCCAAAGATGGAAGATGATTGAACACTAAAGTGCCTAGAAATTTGCACTCGCTTGAAGTGGAATTTGTCTTGCAATGTCGGGAATGGGCTTATAGATGCTATTTGGAAGTCAATAATGGAAGATGGGTTTAAAGATGCCATCAGAAGAAGTGTCGATCGCATAAGAGATTCCTTTGCGAGAGTCCGTATACCTGTTGTCGAGGAGGACTACGCTGAGGGGTGCTGCTCTCTGTCTTGGTAAAAGTAGAATTTTAGGAGCTTCAGTCGTCCTTTATTATACTGGGGAATTATCTCTTGGTCGAAGAGGTTAAAATGAACTGCTATCTGGTCGTGCTCCAGGCTTCATAGTGATTTATTGAGAAAAATAAGACCGACTGCTATCTGGTCGTACTCCAGGCTTCATAGTGACTTACTGGGGGGATGAGATTAAACTTGCTATCTTGTCGTTCTCCAGGCTTCACAATTTCTCACTTCTTATCTGGTCGTGCTCCAGGATTCAGAAGAAATCAGGTTATTATCCGGTCACATCTGGGTTTCAACTTGAATTTAAGGCATACTAATATCCAGTCGATTCCGGGCTTCTTAGTAATTGGCCAGGTAAACTGCTATTTGGTCGAATTACATGCTTCGCAGTACCTTATACTGTTATTTGGTCGTGTCCCAGGCTTCAGTATCCTTTGCCTCTATCTGGTCGTAATCCAGGCTTCACGGTGTCTTATACCATTATCTGGTTGAGTCCAGGCTTCATGGTGTCTTGTACTGCTATCTGGTCGATTTCCAGGCATCACAATACCTTGTTAAGCTGTTTTCCGGTCGATTTCCGGGCTTCACAACTTGTGTTTATGATATACCATTATCTGGTCGATTCCAGGCTTCATGGTGTCTTAGAGAAACCAAGATATTATTCGGTTGAATCCGGGCTTCATAGCTTGAACTTAAGATATACCACTATCTGGTCGCTTCCAGGCTTCGTGGTATTTTGGAGAAATCAATATATTATCTGATCGAATCCAGGCTTCATAACTTGAACTGGAATAGAAATCTTAGCATTGATTTAACTGAACCAGAGAAAATTTGTGAGAATTTGATTGTATCTTTCCCTGAAAGGTAAAGAGTTAGTCGTATGTAATTTCATGATGTATGACATGTATTGAGTAATGATGTTCTCAAAATAAATGAGATTGTGTTGTATGATGCATATGCGTATGCCATGATGTATGGATATGCAATGTTTTTTTGTGATGTTCTCCAGCTGGGGAGAATAAATCCCGGACTACTGTTGAAGAGTTCAAGGAGTTGAGTTCTTCGCACTCACTAGGGATAACGACCGAAGATGATTAGCCAGAGGCTTGCGTCCGTTCTGTTTGAGAATATTCCGCTGGGAGAGACTCTGCTGGAGAATAAATTGGCGAGAGAATGACTCTGTGGGGAATAGAGATACTCTGCTAGAAGATCTGTTGATTTGGAGAAATAACCTCTGCTGGGGATGAATTACTGTTGCTGGCGATAATGAACCCTATTGGGGATTGAGTTTCTGCTTGTGGAAGAACTAAACTCAGCTGATGGTGAACTTCTATTGCTGGTGGTGGATAAACTCTGCTTGGGGTGAATTAACACCACTGTCTTTGGGTACTTCTTACTCGGTGGGGAGTGTATGTACCTTTAGTCATATTCTCCAGCTGGGTCTATCCCTGTACCTGGTGGATAGAGAAATTGTAAGGTTTGGACATTTCTTGTTTTCCCTTGTCCCTAGAATTACGAGTAATTGTATTTTGTTTCACATGTAAATATTTATGAGCAGCAATTATTTTCAGATGCATATATAAAAAATGAATCATTGGACATTCTTGCAAAATAAAACAGAAAAAGAAAACACAAGTTGAAATTTCTTTGTGAAAATGAATTGTATTGATTTTTGAAGTTGGCCTGTAATAGGCGTTTTGTACAAGAGGTTAGCGTCCTAGTAAGAGAACACCGCCGAGGTACCTATACATTTTGTGAAAAAGAAATAAAAACGGCTATGTGAAACAATCCCACTGGGTTCCAACCCTGCTATAGCCTTTATATCTTCGAGCGTCTCATCACTTTGCTACTTGGTTGAAGGTAGATCAAATTGATTGGTGGCATCCGAGCTTGATAGTCGATACTGAAGCCTGGTCGCAAGGTGATTCGATGAGACATAGTGTTACGCTTTGATCCCTAATTTTTTCCTAGACCGCCCTTTCTGGTTTTCAGTCCACCGGGATACCCTTTTTTCCCAAGCCGCCTTTTCAGGTTTTCGACTTGCCGGGTGTACTTTTTTTTTTCATTTTCATCCCTTACTTTTGCCCGAACTCTTTTGGTTCGCCAGAAAGCCCTTATTTTTGCCTAGGCCAGTCGACATAGCAGGTCTTTTATTATGCATAGTATTTTTTCACTATGTCTGCATTGACGGAGTGAGGAAGGTCGTCACCATCCATGGTGGTTAGAATCATAGCTCCTCCCGAGAAAACGTTCTTAACCATAAATGGCCTTTCGTATGTGGGGGTCCATTTGCCCCTGGGATCCCCTTGCGGCAGTATGATGCGTTTGATTACCAGATCCCTGCCATGATATTCTTGTTGTCTGACTTTCTTGTTAAAAGCCTTGATCATCCGCTTTTGATACGTCTGACCATGACAAATAGCAGTAAGTCTCTTCTCGTTGATTAGATTCAGCTGATTAAGCCGGGTCTAGATCCAATCGGCCTCACTTAAACCTGTATCCTTCATGATCCGGAGAGAGGGTATATGGACTTCGATGGGTAGGACTGCCTCCATACCATATACCAAGGAGTAGGGCGTTGCCCCTGTCGACGTCCATGCTGAGGTACGGTACCCATGAAGAGCGAATGGTAACATCTCATGCCAGTATTTGTATGTCATCGTCATCTTTTGCACAATCTTCTTGATGTTCTTATTAGCTGCTTCAACAGCCCCATTCATCTTCGGCCGGTAAGGAGAAGAGTTGTGATGCTCTATCTTAAACTGTTTGTAGAGCTCGGTGATCATCGTGTTGTTGAGATTTGTGCCATTGTCCGTGATGATCCTCTCTGGTATACCATATCGACAGATCAAGTTGTGTCAGATAAACCGCGCCACGACGTTCTTGGTTACTGTAGCAAAGGAAGCTGCCTCAACCCACTTCGTGAAATAATCAATAGCTACCAGAATGAAACGATGCCCGTTAGACGCAATAGGTCTGATCTCGCCGATCATATCGATGCCCCACATTGCAAAGGGCCAAGGTGTTGCCAAAACATTCAGAGGAACTGGAGGTACATGCACCTTATCAGCATAGACTTGGCACTTATGACAGGTCGAGAATGCTAATAACAATCGGCTTCTATAGTAGACCAATAATATCCAGCCCGTAGGATTTTCTTTGCCATGGTGTGTCCACTGGAATGAGTTCCGAAGGTACCTTCATGTAACTCTGCCATGATCCTTTCTGCCTCGCTTTTGTCCATACATCGCAGTAAGGTCGAATCATGGTTACGCTTATAAAGAATACCATTACTTGATGAAGAATTTTTCTGCGAACCTTCTCAAGAACTTCTTATCATTAACAGATGCACCCTCGGGGTATTCCTGAGCCTCAAGATACCTCTTTACCTCGTGAAACCAGGGTTTATCTGCTACCTCTTCAGTCTCGATGTCACAGCAATGTGCGGGTTCGTCCAACCTCTCAATGGTAATCTAGGGAGCTTCATTGTCCCACCTGACATTGAACATAGAAGATATGGTAGCTAGCACGTCCGCTAACTGATTCTCCTCTCTGGGGAAATGTTCAAAGGTTATCTCCTCAAAGTGTGGGAGCAATGTTAGTACATATTAGTTGTAAGGAATAAGATTTGGGTGCTTCGTATCCCGCTCGCCTTTGATCTTACTGATCACTAGAGCAGAATCCCTGAATACACTCAAGACTTTAATCCTTAGGTCAATAGCAGCTCGAAGACCCAAGATACATGCTTCGTACTCCGCCATATTGTTGGTGCAGTTAAACATAATCGGGCGGTGAACGGAGTATGACATCCCTCAGGAGATATAATCACAACGACAATGCCATTACCCAACGCGTTCGAGGCTCTATCAAAATACATAGACCATCGGGATCATTCCTCAGGTCCTTCATCTGGTCCAGGTTCTTCACAGTCGGTCACCAACATGATGTTCTCATCCGGGAACTCGAAATTCATGGATTGGTAGTCGTCCATGGCCTGATGCGCCAAATGATCCGCCAATACACTCCCCTTGATTTGTTTTTGGGTTGTGTATTTGATGTCATACTCAGTTAAAATCATCTGCCATCTTGCTATTCTTTCGGACAAGGAAGGCTTTTCGAATATATACTTGATTGGATCCATCTTTGATATCAATAGGGTAGTGTGAGTCAGCATATACTGTCTCAGCCGGCGAGAAGCCCATGCCAAAGTGCAGCAAGTTTTCTCAAGCAGTGAGTATCGGGTCTCACAGTCGGTAAACTTTTTGCTAAGGTAGTAAATAGCATGTTATTTTCGGCCAGACTCGTCATGCTGCCCCAGCACGTACCCCATTGAATTATCCAGCATTGTCAAGTATAAGATCAAAGGTCTTCCTTCAACTAGAGGCATCATAATAGGTGGTTCTTGAAGATATTCTTTGATTCTTTAGAAAGCGGTCTGACATTCATCATTCCATTTTACCACTTGATCTTTCTTCAGCAGCTTGAAGATTGGTTCACAAGTAGCAATCAAATGTGAACTAAATCGGGCGATGTAGTTCAGACGTCCCAAAAAGCCTATAACTTCCTTTTTTGTTCGGGGAGTTGGCATCTCCTGTATAGCCTTCACCTTTGCAGGGTCCACCTGAATACCCTTATCACTGACAATGAAACCCAACAGCTTACCAGACCTTACCCCGAAGGTGCACTTGTTCGGATTCAACCTCAGCTTATACATTTTCAACCTGTCAAACAGTTTCTGGAGATGATCAAGATGTTCTTCCTCAGTCTGGGACCTTGCGATCATGTCATCAATGTAAATCTCAATCTCATGGTGAATCATGACATGGAAAAAAGAGACCATGGCGCGCTGATAAGTTGCCCCAACATTCTTCAACCTGAAAGGCATTACCTTGTAACAGAAGGTGCCCCACTGTGTAACGAAGGTTATCTTCTCCATGTCCTCGGGAGCCATCTTGATCTAATTGTAACCAGAAAACCCATCCATGAAGAAAAAGATCTTATGCTGCACGGTGTTGTTGACCAGAACATCGATGTGAGGAAGTGGGAAATCATCCTTAGGGCTTGCCCTGTTCAGATCTCTATAGTCTACGCACATTCGTACCTTACCATCCTTCTTAGGCACCGGAACAACGTTGGAAACCCACTGCGGATAAGAAGTAACAGCTAGAAATTCGGCGTCAAACTATTTCATGACTTCAGCTTTAATTTTCTCAGACATCTCAGGGCGCATACGGCGAACCTTCTGCTTTACTGGAGGACAGTCTTCTTTAGTTGGCAGGCGGTGTACGACAATATCGGTGTCTAAACCAGGCATATCTTTATAAGACCAAGCAAAGATATCAACATAGTCGCGTAGCATCTGTATCAACGGTTGCTTGACACTAGGTTCCAGATTCGCACCTATCTTGACCTCTTTCATGTCTTCCTCTATACCCAAATTCACTGATTCCACTGGCTCTTCATGAGGTTGTATGACCCTTTCTTCCTGTAGTAATAGTCTACCAAGTTCTCCGGGTACCTCACAATCATCCTCACCTTCTTCCTCGGCTTGGTTGATTGGATTTTCGAAGTCATAACTGGCAGTAGAAGAGTTGTTATCAATGGGATCCAGAGTGGATGTGGATCTGCATTATGATGTGTGAGTGTGTGTAAGACAATAGCTGTTTCGATAAAGAAAAACAAGGAGCGTAAAATTTGTAATGCAAGAAAATGTCTGATGCTTTATTGATGATATATGAAAATGACAAATAATAAGCCCTCACAACAAAGCCAAGGTGCCTCGGGCAAGGCACCGGGCCGTAAAGTTTCAAACTGTCTGTTACAAACTTCAAAACAAAAGTCAATTACTGTGTAATAAAAGAAATAGGTATGAAGTCCTTCTCCGTCCAGTTGTTCAATCCACCATTGGTTGTCGGGTAGATCCAGCTGTCGATATCTGAATCTTCTTCACTGTCCTCAATTACATTCACTCCCTGATTGCTGATATGCAGAGGAGGTCTTCCAATCCGCGCGCGTCTAACAGCCCTTTGAGCCCCTATAGTAAAGCCCAAACCAAACTTGTCAGTTTTGTGTGTGAAATCAGGGAGCTGACCCCAATTTGCACACCCACCTTTTTCAATTACAGCCCTGGCATCCTTGAGGGAGGCCATCTTCATCGGAGGTTTGTCAGTAGCAACTTCACTCGATGCCAAAGTCTGGGGGACCTCTTCAACATTCTGACACGGGGTTTCGATGAACTCCCCATCCATCTCCATATAGCGAAAGGAATTGAGATGACTCACCATGTACTCCTCTTCTCCTTGCACCCTAACAATCTTCCCCTTTACGGGATATTTCAACATTTGATGGAGCGTAGAAGTCACTGCCCCAGCCTTATGAATCCAAGGGCGACCCAGCAAGCAAGAATACGATGGTCGGATATCAATCACGTAGAAAGTGTATGCAAAAGTCTGAGAGCCAACTTTAACAGGGACGTCCACCTCCCCGTGCACCATCCTTTTTGACCCATCAAAAGCCCTGACCACAATATTGCTTGGCTTTAGAATCAAACCTTCACTTTCCAGACGGTCTAACGATTTCTTTGGCTAAACATTTAATGAGGACCCGATATCCACCAGTACATGGGCCATAGTAGTGCCCCTGCACTCGATCGAGACGTGTAGAGCGTCATTATGATTTCTTCCTTTAGCAGTCAGATCTGCGTCTGAGAAACCCAATCCATTGTCGGCAGTCAAACTAGCTACGCAGTCTTTGAATTGATCGGCAGAAGTTTCCTGCGACACATGCGCAGTTTTGAGGAAAGCAATTAAAGCCTTGGCATGGGCTTCAGAACACAATAACAAGGACAACATGGATATTTTCGACGGGGTCTTCCCCAACTGCTCGACTACGTTGTAGTCGCTTTTCTTAATAATCTTTAGAATTTCCTCTATCTCCTTCTTAGAGGTTTCTACAATGATCTTCTTAGGCGCCTCCGTCTGGGAAGGCTCACCTGTGATTTCTTTGCCCCGAGTCCCAAATGGCTCGACGACAGGGGTGATAACTGGAATAGGAACTGGGATAGTAGCTAATGTACTAGCAGATGGAATGACAATAGGTTTGTGAACAGTCGAAGGGGAAATCTCGGGAGAAAAGAGTCTTTCGCTTCTGGTGACCTTGCTGGCCCCGACAATATTGCTGACATCAGCATCAACTTCTTTACTTTTTAAGTCTTGCTTAACTCCATGGTAATACACATCGGCCCCATAGTGCTAAGGGACAGCCTTATCCGAAGCGTATGGGATAGGACCAGGGACAGTAATGATTAATAGAGCGATTCTTGGAACGGGTGTAATCCTAACAGGCTTTCTCGAGGAAGCCTTGGAAGTAATGGAGGAAATGGTTATGATGGAAACATCTTCAATTGGAACCAACAGAATCATAGTATTTTCGAACATGATCTCTTTGTTATCCATCAGGCGCTGAACACCTGATTTCAATAAGTGGCAACCAGCAGGCAGAACTGAACACATGTGGCAACCTTCGCCACATCCCGGAAATAAACCGGCCAACAATATATTCTTCTTAACTATCATTAAAGGAGTAGAAATTTCTTCCACGGAGGTCACAAATAAATCATCGTCCATACATTCACTCCATGACCATGTTTGGGCATGGGAGCAGTTATGACGTTGGGCTTCTCCGGAGCGTCAAACTCAATCTCTTTGGATTTGATCAAGTCTTGCACCTTATTCTTCAATGCCCAACTGTTGTTTGTATCATGACCTGGGCCATCAGAGTGATAGGCACAGCGGGCATTCGGGTTATATAGCGGAGATGTGGTGTTGGGATTCTTCGGGGCTTCCCTCAGAGTTACCAGGTTGGTCTTCAATAACTATGGTAGAATTTGAGACAAGGTCATATTGAGCCGAGTGTATTGTCTCTGTGGTATTTCCACCCTCTTTTGATTGCTTCATTGTGGAGCAACTATGGGTCTTGATATCACTACCGCATTTACCGCTTGACGGTGTTCAGGTCTGCTTTGGCCCCTCGGGTCGTAGACTGCACTAGCTTCTTTCTTACCGGTGAAAGGCTTCTTTACTGTGCTTGATGAAGTATCTTTATGTATCTTACCACTTCGGATACCAGCTTCTACTCTCTCTCCAGTCAAGATTAACTCAGTGAACCCAGACGACGAACTACCAATCAAATGATTGAAAAATAGACCAGATAGCGTCCCTAGAAACATGTCAACCAACTCCCTATCAGACAAATGGGGTTGGAATCTTCCATCTAAGTCTCTCCACTTTTGAGCATAGTCCTTAAAACCTTCGCTTGCACCCATAGACATACCCTGAAGCTGAGTACGAGTGGGAGCAAGGTCGGCGTTATATTGGTACTACCTGTAGAAAGCATCAGCAAGGTCCTCCTAGTTTCATACATTGGCTCCTTCCAACTGATAAAACCATTCAAGTTGAGTCCCTGACAGACTATCTTGAAAGAAATGAACCCACAAATTTATATCAGCAGTGTGGGGTTGGATTTTCCTGACATACGAGCGAAGGTGGAGTTTGGGACAGGACACTCCATCGTACTTGGAAAAAACAAGAGCTTTGAACTTATGAGGGATCACCACTCCAGATACTAGTCCCAATTCTCTGAAATCCAAACCAATGATCTTATGAATCTCCATAGCACTCAGACGGTCTTCTAATTACTTGTACCTATCCTCGACAGGAGGATATTGCTCTTCATCATAATCCGTATCATTATCAGAAACTGCAGGACTTGGGCCCTTTTCTTCTTCTTGGTTCTCCCCTTCCTTGAATGAAAAGGACAGATCGGGTTGCTGTTTTAACCTATCCCCAAACCTTTTGCCCATACTCAGAAGAACGACCTTCTTCTTCTTCTTCTCTTTATCTTTCAGAATGAGAGCTTTCAAATCCTCTTGCCCTTTAGCCAAGCTCAAGAACATCTCTTGGAATTGGGCATTTTGTGCCTGAAGATCTTTGATAGCTTGATCGGAATACATTTCTGCTGAAATAAACAGCGAAGAAGATGAGAAACCTGTAATGGTACCTGTAATGGTGTGCATGATAATGGGATGCGTATGTAATGATTTCAAAGACTTTGGGAGATTTAAATTTGCAAACCAAAAAAACAAACAAACTTTATTAGATTAAACTTGTAAAAAGGTTCAACAATGCCTTTAAGGCATTTACAAAGAAGTAAATGAAAAACAAATCTAAACTAGAAAAAGCAAAATCAGAAATCCCATGGACGCTTCCCCTTCGTGCTGACGTAGTCATTGATCGTCCTTTCATTCTCGAGTTGCCTGGTGAGCTTCAAGATCTTTGTTTCTTGCTCATGGTACTTCTCCCGGTAGGTATCGCTCTCCTCTTTCAGCTGAATCCAGGATATCTTCAATGCCTCAAGATTAGTGGGCATGTAGGGATAAAGGACTGTATAAGGAATGCCCTCTTCATTGATGGGCTCCACAATCACTGGAAACACAGCTTCATAAGGCATCTCAAGATTCTGAGCACGAGCTCGAACCCATTGGAGGTAAGGCTGCATAGGGAGTGAAGTCCTTGGTCCTAGCTCTTGAGGGTCGGACCTATTCACCATGCCCCAAGCTCGTATAAACCTTCGGTGATGCTCGTCAACGTCTTCCTTTTAGTCAAATGCAATATCTGTAAGAAGTAGCTCATGGGGACCGTCTCTCCGAGCACGATCGAATTGTCGCAAAGCTAAACAAAGACTGTAGGTTATTCCCCCTCTGATTCCATGTAGTGGGACATTAGGGTACCCCCCACATCATTCAATGACATCAGTGTTTTCCATAGCCTTGGAACTCCAAAGAATGTCTGTATGGGAAAGTGACATTATCCTGTAAGACCATCCTAAACCTTCTTCATTCTTCAACACGGATTTGGGGAGGTGCAAAATAAACCACCTCACCAGCAGCGGCATGCAACACATGAGAGTCCCTCTTCTTCGCACAGTACGAGTATAGAGGGCATGCAAGATATCACCCAGAAGAGTAGGCACAGGATTGCGAGACAGGAAGATCTTAACCGCATTCATATCTATGAAGGAATCTGGATTCGGGAAAAGAACCAAGCCGTAGATAAGGAGAGCCAAGATATCTTCGAAAGCCTGAAATTCCAAGCTATCCCAGAACAGCTGAGCTTAATTTATCAGAAACTTGGCTAAGAAACCTTCAAACCTGCTTCGTGTTTCCCAATTGGATACTATATCAGCCCGTTTCAGATGCAGAGCTGAGGCAATGTCTTCTGGCCTAGGAGTCCCTTCCAAACCTGTGAAGGGCGTCTGCTCGAGGATGGATATGCCCAATAAGTGAGAAAACTCTTCCAAAGTGGGAACTAGCTGATAATCTGGGAAGGTGAAACAATGATGCACAGGATCAAAGAACTTGAAAAGCACACTCATCATCTGCTCATCAAACTTTGAGGTAACCAAGCTAAGAAGTTGACCATGTCTCTTAATGAATGAAGAAGTCTCGGAAACTTTTGAGGCTAACTCTTTGATTTGAGCAGGTATTTGCACAAAGTTAACTCGGATGGTGTTTCTGCGTACGGAAGCCATAATCTGCAAAACAGAACAAAGATAAATCCCCTCGGTCTTTGAAATGGTTAGTATAATGAAGTATGCATGCTATGTTATGATGCATGATGTCATGATAAAAACAAACAACAGGTATAACAGATAACAGGAATGGCAAAGGCAAACAAGTCACACAAAAGTCCTTAAGTTTAAGGCTTGCATGGGGTCAAAGGTATTACCCTCTTGAAGTTCAGTTGGTTTCAACCTGTCCTAGAAAAAGTAATCGGGTTCTAGAGGTTCTCAATATCACTGACCATCCTCCATCGGTCATGGTTTCAGCTCACGCAATCTTTTCTTGCGGCCAGAACGCTCTCGAGAGTATGGTCTCAATGAGTGTAGCATCGAGTATTAACCAGTTCTCAGCTTTACACCGAGGCCGGCTATCTCACTACTTCCTACTGGCCAAGTTGGTCTATTAAGGGTTCTAAGGTCAGTTGATGCTTAACGACACACATAGCAGCCCCGTATTCTCCTCGTTTCTCTACAAGGGATACCAGTACCAACTAATGTGCCACGTCAACGTAACTACAGCTTCAACCGTATCGGTCTATGTCGTACAGTTCCCTCACAGTTTATTGCTACTTACCTAAAAGGTGTCCCTCAGATCCGGGTTAGGATCTATAGTAACTCCCAATACAAAACCCTTTAACAGTAAAGCAACCAAAACAAACAAGAGAAGCAATTTATGATGAACTAAATCCTAAGATATACCCAACTTAATCTTCCCCAGCAGAGTCACCAGTTCTGTGATACAGTGGCAAAACTGGACTGTTTTGAGAGAATGCTGGTTTATGTTTTGCGTTTGTATTCGCAAAATGTCGCGGTAAGCAAAAGTCGCCACCAACTTTTATTTTATCCAACTGGAAAGGACAAAAGCACAGAAAAATTCCTTTTTCGAGATTTTGAGTACGGGGGGTAGATTATAGAAAGGGGAGGTATTAACACCCTTTCTATCCGTAGTTTTCTACGGGCTCTTAGGTACTTGCTCATCATTTTAAAATTTCTTCCATGTTTGTGTGTTTTGAAAAGATTTTGTTTTACTTCGTTTTAACCATTGCTTCTGTCTTCAAGAGTGTTACAAAGTTGTTTTTGAAAACTTTTTTTGAAAAAGGTGTAAGTGTGAAAAACTTTATCTTGAGCAAGTACTTAATAGCATCTACCTACTCGAAAAAATATTGTTTCTATTCTTGTTTCCTTTAGACAATGCTATCCTACTATTGAGGAATAAGTAGCACCGTCGTTGGAGTTGTAAGGGTCAACTCAAAAGGGACGTACGATCACTAAAGCAATGTTAGGACGTCTTAGTAATAACCCTAATGTCTTGAGATCATATTCGAGGCAACAATTCTGAGGCAACCTTTCCGTGGAAACATTTCCCAACGGGACTTTTGATCTTTGTTTAGACAGGAGGGCAACCACTAAGACACCCTATACTTAATGATCGTTTACCGAAGGCAACCGAAGTAAGAGTAAACCCTAAGAGTGTGCATGTGTGAGTGATTTGATTTCAGTTATTATCTTTGCACATTAGGGTTTGCTAGCTATTTTAAATTGTCATGTAATCTTGCCATACAATCCTATTAACATACATCTAACAGTTAATATTTGCGAAAATTAAAATGCGAGAAATAAAAACTACGCTATTACAAGGCTTCAGGGTAGGGATTACACAGCCAAAAAACCCGTAAAACGGTAATAAAAAGGAAATCCTAATTAAACTATTACATACCGTAAGCAATTACGTTAATATTGTAAAAAAAATAATAAGCGCGCGCAATGAATCGAGAACGAGAGAAACTTAGGGTTTTGACCCCGACTAAGCCTAGTTAGAAAAATCATTTTTTGTGTTGTTTTTGATTATTTGAGAAAAATAGAGTTTAATTGAATAAATAAAAACCTAATTACTAATTAATTTAAAATTTAAGAAAAATAATTAAATCAACCTATTTTTGTATTTTTGTTTTATTGAGAAAAGAAATAAAAATTAAATCACATGTTAACCCTAATTTTCTAATTTGATTTTACTTATTTACAAAAAAAAAGTTAGAATTAAACCTAAATTAAAAACTAATATAAAATTAAATTTGATAAAATAAAATAAAACCTAAATTCTAAATTGGTGAAATTTATTTTATGATTTTTTGTGTAAAAAAGAAATTAATTTGTTAGAAAATAAATTAAACTAATTAAATTAAAAGAAATAAAACGAATAAAGAGAAGGAAAGATGGGCCTGGTTGTAGCAAGAATGGGGGTGTGGATTGCACTCTCTGAGCCCAATAGCGCCTAGCGGATGTTGACTTTCCAGATCCTGTGTTGCTAGCTTGACTGGGCGCATGATGGACCTTCACTGGGAAGCTTTGGATCTGGTACTTGATGATCAAATTGGTTGGATATTGTGGGCGTATGGTGGATGCCTTGGATGTTAGCGCGCCTGATTATGCAAAGAAAATAAATATAAGTAAAATATGGGGACCTGGGGATCGAACCCATGCCCTTAGGCATTATCCAATGCACGGTGACCATCTGAGCTGGCTTGGCTTTTTGTATATGGAACAACAAACAAACGTTGTATGGAAAAACAAAATAATAATGTTACACGCGCGAAATTTTGAACTGGCCAGTCACAGGATGCCATGCTACCCTTCTTCTTCCTCCCACCATTTCTAAAAGTTCTGCAACTTTTACCTACGGTCAAGGGGTGTAGGCATAACCTTGGGCTTCTCCAAAATCCTATACAAGCGTGATAAATACACAACAATGGTACCAATCAACTCGTGGCAATCTCACGAGCATCATGGTACCCTTATCCATGGCCAATTGTACCTGTAAAGAAAAACCCCAAAAACGAACCAAGAACCCTAACTATGGCATCTTGCTCTACAGTTAATGAAAATGCAATTAAGTACCACCATTAGCTTGCAAATGATTCAAGGATTAAGAATATGCAAATAAATCATGCTAAAAGTGCCAGAATTGTAGTATTCTATTTCAAGAAAGTATGGATATCGTGGGATACTTACAGCGTGTTTTTGGATGTTATGAGGCTTGCTAGTGATTGGAATAGGATCCTAGAACGTCCAGGAAGCGATTGAGATGACTAGAACGCTTTAAATTGGCCTGCAACTTAGAAATCAGTGTGCCACTTTTTCCAATTTTTTGAAACTTGCTTTGTGTTTTACACGCCTCCAATCTCCTTCTTTTTTATCTGCATTCCTCCCTTATGTACCCTAGACTGAATTAGGGTTACAAACTAATTTCAAATCTTCCTCAATTAAGATCATCCATTCAAGATTTGATCCTTATGCAAATATTTCCAAATCAAGCCGAATCCAATCTTTTTGTGTCCAAATGAAGCTTGCACAATTTTATTCTCTTTCCAACTGTATAATAGGCCTAAACATGCACAAAATCTCAAGCTTTGATTAGTTTTCATATTTTCATGATTTTATTTTGATTTTATTTGATTTAATTGAAATAAAATCAAAATAAATGACAAAATAAAATAATGACAAATGGGAAGGATCTTGGGTCGTGGATCATGTTACAAACTCAATGCAAGCATAAAAAGTTGGTCCCATTTGACAAAAATTGCAATTTTGGCCACATTTGACTTTTGGCAATTTTGCAGAAAAGGTCAACTTTGTCAATGCATAACTCCTTCAATTTTGACCCTAGAGATATGTTCTTGTGATTTTTAGAAAGATTAGAATGTCCTATAAACAATCCTTTTGGTCTCATCTCAATTGAGTCTTCCATGTTCATGTATGAAGCTTTGACAAAAAAGGGGTGTTTTTGTTGACTTTTCAAAATGACCTATAATGTCTAAATTCATATCTTATTGTGAGTGCATATTTTGAACTTGGGAGATGAAGATGAATTTTAGGGAATTCCATCCTATTCAAAATGAGCTTTGGATGGGTCATTTTTTATAAATTATGAGAAAGTTATGCTTGGTCAAAGTTGAGTTGACTTTTCCTAGAAAACCCTAATTTAGCAACTTTTGGGTTTTGATGAATTGTGAGCAATCCTTGAGGAATCATGATCAACCCTTGATCAAATGATGAATAATACTTCAAAATGAGGATGTTTACCAAAAATCTTGAAGTTTGACTGTATGTAGGACATAGTTGACTTTTGCCCTAGCATAGTCGATTTTCAACCCTTTGAGCAATTGACTGAGCAAACTTCCACTGCAAGGCTTGAAACTTGACATGGATGATCTTGAGAACATATTAGGACAATGGTGAGCATTTGGGATCCTTTGGACTCAAACATCTTGGTGCAAAATGAAAACCTAATCTGGGGTAGACTGCCTTAGGAGAGAGTTTGTCTGGTCAACCCTTGGACTTCCTTGAGCAATTTGAGGACCTCACTTGAAATGTATTGAGAAATATGGGAGGGAAAATTTTGGGTACAACAATAGGTAAATAGGTTTTTATTTTCTTTCTATTTTCCCCTAATTTTGTGGTTTGTATTCCCCTTTCCCGAAGCTTTGTAATAACATAGGAAATTATTTTCTGTCTTTACTGGTTTTCTTATAACTGATAGATGTATGCTAATAGGCTTGTATGAAAAGACTAAAAACAAATGATAGCTAACCCTAATCAAAAGTTAAAATTAATTGAAACCAAACCACTTTTCACACATGCACCTCTAGGGTGACTCCACTTGTTGCCTTCGGATAAAACAATAATGCCCCTCGAACGTAGGACGCTTTCTCATAGACCCTCGGTTAAAAGATCGTAGTCCCTCGATGACCCTTCAATGCTGCCTCGGTAAAAGATCTTTGTCCCTTATGATAAATTGCTAAAGCGCCCTACAAGTTTCCTTTATGATTGTACGATGACCCGCGTCTGTCCCTTAAACATCCAATGATAAGGCTTCGTACTAACCAATGGCAGGATATCACTATCTAAAGGAAGAGAAAAAGAACAAAATACTTTTGAGTAGGTAGATAGATTTTAATTTCTTTCTAACAAAAACATCTCTTTTCACACAAACAATTTTCTGAAATATTTTCAAAACAAACACTTTGTATACGTTCTCAATTGATACGAGAATCATTACAAACTTTCGGAACTTAAGTATTTTCAAAATATTTTCAAACTTACACATTCACAAAGCATTCTCCAAAAGTGAGCTAGTGATTAAGAGCCCATAGATAACTACGGGTGAAAAGGGTGCTAACACCTTCCCTTTTCATAACCTACCCCCCTTACTCAGAAAAATTCTCAAAGGTCTTTCCCGTTCTTTTCATTCTTTCCTTTATTAGATAAAAGAAAAGTCGGTGGCGACTATTGCTATCCATAACATTTGCGATAAAATGCAAACCAAAAGTCATTTCTCCCACTGTATTACACATTATATGTATGCTTGTACCTGCATTTGATAAAGTGATAATACATGTCTAAATATCTTTTTCTCATCAAGATGGATTTCTTCTATGCTTCCTTATATGACATAATCCTTTCCATACATAAATGTATCTCATCTTACTTGTTCTTGTATATTTTAAAACATATAATATTATTTGTGAAAGCATGTCATATGACATATACTTGTTGTAATGATTGATAAAATGCTTTATGTCTTGATATTCTCTATGACATGTTTACTAAGTGTTTACTATATAATATGCTTGATGCATCCTATAAAGAGTGTTTCAATAAAGAGTGTTACCCGCCTTTTTTACTATTACAAAGGGGAAAAAATATACTCTCAGGGGGAGGATATACACTCTAACTAACTCAGAGGGAGTATCATCACTCCAAGCATATTTATTGATTTTTTCTTTTACCATCTCTCTTGAGAGATGCATTGTCATCATCAAAAAAGGGGGAGAATATGGAACCTTGTTTTACAGGTATAGGGTGTCTTTGTTTTGATGATGACAACTCAGAAGTACAAGAACAGACACTCAGTATATTAAAGATGCAACAAAGTTTTTTCCTTAACTATAAAAGAATATAATAGATAAATCATCATGATAGATACAATAAGTCCTTGACTATAATACATAACAAATACTTATCATAATAGGAGATGCAACATGATGACAACTGTAAAGGATAAGAAAAAGAACATTCAACATAGTACAAATATAATCACAAAAGAAATCAACCAATATAATCTAAACATTTAAAGATGCAAGCCATGAGTTAGATAAGGGAAGACAAAGTTTCAGACATCAACAAAGGTTTTTTAGACAAAGGGAAAACAAACATATTATATCAAAAGCCTTAGGAGATCTCACTAAAGTGTCAACACAATGAAGACATCAGACACAGTCTATGGGAAGTTATCCTAGTTTAGTAAGTGAGTGAAACTTTTCTAAAAGCAAAAGTTCTTTCTTTACAAGTAAATTTCTATAAGCACATAACACTTAAAACCTTTTTATAAAATGTTTTTGAAAAGAAAAATACCTTGAAAAGATATATAGAAGTTGGTTTGAAAGTGTTGGGAACTTTCAAAGAGCCATAAAAATCATTATGACTAGATCTAATCAATTAGCACAAAGTGTCAATCGATTAGATTGGCCCGTTCTTGAGAAACAAGGAAATTTGAAAGTATCCAAATGATTAGAAACAACTATATATCAAGTCTTACCTATTTTGGAAAATAGATGTGTTATATTTAAAAAGAGATAATTGATTGGTCTAATCGATTGGTAATAGAAAAATTTGATTTAATGATGTTTCCTCTTTTGGAGGATTTGAAGCCTATAAATAGAGGTCTCATTCTCGGTTCAAATTATCCATAACACATGTGTATTGACACACACCCTCTCTCTAAGCTTTCTTTGTCACTTTCTATCACTAGTTCTTATAGCCATATGCTTTTGTGAAGAAAGTTCTTGTTTGAGTGAGGTTTCTATGTAATTTTGGATGGGTAGAAATGTATAAAGTTCTTCAGGGTTGTTATCCATGCACCTTGTATGAACATAATCCATTTAGAGATAAAAATATGAGGTCGGGAGCTAAACCTGTTAAAAGATTTAGTTGGGGATTGTGTGATCAGTTCTCAATATTGAGTTAGGTTAAAGATTATCAATATGGTTGAACTTACCTTGAGGCTATTATAAAGCCTTGTTCATTTATAGGATAAAGTTCTTCAATATTGATGAACTTACCATTTGGTTCATGGTTAGCCCATATAAAAACCATACGCTAGAAGATCATCCTGTTAAAATATCAAGAGGTTAATGGTTATCCTGTTAAACCATATTGAGCTCAAATATTAGCTAATCAATTTGTGACACAATACCACTGGAGAGGGCTCAATAGGATATAAATCGACCGAGTTATGATTTTTTGGATGTGGTGCAGATAAACATTTGCAACAATTTTCCTGTGTAAAACTTCATAAATTTTCTATTTCGGGGTCTTTCTGAGCAGAATTAGCTTCCGGTCGTGAGAGATGAAAATGTAGATGACGTCGAGACAAATTTTTTCCAACTAGAATGGGTTGAAAACAAGCAACAGGCTTTGAGTTATGAATTTTTAGTGTCCAAAAACTACACCTTCAGCATGCTTTTTCACTGTATTTCTTCTAGAAAACTCGCACATTCGAAGGCCTTCTTCAAATAATTGGTTTTCAAGCCAAACCTGAATTCGAGGACATATCACCGTGGATATTTTGGCGAAAGAACACCTGAACACGACGAACCGAATTAGACTTATGAATTTTATGAAACCCATGCCTCCGTGAAATGACGAACTGATCCTTAACATGGAAAATACTCTGAGAGAATCCACTAACGAAATAAACATCTTCTGCAAAATGATGAGGTTTTCCAGAAGTACCTTGATCCCATAACCATAGAACCAATGATATGTATGCTATGCTAATAATCTAATGAAAGGATGCAAATGAATGCGAAACCTAAGTCAGATAAAAGTACAACTAGGAGGGCAAATTATGGAGTGCAACAATTGCCCCTATTTAATCGCTTTCAACCTGAAGGTGAGATTGACGCTAGCCTTTCGAACATTAAAGGTAGAATAAGATTAAATACTAAAAGAAACCGAAAACTTAAACTCTGAAGAACGGGTGAATTTTTTGTGATTTTTTTCTTTTTGGATGCCTCCACTAATAAGTTTTGCCGGGTAATGGTTTGACATTCCCGAAGGCGAAGGCGAACGAAAGGTGGAAGTGATGCTTAACTAAGCGTACTCGCAAAACATGGACAATCAAGGTGAAGATTCACGAATGAGAGACACTAGAAGAGATGAACAAAAGTTGAACAAATGACTATTGAGGAATTGTATGTGATAACCTGCAACTCGGGGCTGCAAACTCGCGACTCAACGGTCGGAGAAGAAAAAGCTGACAACTCAGGGGTTGAAAACTCGCGACTCAGGTATCGGAGAAGAAATCAAATTGATAACTCAAGGGTTGGAAACTCACGATTTAGGGATCGGAGAAGAAATAAAATCAACAACTCAAGGGTTGGAAACTCGCGACTCAAGTATCAGAGAAGAAATCAACTCAACAACTCAGGGGTTGGAAACTCACGATTCAAGGATAGGATAAGAAATCGAATCAACAACTCAGGGGTTGGAAACTCACGATTCAAGGACTGGAGAAGAAATTAAATCAACAAATAAGGGGTTGGAAACTCGCGACTCAGACATCAGAGTAGAAATAAATTGGTAACTCGCGACCAGGAGTCAGAGAAGAAACATATCTGACAAACTTACGATTCAAGGACCAGAGAGGAAGTGTATCGACAAACTCATGACTCAGAAGTCAGAGAGGAAATAAATGATAAACTCACGATTCAGGGATCGGAGGAGAAACACATTAACAAACTCACGATTCAGGGATTAGAGAAGATACATATTGGAAAACTCGCGATTCAGGGATCGGAGAAAAACACATTGGCGGACTCACGATTCAGGGACTGAAGAAGAAAGAAATTGGAAAACTCGCGACTCTGAAGTCGGAGAAGAAACAAAAGTGACAGACTCATGACTCAGAAGTCGGAGACGAAACAAATTTTACAACCCAGGAGTTGAATGTATTCCAGGAAAAATTATACATATACAAGAAAGAAACCGACCGTAGAAGGCTCTACTGAAGGAACGTTAATCAAAGGTGAACTTACTAGGGATACAAATAAACATAGACCCTGAATAGAACACCGATTGAAGGAGAAATTAAAAATAAAAGAGACCAGCCGAAGAGGACTCTAAACAAGGATTGCCAATACTTGGGCTTTAAGAGATTGCAAATACGCAAGAACTATAAAATCCATCAGGCCAAATGCAGGGTGTAATTCTTCAAGAGTGGAAATTATCTGAATTACCACACACCAAGTATGGATGCTCAAATACTTGAGAAGAAAGAAATGTTGTACACCAACTCTTACTCTCACTCTAATCGCAAAGGAAAACACGGGCAAAAATACTGTAATAAAAGTTTTCAAAAAGCAAGACGATTAGCAAATGAATTGGATTGTAGATTTGTGAGAAACTGAAACGAGGTATAGATTGCTTACAGATAGCAACAACAAGAATGTATGTATTGAGGAAACCTGTGGATAATACCACTTGGGATTTCTGATGGATAAAATCTCTCCAGAGATACAAGGGGTGCCTTAAAAAACTATAATATGGCTTATTCTTTAATGCATGTTTGAGATTTTTCTTTTTAGCGTAATACTCCACATCAATGGAAATGCTACGCGCTTCTAGAATATGCCATGCAATGCAATGATGATTACTATATGCAATGTTTAGAAGCGAGGATATCTGCTGGGAACTCAAAGGATAGAATCCCATCTTCAGACTTCTACTGAAGAAAACCCACAACCTGGAATTAAATCTTGATCTCGACTGAGTATAACAATATTAATCTCATTTGGAGGTAATAATCCTTGACCTTTGTAGAAGAATGCTAACAACCCAAACTTAGATCTCTGGCTTTTAATAGAGGAACACCAATACATGGATTCATATCCCTAACAAGATGAGGATAATGACCCTGACTTCCCGACATGCTCTTCAAATTCACAAGTTATTTAGCATGTGGCTGGACTTAACTTGGTCAATTCTAAAGTGGAGGAATGCCCCTGCATAATGCCTTGCTTCAATCTGTAGGAGGTTTTAAAAAAACTTGCCTCGAGAGGACTTTCCGAGATCTATACCATCAATATAAACAACCCCAATATTATGAACTTTAGAACACAGATCCTAGCTAACCAAAGTTGGAGATGATTTAACTATGTTTTGGCGAGTGACCCTGACTACTCAGCACTTTGAGAGATTCTTAAAATCTTGGCAAAATTTCCCTAGTTTGAATGTACTTTGCGGGATCAAATCTCGACTTGAGTGCCCCAGATTCGCTGAACACTTACTCAATAGAGTATTCCACATGCTTGCCCATTCACAACAGAGTCTCGACAAACCTTTTCTTCATCTCATGCTCACGGAGAAATGAGAAGGTTGCAGAGTTATGAAGACATCACAACCTTAGGGTGGCTGGCTTATGACTTGAAAGTAGGCTGCTTCACAATCGTACTTCTCAACTTGAACCGCTTCGTTCTCCAACAGATACTTGAAGGAATCGGCCCCTCGGGACCAATTGAATGTAATGCACCGCTGCTCGACAGAGACTCTGCGCAATCAACTTTTGCAATCTGGTTCAGATCATTTCTCAAATTGGCATTCTTTTACTCAACAGAGTCAATATAAGGTCTTCCCCAGATTAAGTTCGTTTTTCAAAATGATTTACCTTTCAAAGGTATCCTAAAGAAATTTTCCCTTAGGATAATCAAATTTTCATCTGATGCTCATCATGCAAGCTTACTTGATGTTTAAGCACTTGTTCACATGCAAAGAATATTTATTCTGAGAATGATAATTCTAATGCAAAGCTCATGTTTGTCTTAAAGTTTAAAAACTTTTATTGAAAATATGTTGAAACATCAAAAAAAATTGTGCGAAAGAAATTAAAAAGATGGAGTGGTACCAACTCAAAAGTTTTAGCAAGCCTCCTAGGAGTCAGATTATCGTACTCTTGTTACACTGCGCTTTCAAATTAACCCATGCTTCAGTTAGGACTTTTCAGGGTTGTAACGTGGCCTGGTTCACGGTTTTTTAGAAAAAGGATTTAAGGCTCAAAATATTTGGTGTCCACCCATTCTTCATGATATCCTCCAGTCCTACATTCAGTAAAACCAATGCGAGCACTCATCTCTCAAAAGAGTTTGTGATGGTTGAGAAGTCAATAGAGGTTTTTTTGGACATGGCAGTCACTCACCTCTTTCATTCTTGGTGTATGATCACATGACTTGGTTCCTTGCTGGGGATTTTTATTTGTTAATCCCTTTTCTCTTTTCACGCTTTTCTCTTTCCCTAAATTTTGCTTGGATAAATTCCTTTTGAATTTTGACTTTAAAGTCCAGCGGAATGCCATGACTTCTGCCTAAGCAGCTATTTTCAAGTTTCGACTTAGCGGGGCTTTTTGTCTCTTTCTTTCACCATTTCCTTTTCTTTCCCTTTGAAAACGTCGTGTGCCTTTCATGTCGTTTTTGACTTTGTTGGAAGTGATTGTGACTGCCTGAGTCCTTAGTAGATGAGGGATAACCATTGTGATATCGTCATCTATTGACTTCTTGATGTGCGAGAGATAACCATTATGGTATCATCTTTTTTGATGCACACTGTTGATAGATGAAGGTTAGCTATTGCAGTTTTGACTTTCCTCATCCTTTTGATGGATAACCATTGTTTTATCCTTAGATGCGCACTCTTGATGAGCTTTGAATGTTCAATAAAATCATTTGAAATCTACCCTGCCCCAGGTTAAATGTGAGGGTTTTTTATGACAAAAAAATAAATTCCTACTTCAAGGCTCAAAGGGGTTAACGAGGGTTTATATCCCGTATATCTCCGGTGTTTGGAAATTTGAAACAATGCTTGTACATCGTCAGCAGGGTTTTTATTCAAAAGCAAATTGTTTGAAATTTTTGGTATATTACTCATCATCCTCCCTCCAGAGGTTTTTTTTTGCTTTATTTAACAAGAGTTAAGTATCAAAAAGCAAAGGAAAACATTAATGAGTGAATACGAATGGATTAATTCAAGACAAACATATTCAATGCATTATAATTAATATTAAAAAATAAGCAAATTTTGCATATAAGAAAGTACTGAACCAAAACAAGAAAGAATACAAATGAGAATTGCAACTGCAATTTGAAATTTCCATGTTGAGAAGACTAGTCTTCGTATGGACTTGTTGCTTCAGACAATGATCTGGAAGTCTTGACATTCACTGAGCCAAATGAGACTTCAAATCTGACTGGCTAGCCCGAAATTGATAGCCTTTATGTCAAGTAGGTCTTGCACCTTTTCTTTGAAGGCCCTGCAGTCTTCAATGCAATGGCCTAGTTCCCCAACGTGGTAATCACATTGCATACTAGGATTTAAATCCACAGCATAAGGAGGAATGACAGGCTTCAATGGCTTGGGTTCCACCAAGGAAAGCTTTAGCAACTGAGGGAAAAAACTGCCATAATTCTTAGGAACAATGTCGAACACTCTTTTTGGCTTCTTGTCCCTTTGCCTACCCTGTTGCATACGTCTCTATAGATAGGTTTATTGTCGAGGAGCATACTGAACAAGTTGAACTGTTGGTTGGTTAACAGTTATAGCACAAATCTGTAGATCATCCTGGCCATGAGTATCTTTTGTCACCTTACAAGGAATCTGAAATGGGGGATAAGCAGGAGCCTCTTGTCCTCAGAGACTGCACTAGTTTCTTTGTCGTCCTGATCTTGGAGTTCAAAAGTTGTAGCAACATCCTGGACCTTACAAGTCTTAAGATCATGCTCGATTTATTCTCCTATAATAATTATTTTTGAAAATTCAGAAGCACATCCAGCCTTCAGATAAGGACCTTGCAGAGTATCTAAGAACATATCAACAAGTTCTCACTCTAAAAGAGGATGTTGAACTCTAGAAGCTAGTTCTCTCCATCTCTGTGCATACTGTTTGAATGATTTATCGTCCTTCTGAGTTAAATCTTGAAGTTGAATTCAGGTAGGAGACATGTTACTTTTGTAATTGTATTGCTTGAAAGAAGCTTCAGCTAATTCCTTCCAAGTTTGGATGTTAGTTCTTTCAAGCTGAGTATACGACTCAAGAGATGCTCCACTGAGGCTATCCTGAAAGAAGTACAATAGAAGCTTGTCATTTTCTGTAGAAGGATCCATCTTATTGAAATAATCTTTGATGTGAGTCATGAGGCAAGTTGTACCCTTATACTTCTCAAAAGTGGGGACTTTGAACTTAGCAGCAATCTTGATATCAGGCCCCAAGCACAAACTATCAGCATCTAAGCCAAGGGAGTTACAACCCTCAATAGCTTTCATCCTCTCCTCCAGGAGGTGAAGCTTTTTCTCAGACTTAGTCCCATCAATCGGAAACCTGAAGGTGTCATATGACGTCTCAGAAATATTCTCATGGTGAGGAGCTCCATTGATACGGATCTGAACGGTATTCTTGCCATTCTGATTCAAAGGACCCTCCATTTGTTTAAGGTTAACACTTGGTGGAATAACGTGATTAACAGTAGCAACCGCGACCCTTTAAACATTCCACCTCATCTCTTCTTGTCCAAGGGCAAGATTCTGAATAAGCTGCATGAATTGATCCATACGGGTCTCCATACGCGTTCCCATCTCAACTATATGTGTCTAAAGTTGATCCATGATGCTGACAATGTCAAGAAATCAATATTTTGGTCTTGAGATTCTGAATAAGAAACCAGGTTGCAATGAATATCCAGGATGAAATGAATGAAATACATGAGGATGCTTGGACGATAAGAGAAATAAACTCTTATAATGATTTATGCAATGCAACACCATAGATTCAAAAGTGCAGCACAATCATGGATAACAACTGTACAATCGGATAACATTTGTACAATCTTGGATAACTGATGTATAAATTTGCTGAATAATCTAAATATCACGGGATCAAAGGTTCGGCACCAATTTCCGAACACAACGGAACCAAGTACCATGAATAATCGTTGTATAATCCCTGAACAAGTTAAATATATCAGGATCAAAGGTCCAGAACACAACCAAAGAATCAGGTCACCAACAAAACAAGGTCACCATCAGAACAAATAGTCACCATATGTACATGTGATAATCAAGTCCCTCCTCACTCATGGGTGAAAAATAGGTCAAGGTAAGGCAAGGGTAACTCAGAATCATGGGTACGCCTGAAGCCACTATCATCGAAACACCTACGTGAAACGATAGCACCTCCTTTGTAACCTCAACTCAGCATGGACGACATGACGGAAATAGTGAAACCTAATTCAACTAGTCGTTCATGTTCCACTCTATTCCTAGGGTTCCTATGGTTGTCACTTGTCTTGGTGTAATACGGTGGGAGAACTTACTTGGGATGTTTTGCATTTGATTGCAATTGCTGCGGTTAGCAAGAGTCGTCACCGACTTTTCTTTTATCCAATGAAGAAAATGGTGAAAATAACAGGAAAGACCTTTGGAGATTATTTCTTGAGTTCGGGGGATAGATTATGAAAAGGGAAGGTATTAGAACCTGTGATCGGTGGATCTGGAACTGACTGTTTGAAGCTGGTTCGCGCAATGTCGCGGAAGCAAGAGTCGCCACCGTCTTTTATTTTCTCCAAATGGAAAGGACAAAAGCACAGAAAAATTCCTTAAAGAGATTGCTCTCGGTTCGGGAGGTAGGTTATAGAAAGGGAAGGTGTTAGAACCCTTTCTATCCATGGTTATCCATGGGCTCTTAGATACTTGCTCAACGTGTTTTCAAAATGTTTGTTTGCTTTTCAATATGGGTTTAGAAAAAGTTTCTTTGAAAAATTTCAGTCCGACTCGTACGTCAGAGTGTTTGAAAAATTTGCTTTGAAAGCTTTTGAAAAGTGTTGGTGTGAAAAGTCTTTTTGAGTTTGTTTTGAGATTAGAGCAAGTATCCTTGAGAACCTACCTACCCTAAGGAATTCGTCTGTGTAAATGTCCTTAAAAGTAGTGCCATCCCACCATTGAGAGGTAGGTAGCACCACCGTTGGAGGTGTTCGGGTCAATTCGAGTTTTAGGGACATGGTGATCACCGGAGCAATGGGAAGACACCTTAGAAGCTACCCTCATGCCAGGTTCCCGGATCATGAGGACTTACTAAGACATCCTCTACTCGACGATCACCTTTCGAAAGGCAACAGTGAGGCGTACCCTAGGGGTGGTGTGTGCGAATCATGTGTCGTTTTTCAGTTATTTGTCTTGTCATGATTGTTGTGATCTACGCTTGATTTTAATTAGGCCATTCATTCTTGCATGCTTATTTAACAGTTAATATTTACGAGAAAATAAATCTACAACTATTACAAATGGCACGGGTCCACATCGCCCAAATTAAACCGGACCCGATTTGACGGAAAGTAAAGAAGTAAAGTAAAAGTGCGAAAAGTAAAAAGTTGTTACAAGGCTTTGGGACACGTACATAATTATTTAAACGATATAAAATAAATGCGCGAAATTAACAATTAAAAATACGGGCGTTGGACCCTTTTGCAAAATTAAAATTAATAAGAAATTACAATTAAAAATTAAAAGAACATGTTTTTTAGTATTTTTGTATGTTTTAAGATTTAAAAGAAAAAGGAATTGATTGAAATTAAAATAAACCCTAATTCTAATTATTTTTAGTTATTAAGAAAATATTGAATTTTTGACCTAATTTAAACCTAAATTATTTATGTACAATTTAATTATAGAAAATAAATAAAATAAACATTATTATTGTAAAAAAGGGAAATTAAAAGGAATCAAAATTAACAATTAAACCTAAATTCTATATTTTTTGGATTTTTAGTTATTAAAAGAATTAAAGTTAAAACCTATTTTACTAAATTTATTTACATGTTAATTATTTACAAAAAAATAAATAAAATAAATATTTTATTATGTTTTTATCTTTTTTTCTGATTTTTTTGTGACGTTTTTATATTTTATGGCAATAATTAATTAAATTAAACAATCAAGAAAATAAAATAATAAATTAAATAAAACATAAGAAAAATAAAAAGAATGGCAAACCAGGGGGGGTAGCCCCAATATGGAGGTTTTGATGGTAAAGCCTGGCCCATTAAGATTCAGCTTCGTTGACTTTTCCAAGCATTATGTGGCATGTTGACTGGGGTGTAGGGTGCTCTTTGATTCTTGGCCATTGATCTGGATTGGATGGACGCGTGTATGTTTGATTGCTGAGGACGCATGGTGCATCTACGTCCCTGAAGCTGCATGGGAAACACTATGGAAAAATAATATAGAAAGTGTACAGACCTGGGACTTGAACCCAGGTCATGAAGGTCATACGCACATACACCTGCCAGCTGAGCTACAACGTTTCAATTAACATATTATAGTAAATAAATAACAAAAAGAAAGAACAACGCGTAGTGGTTAAACGCGCGAAATTTCAAACTAGCGAATCATGCTTCGCCAACACATTATCTTCTTCGCCCAGCTTTTTTTCCTGAAACATAAATGTTATAAGCAACGGTTTTTACGCGTGGTTTTAGACCGGCTTCAAGAAAATAGCGATTAGCGCTATGGTATCAATAAATTGATCGCGAGGGTCAAGCTCTCTTCGTCTTGATGAGCTGATTGCAATGGTGGTACTGGGATGGTCTAATTTTGTTTGGTCTGAAAACCCCTAATTCAAAACCTGCAAACCCTAGAATCTCAAACATGGTAGAATCTTATATAACGTGCAATAATTCAATCAAAGGCATTGGTTAGCTTAGAAACATCACACTGAACAAGAATCCATAAATAAAAATGCAAAAGGATGCGTGAATTATGCTATACGATTTCAAAAATTTCGTGACACAGTTTGAACATAATCTACCAATTCTTGGAGCTTTGCTTGTTGTTTGTGATTGGCACACGTTCAGAGAATCACAATGAAGCTATTGAGACAAGAATGGTGCTTTGAATCAGCCTCTAAGGTTGATTTCAGAATTTGAGTTTTTCAAGCAATTTTCAAGTTTGTGATAGTTTCTTATGCGCAGCTTTCAGTCTAATGCCATTAGGTTTGTGATTCTGAATATGTAGTAAAGCTTTTAGGTCAACAAAATTAAATAATATCCATGGCATTCAATGATTTGCATATTTGATTTTCTAAGAATCTTTTTCAATCTTTTCCATGTGCAATTTTGTTCAATCAGCTCAAATCAAACCAAAACTTGCCTAATTAGGATGTGCATGTGATATTGAGAGTGAAACATGCATGAAAAGATTTTTTAGGTCAAGTTTGATATTTTTCATGTATTTATATAATTTAAATGAATTAATATTAATAGAAATTCAAATAAATAAATAAAAAATGAGAAAATACTTCCCTTTGGGCCAAGTGGTCGTGCATAGGCTTGGAATGATGAATCATGGAAGAAAAATGGGCCCATTAGCAAATTTAGGTCATTTGAAGTAAAGTTGACTTTTCAAAATTCCCAAAAATTTCCCAACTTCCACAAGGCATAACTTGCTCAATTTTTAAGCTTTTCACATGTTCTTGGACATTTTGGAAAGGTCTTTGAGTCCTCTAACCAATGCCGTTGGTCCCATGTCATTGTGATTTACCAATCTCAAGTTATGGCCTTTGACTTAAAGTCCCTTTTTGTTGACTTTTGAAAATGACCTATAATGTTGAAATTGATAACGTTTTGTGAGAGCATTTCTTGGACTTGGAGTATGAAGATGAGTTGTAGGAAATGTCTTTCTATTCAAAATGAGCTTTGGATGGAATTTTTCTGATAATCCATGTGAAAGTTATGCCCTGGTCAATTTCAGTTGACTTTTTCAGCTGTCCAAATATAGTAACTTTTGCATCTTTGATGATTTCTGAGCCAAATTTTGAGAATCATGATCAAGCATTGATCAAATGATGTTTGTGGCTTCAAAATGATATGTTGACCAAAAATTTGAACTTTTGACTGCCAAATGACCATTTTGCCCCTACAGTTGACTGTAGTGCAATTTAGGGTTTTGACTGTGCAATTTTGAGCTGAATGCCTTGAAACTTGATATGAAGATGCTTGACCACATTTGTAGGCAAATGAGACTTGATTGGACCTTTGAAAACTTCATTTTCCTGATCAGAACCCAAACCCTAATCTTGACTTTATAGGAGGCTCTTGCACTGTGCAACCCTTGGGGAATTTTGCAGCTTGACTTGGCCATTTCCTGAAGAATATGGGAGGGCAAATTTTGGGGTGCAACAAAACCCTTTTCATCCATAGTTATCTATGGGCTCTTAGTTGCTTGCTAGATCATTTTCTTTGTTTGAAAATGTGCTTTGTGGTGGTTTTTGAAAGTATTCTTGAAAATGCGCCTTCATTTAGGCAAACTTTGTAATGGTTCTCGTTTTGTAAGAAAGTATACAAAGTGTTGGACTTTTTAGAAAATATTTCATGTTTTGAAAGTGTTTGGTGTGTGTTTGCAAGGATGTTTATTTTGAAAGTGTTTGATGTGTGTTTGCAAGGATGTTTGTTTTGAAAGTGAGCAAGCAACTAAGAACGTTTCTACCTACTCAAAAAATCTTTTGTTCATTTCCTCCTTTCCTTTGATATTGCTATCTCACCATTGATATGTAAGAAGCTTTATTTTTGGATGTAAAGGGATGGGCATGGGTCATCGTATAGTCATCATATCAATGTTTGAGATATCTAAGCATTTCTCTTAAGGGACTAAGATCATTTGTCGGGCAACATTTGTAGCGTCATCGAGGGACTATGATCTTGTTTTTCGATTGTTTTTGCTAAGACACCCCACATGCATAACATGACCATTTTTATAAGGCAACAAGTGGAATTACCCTAGGGGTGCATTTGTGAGTAATGTGTTTGATTTGTATGCATTTATTCTTCGATTAAGGTTGTCTACTTGTTGATTTTATCTTCCCACACAAATCCTAATTACTAGCATTTATATGAAAAAGATAAATTGTGGAAAGTAAATATTCTACGCTATTACAATCATTAGGGGGATGGGGTGTACAAATTTACAACTAGGGATTGCAAGAAATTAAAGTCCTAATCATCTATTACAACCATATTGAAAGAATGTACAAAAAATGAAATGGACTTGTTTTCTTTTTGTTAAGAGAAGAAAATAATTTTGCTTAAGAAAATATTTTTAGTCTTTTGATTTTAAAAGAAATAAAATGAAGTATATGAATATAAAAATGTTTTTGGTGTTTTTGATTAATGAAAATGAAAGTGATATTGAAAATAATAAAAGAGAAAAGAATCAGAATCAGTGTATTGCTGAAAGGACGGGAGTAAATGGAGGAAACTCTGACTCTAATGCGCTGCAAATCATAAAGGAAATGTTAGCAGAAAAGGGGAAGGTCAGAAGTTTTGGGTCCGAGCACACTAAAGTTCTAGGGTTGCTGGGAACAAGGTAAATACTAGAAGTTCTGATGCAACTGACAGTCTAGAAGTTCTAATGTTACTGGAAGGTCAGAAGTTCTGATTATTGAGAAAGTCAGAAGTTCTGATATAGCTGGAAATCTAGAAGTTCTAGTATCATTGGCAAGCTAGAAGTTCTGATAATGGGTATGTTAGGTGTAAATGTTGTTGGATGGGAATGTCTAGAAGTTCTTGTCCAGAATCACTGTTTTGACAAGCAAATAAAGGGGATTAATCTAGAAGCTCTGGTCCAACTAATAGGGCGAAAATGTCAGGAAATAAACATAAAAAGGGTGTTTCTGGGGATAGAACTCAGGACCCTTAACACTAATGTCTTATGCATGTGTTCTCTACCACTTGGGTGGCTATACATCCGATGTTAGAAGCAAAAACATAAACATGTATTACAAAATAAATTCTGATGATGAACTTCTTCTCTTTCTTCATGCTAGTCAGATCATCTGTAACTTAGCCATTTCTCAACAAAATAGAAAATGCACACATAGCAGTCACGACAGATTTCATCATAGTTTCAGAAACGTAAAGTATCAAAATTGTAAATCAGAAACAAGCATGATTTTGCTAATCTTAAATCTAAATCCTAATTTCCTTAAGAAGTTCTGATCTGAGATTCTCTCTACTTAGGCAAAATATGAATGAAATCTATGAATATGTACAGCATCAGAGTCAGGATGTCTACATTGTATTTTTGGACATGCAAGTCTATCAATGCCTAAGTACTAAGGTGGAAGTCAGAAGAAACTTACCTTGCAGCTAGAATTTGTTTTGTGAACTAGAATCTGGTTCTGGCTAGTGTGATGTTCTGTTTAGCTCTCTCACGTGCTCAGGAGGCTGGAACAACCTTTAACTTGAGTTATGAATGGCTGGGAAATTCTAGAACAACCAAGAAGCAAAGTTCTGATTTTTTGAAATGGAAGTTGGTGGAGATTGTATTGAAGTTTATAAATAGAAATTGGGATAATATATGTTAGAAACTGAGTGGGTGATTTGATCAAGAAACATGCAAGAAAAATTAGAGTTTGGATGCAAAAAAAAAACAGAAACTGGCAGGTTTTTATGTTTATCTTTGTAGTTGCAAGTTCTTGGAAATTTCAGCAAAGTTTCAAGGCTTTTTCTCAAACTCTCAACCTCTTTACAATTGCAAATGAAATTCAATTATAGGCAAGGATTTAGTAGCTTGGAGAAGTCAAACGTACAACCATCATACATTAGGGGCTGACTTGTTCTTTAAGCAAGTTCAAACAAGTATGGTTCAAGGCACAAAGTAGGGTGGTTAGCAGCTTTAGCCGCGCCTAAGCTGGATTTGTAAGCATGAATTAAGGAAAAGTACCCTCAGAAGCAAGAGCAAAGCATGGGCCCAGCATAAACTTTAAACAAAAGTTGGCTTTTCAAGGACATCAATGGTACTCATATGCCACACGTGGGGAAATCCTTTGGATAAAGACTCAAAAGTGGATGTGAGAAATAAATGATGATGAGATTTATCAAACCAGAAATACTGCAATATGAGATTATGAATCATAGCTTAACTCTGGTTCAGAAGTTCAGCATCAGCGTAACTTAGAATAAACATCCAACTTCTGATCTTTGTATCTTCCTGCTCCAGCATGTTCTGAGGGAGTTCTCATACTTTTCAGAAAGTTTGTAACACGCTTTGCAGACCTTCTTTGAATTACTATTGCAAATTTTGACTGAACCTTCGTGAAAACTGGCCCAGAAGTTCTAACCAAATTCTATCTTGGAAATGACCAGAATTTGATGAAAGCTTCAATTTCATGGACGTGTCTTCAAGGATTTGTAACTTGAAATCCAAGCATTTCTAGGAGAAGTTCTATTTTGCAATGTTTTAGATCTCATTGAGATATACAACTCTTGTGTTATAAGTTCTTCCTGAATCAACTTGTATCATGGCGAAAATTTGGCCAGAAATGCTGAACTATCATATTTCCTAAACACTTAGAAAAATTTCTAAGTATTTGGAATTTTGACTTTTGATTTTCTTGATGAAACAAACTTCATATTCCAACATGTCTTGATGAAATATGATTTTTGAAACTTGATTTTGATCCAATAGTCAAAGTTTTACTTTTCAATGTGCAATTGACCCTTTTGCCCTTGTGCTAATTCCAAACCTAAATTCATGTATCAGTGCTGCAAACTTGATGTCATGAGAGATTTTGGGAGGAAATTCTTGAGAAATGAGAGGGCAAATTTTGGGGTACAAGAGTTGCCCCTGTTCAATCTTCTTAAACCTGAAGAGTTAGATTGATGAGTCCTTCATTCGTTACTTGAAGGTGGAAGATGATTGAACACTAGAGTGCTCAGAAATTTGCACTCGATGATGTGTTAGTTGACTGTGTAGGGAATAGGCTTAGAGATGCCATTCAGAGTGACTGGGGAAAGTACCAGGATAAATCTTTTGGTTGATTTAAACCGGAGTGATAGATGTCTTTGTCTGTTGACTTTTCCTGCAAGGAAAAAGATTTGTTGTATGCAGATGTATGCATGATGTAATGATGTTCTCAAAATAAATGAGCTTATGTTGTATGCATTTGTCATGTATGCGTTATGGTTTATTAATGTGAAGTGTTCCTTGCAGCGTGTCTTTGTCTAGGAAAATAAATCCTAGACAACATGTTAATGAGCCTTGGGAAATGAGCTCCAAGACTGCTGATGGAGATAAAGAGTATGCTCCTCTTGTTTTAGGATGTTTCCGCTGGGAATTCCTATTCCGTTGTTTGAGGAGAAACTTCCGTCGGGGAATACTGGCTTGTTTAAGAAGACTCTGTGGAGAGTGTTGATATCTAGTTGGAAAAAGAGTTTTAAGCTCTAATGGGGAATTATTCCTGACTGAAGAGCATCGAAAACCGGCTGGTATCTGGTCGAAATCCAGGCTTGGCAGCGATTTGTTAGGGATAATGAATTTGACTGCTATTTGGTCGGAATCCAGGCTTCGCGGAAAATTTCTTGAAGTTGAACTATTATCTGGTCGGGTTCTAGGCTTCATAGTAACTTAGTGGTAACTATTATCTGGTCCGGTCCAGGCTTCATAGTTTTTGAAAAGTTACACCATTATCTGGTCAGGTCCAGGCTTTATAGTGACTCGCTGAGGATTGTAGCTTGTTGTTATCTGGTCGTACTCCAGGCTTCACAACAAATTTTTGAGGGAAAAAAATTTAATTGCTATCTGGTCGGGTCCAGGCTTCACAATAACTCGTCTAAAAATATGAAGTTGAACTGATATTTGGTCGGGTCCAGGCTTCACAGTAACTTGCTGGGGTAGAGGAAAACTCTACTGGGGAAAAGAAGTCAAGCCCTTGTCTGGTTGAGTCCAGGTTTTTCCATATCTCGAAGAGTTAAACTATTGTCTGGTCGGGTCCAGGCTTCATAGTGTCTCGAGAAGTTAACTATTATCTGGTCAGGTCCAGGCTTCATAGTTACTGAAATTCATACTATTATCTGGTCGGATCCAGGCTTTATAGTATTTGAAAAGTTACACTATTATCTGGTCGGGTCCAGGCTTCATAGTGACTAAAAGTTGAACTATTATCTGGTCGGGCCCAGGCTTCATAGTAACTTGAGAGAAAGAAGTTAACTGTTATCTGGTCGGATCTAGGCTTCACAAAAACTTACTGAAGTTAAACTGTTATCTGGTCGGGTCCAAGCTTCACAACAACTTTTGGAGATGACAATGACTTTATTGGCGACTTCACCGGGGATCAGGGGTTGTGGCCCTCTAATTTGTAATAGTCTGAGAGGCAAAGTTAAGCTGGAAGGATAGGCTCAATCGGGGACACAAACTCAGCTGGGGAAATAAACTCAGTTGGGGAAATAAACCCTGCTTGGGAAATAAACCCTGTTGGGGAAATAAACCCTGTTGAGGAATACTTGACGAACTGCTGACGAGGTGACTTCTTTTAGGAAGAGATCTATAAGGCCTCTTCTTTTGGGACTAACTCAGCTGGGGAGATGGCTGTCAAGAGATTGAGACTCTGGCTGGGGATCAACCTATGCAAAGGGACTTTGTGGGCAACTCCGTTGGGAAAAGGTTTATTGTAGATGGCCTTGCGGGGATAATGCTAATGAGATAACTTTGTGGGGATATCTCAATTGCATTAGAGAGATGCTTGTTGTAGCTTGCAGGACACATGTGCTAGATAGTTTTAAATATGTTCACATGCATATGTTCGTTCCATTTTAGTCATTGGACATCCTTGCATTCAAAACAAAAACATAAAGTTTACACTTCTAAGTATATTTATATTGATATTTTGCCCATGAATAGGCGTTTTTGTACAAAGAGACGGAGATCCTAGTAAGAGGAAATCATCGAAAGGAAAACAAAACTAAAAACAAAGATAACAACCATGTGGAAGTGATCTTATTGCATTCCAACTCTATTATTGCCCCAATGTCTTCGAATGCCCCTTGCCGTTAATAGAAGTTGATTGGACTGATCTTGGACCGTTTGAACTCGAACCTTGGTATTAAAGTCGAATGTGGTGATTCCACGGGACATAGTCATACGCTTTCAATCCTTAATTTTTACCTGGACTGCCCTTTCCGGTTTTTAGCCCACCAAGATACCCATTTTTTCCCAAGTCGCCCTTTCGGGTTTTCAACTTGTCGGGTTTACAATCTTTTGCATATATCCCTAATTTTTTCCCAAACCTTTTGGTTTGCTGGGATTTCCTTATCTTGTCTAGGTGTGTCAACCTAGCGGGTCTCTTATGTGTAGTATTTTTTAACTATGTATGCGTTCACAGGATGTGGGAAATCTTCACCGTCCATGGTAGTTAGCATCATGGCACCACTAGAGAAAACTCTGTTGACAACAAATGGACCTTCTTAGGTGGGAGTCCATTTGCTCCTGGGGCCGTCTTGTGGAAGAATGATGTGCTTTATTACCAAGTCACCAGCTTGATATACTCGAGGCTTGATCTTTTTATTGAAAGCCTTGATCATGCGTTGTTGGTACATCTGACCATGACAAACGGAAGCCAGTCTCTTTTCATCGATCAAGTTCAACTGATCAAATATTGTCTGAATCCAATCGTCTTCGCCTAATCCTGCTTCATTCATAATCCTTAGTGAGGGGATCTGAAATTCCACTGGTAGGAAAGCTTCCATGCCATAGACTAAGGAAAAGGGAGTTGCCCCAGTTGATGTCCGAGCTGAAGTACGATAGCCATGAAGAGCAAACGGTAACATCTCATGCTAGTCTTTGTATGTCAATACCATATTTTGTACAATCTTCTTAATGTTTTTGTTGGCCGCTTCCACTGCGCCATTCATTTTAGGTCTATAAGGAGAAGATTTATGATGCTTGATTTTGAACTGAGTGCAAAGTTCTGTAATCATAACATTGTTGAGGTTATTCCCATTGTCGGTGATGATCCTTTCGGGGATACCATAGCGGCAGATGAGATTGTGTTTGATAAATCTGGCTACCATGTTCTTTGTGACTAAGGAAAATGAGGCTGCTTCGACCCATTTGGTGAAATAGTCAATAGCGACCAGAATGAAGCAATGTCCATTGGAAGCAGCAGGCTTAATCTCTCCAATCATGTCAATTCCCCACATTGAAAACGGCCACGGAGTGGTCATGACGTTCAGAGGAATAGGAGGAACATGGACCTTGTCAGCATATACTTTGCATTTGTGGCAAGTCCTTGAGTATTGATGGCAATCAGCCTCCATCGTTGACCAATAGTAACCAGCTCTCAGGATTTTCTTGGCCATAGTATGTCCGCTAGAGTGAGTCCCAAAGAGACCATCCTGCATGTCTTCGATAATTTCCTATGCCTACTTCTTGTCCATACATTAGACTAGAGTAGAGTCATGGTTGTGTTTGTACAAGATTCCATTACTTAGGAAGAATTTGGCTGAGAATCTTAGTAAGAATTTTCTTTCATTGATGGATGCTCCTTCGGGATACTCTTGTGCTTCAAGGTATCTCTTCACCTCATGGTACCATGGCTTTTCTGTGTCAGTGTCGAGCTCATAGAAGTGCGCATGTTCGTCGAATCTCTCAATCATAATCATAGGAGCTTTGTTGTCCCATTTGACCTTGAACATAGAATACATCGTGGCCAAAGCATCAGCTAACTGATTTTCTTCCCTAGGGAAGTGTTCAAAGTTGATCTCTTCGAAGTAAGGAATCACATATAGCATAAGCTCCTTGTAAGGAGTGAGATTAGGGTGCTTAGTGTGCCAATATCCTTTTACTTGGCTAATCACTAGAGCAGAATCCCCAAACACATTCAAATGTTTGATCCTCAAATCAATGTAAACCTTCAGACCCAAAATGCATGCTTCATACTCAGCCATGTTGTTCGTATAGTCTAAGCATAGTCTGGCAGTGAAAGGAGTGTGGAAACCTTCAAGGGATATTATCATAGCACCAATTCTGTTACCCAAAGCGTTGGAAGCCCCATCGAAGACCATAGTCCATCATGATCCTTGTTCAGGTCCATCATACGGTCCAGGTTTCGTGCAGTCGGTCACTAGCATGATATTCTCATCCGGGAAGTCAATGTTCATAGACTGATAATCATCAACAGCTTGATGGTCCAAATGATCTGCTAATACACTTCCTTTGATGGCATTTTATGTTGTGTATTGAATATCGTATTCAGTCAAGATCATTTTCCATCTAGCTATCTGTCCAGAAAGAGCATGTTTCTCGAAGATGTACTTGATAGGGTCCATCTTAGAAATCAACAGAGTGGTATGAGTCAACATATACTGTCTTAGCCAGCGAGTAGCCCATGGCAGAGCACAACAAGTTTTCTCAAGCAGTGAATATCTGGTTTCACAGTCGGTAAACTTTTTGCTCAGATAGTAAATAGCATGATCTTTTCGGTCAGACTCGTTATGTTGGCCCAAAACACACCCCATAGAATTCTCTAGCACTGTCAAGTACATGATCAAGGGTCTTCCTTCAACTGGAGGCATGAGAATAGGAGGTTCTTGCAGATATTCTTTGATTTTGTCGAAGGCATCTTGGCATTCATCATTCCATCTGACTACTTGATCTTTCTTCAAGAGTTTGAAGATTGGCTCACAAGTAGCAGCCAAGTGAAATATGAAGCGGGCGATGTAGTTAAAACGACCCAAGAATCCTCTAACTTCCTTTTCAGAGTGGGGGACTGGAATTTCTTGGATGGCCTTTACCTTGGCAGGATCAACTTTAATGCCTTTACTACTGACAACAAAACCTAGAAGCTTTCCAGATCATACTATGAATGTGCACATATTAGGGTTCAACCTCAACTTGTAATTTTTCAGCCTCTCGAATAGCTTGTATAGGTGATTGAGATGCTCCTCTTCAGTTTGTGATCTTGCAATCATATCATCCACATATACCTCTATTTCATGATGGATCATATCATGAAATAAAGCTACCATAGCCCTTTGATATGTTTCCCATGCATTCTTTAATCCGAACGGCATGACCTTTTAGCAAAAGGTGCCCCATTGCGTAACGAAAGTGGTCTTCTCCATGTCTTCAGGAGCCATCCTAATTTGATTATAGCCGGAGAAACCATCCATGAAAGAGAAGACTTTATGCTGAGTAGTGTTATCGACCAAGACATCAATATGAGGTAGAGGGAAATCATCATTGGGACTTGCCCTATTCAGATCCCTATAATCTACGCACATACAAACTTTTCCGTCTTTCTTCGGCACTGGCACCACGTTTGCTACCCATTAGGGATAAGATGTTACAGCTAGGAATCCTGCGTCAAATTGTTTCATCACCTCAACTTTTATCTTTTCAGACATATAAGGCCTCATGCAACAAACTTTTTGTTTGACATGAAGACAATCTTCCTTTGTCGGCAGACGATGAACTACAATGTCAGTATCCAACCCTGTCATATCTTCATACGACCAAGAAAACACTTTTGCATAGTCATGCAACATCTGAACCAATCTGCTTTTGACACCACTTTCCAGGTTAACGCCGATCTTGACCTCTTTCTTGTCTGTCTCGGTACCTAGATTGACGACTTCAACTGACTCTTCATGCGGCTGAATAGCTTTTTCCTCTTGTAATAAAATTCTGGCTAGTACTCCCGATATTTCACAATCTTCCTCTCCTTCTTCTTCGGCTTGGTTAATTGGATGTTCGAAGTCATAGTCGGCCATAGTAGAGTCGTGGACAATGAGATCCAGAGTGGATGAGGACCTGCAAGAGTGTGTGTGTGTGTGTGTGTGTGTGTGTGTGTGTGTGTGTGTGTGTGTGTGTGTGTGTGTGTGTGCATGTAAGATACATGGCTATTTTGAAAAATGTATTTGAAGAAAAAGAAAGGCAATGAGCACAAAAGTTTGAATGCAAAAAAGTCCAATGATTTATATTGAATGATCATATGATAAAATAAACATAAATAAAACCTTTGACAAATGGACCATAGTGCCCCGGGCCAGGCATATGGCTTAAAAGTCATTGTTTAATATTACAGACAAAATGTTCTTGAATTAATAGAAAGCAATAAACAAGTAATTACTCCTCAATGAAGGAGATGGGAATGAATTCCTTTGCGTGCCAATTGTTGAGCTTTGTTGTAGTAGGGTATACCCATTCTTCAAATGCACATTCATCATCAGAATCACCCACATCGTTTACTTCATGACTTCCAATACGGAGAGGGGGCTTCCCTAGACGAGCGTGCCTCACTTCTTTCTGAGCCTTGATAGTGAAACCCAAACCACATTTGTATGCTTTGAATGAGATCTTGGGGAGTTTCCACCAAGTGTCACAGCTTCCTTCTTCGATTGCGGCATGAGAATCTCTGAACGAAACCATCTTTGGCACGACCTTAACAACTTTGGACACCTCAGAGGAAAATTTGGCAGTAGAAACCATTGGTGACATAACTTCAAAAGTCTGACACGTGGTTTCTATAAATTCTCCATCCATATCCACATATTTGAAAGAATTGAGGTGGCTTACCATGAACTCTTCCTCACCACAAACAGTGACAATCCTTCCCTTGACCGGGTATTTGAGCTTTTGATGAAGGGTTGACGTTACTGCCCCTGCTCTGTGGATGGAAGGGAGACCCAGCAAACAGGAGTAAGCAGGACGAATATCCATGATGTAGAAAGTAGAGTTGAAAATCTATGAGGCCACCTTGATCGGGAGATCCACCTCTCCATGAACCGTCCTTTTGGACCCATCGAAAGCCCTCACGATAATATCACTCGACTTCAAAACCAGTCATTCACAGTCTAAACGGTCTAAGGCCCCCTTGGGTAGCACGTTTAAAGAAGAGCTCGTGTCAACCAGAACATGTGCTAGGATAGTCCCCTTGCATTCAATAGAGACATGCAGAGCTTTGTTATGGTTATTTCCAAATGGTGTCAAATTAGCATCCGAGAACCCCAAACCATTGTCGGCCGTCAAGCTTGCCACACAATTTTCAAATTGGTCAGTTGTAGTCTCATGAGGGACATGAGCCTTCTTCAAGAATTTTATTAACGCCCGAGCATGAGCATCGGAAAAAAGTAGCAAAGATAACATGGAAATCTTGGAAGGGGTCTTCCCCCAGCTCCTCCACTATCTTGAAATCACTCCTCTTTATAATTTTCAAGATTTCATCCATTTCTCGAGCGGAAGGTTCCTCAGCAGCAATGTCTTTTGTGGGTATTTCTGTCTCAACAGGCTCAATTACTTTCTCCTTTCCTCTAGTGTCAGCACTAGGTTTACAGTGGTGATGCAGACAGGTGCCTTTGCAGAGGTTGGTGGTGAGATGTTGGGTGAAAAGATTCTCCCAGTTCTGGTCATCTTACTAGAGCCAGTAATGTTACCAATGTCATCATCTTTGCTTTCTTCAATCCAAGCGTCGTTCTTTATTCCATCGTAAAACACCTTAGCACCATAGTTCCATGGTACTGCTTTGTTGGAAGAGTATGAAATTGGACCGGGGGAGGTAATTATCAGAGGAGAAACATTCGGTTCATTTGAAATCCTGATAGGACCCTTAGAGAAGATCCTAAGAGGCTTGTTTGAGATTGTTGTGATAGAGAGGTTTTCAAACTTATTGGTCAAACTTTTGGCAGACAGAGTCTTCTCAAATAAGATCTCATGGCTATTCATCAGGCATTGAATGCCTTCCTTCAGCCCTTTGCATCCATTGAGTTGTATGGCACAACAATCACAATCCTTCAAACAGCCAAGGAAAATCCCAATTTTCAGCATTGGTCAGTCTCATGCCCGGGACTATTCGATTGATATGCACATTTGGTATTCGGATTGTATTTAGGTGAGGAGGTATCAGGATTAGCTGGAGGACCACGCAATATCACCAAATTAGCCTTTATCAGGTGTTGTAAGGCTTGGGATAGTGACATGCCTATCCTCGTGAATTATCTTTGTGGAGCCTCAAACTGTTGATGATTGGAAGATTGTCTTTGGAAAGGTGGTGGGTTGGAAATCCGAACAACATTAACGGACGGATGGTCATCCTTCTTGGTACGGGCCCTTTCTCCATATACATCATTCGTTTCTTTCTTCCCGCTAAAAGGTTTCTTTATAGGATTGGAGGTGGAAGCAGATGCTATGGGAATCTTCCCACTTTTGATACCGCTTTCAACTCTTTCACCGGTTAAGATTAGCTCGGTGAAACCGGAAGAAGAACAACCAACCAATAAGTTGAAAAATGGACCAGATAAAGTTCCCATAAACATATCAATGTGCTCCCTGTCGGTTAACGGAGGTTGGACCCTACTGGCAAGATCCCTCCACTTTTGGGCGTAGTCTTTGAATCCTTCATTCTTCCCCATTGTCATGTCCTGCAGTTGAACTCTTGTCACTGCTAGGTCAGCGTTGTACTGGTATTGGTGGTAGAAAGCGGTAGCCAAGTCTTCCCACATATGGATACGGGAACCCTCCAATTGGTAAAACCAATCTAGTTGCGTCCCATCCAAGCTTTCTTGAAAGAAGTGACCCCAGAGTTTCTTGTCGGCGATGTGCGGTTGAATTTTACGCACATAAGACTTCAGGTGAAGTTTTGGGCAGGAAAACCCCATCGTATTTAGCAAAGACTGGTATCTTGAATTTGTGGGGAATGACAACCCCAGATATTAAACCCAAATCATCAAAATCCAAACCGGGGACGACTTGAATCTCAAAGGCCTTCAGTATGTCCTCTAGCTTCTTGTATTTAACATCGGCAGGAGGATACTGCTCGTCAAAATAATCCTCATCATCAGACGCTTGATCATTGATACACCCAACCTGGGTACTCCTTGCTTCTCGAATTTGATTTTCTTCTTCCTCAAACGAGTCTTCCACTACTGGTATCTGACGGATCGACTCTCTGAATCTTTTACCCATGTTGACTAGGGCTTTCCTCTTTGGATTCTTTTTGGATGCTAGAAACACCATCAACTCTTGTTGACCCTTGGCTAGGGTCAGCAGAGTCTCTTGAAACTGGGAGTTTTATGCTTGTAGGTCTTTCATTGTTTTCTCGATATCCATCTTGCTGAAATAAACAACAGAAAGATAAGGAAACCTGTCGTGGAAAACCTGTTATGCTATGATGCATGGAAGATGTGTATGTGTGATACAGTGGGAGAACTGACTTGGTTATTTTGCATTTGATCGTAAATGTTGCGGTTAGCAAGAGTCGCCACCGACTTTTCTTTTATCCAAAAGGAAAGGCTGAAAAGAACAGGAAAGACCTTTGAGATTATTTCTTGAGTTCAGGGGGTAGATTATTAAAAGGGAAGGTGTTAGCAGCCTTTTCATCCATAGTTATCTATGGGCTCTTAGTTTCTTTCTAGATCACTTGCTTTTGTTTAAAAATGTGCTTTGTGTGGTTTTTAAAAGTATTTTGAAAAGGGGCCTTCGTTTAGGCAAACTTTGTAATAGTTCTCGTTTGTAAGAACGTATACAAAGTGTTAGGATTTTGAAAATATTTCATGTTTGGAAAATGTTTTGAAAGTGTTTCTGGAAGTGTTTGGTGTTAGCTTTGAAAATAAGCAAGGATGTTTGATTTGAAAATGAGCAAGCGACTAGGAACAATCTACTTACTCAAAAGTCTTTGTTCATTTCTTCCTTTCCTTTGATATTGTTATCTCACCATTGATTTGGTAAGAAGCCTAATCTTTGGATGTAAAGGGACGGGCATGAGTCATCGTATAGTCATGATAGTAATGTTGTGAGATGCCTTAGCATTTTTCTTTGAGGGACATAGATCATTTTGAAAGGCAACATTGATAGCGTCATCGAGGGACTATGATCTTGTGTTTTTGATTCGTTTTTGCTAAGATACCACACATGCGTAACACATCCATTTTTGTAAGGCAACAAAGTGGAATTACCCTAAGGGTGAAAGTGTGCAAGTGTGTTTGATTTACATGTATTGTTTATCTTGAATTAGGGTTTGTACTTGTTGATTTTAGTCTTGCCATACAAACCCTAATTACTAACATTTACATAAAGCGATAAATTGCGGAAAGTAAAATTACTACGCTATTACATAATTAGGAGAGGGGGTATACACATTTACAAATAGGGATTACAAGAAAATTAAACCTAATTATCTATTACAATCATATTGAATAATATACAAGAATGGAATAAATAATGTACAAAGATATAAATGGAAAAAGAAATGGTTTTTATTTGGTTTTTTATGAAATGGTTTAGTCTTGACTTAATTAAGAAAATGATTAGTTAAAAATAAACAAAATTAAATTTAAATTAATTAAGAAAGAAATTAAGTTAAAAATGATTTTTAGGGTTTTTCTGGAAAAAAAAGGTTTTAAGTTAATAAAAATAAAATGGAAATTAATTAATTAAAAGAAAACCTAAATTATAAGTTAATTTTAATTTAAAAGAAAATAATATAATAATTAAACCTAAGTCTAAATATTTATTATTTTAGAAAAAGAAATTAATTTGTTTAAGAAAATGTTTTTTATCCTTTTTGTTTTATAAATAAAATAAAATATAAATATGAAAATAATAAATAAAAATATTTTTGGATTTTTTATTAATAAAAAAATAATGATAATAATAATAGTAATAAAAAATAATAAAATAAAAGTGAAACAAAAATAAAAATAAAAAAAGAAAATAAAATGATAAAAGAAAATAAATGGGTCAGGTGTGCAAAAGTAAGGCAGAGGGGTTAGAGAAAGCGAAAAATGGAAGGCGCAATGTTGAAGGCCCAGGCGCCTGTTGCTGGAGAAAAAAAAGAATGAAGAACGTTAGAAAATAGAACAAAAGGTAGCGTTGGGTGTTGAATCCATGACCTCCCACAAATACGCGCGTTATCTTTGTTATTGGGGTGGCTGTACATCTGATAAAATTAGTGAAATAATAAATACATAAGTCTTGTCCAGAATGTAACTTCATCTTCAACCTCCAGCCTGAACATCTGTAACTCAAAAATGGAAATCGTGAAATGTAAATGAGCTTGATTCAAGGTGTTGCAATGATCAGGTTAGTTTCCTAAAGTTCCCAGGAAGCTAATGCAATGATTAGCTTGAGCAATGGATGGTTGGAATGGCTTGGAGAAGTCAATGTACAGACCCTATTTTTTGGTTATGGAGGTTGATTTAAATGGTGTTACAGTTCTAGAATAAGGATGGGGATGAACTATATTTGATGTGTAGGAGCTTTAGGAAGTAAAAAGCCAAGAAACGCACGAGGGAAGTATGAGTTACAAGTTCAAGGTCCGAAACTGTGCAACAATGGAGTTTTTGGTCAATTTCTGGTTTGAGGGACTTTTGGAGAATTTCCAGGCTTTCAAAATCGTGTCCTAAGTTTCATAATAGTGTCTCAATTTATAGGAAAAGGTTTTGAGAGCTTGGGGTGATAAGAAGTACAAGTTCACATGTTATGGCTCTTTGGCTTGTTTTTGAAGCAAGCTTGATACACATTATCCCAATGCATAGTACAAGGCTATCTAGAGTGGTTACAAACTTTAAACATGTTTATCTGACTTTGTATGTTGAGTGTGTGCTGAACAAACAAGTTAGAAGATCAAGACAAGTTGACTTTGTGATTAAAGCAACTTTTCAAGAATGGAATGGTAACTTTGTGCCATAAATGGAAATGCAACTTGGATAATGGCTCAAATGCTTGGACAATGGCTCTATCAGTTGTGTAAACATTCAATTATTTAGTGATTAGCAAGTTCGAAGCCTGCAAAGCAAGATTTGTACATCATGCTTGAAGATTGGATCAAGTGTTCTTCACAAATTTGCCTTGCAAAACAAGAATGAAACCCTAACTTCTTGCCTTCGATTCTCCTTGCTAAAGTATGATCTCAATGACTTCTTGGAAATTTTGAGAAGCTTGTAAAATCCTCTAAAACCTCTATGTTGGACATTTTTGAATATTCATCTTGGAACTATGTGAAAAATTTCCATGAAGTTAGGTCAAAATCCTGCCTAAACCAGGACAAAATTTCACTAAGCTTTCAAGTTTCATGAACATGTCTTCTTAAAATCATAAATTGAAACCCATGCATTTCTAGAAAAAGTTATGTTATACAATGTTTTAGGTCTCATTGAGATCTACAATATTCATGTTGGAAGTTTCCTTTGAATCATCTTGCATCATGGTGAAAATTTGGCTCAAAGTTATGAAAAAAATGTAAATTTTCAACACTTAGAAAAATTTCTGTTTAGAAATTTTTACTTTTCAAAATGAAATCTTGACTTTTTGATTTCTTGATGAACAAGTTTCATATTTTGACATTTCTTGATGAATTGTGATCTTTGATACTTGATTTTGATCAAAAAGTCAAAGTTTGACTTTTCAGTGTACATTTGACTTTTCATCAGTTGACTGAAATTCATCTGTCAATCAATTAATCTTGAGATATGTTTTGTGTCATGCCATTAGGTTAAAATGAAGTATTTGAAACCTTGAGATCATAACTTAAACCAATCAATCATTTTCTAGGTCAAAAATCAGAAATTGCACCTTCTCAGTCAAAACCCTAATTTTGACCATTTTGCCCTTTTGATGATCTGATCAAATTTCTTGAGGAATTGTGATCCAAAATTGATCAATTGACATATATGAGTTCATAATGTTGATATGGATAAAAAATCATGAAGTTTGACTGTAAATTGACCACAATTGACTTTTTCTCTAATACAGCTTATTTTAGGTCAACTGATCAATTGACTGAGCAACAATGTGATCCAAGACTTGAAACTTGACATGAGAAATCTTGAGGGTTAAAAATGATCCATGAAAGTCATATGGGGCATTAAAAGTCCATTTGTACTTGTGCAAACTCAAACCCTAATTTCAGTCATTAGTGCTTGAGGAGGTGTCTTGAGCTGATCAACCCTTGTGCAGTCTTGAATCAAAGGAGATCTTGTGAGAAATCACTTGAGAAATGAGAGGGAAAATTTTGGGGTACAACAGTATGCAAATGATTTCAAGGATTTATGAAATTTAAATTTGTATAGACAAAGGATGAACAAACGTCAAATTTCATTAATTAGTTCAAAATGATTACAACATGCCTCTTAGGCTTACAAAATAAACCTCTAAGATAAAAAGGTAGAACGCATCCTCTTCGACGCAATGTAGGCATTCAAGCTTTGTTCTTCATGTAGTTTCTTTGTAAGCTCTAAAACCCTTTTCTCACTCGCATAACACTGAGTTTCGAAAGCGTCTCGTTCTTCCTTTAGCTGAATCCAACCCTTTTGCAAGTCTTCAAGAGAAGTAGGCATGTCGGGATGGAGGACAGTGTATGATACTTCTTCTTCAGCAACAGGTTCCATGATAACTGGTAGGATGGAGGGGTAAGGCATCATGAGCTTCTGAGCACGAGCTCGTACCCACCTAAGATATGGTTCAAAGGGAATAGATTTCTTGCGTCCCAGTGTCCCACTATCTGCTTTATTTATCATCATGCAAGCTCTCACAAACCTATGATAGTAACCTTGATCATCGCTCTCGTAATCGAGCATCACTCCTTGGATAAGTATATCATGCGGACCATCTCTTTGGGCATACCCAAACTATTTCAAGGCTAAGTAAGGGTTATAAGTTATACTTCCCCTAATGCCAAGCAGAGGGAAATTAGGGAATTCCCCACAATGGTCAATGATAGAAGTATCCGCCAGGGATCTCGAACACCAATGGATATCATAGTGGGTGAGGGACATCATCCTTTGAGACCATGTAAATCTTTGCTCGTTTTTCAATTTTGATCGAGGTAAGTGTGAAGTAAACCACTTGGCAAGTAGGGGAATACAACACAAGAGAGTACCTTTTTTATTCATGGTGCGTGTATGGAAACAATGTAAGATGTCTCCCAGCAAGGTAGGTATAGGATTACGATAGAGAAAGACTGTGATGACATTCACATCTATGAATTGGTCTGAGTTTGGAAATAGAATCAAACCATAGATGAGAAGGTCTAGGACATCCTCAAAGGCTTGAAAATCCATATCTTCCCAAAATTAATAAGCCATATCTAATAAGAACTTGGCTAGGAACCATTGAACTCCGCTTCTTGTCTCCCAATTTGCTACAATGTCGACTCTCTTCAGATGCAGGGCATCGACAATGACTTCAGGTTTCATAATCCCTTCTAAACCGGTGAACAGTGCTTGATCAAGCACGGACACTCCTAATAGCAAACAGAATTCTTCTAGTGTTGGCACTAGCTGATAGTCAGGGAAAGTGAAGTAATGATGCATGGGATCGAAGAATTGGAAGAGCACATACATCATCTCTTCTTGGAAATAGGAGGTAGTCAAACTGAGGATTCGACCATATTTCTTGGTGAATGGAGAGTCTGCAGGTACCCTTGACGCTAACTCTTGGGGTTGAGGGTGCGCTTTCACAAAGTTGATTCTAATGGTATTTCTTCGGACGAAGTTCATGGCCTACAAAATAAAAACAAAGATAAAATCCTAAATCCTTGAAATGGTTAGTGAGAATGTGTATGATGGTATGATGTTTATGATGTTATGTACAAGTAAGCAAGTTGTTATGTACACAAAGCAAACAAGTCCTTAGGTTTAGGCTTGCATGGAGTTTGTAGGTAAGTACCCTCTTGAAGTTTTAGTTGGCTCAAACAGGTCCTAGTAATAGTAACCGGGTTCTAAAGGGTCTCAATATCACTGACCTTTCTTTTAGGCATTGTCTCAGCATAATCAATCTTTTCTTGCGGCCGAGATATTCCAAAAGTCCAATCTCAATGAGTGTAGTATCGAGTATCAACCATTTTTCAGCTTTCCACCGAAACCGGTTATCTCACTACGTCCTAATGGCCAAGTTGTTCAATTAAGGTTCTAAGGCCAGTTAGAGCTTCATGACGCCACTCAGCAGCCCCATATTCTTCTCGATTCAACACAATAAATACCGGTACCAACAAATGCATCACACCAATGTAGCCATTGTTTCAACCATATCGGTCTACGCCGTATAATTTCCAGAATCTATTGCTAATTAACTAAAGAGGTGTCCCAGATCCGGTAGAGGATTAAAGCAAGCCCAAACAAGGAACCAAAATGTAAAGCAAGTAAGTCAAACAATGAAAGAAAATAAATGTGATCTAGCCCCAAGGTAACCCCACTTTTAAGTATTTCCCATCAGAGTCGCCAGTTCTGTAATACGGTGGGAGAACTGGCTTGGGATGTTTTGCATTTGATCTCAATTGTTGCGGTTAGAAAGAGTCGCCATTGACTTTTCTTTTATCCAATGAAGGAAGGGTGAAAAGAACAGGAAAGACCTTTTGAGATTATTTCTTGAGTTTGGGGGGTAGATTATGAAAAAGGGAAGGTATTAGTACCATTTTCATCAATAGTTATCTATGGACTCTTATTTGCTTGCTAGATCATTTTCTTTGTTTGAAAATGTGCTTTGTGGTGGTTTTTGAAATTATTCTTAAAAAGGCGCCTTCGTTTAGGAAAACTTTGTAATGGTTCTCATTTTGTAAGAAAGTATATAAAGTGTTGGACTTTTTAGAAAATATTTCATGTTTTGAAAGTGTTTGGTGTGTGTTTGCAAGGATGTTTGTTTTGAAAGTATTTGGTGTGTGTTTGAAAGGATGTTTGTTTTGAAAGTGAGCAAGCAACTAAGAACGTCTCTACCTACTCAAACAATCTTTTGTTCATTTCCTCCTTTTCTTTGATATTTCTATCTCACCATTGATATGTAAGAAGCTTTATTTTTGGATGTAAAGGGACGGGCGTGGGTCATCGTATAGTCATGATAGAAATATTATGAGATATCTTAGCATTTCTCTTGAGGGACTAAGATCATTTGTAGGGCAACATTTGTAGCGTCATCGAAGGACTATAATCTTGTTTTCGATTGTTTTTGCTAAGACATCCCACATGCATAACATGACCATTTTTATAAGGCAACAAGTGGAATTACCCTAGGGGTGCATATGTGATTAGTGTGTTTGACTTGCATGCATTTAGTATTTGATTAAGGTTGTCTACTTGTTGATTTTATCTTCCCATACAAATCCTAATTACTAGCATTTATATGAAAATGATAAATTGCGGAAAGTAAATATTATACGCTATTATAATCATTAGGGGGATGGGGTGTACAAATTTACCAATAGGGATTGCAAGAAATTAAAGTCCTAATTATCTATTACAACCATATTGAAAGAATGTACAAGAAATGAAATGGACTTGTTTTTTTTGTTAAGAGAAGAAAATAAGTTTTCTTAAGAAAATATTTTTAGTCTTTTGATTTTAAAAGAAATAAAATGAAGTATATGAATATAAAAATGTTTTTGTTGTTTTTGATTAATGAAAATGAAAATGATATTGAAAATAATAAATGGGAAAAGAATCAGAATCAGCGTATTGCTGAAAGGACAGAAGTAAAGGGCGGATACTCTGACTCTGATGCGCTACAAATCAGAAATGAAATGTTAGCAGAAAAGGGGAAGGTCAGAAGTTATGGGTCCGAGCACACTAAAGTTCTAGGGTTGCTGGGAACAAGGGAAATCCTAGAAGTTTTGATGCAACTGGCATCCTAGAAGTTCTAATGTTACTAGAAGGTCAGAAGTTATGATTGTTGAGAAAGTATAGAGTTCTGATGTAGCTGGAAATCTAGAAGTTCTAGTATCACTGGCAAGCTAAAAGTTCCGATAATGGGTATTTGAGGTGTCAATGTTGTTGGATGGGAATGTCTAGAAGTTCTCGTCCAGAATCACTGTTTTGACAAGCAAATAAAGGGGATTGATCTAGAAGCTCTGGTCCAACTAATAGGGTGAAAATGTCATGAAATAAACATAAAAAGGGTGTTTCTAGGGCTAGAGCTCAGGACCCTTAACACTAATGTCTTATGCATGCGCTCTCTACCACTGGGGTGGCTATACATCTGGTGTTAGAAGCAAAAACATAAACATATATTACAAAATAAATTCTGATGATGAACTTCTTCTCTTTCTTCATGCCAATCAGATCATCTGCAACTTAGCCATTTCTCAACAAAATAGAAAATGCACACATATCAGTCACGGCAGATTTCATCATGGTTTCAGAAACGTAAAATATCAGAACTGTAAATCAGAAACAAGCATGATTTTGCTAATCTTAAATCTAAATCCTAATTTCCTTAAGAAGTTTTGAGCTGAGATTCTCTCTACTTAGGAAAAAAATAAATGAAATCTATTAATATGTACATCATCAGAGTCAGGATGTCTACATTATATTTTTGGGCATACAAGTCTATCAATGCCTAAGACTGGGGTAGAAGTCAGAAGAAACATACCTTGCAGCTGGAAATTGTTGTGAACTAGAATCTGTTTCTGGCTACTGTGATGTTCTGGTTAGCTCTATCATGTACTCAGAAGGCTGGAACAACCTTTAACTTGAGCTATGAATGGCTGGGAAATTCTGGAATAGCCAAGAAGCAAAGTTCTGATTTTTTGAAATGGAAGTTGGTGGAGATTGTATTGCAGTTTGTAAATAGAAATTGGGATTGTTTCTAAATATACCTTAGAAATTGAGTGGGTGATTTGATCAAGAAACACGCAAGAAAAATTAGAGTTTGGATGGAAAAAAAACAGAAACTGGAAGGTTTTGTGTTTATGTTTGTAGTTGCAAGCTCTTGGAAATTTGAGCAAAGTTTCAAGGCTTTTTCTCAAATTCTCGACCTCTTTACAGTTGCAAATGAAGTTCAATTTATATGCAAGGATTTAGTAGCTTGGAGAATTCAAACGTACAACCATCATACATTAGGCCCTGACTTATTCTTGAAGCAAGTTCAAACAAGTATGGTTCAAGGCACAAAGTAGGGTGGTTAGCAGCTTTAGCCGCGCCTAAGCTGGATTTGTAAGCATGAATTAAGGAAAAGTACCCTCCGAAGAAAGAGTAAAGCATGGGCCCAGCATAAACTTTGTATAAAAGTTGGCTTTTCAAGGACAACAATGGTACTCCTATGCTACACGTGGGGAAATCCTTTGGATAAAGACTCAAAAGTGGGTGTGAGCAATAAATGATGATGATATTTATCAAACCAGAAATCCTGCAATATGATATTATGCATCATAGCTTAATTCTGGGTCAGAAGTTCAGCATCAGCGTAACTTAGAATAAACATCCAACTTTTGATCTTTGAATCTTCCTACTCCATCATGTTCTGAGGGAGTTCTCAGACTTTTCAGAAAGTTTGTAACACGCTTTGCATGCCTTCTTTGAATTACTCTTGCAAATTATGACTGAACCTTCATGCAAACTGGCCCAGAAGTTCTAACCAAATTTTGTCTTGGAAATGCCCAGAATTTGCTGAAAGCTCAAGTTTCATGGACGTGTCTTCAAGGATTTATAACTTGAAATCCCAACATTTCTTGGAGAAGTTCTGTTTTGCAATGTTTTAGATCTCATTGAGATCTACAACTCTTGTGTTAGAAGTTCTTCAAGAATCAGCTTGTATCATGGTGAAAATCTAGCCAGAAATTATAAACTTATCATATTTCCTAAACACTTAGAAAAGTTTCTAAGTATTTGGAATTTTGACTTTTGATTTTCTTGATGAAACAAACTTCATATTCCAACATATCTTGATGAAATATGATTCTTAAAACTTGATTTTGATCCAAAAGTCAAGGTTTGACTTTTCAGTGTGCAATTGACCATTTTTCCCTTGTGCTAATTCCAAATCTAAATTGATGTATCAGTGCTGCAAACTTGATGTCATGAGAGATTTTGGGAGGAAATTCTTGAGAAATGAGAGGGAAAATTTTGGGGTACAACACCTGGGTATTGGGCCTTTTACATCATAGTAACACCCACCCAATATGGAAAACCAACAGATAACCAATATGGAAAGCGATAAAATGCAATGCAAACATATGCTCGGATAATCATGTACAAATGAATAAACTGAAAGAATAAAAATAAAAATCTAAGAAAAAGAAAACAAGAGCTAGGATCGACTCTGAGATGGACCAACATTTGGTCTATTTGTCCCCAGTGAAGTCGCCAGCTGAAACAACCACCTGGCGATCATCAAACAATAAAGTCGCCATCGAACTTCTTTTATCCCACGTGAAGGGAAAGGTAAACATCGAGAAAACCTAAGAAGAGAGAACTCACGGTCTTGCGACCGAGAGATACGGGTAATGGAGTCTGTTACGCGAGGGAGAGGTATTAGCACCCCACACGCCCGTAGTACTCTACAATATCCACTCTTGTTATTCTAATCAAAAGGTGTGTTCTAATCTATATATAAGATGTACAAGGAATGTATGCAAAAGAAAAGAGAGAAAAAATGTAGGGAAAATAAAGTAGTGCTCGTCCGGGCCCTACCCTAATTCCTACGTGTGATCGGTGGATCTGGAACTGACTGTTTAACGCTGGTTCGCGAAATGTCGCGGAAGCAAGAGTCGCCACCGTCTTTTATTTTCTCCAATTGGAAAGGACAAAAGCACAGAAAAATTCCTTTAAAGAGATCGCTCTCGGTTCGGGAGGTAGGTTATAGAAAGGGAAGGTGTTAGCACCCTTTCTATCCATGGTTATCCATGGGCTCTTAGATACTTGCTCATTGTGTTTTCAAAATTGTTTGCTTGCTTTTCAATGTGGGTTTAAAAAAAGTTTCTTTGAAAAATTTCAGATCGACTCATACGTCAGAGTGTTTGAAAAGTTTGTTTTGAAAGCTTTTGAAAATGTGTTGGTGAAAAGATGTTTTGATTGTTTTTGAAATTAGAGCAAGTATCCTTGAGAACCTACCTACCCTAAGGAATTCGTCTGTGTAAGAGTCCTTTAAAGTAATGCCATCCCACCATTGAGAGGTAGGTAGCACCACCGTTGGAGGTGTTCGGGTCAATTCGAGGTTCGGGACATGGTGATCACCAGAGCAATGGGAAGACACCTTAGAAGCTACCCTCATGCCAGGTTCCCGGATCATGAGGACTTACTAAGACATCCTCTACTCGACGATCACCTTTCGAAAGGCAACAGTGAGGCGTACCCTAGGGGTGGTGTGTGCGAATTGTGTGTCATGTTTCAATTATTTGTCTTGTCATGTTTGTTGTGATCTACGCTTGATTTTAATTAGGGCCATTCATTCTTGCATGCTTTTTAACAGTTATAAGTTTGCGGGAAAATAAATCTAAGGTTATTACAAATGGCGCGGGTCCACATCGCCAAAATTAAACCGGACCCGATTTAGCGGAAAATAAATAAAGCGAATAAATAAAAGTGCGAGAAATTTAAATTACAGTGCCTTGGGAGATTTACATAATTATAATGAACGACACAAAGTAAATATGCGCAATTAAATTAAAACAATGGGCGTTGGACCCTTTTGCAAAAATAATTAAATTAATGAAAATTAAAGTTAACAATTAAATGTTTTTGGTATTTTTTGTGTTTTTTAAGGTTTAAAAGAAAAAGAATTTATTGAAATTAAAAATAAAATGCTAAACCCTAGTTCTAACATTTTTTAAGTTTATCGTGAAAATATTAAATTTTTGACCTAATTTAAATCTAAGCTAATTTACATGCAAAATTTAATTATAGAAAATAAATAAAAATAAGCAATATTATTGTAAAAAGGGAAATTAAGAAGAATAAAAATTAAACCTAATTCTATTTTTGGATTTTTATTATTAAAAAGAATTAAACTTGTAACCTAATTAAAACTAAATAATTACGAGCATTTTTTATGAAAATAATTATAATATAAATACTTATTAATTTTTTGGTCTTTTCTGATTTTTGAATGTTTTTATATTTTGTATGAAAATAAATTAATTATGTTAAAACGAATAAAATAAATAAAATAGCAAAAATAAAATAAGAAGAAAAATAGAAAAAAATGCAAACCAGGGGGGGTAACCCCAATTTAGGAGGTTCAGGCCTGGAATTTTGGCCCATTAAGCTTTGAAGTCCGCTGACCTTTTGGATTATGTGTGACACGTTGACTAGGCGTAGGTGTTCCTTGGATTCTTGGCCGTTGATCTAACGTTGGGATGGACGTGGCACGCTTGATCTGGATGGAATATGGTGTACCATAGCGTGGAGCCTGCACTTGAATACATAATAAAAAGCAATATTAAGATAACGTAGACCTGGGGTTCGAACCCAGGTCAAGAACTTTGCCAGTCTTCATGCTTGCCACCTGATCCATTTGCACGTTGTTAATATAGAATAAACAAACAAATATAATATGGGAAAACAACCGGTGTTTATGAATTCGCGCGCACAAATTCAAACGGACCAATCGTGCCTTGCCACGACTCCATCTTCCTCATTCTCTTTTTTATTTTTTGAAACATAAAAGTATTAGGCAACGGTTTTGACACCGTTGCAGAAAATGGCATATGAGAAAATAGCGACTAGGCCAGGAGGCCACATAAATTGTTCGCGATGACTGGTTTTTGTTCGTTGGGACATGCTGGTTTGAATAGTCATGGTTTCATGGATCAATTTTGCTTGGTTTCAGAAACCCCAATTCCAAGCTTCTTGAACCCTAAAAAATGCTAATGGTGATTTCACGTATGGCGCGTAAAAACACAATCAAATAGTTGGGTTAGCATCAAGACATCATAATGAATATAAATCAATGAGCAAAAATGCAAAATATGCATGAATCCTTGATACACGGTGGTCAATTTTTCTTGATGCAGTTCATGCTTGATATACCAATTCGTGGAGTTCTGAAGGATGACTGTGGTCGGAATCTGATCAGGGACCTTCAAGGAAGCTGATGGTATAGTTTTTAGGGCTTGAATAGAACTAGAACCCTGATTTCAGATTTGAGCTTTTTGAGAATTTTTGCAAGTTTGTATCTTGATTTTCTGCGCAGCTTGGAGTGTAAGCCATTAGGGTTATGATTCTGAGTATGTATAGAGGCTTTTAGGTCAAAAATATCAATCAAATCTTCTTCATTCAATGGTTTTTGCAAATTGATTTTTCAAGATTTTTTCATATCTTTTTTTCATGGTTTTTGGTTCAATCATGCTCAAATCTCATCAAAACTTGCCTAATTGGGATATGCACGTGATATTGAGAATAAACATGCATGAAAAGATTTTTTTAGGTCAAGTTTGATATTTTTCATGTATTTAATTAATTTAAATGAATTAATATTAATATAAATTCAAATAAATGATTAAAAAATGAGAAAATACTTCCCTTTGGGCCTAATGGTCGTGCATAGGCTTGGCATGAAGAATCTTGGAAGAAAAATGGGCCCATTTGCATTTTTAGATCATTTGAACCATTGTTGACTTTTCAAAATTTCCAAAAATGTCCCAACTTCCACAAGGCATAACTTGCTCAATTTTCTAGCTTTTCACATGTTCTTGGACATTTTGGAAAGGTCTTTGAGTCCTCTAACCAATGCCTTTGGTCCCATGTCAATTTGATTTACCAATCTCAAGTTATGGCCTTTGACTTAAAGTCCCTTTTTGTTGACTTTTGAAAATGACCTATAATGTTGAAATTGATAACTTTTTGTGAGAGCATTTCTTGGACTTGAAGTATGAAGATGAGTTGTAGGAAATGTCTTTCTCTTCAAAATGAGCTTTGGATGGAATTTTTCTGATAATCCATGTGAAAGTTATGCCCTGGTCAATTTCAGTTGACTTTTTCAGCTGTCCAAATATAGCAACTTTTGCATCTTTGATGATTTCTGAGCCAAATTTTGAGAATCATGATCAAGCATTGATCAAATGATGTTTGTGGCTTCAAAATGATATGTTGACCAAAAATTTGAACTTTTGACTGTCAAATGACCATTTTGCCCCTACAGTTGACTGTAGTGCAATCTAGGGTTTTAACTGTGCAATTTTGAGCTGAATGCCTTGAAACTTGATATGAGGATACTTGACCATCTTTGTAGGCATATGAGACTTGATTGGGCCTTTGAAACTTTCCAATTCTTGATCAGAACACAAACCCTAGTTTTGACTGTCTAGGAAGCTGTTGAGCTGCATAACCCTTGGGGAATTTTGTGACCCTGATTTTGACAAATCTTGGAGAATATGGGAGGGCAAATTTTGGGGTACAACAGTTGCCCCTGTTCAATATTCTTAGACCTGAGGATGCAGATTGGCTGACGTGCCTTTCGTAATCCGAGGGTAGAAGATGATTGAACACTAGAGTGCGCAGAAATTTGCGCTCACATGTTAGCAGTGATGGTGGAATGGGCTTATAGATGCCATTTAGATGTTTGCTGGATAGGGTGATGGGCTTATAGATGCCATCTGGATGTTGATCGCGTAGGAGATTCCTTAGCGAGAACATGCATACCTGCAAAAGAGAAAATGAGTACCTGACACGTTGTAGGAGCTGATTTTAGATGCTTGGTATAGATGTGTCCTGACTGGTTACAGGAGCTGAATCTGGAGCTTCAAACGCTGATGAATGAACCAGGGATGGTTACTACCTTAGCATGAATGGTAAGAGAACCTTGGGCGACTTTAACTTCAACAACGCTCGCTGAGAAAAATCTTGGGTGTCTTTAACTTCAACAACGCTTGTTGAGCAGAATCTCGGGTGTCTTCTACTGGAATAAGAATCAGGGAGATCTTAGGGTCGATCTGACTGAACCAGAGAGGCCTTTGACTGGGTAGGAATCAGGAAAATCTTAGGGTCGATTTAACTGAACCGGACAAGGTCTTGGGATATCTTCAACTGGATAAGCATCAGGGAGATCTTAGGGTCGATCTGACTGAACCAAGAGAAGGCCTTTGACTGGATAAGCATCAGGAAAATCTTAGGGTCGATTTAACTGAACCGGTCTAGGTCTTGAAACATCTTCAACTGGATAAGCATCAGGGAGATCTTAGGGTCGATCTGACTGAACCAAGAGAAGGCCTTTGACTGGATAAGCATCAGGAAAATCTTAGGGTCGATTTAACTGAACCGGTCTAGGTCTTGAAACATCTTCAACTGGATAAGCATCAGGGAGATCTTAGGGTCGATCTGACTGAACCAAGAGAAGGCCTTTGACTGGATAAGCATCAGGAAAATCTTAGGGTCGATTTAACTAAACCGGTCTAGGTCTTGAAACATCTTCAACTGGATAAGCATCAGGGAGATCTTAGGGTCGATCTGACTGAACCAAGAGAAGGCCTTTGACTGGATAAGCATCAGGAAAATCTTAGGGTCGATTTAACTGAACCGGTCTAGGTCTTGAAACATCTTCAACTGGATAAGCATCAGGGAGATCTTAGGGTCGATCTGACTGAACCAAGAGAAGGCCTTTGACTGGATAAGCATCAGGAAAATCTTAGGGTCGATTTAACTGAACCGGTCTAGGTCTTGAAATATGGTTGAGAATTTCAACTGCATTTTTCCTGAAAGGTAAAAGTCAGTCATATGCAATGCATGATATGGATCAAGCAATGATGTTCTCAACATAAATGAGATTCGTATGATATGATGCAGTGCGTTATGCATGCTATGATGATGTATGTGAAGTTTTATGTATGCTTTCGTCTAGGAAAGTGAATCCTTGACGGGTGTCGGGAAGTCGTATCCTGGGCTGATATTGAGGAATAAATTTTGCTTCCGCTGGGGATGATAGCTGCAAGAATACCGGTAGGAGAAGATAACTCCGTTGAGGAATAAACTTGGCAAATGAAGAGTCTTCGGGGAGAAAAGATACTCTAGCGACCATGCTGGGAAGCGATACTCTGTGGGGATAGAGATGCTTTGCTGAGTTGTTGATAACTTGCTGAGGATACCCTTGTTGTATAGGAAGTGTTGAAGGACTTCGCTGGGGTAAGGAGACTTTGTCGACGACACTCTTTCCATGGCTTTTGGCTGAGGATAACCCAGTTATATCCTGTTAAGGAAATAACTCTTTAAATAAAGCCGGACGACGCGTTCGTGCTCTGTGAGGGTAAGCTTCCAGAATTTACTGGGGATAAGCTTATTGCTTGGGGTGTGAATTCCAATTTTGCTGGTGAAGCTGGATTGGACTCTTCTGGGGGAGGTTTGATATGCTTGGGAAAGTGATTCCTTTGAACATTGAGATATGCCGCCGGGGAACAATCTTTAGACCAAGACTGCCGGGGATGCTTGTATATTGCTGCTGGGGAAGTACTTGATATCTACGGGAGGATACTCAATTTCCTTTGATATTTGATGATAACTTGGAGGAGAATGTATTGTTTTGTTGAACCACTCTCTGGGGATTTAGTATGTACTGGTCGTGTTCTTTAGCTGAACTTACCTTGGTACCTTGGAGGATAGAACAATTAGACTGCTCAGACAACTCTTTATTGCCCCTGTTTCTAGTGTCACCTGCAATTAATTCCTTTGTTTCGTATGCAAATATTTATGAGTTAGCAAATTATTGTCAATGCATACATCACAAACTGAACCTTGGACGTTCTTCGCAAAACAAAACAGAAAAAGAAAAACACTTGGGCACGTTTAACTGAAAATATATTTGTATTGATTTTTGAATGGCCTGTGAATAGGCGTTTTGTGTACAAGAGGCTGACGTCCTAGTAAGAGGTACGTCGCCGAACAAAAGAGTTTATACAGGTTTTGTACAAAAGAAAATAAAACAGCTGTGTGAAAGATGAATGATCCACTGGGTTTCAACTCTGCTATTGCCTTTATAACTCCGAGCGTCTCATCACTTGATGACCTTGGTTGAAGGTGAAGCTGACTGATCGATGCCGTCTGAACTTGATGCTGATACCGGATTCTGGATGCAAAGTGATCAATGAGACATAGTATTACGCTTTTATCCCTAATTTTTGCCTGGACCGCCCTTTCGGGTTTTCAGTCCACCGGGATACCCATTTTTGCCCAAGCCGCCTTTTCAGGTTTTCGACTTGCCGGGTGTACAGATTTTTCATTTTCATCCCTTCATTTTGCCCGAACCCTTTTGGTTCGACGGGAAGCCCTAATTTTTGCCTAGGCATGTCAGCCTAGCGGGTCTTTTTTCATGCGTAGTATTTTTTAACTATGTCTGCATTGGCGGGGTGAGGAAGGTCGTCACCATCCATATTGGTTAATATCATTGCTCCTCCTGAGAACACATGTTTAACCACAAATGGCCCTTCATATGTAGGGGTCCATTTGCCCCTTGGATCACTCTGAGGAAGGATGATTCTCTTGATTACCAGATCCCCGACTTGATATTCCTGTGGTCTGACCTTTTTGTTAAATGCCCTGATCATTCGTTTCTGGTACGTTTGACCATGACAGATAGCAGCAAGTCTCTTTTCGTCAATGAGATTGAGTTGGTCAAGTCGTGTCTGGATCCAATTATCTTCGTTCAGATTTGCATCCTTCATTATCCGGAGAGAAGGAATTTGTACTTCGATCGGCAAGACTGCCTCCATGCCATAAACCAGAGAGAAAGGAGTTGCCCCGGTTGACGTCCTAGCTGAGGTACGGTACCCATGCAGAGCGAACGGTAACATCTCGTGCCAATCTTTGTAAGTTACTGTCATTTTTTGCACGATCTTCTTGATGTTTTTGTTAGCTGCTTCTACAGCCCCATTCATCTTCGGTCTGTAAGGAGACGAATTGTGGTGCTGTATCTTGAACTGTTCGCAGAGCTCAACAATCATCTTATTGTTCAGATTGGTACCGTTGTCTGTAATAATCCGCTCAGGGACGCCGTACCGACAGATCAGGTTGTGCCGAATGAACCGTGCCACAACAGTCTTGGTTACTGTAGCATAGGATGCTGCCTCAACCCACTTTGTGAAATAGTCGATCGCCACTAGGATGAAGCGATGTCCATTGGATGCCGTAGGTCTGATCTCGCCAATCATATCTATGCCCCACATTGCAAACGGCCACGGCGCAGTCAGAACATTCAGGGGAACCGGAGGAACATGCACTTTGTCTGCATAGATCTGGCACTTGTGGCATGTCCTGGAGTGTTGGTAGCAGTCAGCTTCCATGGTGGACCAGTAATATCCTGCCCGTAGGATTTTCTTAGCCATAGTGTGCCCACTGGAATGCGTACCAAAGGTCCCTTCATGTAGCTCTTCCATGATTCGTTCTGCTTCAGTTTTGTCCACACAACGCAATAAGGTTGAATCATGGTTTCGCTTGTACAAGATGCCGTTGCTTAGGAAGAACTTGGCTGCGAACCTCCTCAGGAATTTCTTATCGTTGACAGATGCACCTTCAGGGTATTCCTGAGCTTCCAGATATCTCTTCACTTCGTGGTACCAAGGCTTCTCAATTACCAATTCAGTTTCGAGATCACAACAGTATGCCGGTTCGTCCAGTTTCCAGATGATGATCCGGGGAGCTTCATTATCCCATTTGACCTTGAACATTGAAGACATTGTAGCTAACGCGTCCGCTAACTGATTCTCTTCTCTTGGAAAGTGCTCAAAGGTTATCTCTGTAAAGTGGGGAATCAGGATCAACACACATTCTCTGTAAGGAATCAAGTTTGGATGTTTCGTATCCCACTCTCCTTTGATCTGATTGATCACAAGAGCGGAATCTCCGAAGACACTTAGAAATTTGATCCTTAGGTCGATCGTAGCTTGAAGACCCATGATACACGCCTCATACTCCGCCATGTTGTTGGTACAGTTGAAACATAGCCGGGCAGTGAGTGGAGTATGAGTACCTTGTGGAGATATGATTATGGCGCCGATACCATTTCCCAAAGCATTGGACGCTCCGTCAAAATGCATAGACCATCGGGATCCTGGCTCAGGTCCTTCATCCGGTCCAGGTACTTCACAGTCAGTTATAATCATGATGCTTTCATCCGGAAACTCGAAGTTCATTGATTGGTAGTCATCTACAGCTTGATGAGCTAAGTGGTCTGCCAATACACTCCCCTTGATGGCTTTCTGGGTTGTATACTGAATGTCGTATTCCGTCAAGATCATTTGCCATCTTGCAATTCTCCCAGACAGAGCAGGCTTTTCGAATATGTATTTTATAGGATCCATTTTTGAGATCAACAAGGTAGTGTGAGTCAGCATATACGGTCTCAGCCGGCGAGCAGCCCATACCAAAGCGCAGCAAGTTTTCTCAAGCAGTGAGTATCGGGTCTCACAGTCGGTAAACTTTTTGCTAAGGTAATAAATGGCATGCTCTTTTCGGCCAGACTCGTCATGCTGCCCCAGCACACACCCCATTGAGTTGTCAAGCACTGTCAGATATAGGATTAGAGGTCTCCCTTCAACCGGTGGCATTAGGATAGGTGGTTCTTGGAGATACTCTTTAATTCTGTCGAAGGCAGCCTGACATTCATCGTTCCAACGTACTACCTGATCTTTCTTCAGCAGCTTGAAGATTGGCTCACAGGTAGCAGTCAGATGAGAGATGAATCGAGCGATGTAATTCAGGCGTCCTAAAAAGCCTCTGACTTCCTTCTCTGTCCTAGGAACCGGCATCTCTTGAATAGCTTTGACCTTAGCAGGGTCCACTTGAATACCTTTATCACTGACCACGAAGCCTAGCAACTTCCCAGATCTTACCCCGAAGGTGCACTTGTTCGGGTTCAATCTCAGTTTGTACAGTTTCAACCGATCGAACAACTTCTGCAGATGATCTAGGTGCTCTTCCTCAGTCTGGGACCTAGCGATCATGTCGTCCACATACACCTCTATCTCGTGATGGATCATGTCATGAAATAAGGCAACCATGGCACGTTGGTAGGTTGCCCCAGCATTCTTTAATCCGAACGGCATGACCTTGTAACAGAAGGTGCCCCACTGAGTAACAAACGTAGTCTTTTCCATGTCTTCAGGTGCCATCTTGATCTGATTGTAGCCTGAAAAGCCATCCATGAAAGAGAATACTTTGTGTTGGGCTGTATTATCAACGAGGACATCAATGTGAGGTAAGGGGAAGTCATCCTTGGGGCTGGCCCTGTTCAGATCCCTGTAATCAACACACATTCTGACCTTACCGTCCTTTTTAGGTACCGGCACCACATTAGCAACCCACTGAGGGTAAGAAGTCACTGCAAGGAATCCGGCATCAAACTGTTTCATGACCTCGGCTTTAATCTTCTCGGACATCTCTGGACGCATCCGACGGACCTTTTGTTTAACTGGAGGGCAGTCTTCCCTAGTCGGCAAATGATGGACAACAATATCGGTATCCAACCCTGGCATGTCTTCGTAGGACCAGGCAAAGATCTCCATATAGTCATGCAGCATCTTGGTTAACCGTTGCTTCACGCTGAGCTCTAGGTTAGCACCAATCTTTACCTCTTTCCTGTCTGCTTTAGTACCCAGGTTTATGGTTTCCACTGGCTCTTCATGGGGTTGAATTGCCCTTTCTTCCTGAAGCAACAGTCTTGCAAGCTCGCCAGGCACTTCGCAATCATCTTCACCTTCGTCTTCGGCTAAGTTGATCGGATTTTCGAAGTTATAATTGGCAGTAGCAGAGCTGTTATCAGTAAGATCCAGAGTGGATTGGGACCTGTATGAGTGAGTGTGTGTGTAAATACAGCTGTTTTAAAAATTATGTAAAGGAAAGGAAAGACAGAAAAGGAGCACAATATTTGTAATGCGAAAAACGTCCAAGATTTTCATTCATGATATATGAAATGACAGTTTGTATGCCCTCACAAATAGAACCACGGTGCCTCGGGTAAGACACCGGGCCATAGAGTTTATCATTGTTCATTACAAAATAACAAAACAAGGGAATTTATTACTTAGTAACAAAAGAAACAGGGAGATTGTCCTTGGCGCTCCAATTGTTAAGTCCACCATCAGCAGCCGGGTAGATCCAGCTATCGAACTCAGTTTCATCAACTTCCTCTTCATCACCAATAGCATTAACTCCGTGAGCAGGCAGGGGAGCTGTCACCACATTAGGCTTGTCAGATGCCTCAAACTGTACCTCCTTAGCGTCAATGAGGTCCTGCAGCTTGTTCTTTAGTGCCTAGCAGTCATCAGTAGAGTGCCCCGGGCTATCTGAGTGGTAAGCACAACGAGCATTCGGGTTGTACTTGGGGGACGCAGTATTGGGGAACTTTGGCGCCTCCCTGACAGTCACTAAATTAGTTGAGAGTAACTGTGGCAGGATCTGCGACATAGTCATGTTTAAACGGGAGAATTCTCTCCGGGGTCTTTCCACCTTCTGAGTATTGTTTGGCCGGGGAGCGGCAGCAGGCTTAGCAATCATGACCGCACTGACAGGTTGGCGGTGCTCATGTCTCTCTGATCTCCTAGAACCATATACGGTGCTAGACTCCTTCTTGAACGGTTTCTTTTCTGAACTAGACGATGCAGCCTTTGCAATCTTCCCAGATTTCAACCCAGCTTCGATCCTTTCTCCAGTCAAGATCAAATCAGTGAAACCAGCAGAAGAATTCCCAATGAGGTGGTTGAAAAACGGCCCAGATAGGGTCCCCAAGAACATGTCAACCAGCTCCCGATCAGTTAATGGTGGCTGCACCTTGCCAGCCAGGTCTCTCCATTTCTGAGCGTACTCCTTAAAACCTTCGCTTGCACCTAACGCCATACCCTGGAGTTGGGTACGTGTGGGGGCAAGGTCGGCATTATACTGATACTGCTTGTAGAAAGCAATAGCCAGCTCCTCCCAGTTACGAACTTTGGTCCCATCCAGCTGATAGAACCATTCGAGATGAGTCCCTGAAAGACTCTCCTGGAAGAAGTGGATCCATAGATTCTTGTCCGCAGAATACGGCTGAATTTTCCGAACATAGGACCTTAAGTGCAGCTTGGGACAAGACGCCCCGTCATACTTCGAGAAGGATGGTGCTTTGAATTTATGTGGGATAATCACACCAGTCGACAAACCCAGATCTCCGAAATCCAGCCCAGGTGCCTGTTGCACCTCCATAGCTTTCAACCTGTCCTCCAGTTGTTTGTACCTGTCATCTGCAGGAGGGTACTGCTCCTCATCAAAATCTGTCTCGTTGTCGGAGACCACTGGAGTAGGAACCTTTACTTCTGCCTGAGAAGGACTCCTGCCAACAGAAGAACCAGCCTCTTCATGTTGCAGAGTATTACCTAACCTTCGGCCCGAGTTGAACAGAACAGTTCTTCTCTTCTTCTTCTTCTCCTTCTTCAGGAGCATAGTCTTCAGTTCTTCTTGGCCTTTAGCTAGACCCATGATTAGTTCTTGAAACTGCGCATTCTGCGCCTGGAGAGCCTTGATTGATGTCTCTGTTGACTCAGATCCGGGATTCATGATGCTGAAATAAACAGCGAAGAACTGTAAGCAACCTGAAAAGGGAAAAAACCTGCTATGCACATGATGTATGAAATGCGTATGCAATGCATTCAAGGGTTCGAAAGTTCAAATTCGTTGTAGACAAGAAAAGAACACACGTTATCATTAAAGAAATCATTGTTTAATACATCAAGGCCTCATGGGCAGAAGTACAAAAAATCAAGTCAATCCCAAAATACACTGCGCATCCTCTTCGGAGCTATGTAGGTGTTGAGATTCCTCTCTTCATGCAACAGGCGAGTGAGCTCCAGGACTTTCTTTTCACTGGCATGCAGACTAGTCTCAAGAGAATTCCTTTCCTCCTTAAGCTGGATCCAGCTCTTCTGCATCTCTTCCCAGGATGTGGGCATATCAGGGTGCTGAATAACATGAGACACTTCCCCTTCCAAGACAGGCTCTTTGATTACTGGAAGCATGTGAGGATAAGGCATCACTAACTTCTGGGAGCGGGCGCGTACCCACTTGAGATAAGGCTCCAAAGGGATGGAGTTCCGGTGCCCCAGAGTCTTGCTGTCTATCCTACTAGGCATCCTCCAAGCTCTGATAAATCTCTGGCGAAGTCCCTGAGTATCATTGTCGAAGTCAAAAACTATGTCAGGAATTAGCATGTCATGAGGGCCATCCCTCCGAGCATATCCAAATTGTCTCAAAGCCAGACATGGGTTGTAAGTGATACCTCCTCTGATTCCAAGTAAAGGAACATTAGGAAACTCCCCGCAACGATCAATGATAGTGACATCTCCTCTGGACCTAGGACACCAATGTATATCTGCATGCGTAAGAGTCATCAACCGTTGTGACCATCTCAAACCCCGCTCATTCTTCAGGACTGATTGGGGAAGGTGCGAAATAAACCACCTTCCCAGGAGAGGAGTGCAACACATAAGGACACCTCTTTTTCTCATGGTTCGAGTGTAACATGAGTGAAGGATGTCCCCCAGCAACGTAGGTATAGGATTCCTGGACATAAAGATCTGAACGGTACTGATATCAATGAGCTGATCTGGGTTAGGGAACAACACCAAACCATAAACAAGGAGGGCCACAACCTCTTCAAAAGCTTGCAAGTCAAGGGAGTTCCAACATTCAAGGGCTTTTTCAAACAGAAACCTGGCTAAGAACCCTTTGATACCACTTCTAACTTCCCAATGTCCTTTGAGGTCAGATGACTGTAGGTGCAAGGCTTTAGCAATCTCTTCCAGCTTAGGTTCCTTTTCTGTACCGTTGAAGGGTAGCTGATCAAGGATAGGGATCTTCAGGAGCCGGGAGAACTCCTCCAATGTAGGTACCAACTGATAGTCCAAGAAGGTAAAGCAGTGATGCAGAGGGTCAAAGAATTGGAACAAGACCTTAATCATATCTTCCTCAATGTTGGTGTTGACCAAGCTGATGAGGCTTCCATGCCTTTCACTGAATGAAGAGTTCTCGGGAATCCTGGATATAAGCTCCTTAAGCTGAGGAGGGATCCTTACAAGATTGACCTGAATTGTCTTTCTACGAGCAGTTTCCATGTCCTACAAAACAAGAACAAAGATGAAAATTCGAACCCCTGAAATGGTTAGTCAATGCATATGATGCTGGATGATGTCATGATGCTATGATTAAACACACCACAGATACAAACAAAGACAAACATGTAAGGCACACAAGGCACACAAGTCAAGCCCTTAAGGTTTAAGGCCAGCATGGGGTCTGGGTAGTACCCTCTTGAAGTTGGTGGGTTCAACCTGTCCTAATCAAAGTAACCGGGTTCTAAGGTTCCCAATATCACGGGATTGCTTTCATTGTTTATCGTTTCGATTTAGCCACTGAACTGGCGACCGAAATATTCCAGGAAAGCAACCCTCCATTGAGCGTAGTATCGAGTATCAACCAACCTCGGACTGCACCAAAGTCAGTTATCTCACTACCCTAAAGAGGCCAAGATAGTTCAATTAAGGTTCCTAAGGTCTGTTGATGCTTCACGACACCACGCGGAGGCCCCGTACTCTCCTTGACTGAACTCAAGGGTTACCGGTACACACCAAAGTGCCACATCAACGTAGCAGACTGTTTCAACCATGTCGGTATACCCCGCACAGTTCCCTCACAGCCTTGTTGCTACTTTCTAAGAAAGGTATCCCCCAGATCCGGGTTTAGGATCTATAGAACTCCCAAGCAACCCACAATAATAAAGCAAGCGAGGAAAACAATTGAAAACATAGTTATAAGCTAGCCCTAAGGTACACCTCACTTTATAAAGAAGTCCCCAGCAGAGTCGCCAGTTCTGTGATCGGTGGATCTGGAACTGACTGTTTAACGCTGGTTCGCGAAATGTCGCGGAAGCAAGAGTCGCCACCGTCTTTTATTTTCTCCAATTGGAAAGGACAAAAGCACAGAAAAATTCCTTTAAAGAGATCGCTCTCGGTTCGGGAGGTAGGTTATAGAAAGGGAAGGTGTTAGCACCCTTTCTATCCATGGTTATCCATGGGCTCTTAGATACTTGCTCATTGTGTTTTCAAAATTGTTTTCTTGCTTTTCAATGTGGGTTTAAAAAAAGTTTCTTTGAAAAATTTCAGATCGACTCATACGTCAGAGTGTTTGAAAAGTTTGTTTTGAAAGCTTTTGAAAATGTGTTGGTGAAAAGATGTTTTGATTGTTTTTGAAATTAGAGCAAGTATCCTTGAGAACCTACCTACCCTAAGGAATTCGTCTGTGTAAGAGTCCTTTAAAGTAATGCCATCCCACCATTGAGAGGTAGGTAGCACCACCGTTGGAGGTGTTCGGGTCAATTCGAGGTTCGGGACATGGTGATCACCAGAGCAATGGGAAGACACCTTAGAAGCTACCCTCATGCCAGGTTCCCGGATCATGAGGACTTACTAAGACATCCTCTACTCGACGATCACCTTTCGAAAGGCAACAGTGAGGCGTACCCTAGGGGTGGTGTGTGCGAATTGTGTGTCATGTTTCAATTATTTGTCTTGTCATGTTTGTTGTGATCTACGCTTGATTTTAATTAGGGCCATTCATTCTTGCATGCTTTTTAACAGTTATAAGTTTGCGGGAAAATAAATCTAAGGTTATTACAAATGGCGCGGGTCCACATCGCCAAAATTAAACCGGACCCGATTTAGCGGAAAATAAATAAAGCGAATAAATAAAAGTGCGAGAAATTTAAATTACAGTGCCTTGGGAGATTTACATAATTATAATGAACGACACAAAGTAAATATGCGCAATTAAATTAAAACAATGGGCGTTGGACCCTTTTGCAAAAATAATTAAATTAATGAGAATTAAAGTTAACAATTAAATGTTTTTGGTATTTTTTGTGTTTTTTAAGGTTTAAAAGAAAAAGAATTTATTGAAATTAAAAATAAAATGCTAAACCCTAGTTCTAACATTTTTTAAGTTTATCGTGAAAATATTAAATTTTTGACCTAATTTAAATCTAAGCTAATTTACATGCAAAATTTAATTATAGAAAATAAATAAAAATAAGCAATATTATTGTAAAAAGGGAAATTAAGAAGAATAAAAATTAAACCTAATTCTATTTTTGGATTTTTATTATTAAAAAGAATTAAACTTGTAACCTAATTAAAACTAAATAATTACGAGCATTTTTTATGAAAATAATTATAATATAAATACTTATTAATTTTTTGGTCTTTTCTGATTTTTGAATGGTTTTATATTTTGTATGAAAATAAATTAATTATGTTAAAACGAATAAAATAAATAAAATAGCAAAAATAAAATAAGAAGAAAAATAGAAAAAAATGCAAACCAGGGGGGGTAACCCCAATTTAGGAGGTTCAGGCCTGGAATTTTGGCCCATTAAGCTTTGAAGTCCGCTGACCTTTTGGATTATGTGTGACACGTTGACTAGGCGTAGGTGTTCCTTGGATTCTTGGCCGTTGATCTAACGTTGGGATGGACGTGGCACGCTTGATCTGGATGGAATATGGTGTACCATAGCGTGGAGCCTGCACTTGAATACATAATAAAAAGCAATATTAAGATAACGTAGACCTGGGGTTCGAACCCAGGTCAAGAACTTTGCCAGTCTTCATGCTTGCCACCTGATCCATTTGCACGTTGTTAATATAGAATAAACAAACAAATATAATATGGGAAAACAACTGGTGTTTATGAATTCGCGCGCACAAATTCAAACGGACCAATCGTGCCTTGCCACGACTCCATCTTCCTCATTCTCTTTTTTATTTTCTGAAACATAAAAGTATTAGGCAACGGTTTTGACACCGTTGCAGAAAATGGCATATGAGAAAATAGCGACTAGGCCAGGAGGCCACATAAATTGTTCGCGATGACTGGTTTTTGTTCGTTGGGACATGCTGGTTTGAATAGTCATGGTTTCATGGATCAATTTTGCTTGGTTTCAGAAACCCCAATTCCAAGCTTCTTGAACCCTAAAAAATGCTAATGGTGATTTCACGTAGGGCGCGTAAAAACACAATCAAATAGTTGGGTTAGCATCAAGACATCATAATGAATATAAATCAATGAGCAAAAATGCAAAATATGCATGAATCCTTGATACACGGTGGTCAATTTTTCTTGATGCAGTTCATGCTTGATATACCAATTCGTGGAGTTCTGAAGGATGACTGTGGTCGGAATCTGATCAGGGACCTTCAAGGAAGCTGATGGTATAGTTTTTAGGGCTTGAATAGAACTAGAACCCTGATTTCAGATTTGAGCTTTTTGAGAATTTTTGCAAGTTTGTATCTTGATTTTCTGCGCAGCTTGGAGTGTAAGCCATTAGGGTTATGATTCTGAGTATGTATAGAGGCTTTTAGGTCAAAAATATCAATCAAATCTTCTTCATTCAATGGTTTTTGCAAATTGATTTTTCAAGATTTTTTCATATCTTTTTTTCATGGTTTTTGGTTCAATCATGCTCAAATCTCATCAAAACTTGCCTAATTGGGATATGCACGTGATATTGAGAATAAACATGCATGAAAAGATTTTTTTAGGTCAAGTTTGATATTTTTCATGTATTTAATTAATTTAAATGAATTAATATTAATATAAATTCAAATAAATGATTAAAAAATGAGAAAATACTTCCCTTTGGGCCTAATGGTCGTGCATAGGCTTGGCATGAAGAATCTTGGAAGAAAAATGGGCCCATTTGCATTTTTAGATCATTTGAACCATTGTTGACTTTTCAAAATTTCCAAATATTTCCCAACTTCCACAAGGCATAACTTGCTCAATTTTCAAGCTTTGCACATGTTCTTGGACATTTTGGAAAGGTCTTTGAGTCCTCTAACCAATGCCTTTGGTCCCATGTCATTTTGATTTACCAATCTCAAGTTATGGCCTTTGACTTAAAGTCCCTTTTTGTTGACTTTTGAAAATGACCTATAATGTTGAAATTGATAACTTTTTGTGAGAGCATTTCTTGGACTTGAAGTATGAAGATGAGTTGTAGGAAATGTCTTTCTCTTCAAAATGAGCTTTGGATGGAATTTTTCTGATAATCCATGTGAAAGTTATGCCCTGGTCAATTTCAGTTGACTTTTTCAGCTGTCCAAATATAGCAACTTTTGCATCTTTGATGATTTCTGAGCCAAATTTTGAGAATCATGATCAAGCATTGATCAAATGATGTTTGTGGCTTCAAAATGATATGTTGACCAAAAATTTGAACTTTTGACTGTCAAATGACCATTTTGCCCCTACAGTTGACTGTAGTGCAATCTAGGGTTTTAACTGTGCAATTTTGAGCTGAATGCCTTGAAACTTGATATGAGGATACTTGACCATCTTTGTAGGCATATGAGACTTGATTGGGCCTTTGAAACTTTCCAATTCTTGATCAGAACACAAACCCTAGTTTTGACTGTCTAGGAAGTTGTTGAGCTGCATAACCCTTGGGGAATTTTGTGACCCTGATTTTGACAAATCTTGGAGAATATGGGAGGGCAAATTTTGGGGTACAACACTACGTATCCCTTTTAAGGAATCAAAGCAGTCGTAGTTCGTCTCAAAAGTTTTTGTTGGTTTGTATTTTTGAACGAACAATATTAATTTCGCCTTCTTCCGCAGCTCGACCTTTGGAGACTCACGCGTCAGCACAGAAGTGAATTAACCTGTTCTTTTGAAAAATTTTGAAAGAAAATCCCGAAGGCGCAAAAGAGTTTGTATTGGTTGATATTTTTTACCTTAAAAAAGGATTTGAAAATTGTTAGGTGTTTTAAGATTTTCCAAGAAAAAGAGTTTTAGTCTTAATGCAAGGATGCAAAAGAAAAAAGAAAACATCTAAGGGAGACTAACCTATATCTAATCCATAATGTTATTATACAATGGTTGATCCTAAGGTCGGGGATGAAAATGGAAATTTCTACCCTATGCTAGTATGCATGGATACCTATCCTAACGTCTAGCTCGGAGACTACTCTAGTCGAGCGATCCTAAGGGAAGCATGGTATAACAAACAAATAAGAAAATAAGTGCTTTGACAAAAGCATACAATCGGGGTATACTGACTCAAAGGGATGGGGGAAACAAGAGAATTGCTTTAGCTAAGGGGAGCGTATCACCCGAAGTAAACAAGCGGGAGACAGATGAAATAAAAAAGAAAAGAAATGCTTTAGCCAATGGGAGCATATCACCCGAAGCAAACAAGCGAGTAGAGAAGTATCAGCAATTGCCATTGCGAACTCTTGACAGAGTGTGAGGGTTGGTTGTGAACCCTTCTCCATGTGACCGACTCGATACACATAATCCGCACGACTCTGAATCATCGACGTACAATATGAGCTAAGGATGACACGGACTAGAATGTTCGGGGGTCGATTACGAACCCTCCCTGCTTGTCTCCTTCTGCGGACTTATCATTTATAATATAATGCGGGCACAAATGTAAACACACGTGAAGAATACCTACTTCAAATGTATGATTTTAAACAAACATAATTAGCATACAGAAAGTGGTGCCTGCTACAGGACTTTAAACAGATACTTCGAGCGCACGCTCTTTATTTCCTGCTTCCTACTTCTCATGATCTCTAGAAAGCGATAAATGCCCTTACTATACATGATCTCTAGAAAGTGGTAAACATAATGTTACAACAAATGGCCCACAACCATAATAAATGGATAATAAGAATCCATAAAACAAACTCAATGCATGGCGAAAGCTCGGAGGGCGCCGCAAGCTAGCATCAACAACAAATAGCGTCAGAAGTGTGAATAATATAGGCAAGCAAAGTGTATCTATCACTAAAGCGATTGACATCAAAATTATTTCTTAAAATATACACATCTCACAAAATTTGTTAGTAGATAACAATAAAAATAAAATGTGATAATAACAATTAGCAATATGCACAAAAACGAAGTATGAATATGTACAAGACAAAGCAAACAAGTCAAAAGAGCATGACATAGCATTCCAGACAGCAACCTCAAACTTATGCAAATAGGTGCAAAACCCGATTTAGAAACATCCAAACTTGCTACTGATATCGAAGAAATGCTCAAATAAGTACAACAATGTATTATTCACAAGCCAAAACTAAATGTGCATGTAAAATACAAGTTCCCGACAATATTATGCATATTTTAATGTTCATCATGAATAGATTTGAAATCAAAGTTTTAGTGCGTTAATCTTGAATATTAACATGATATGATTATCCAAAACTTGCACGTGAACATGTGACCTCAAGATTGATCTAAAAATCAAGAATTAAAGTCCTAAAACCACATGAATTTAATGTATCAGAATTTAATCAACAAATTACAAATTATCTCAAATTCACAAGTTTATGTATTTATGCCAAAAGTGTGATGAATAGGAATCAACTCACAACTTGTGAAACTCAAAGGTTATGAATCAAAATGTATTCCGATATGGTAAAAGTTTAGTTTCTAATTCTTGATGTAGAATTTGAAATTGACAGTGTTATTGTGTTGATTTTTAGTCTTAGGTGTAGTTACACTAGTGTTTAGGTTGATTCAAGAATTAGATTAGAAATTAGGTTGAGTATTGAATTTAGGAATGTGTTAGATTCTTGAATTTAGGTGAAATTAGTTGTAGAAAACTAGTTAACACTAACACTTAGGTTAGTTTAGATACTAATTTTTCAAGATCTCAAACTACACCAAAAAATTAGTATCTAAACTAACCTAAGTGTTAGTGTTAACTAGTTTTCTACATCTAATTTCACCTAAATTCAAGAATCTAACACATTCCTAAATTCAATACTCAACCTAATTTCTAATCTAATTCTTGAATCAACCTAAACACTAGTGTAACTACACCTAAGACTAAAAATCAACACAATAACACTATGTCAATTTCAAATTACAATCAAAATAAACTTCTCAAGTTCAATTAATCATTTATTTCAATAAGCAATTCAACAAATAGAGTTAAATCCTCAATTCAAATCAATTCTCAATAATTAATCCTCAATTATACAATTAAAACCTCAATCAACAACAAAATCAAGAAAAAACACTTTTTCAAAAAATCACTTATTTCAAAAAGCGCTTAATTCAAGAAAACTCACTGATAGAAGTGAAGAGGATGCTTAGGTATAGAGATCACAACAAACGGATCAATAATCATAGAAAAATTGCTCTTGATCTTGACTTTTGGATTTTGATGAAGTTGTTGTCGTGTTCTTGAACAAAATTGAGAGAAAGTTGAGTTTTATCCTTGAGAGAATTGAGAGAAAAGTTTAGAGTGTTTGTCGAGATTGGTGAGTTATCAGAGAAATTGGAGTAAACAAATAATATATAATATGGTCTTATGTGATTGGATTTGGTTAATGGACCTCAAATATCCATAAATACTAATGCAAAATTTTAATTCACTTGAGTTCGAGACATTCCGGGTACATTTGAAAGAACCTCGGTGCAATTTTTGAAGTTGAAATGTGAAAGCAAAATGTAGGCTATATTGAGAACAAACTCTTGTCTAAAAATGGGCTCAATCGGATAAAGGGTGATTTAGTTATGAATTTTTTAAATTTTGCCTTAGACAATTTTAATTCTCAGCTTCAGAATTTTCAGTGAGTTGCACACGCTTCGGGCCAAAAACGGAAGCCTTCGGGATACCGTTTGTTCTTGAAAATGGAAACTAAAATTTAGCTAACTCAATTTGTGAGACAATACCACTGTAGTGGACTCGATACGATAAATATCAACCGAGTTATGATTTTTTGGATGTGGTGCAGATAAACATTTGCCACAATTTTCCTGTGGAAAATACTTGATAAATCCATATTTTCGGGGCCTTTCTGAGTAGAATTAGCTTCTGCCCGTGAGAGATGAAAGTATAGATGACATTGAGATAGAATTTTCCCACTGGAACGGATTTAAAACAAGCCACAAACTTTGAGTTATGAATTTTTTAGCGTCCAAAAATTGCACTTTCAACATACTTTTTCACTGTATTTCTTCGAGAAAACTCTCACATTCGGAGACCTTTTTCAAAGAATTGATTTTCAAGCCGAACCTAAATTTGAGGACATATCAACATGGATATCTTAGCAAAATAAAACCTGAACATGACAAACTGGATTAGACTTATGAATTTTCTAAAACCCACACCTCCGTGAAATGACGAACTGATCCTTAACATGGAAAATACTCTAAGAGCGTCCATTAACGAAATAAACATCTTCTGCAAAATGACGAGGATTTCCAGAAGTACCTTGATCCCATAACTATAGAACCAATTATATGTATGCTATGCTAATGACCTAATGAAATGATGCAAATGAATGTGAAACCTAAGCCTGATAAAAGTACAACTAGGAGGGAAAATTTTGGGTTGCAACAGATATCAGAAGTTTAAAATCACCCCCAGAAAAAATATCCAGCATAAGCTCTCAGGTGGCATCAGCAAAAACTTCTAAGTTCAGTCCAGAAATAAAGAAGAGAAAGAAAAGGAAACTCAAAGGTGAAAATATGGAAGTTGGAAGGTACTGGAAGTACAAAGTGGTCAATGCTTTTGATTTGAATGAGTTCTGGATTACGGAAAAGACAAGCAACAAGGTGTGGAAAAGGAAGTATCCTAATAAGGGGAAGAACTGTCGAGTCATGCGACGTTAAATGAAGCGCTTCGTGGAAGGCAACCCACACTTTTAAATAACTTAGTTTATTTTTGTATTTGTTTCATTTTGTCTGCAGGTAATAAAAAGGGAATCTCATTGGTGAAATCTAGGAGGCAACAGCTAGTGTTGTATTTCCCTCTATGAGTCACCTTCCTCGAGCTTGTTTTGAAACATTGGAGTCACTGTTTAGTTCAAGTTTGTGGGGGGAAGGTTTATTGATTTTCTTTTACTGCTTTTATGTTCGATGTGTTTGTTGGTTTTATGCTAAGTGATGTGTAAATCCACGAGTTAAAGTCCTTCCCAAATTTTACCGAAATTTTTTGTTTTGTTCAACAACTTGTTTCTCATAGAGTTCTGGAATAGTATATAGAGACAAAGGGATGGTTGTTGGAAGGTAGGAAGTTTGGAATAATGTGACACTGATACGAGTCTAACATGTATATTTGTACCATAATGCTTGAATCCTGAGAAGTACTCCTGAAGTAGTTTATCCTTATAGTCTGGCATAATATAGATTTACATGCATGTATGACTGATGGAGAAATAAACAAATTTGGCACCAAATGATGAAAAGGCGGTAAAAGGCAACTGGCTTGCTAAGTTGGATATCTCTCACCCGGTTATTCAGCCCAAAGGGGGTTGATCCCCAAACGTCGTCCAAAAGGACAATATATAACTGCAAAGTTTGAAATTTTCATCGGTATTTAAAAGTAGCCAATGCTGCTATTTGGTGCCTAAACAAAAATTTTTAATTAGTCTTGTGCATGTGATTATCATCATAACTCTCACTGCCTTAATTTGACTGTCTGAAGGAAAATTGAAAAGAGACTTAAGTATAAAGCATAGTTAGAGAGGTATCTGAAGAGGAACTCGAGATTTAAAGGTTCTTAAACAAACTCTTCGCGTCATGTGACCATCGGACGAACTACCTTTTGAGAAATTTGAACGGATGTCTCACGTATGAGTACCGATCTGATGTGATTCTCATGAGTTCTTATAATGGTCGCTTGAGGTTAAGCAACGGTTTAAGTTTGGGAGAGTTTGATCAGTGGTTTTTACACTCATATTTAGCAGTTATTTTAGATATTTTTTCTTTACTTATCAATTTTTTATTTCGTTTTATCTCATATTATGCTTTGGTTTTGTATTTTAGTGGTTTCAAGTTCAAAAAAATAAAACAGGAAAAATCGTGGCGGAAAAAGTGCATAATTCAATATTTCAGAGGAAATGCTACAAAAGCCCTGACACAGGTGGTCGTGTCACCTGACACAGACAGTATCGGGAGGAAGACGTGGAAAACGTGGGAAGCAGACTCTGACACGGGTGGTCGTGTCGCCTCACACGGGCCATGTCAGGGGGAAGAATTGGATAGCATGGAAAACAGGGGCTGATACAGGCCGTGTCAGCATGCCTGGAGCAGAAAAATTACCAGATGGACAACACGGGTGGCCGTGTCGCCTGGCACGGGTTGTGTTGGCCAGTGACACTGATTTTAAGTGTTTTTATGATTTTTCACTATTTGGGACCCAAAGGGACGTTTTGGGCATTTTTGACAGAGACAAATGGATTGTTCACTATTTAGCCAAGTTTGAAAGAGGAATTAGGGGACTTTTTGCAGCACGAAGAATTGAGAATTGGAGAGAGAAACATATGAGATTCTTGGAGGACAGAGATTTTTCATGAGCCGCAGCGATTGAAGATCAAAGTTTATCATTTATCTGTAATGTTTAATCTTTATATCATTGAAATTATTTTGAAAAATATGAGTAGTTAAACCCCCTCAATGCTAGGGGGTGTCCCTGATTTAAGTCTTTAATGATTATGAATTCCTGAGTTCTTTAATAAACTCTTCTCTATTCGATTTAATTGTACAATGGTTTTATGCCTGCCTGATCAGACAAATTAGGATTGATTTACGATTAATAACCAGGTGGACCGCGGTTGTTAAGGTTTTTGTATAATTAGACTATAGTAGATATCACTTAGGACTAGGGATACCCAATAGTTACCAGATTTAACCATTGATAAAATAAAGGCTTGACTCCATAAGATATCTCTAAGAACTTAGGATTTAGGATAGATGGTTAAAGATTTTTCCACTAAGGACTTAGGGGAAGATAATATAAAGGGATGGTAATTAAAGGATATGAATTTGTTGAAGAGATCAGGATTCAAGATAGTTACAGGAAAAATTATATACCTTACCCTAGCATGCTCCTTATATATGTGAAAAAGCCATGTTACATTTCTGCTTTTTGTTAACTGACAATATCAAAACCAAAACCCTAAATTAAGTTTTTGTTTAATTGATCTACGAATTTAACTCAATAATTACAAGCAGTCCTTGATATCGATATCTTGAGATTTTCCTATTATTACTACAAGGAAAAAATAGTACACTTGCTATTTTCCTATCATCAGCCCCAAGCTTGCTCGGAGTTTTTAGAACAGCCAATGGTTTGGCTCTGCCTGTTTGTTATTTCCATCTTGGATGTGAAGTCTATCGGACTAAGCATTTTGGGGGTTATGTACTCAGCTTTATGTCACTTTTGGTTGTTTTATGCAATCAGCATGATGTCTCTTATAAGAGCCCCAAGCCTGTATGAGGTTGGGTGATCATTCATTTTGTTTAGTTACGAGCTAATGAGCCTCTATCAAAATTTGTTGAGTATGGCGGTTACCACGGTGAGTTTTTATTGCTCAGAGGTGGAGTTGATCGACTGTGCCTTGATTCCACTCTGGTGATCTATTTAACTCTTTTGATGAAGAGTGTAAGGTTTCTCCTCTTATACGAGGAGCTTTGTAGAATTTGACTCTTTAAATGAGGAGTGTTTTTACATTACTCTACCCTTATACGAGGAGTGTTATTAGTGGAAGACAAAGGTCCTAAGGCGTAAAAGTATGACTTTTGCCTGCAGGTTTTATATTTTTGATGGCTCTCTATGGCCTTTTATGCTAATGTCTTTATCAGACTTATTTTCTGTTTCTTTTAGATTTTTATTTCATACCAATTTTGAAGTATAATCCGTGTATCATAGCCCCTCGGGCATGACGTCCATAGGACTTGAGTGTTAGATCATGAAAACACTAGGATTTATTTTCAGCTAGCTGACTTCTTCTTTTTTTGTGAACTTCCTCTTTTGAGATACTCGGGCCATCCGGGTTAGAGCATATTAGTGCTTCTGGACTTAAGAGCCCAAAGTGTTTTGTTTCACTTGTCCTTCAAGTTATACCATTTTACCATTATAGATAGGTTTGTTATTCGTGTTTTAGAGGTTGATGATGACAACTCAGATGTATGTACAAATTTTATCCTTTCAATATGATTTTTGCAAAATATTAGTTTTAGTCTTTTGATGAGCTCTGGGTTCTTATTACCAGGTTTTGTCAGAGCCCCGTGCAATGATGCACCTAGAATGATTTGAGAGTCTTGGAGAGGTTGATTGTTACGAAATGCTTTGAGTGCCCTTCGACTTAGTCTGATCACCTTCTTACCTGGAGGCAGGGTGAACCGTGCAAAAGGATTAGAGTGTGCACCGACTTAGTCCGGTCACCTTCTTACCTGGAGGCGAGATGAACCGTGAGAGAGGCTTAGAGTGCACATCGACTTAGTCCGGTCACCTTCTTACTTGGAGTGCCCTTAGACTTATGACTTTGGGTTCAGAGCCCCTTGTAAGGTCGGTTAAGAACCTTAACGAGGTTGTCCGAGTCATGGTTCAGAGCCCCTTGTAAGATTGACTGAATATGCTCAGAGCCTTAATGAGGTTGATCGTCTTCCTACTATTTACAGTGGTGTTACATTTTGTTCGAATCCCTCCTAATATTGGGACTAATAAGAGTATGGTGTCTCTTGCCCACGCAGGGGAGAAGGACGACGTCGATTGCTTTAAAGTAGTTCAAATGAGCTCTTTACATAATTACAAAAATGGTAGAAACCGTATCTCGCCTTTCAATAAGCGAAATTATAGATATTGGTATTTGTTCCTGGCTTTTGTTATCCTTTGATTTATAATATTTGTTTCATAATCTTTCTCGGATGAGATAAGTGAACTTTGTCTTCTATGATTTATGAGTTGTCTCACTCTGTAGAACATTCTAGTTTCCTTTGACCATAACATGCGTCGGCTTTCTTATTCTTTTGTAACACATAGGTCTTCCGGTCATCTTCTAATATACTCTCTGAATTTAGAAAAAGACGAGGTGCCTCCTGTTGAGTTCTAATTCAAAACTGTAGTTTGTTTAGTTAAAAAAAAAAAATACTATTGGAAGTTATCCTAGCTGTGCTGGATATTCTGCAGAATCTAATTTGTGACCAATATGTGTCACTTATAAATAGCCAAAGCAATGTAAATAAATATATAGTGTTGTTCATCTTGAACTAATATACAAGTTTCTCTTTAGTCTATTCTCTCTCAAAATCTTTAATATACTGCTGCGCATAATTGTGTTCTAACAATTGGCATCGAGAGCCTGGTTGAAATCTTAGGGAAACATGAGTGAATAGTGAGGGGGATAAAAATCAAAGGGAAACAGTGAGTGATAGCTTCTTGTTAGGGAAGATGAACAGCAATGGTCTTGGATCAAATATTCTGGTTCTTGATAACAAGAACTGGGATCGATGGAGTGCACTAATGAGATCTTTATTCGGAGCACAAGAAGTGAGTGAAATTGTTGAAAATGGCTACGAGGATTTGGTGGTGAATCCAACTGATGCACAGAGAACTGCATTCAAAGACGCCAAGAAAAAAGACTGTAAAGCCTTGTTTTACATTCAGCAGAATGTTGATAATCAACACTTCGAGAAGATTTCGAAAGCAACAAGATCCAAAGAAGCGTGGGAAATCTTAGAAAGCTATCACACTGGTGGTGAAAAGGTGAAACAAGTGAAGCTACAATCCTACAGAAGGAAGTATGAAATGATGCAGATGGAGGAAGATCAAAAAGTAAGTGACTATTTCTCGAAACTAATTGCCATTGTGAATCAAATGAAAACATGTGGGGAAAACATTACAGATCAGATGGTAGTAGAAAAGGTGCTGAGATCTTTGAATCAGAAATTTGATTTCATAGTTGTAGCTATCCAAGAAGCAAAGGATGTGAAAACTATGAAGATCGAGGACTTGCAAAATTCACTAGAAGCACATGAACTCCTGGTGTTTGATAGAAGTTCTGAAATATCAACTCAACAAGCACTTCAAGTTCAAACTTACAAGAAAGAGGGAAACCAGAAGGATTTCAAAAGAAAGGGAAAAGGCAAGACAAGTTGGTCCAAAAATGGAAAGAACAAGGTGGTAGACAAAGCTGAATCTTCAAAAGGAGGAGGCTGTGGCAGAAGTCAGAACAAGAAGAGGGATTTTGACAAAAGCAAGGTGCAGTGCTTCAACTGTGAGAAGCATGGACACTTTGCTGATGAGTGTTGGTTCAAGAAAAATCAAAAGGATGATGAAGCAAATCTGGCTCATGAAGATGATCCAAGCATAGTGTTGATGATGGCTACTACAAATGATGAAAAGACCAAAAATGAAGAGTGGTTTCTGGATTCAGGATGTTCAAACCACATGACATCACATAGAGACTGGTTAACAGGTTTTGATGCTAACAAGAAAACAAGCATCAAACTTGATGATAATCGAAAGCTTGTAGCTGAAGGAAGTGGAAATATAATGATTAGAAGCAATGATGGCAAGAGAATCATTATTGAAGATGTGATGTATGTTCCTGAAATGAAGTGTAACCTCATGAGCATGGGTCAACTAGTGGAGAAGGGATTCTCAGTAACCATGGATGGTAACTCTCTGAAGCTGTTTGATTCAAGGAAGAACTTGGTACTCAAATCAAACATGTCAAAGAATAGAACATACAGGTGCAACATCTCAAGTGAAAAGATGATGTGTATGTCAGCTGCAGTAAGTGAAAATGCTGAAGAATTATGGCACAAAAGGTATGGTCATTTAAACTTTAGAAGTCGTAGTGAATTAAACTCTAAAGAACTGGTATATGGCCTGCCTAAACTGAAAGTCAGAAGAACCATCTGCGAAGTGTGTGTAAAAAGTAAGCAAAGTAGATTCCCATTTGCCCCTGAAGCACCTAAGAGAGCTAATGTGACACTTCAAGTAGTCCACTCAGATATCTGTGGTCCATTTGAAGTGCCTTCATTAGGGGGAAGCAAATACTTCATCACTTTTGTTGATGAGTATACAAGGATGATATGGCTGTATACAATCAAGCTTAAGAGTGAGGCTTTAGAAGTATTCAGAAAATTCAAAGTCTTAATAGAAAAGGAAAGTGACAAATCTATTAAGATCTTGAGGACTGATGGGGGAGGAGAATACACCTCAAAAGAGTTTGAAGCTTTCTGTGCCAATCAAGGAATTATGCATGAAGTAACAGCACCATATACACCTCAGCATAATGGATTGGCTGAAAGGAGGAATAGAACTTTACTGAACATGGCAAGGAGCATGATCAAACAGAAGAATCTACCACACAAGTTTTGGGGGGAAGCAGTTACTACAGCTGCTTACATTCTAAATAAGTGTCCTACAAAGAAGCTGAAGTCAAAAGTACCAGAGGAAGCTTTGTGTGGAAGAAAACCCAGTGTGAAACACTTCAAGATTTTTGGCTCTTTGTGCTATAAGCACATACCAGATGCTAGAAGAAGCAAACTTGAAGATAAAAGTGAGATTATGATACTTATAGGATATCATCCCACAGGTGCCTATAAGCTCTATAATCCTTTAACTCAAAAGGTACATGTCAGTAGGGATGTGATAGTGAATGAAGCTGAAAAATGGAAATGGGAAGAGGAACCAACATACAGTGAAGAAAACCAACAAAATTGCATCTATCCTGACTCAAGTGATGAGTCAGAGAATGAAGAAGTGAACAACAGTGATGCAGGTGATTCAGAAAATGAAGAAGTGGAACTAAATAATGCAGATGAACAAGTAGAAGCAGAAGAAGCTATGAGGCCTGCAAGAACTAGACAAGCTCCAAAGAGGTTAAATGACTGTGAAGTGATTTCAGATAATGCAGTAAACGATGAGGGTGATATTATCCATTTTGCGTTGCTGGCAGATTCTGAGCCTATCAATTATAAAGAAGCATTAAAGATAGATGCTTGGAAGAAAGCCATGGTGGATGAGCTCAATTCAATTGAGAAGAATCATACTTGGGAGTTAGTTCACTTGCCAGATAAGAAAAGGAAGATAGATGTAAAGTGGGTGTTTAAGCTGAAATTAAAACCTGATGGAAAAGTGTCAAAGCACAAGGCTAGATTGGTGGCTAGAGGCTTCTTGCAAAAACATGGTATAGATTACAATGAGGTTTTTGCCCCTGTTGCAAGGCTTGAAACTGTGAGATTAGTAGTAGCTATATCCTGTAAGAGAAGATGGTTACTTCATCACCTAGATGTCAAGTCAGCCTTCTTAAATGGTCCACTTGAAGAGGTTGTATTTGTGTCACAGCCTCCTGGGTTTGAAATACAAGGCAAAGAGAACATGGTGTATAGGCTCCATAAAGCCTTGTATGGCTTGAAGCAAGCCCCTCGAGCCTGGAACAAAAGAATTGACCAGTTCCTGATTCAAATAGGCTTTAAAAAATGCACAGTGGAGTTTGGTGTATATGTGAAAAATGCAAACGAAGAGGATAGCATGATAATTTGCCTATATGTGGATGACCTGCTAATTACTGGAAGCAAAATAGAAGATATTGAGAAAGTGAAAGACAAGTTGAAGTCTGAATTTGAAATGACTGACCTAGGTGAACTCTCATTCTTCCTAGGTATGGAATTTATGAAGACAAAGGCTGGAATACTGATGCACCAGCAGAAGTACATAGGTGAGTTACTTGAGAAATTTGAAATGAGTAACTGCAACTCAATCTCAAATCCATCAGAGACAAATTCAAAATTGGATGAGTGCAGTAATGAAGAAAGAGTGGATCAAACAATGTTTAGACAAATAGTTGGTTCACTAAGATACTTGTGCAATAGCAGACCTGATATATGCTACTCAGTCAGTGTGATTAGCAAATTCATGCAGGACCCAAGAAAGACTCATCTGATAGCTGCTAAAAGGATACTCAGGTACATAAAAGGCACAAAGGATTTTGGTTTGCTATTTCCAAATAGAAGCAAAGGTGGAAGGAATGAATTGATTGGGTATTCGGATAGTGACTGGTGTGGAGATATCATAGATAGAAGGAGCACTTCTGGCTATGTCTTCAAGTTCAATGAGGCAAGCATATCATGGTGTACCAAGAAACAATAGGTGACTGCACTTTCATCCTGTGAGGCAGAATATATTGCAGGGACATTTGCAACTTGCCAAGCAATGTGGCTGAACTCAGTAATGAAGGAGCTGAGGTGTGAAGTGATGAAACCTCTCATGCTCAGAATTGACAACAAGTCAGCTATCAGTCTTACAAAGAATCCGATCTCACATGACAGGAGTAAACACATTGATACAAGATTCCATTTCATTAGAGAACAAGTAAGCAATGGAATGATAGAAGTACAGTACTGTCCAACTGAAGTACAGCTAGCAGATGGCTTCACAATGGCTCTAAAGCTTGACAGATTTGAGTTTTTGAGAAACAAACTTGGAGTTGTGAGTGCCAAACAGTTATGAATTAAGGGGAAGTGTTGAGTTCTAATTCAAAACTGTAGTTTGTTTAGTTAAAAAAAAAAAAATACTATTGGAAGTTATCCTAGCTGTGCTGGATATTTTGCAGAATCTAATTTGTGACCAATATGTGTCACTTATAAATAGCCAAAGCAATGTAAATAAATATATAGTGTTGTTCATCTTGAACTAATATACAAGTTTCTCTTTAGTCTATTCTCTCTCAAAATCTTTAATATACTGCTGCGCATAATTGTGTTCTAACACCTCCCACCCGTGCAGCGGAAAGGAGTGACACCCATTTACTTAAGCCGTGTTCTAAAGAATTCCCTAAAATGAATAGAGATGGTAGAGATCGTTACTCGTCTTATCCAAAAAGTAATTACTATATGAGTTCATATATATCTCTAGTCTCTTGGCCTTTTTGGCGATCTTGATATTCGGAATGTCGTTGACATATTTTACCTCTATGGGGTGTGGGGTGACCGTATGATAAGCGTCGTTGGTAGAATTAGCTCGTTGAGTTTGCTTGTAAACCTTGCCAAGCAATTTGTCTTGTCTACCTTGGTGGGAAAATCTGGCCTTATAACCTTGTATCTCATCCATCCTTTGCGTTATGGTTCACCATGCATGCTAATACTTCTGTACTTACGCTTTTTGGATGTCACCGTCTACTATACAGTTTCTTCAGTACTTCTCAATATTTAACTTTGTGAAAAGGAATTGCTATAAAAATATAATGGACAACTATATCATATATATATATATATATATATGAAAAGGTATTGCTATAGAGACCGACTATAAAATACCATTGGGCAATTTATTTACACAGATATAATCTCTGATAAAATATACTTGTGAGATATATTAGGGAAATTAAAAGCAACTTCGCCTTACTCACCGCTTCAGCAATCTCATGTGAACCAAACTGAAAAACTTTTGAATTAATGAGATCAACCCACTTTTATCCTAATGTTTCAAGTCAAAAATCATCAAGCTCGTAAGAGAATGTTAATTGCATCTAATTTAGTGTATACTCACAAGTTTTTTCCTGTGATCTTGATCGTAATCGCGCCTCCAGCACCAGTGGAAAGGTATCTCTACACAGATGATTTAATAAACTGCAGCTTCATCTCTTGCTCCTTCAAGCTCCATTTCTGTAGCGCAACTTATTGTGGTTGCTGCACACATTGTAATTCGATTCAGCTCATGCGATACTCATAAAGCTAACAAAAACCCTCATAACATTTACAGTGTGGTGCGAAACTGCAATTTTCTGAAATGCCAACAATATCTTTCACACATTCCTAGTTCTTAAGTGTTGAACAACTAAAGAATACAATGAACTCAAACTTTATGATATTGTAAATTTTACTCAGATAATGAAAATAGAAAATTGAGGCTGTATAAGTAGCTTACATAAAACTGCCTAAAACTGAAAATTCTAATTTTCAGCCCACTATACTAAAGAATAGGACTTACTTAAACTACTCCTTTTAACTAGGGATTTATTAAGCATGTATATTGCATTTTAGTTTAATCTTCTGTTGTTTGTATTCCCAACTGCTTTCGAATTTTCTTAAATTGGTCTATCTTTAATGGTTTGGTCATGATATCTGCAAGTTGATTATTTGTTCTACAGAACTCCATATTAACAGCTTCATCCTTAGTTAGATTTCTCAGAAAATGAAATCTCACGTCCACGTGTTTACTCCTCCCATGAAAAATTAGATTTTTGGCAAGCTTAATGGTAGAAGAATTGTCGCAAAATATTGTAACACAATCAGATTGAGAACCTTTAATTTGTTTTAGAATGTGTTGCATCCAAATACACTGGCAAGCACAGGATGCAGCTGCTACGTATTTGGCCTCAGTTGTAGAAAGAGTAATTATTGGCTGCTTCTTGGATGTCCATGCAACAACTCCACCACTTAATATAAATACATAGCCTAAGGTACTTTTCCGGTCATCTATATCACCGGCATAATCATTGTCCGTGTAAGTTACTAACTTGTCCTTGCACCCTTTCCAGTAGAAGATGCCTAGATCAATCGTTGACTTAATATACCTTAAAATTCTTTTGGTTGCAAGCATGTGTACTTCCTTTGGATTTGACATGGACCTACTAATAAGACACACATAATACATTAAGTTAGGCCTGGTTGCTGTCATATACATCAAACTCCCCACCATCTGCTTGAAAAGAGTTTCATCAACTTGTTTTCCTTTGTCTTCTCTAGACAACTTAATACTTCCAAGGACTATGGGATTTTTTACTCCATTAAAATTTTCCATGCCGAATCTCTTGAGAACTTCTCCTGCATATTTCTTCTGGCTTATGTGTGTTCCTCTCGCATTTTGATGCACTTTAACTCCTAGGAAGTACTTCATTTCGCCTAGATCAATCATCTCAAATTCTCTTTTCATAGAATTTTTGAATCCTTGCATCATGATCAGATCATTACCAGTAAAAATAAGGTCATCAACATACAGACTTACAATCAATATTTTCTCTTTTTCTTCTTTGATGAACAAAGTGTATTCACAGTAGCTCCTTTTGAAACCTTTATTGAGGAAGTAACTCTCGATCCTACTGAACCATGCTCTTGGAGCCTGCTTCAACCCATAAAGTACCCTTTTCAGTTTGTAAACTTTTCTTTCCTCCCCTTTTACTTCATATCCTTGCGGTTGTGATACATATACATTCTCATGCAGCTCTCCATGCAAAAATGCACTTTTGACATCCAATTGATAGAGTTTCCAACCATTTCTTACTGCTAGAGCTATCACATTCGGATGGTATTCCATCTTGCAACCGGGGCAAAAACTTCATCATAGTCTACACCTTTCTCCTATGCATAACCCTCGGCCACCAAGCGAGTTTTGCACTTGCTAACTTCACCGTTTTCACCAAACTTTGTTCTCTAGATCCACTTTACACCTATTATTTTTTCTTCTGAGGGAGGTTGAACTAGCTCCCAGGTTTAGTTCTTTTTTACTGCTGCTATTTCCATGTCCATGGCATCTCTCCAATTTTTCTCTTTCACTGCTTCTTCATAATAAATTGGATCAGTAGACATAAACATAAGAAAATTTTGTGCCTCATCTTCTAAAAATTCACCTCCACTTGTATAGTCTTGAAGGTAGATTGGATTTTTCTTGTTCTCTTCGCTAAGGTTGGTGGAGTTGTCGCATCATTTAAAGAGGAATCCTCATTTCTAAGTGTTCTTCTCGTGATTCACTCGTGGTATTTTCATCTTCATGTTCATCTAATTCCTCAAGTGTTTCCTCATAGGCTTCACCCCAATCAAGTACATTACTTTTTGATTTTACATATGGCCTCCCCTAATTCTAGCAGCCATCTTCCACAAATATTACATGTCGACTGATTGTTACCTTCATAGTTAAAGGATTTATCATTTTGTATCCTTTTGATTTCTCGATGTATCCAATGAATACATGCTTTTGGCTTCTAGTATCAAGTTTGAGTCCTCTTGCTTCTGGTACATGAACATTTCCTACACATCCGAACACTTTAAAATGTCCGACGCTGGGCTTGAAACCACTCTGACACTCTGTTGGCATCTTGTCTTTTATAGCAGACGCGGGGCTTCTGTTGAGCACATGGCAGGCCCATTTTGTGGCTTCTGGCCAAAATAATTTGGGCAATTTCTTCTCTTCCAATATGCAGCGTACCATATTCATAATTTTGTGTGATTCTTGCGCTCAGTAACTCCGTTTTATTTAGGTGTATAAGTTGTTGTCAATTGTCTCTTGATTCCTTGAGCTTTATAGAAATTTGAAAATTCATTTGAATTGAATTCTCCTTATCTGTTATTAAACAAGAGACTTCCAAACTAGTTTCCTTCTCTACCATGGTTTTAAATTCTTTGAAAATAGTGAAGGCTTCACTTTTCTCATTTAGAAAGTAAACCCAAAGTTTTCAACTGAAATCATCAATGAATGTCAGTATGTACCTTTTGTTTGCATGTGATTCAGAAGAGATTGGACCGCATATATCAGAGTTAATAAGTTACAGTTGTTGTTTGGCTCTCCAGATGCTTTTCTTAGGAATAACTTCTCGATGTTGTTTTTGAAGAATGGAAAAACACAAGAAGCGGGGGTTTGAATTGGAGTTTTTACAACTTAAAGTAAAAGACACGTTGGTTATCCTGGTTCGTTTGAACTCAAACTACTCCAGTCCACCCTCCAAGGTGATTTTGCCTCTCTCAACGAGGTCTTAATCCACTAATCAAACTTGACTACACATATACGATGATAATCGTCAATGTCTTCTTGAGTTTAAACCACAACCCGGTTTTATCAAGGTATTACACAATACAATATTTGAAATAGTGTACAATATGTGTTTTCTAATAAAACAGTATCACACAAGTGATGTTTTACACAAATGAATTTTTGTAAGATGAAGGTGATGAAAATATTTCGTTTGTTGTACGCAGCAAAATCATAAACGATTTCTCCCTCAAGTCTTATATATATATATATATATATATATATATATATATATATATATATATATATATATATATATATATATATATAGGCAACGCATGTGAGGAGCTTTTGGAATGTTGATAAATAGTAATTAAAGAACTTTCCAAACATGGAGATTCTTGTCCTCTTTCATCCGTTACTTTTGAATAGTCATAAATGAAATGTAACGCTTCAGAACATGCTTGCTTCAAAATGCTTCAGAAGATGTATGTTACCGTTGGGACTCCTTTACTTCTTTCCAGAACTATATGAATTAGAATAAAGGAGTTTCTGTTTGCAGCACTTAGTGCACTCAGAAGTTGTAGCTTGAGAACTTCTCTATATAAGCGTGTTATGCGGATTGCTTTCTATATAAGATATGTTGAATCAGAGTTTAAACAACGATCTAACTCATCTTTTGGACTTCTTCCATCAGAACTTCTCTGCAAAACAAAATACTTATTTAGGGAGCATAATTGTTCTTTGAGTGTTTGTTATCATCAAAACTCTTACAAGGGTTGTAGAATCAAACTATGTTCTAACAATCTCCCCCTTTTTTATGATGACAAAAACTTGGATATTTTGATAGAAACTTAAAGAACATAAAGCATTTAAAGTCTCCCCCTAGTTGGATACTCAGATAGAGAAGAAATACTTCCTTGAAGATTGTTATGATCAGAGTTTTGGAGAAAAAGATTTTTGATGCGTCCACTTCTGTCCTCAATAGAGTTTGTTCCTGTTTTGATTTTAGAAAAAAACAATAGAAGTTATGATATTCAAAATGTTTGATACTGAGTCTCGATACTGTTATATTTAAAATATCTTACGTTCTCCCCCTTTTTTTTGTCAAGAATCAAAAAGCAATAAAAACACTTTAGATAATTAAAGGCATGCTGTATTAAAAAAGATTCCAATAAAAACACATTCTAAAGGACTTGTGACGAGATTGTCCAAGGCTTATAAGTCTATAACTGTTCGAAGGGGATTTTCTGGGTGGTTATTAGGAGAGGGAGAGTCAGAAATAACAATGGGTGAATTTGGTGAGTTTGGTGGAGTGGATTGATAGGGAGATGGAATATCTGGGATGGAGAGGTTCTGTGAGGAAGTTGAGGGAATTGTGTGTGGTTGAGAGACCATGAGAGGGCATGTGATTCTAGGAATGGATGTTGTGGTATCAGAGTCAAAGTTTGGATTTTTCTGTGGGGAGCTTCAAACAGCGGATCCAATTGATCAATATCAGAAAGAACTTGAGCAAGTTCAGGCTGATTTTGGTCAGGATGGGTAGTAGGTGGATTATTTAGAAGGTTATCTAGAGATGCTGAGTTGTCAAAGTCAATTTCAAAGTCATCAAAGGTTTGAGGCGATGGATCTTCTGTGGGTTTTGGAGAAGGAGAATTTTCAGATATTGATAACAGTATTGATTCAACAACAGAAATAAAAGATGGATTTTTCTTTCTTTTGATAGCTCTGGGATTCTTCTGAGAAGTTCCTTCTCCAGCAGCTTTCCTTTTCCTTGATTTTCTGGGAGCAACTTTCAGAGGTTGTTGTCTCAGATCACATATGTTCACTTTTGGATTTGTCCCGTCCCTTTTGCAATCATCCAGATATCTGAGAATAATATCTGGAGAAGCATCTATTTGAGAGAAGAGGGGAAAATCCTTCAGAGGTAATCTTCTAGTGGTAATTACTTTGTTGGTTGTTATTGTTGCATCCTTTTTGATGGTTTCAATAATCTTCATCTTCTTCAGATTCTTAGCGTTGAGAGGCTTACCAACACAAGCTTCCAGAGTGCTGACTTGTTAAGCCTCAGTCAAATGTTCTATCAGTTTGTTTTCTTTCAGAATATCTGAAATGAGTCTGCCCAGAGGGATCCAATCTCTCTTTGTTCTTTCTTCTTCTCTTATCTCTTTGACGTTGGTCTTCAGGTGATTGAACAGAAGATGTGGGAGATTAACTTTTGCTTTGGTGGCTATGAAGTACAGAAGATATTGATGATCAATGTTGATATAGTCTGGAGTACTTGTGGGTTTTATGTGATTGATGAAACCCAAAATGATTTTTGACCAAATTCTAAGGTAATCTTTCAGATCTTTGATTTTGTTGGATGGTTTTCCAAAAGTAAAAATTTATTTTGAAATCTTTGTTAGGTCAGAGCTTTTGTCGGCCATATCGTTGCAACGAATACCTCCATCGTCGTGACCTATCATTTTCCCAATGAGATCTTCAGAGATGACTATTTTCTTTCCCATCACGAAGGAAATGACCTGATGATTTGAAGCTATAACGTGAATCTAGAATTATTTAACAAGTCTTGGAAAAATTGGACCCAGTAGGCGATCAAAGTACTTGTTCCATCCTTGGAACTCAACATCAGGGGTTAGATCGTATCTGTTTTCCTTCATGCTGACGAAGTCTACAATGAGCTCACACAAAACTTCCAGCGAATCAATGGGAGTAAGGAGAGTTCTTGAGGGTTATTCTTACCTTTCTGTTGTTGAAGAAGAAGATCCAAGAATGCTTTGAGAGCTTTGAGTAAGTTGTAAGGAGGAAGCCATTGTTCACATAGACTCTTTAGGGTTTTTAAAAGATTGAACACAATTAAGAGAGAAAAACGAATTGAAAGTGGAAAAGTGATAGCGAAAGTGAGCAACGTATATATAGGAAAATATGAGACTTAATTAACAAGAAAAGGGTTTAAAGAGAATGATTACTAGCATTAATGATTCCTAAGAAAGAGGGATAGCATAAAGATATGAAACAATTACCGATATGACACATGTCTCAATGCATTCAATCAACGTTTCAGTCTCTTCAGAATTTGAACACATGTTCAGCCTTAGAGGAAAATCTTGCGTTGAGTTGACAAATGTTGATATTGCGAAATTCAAGCTTCTATATTTGAAATAAAATGTTTGGATAATGTTCAGATCTTCTTAGATAGATCCTGATATAACTTTCCTTCTTACTTCTAAAGAACTATTGATCAGATGTTCACACAAAAAACATAGGCATAAAGTTCTGAGGGTTAACGTATACATAAACAAAACTATCATTATGGGCATAGTTTCATCCTGAGATGTTTCAAAATGAATTTAAACCTATCTTTAGAAAGGGGTTTAGTGAAAACATCAGGCCATTGATGGTCTGTGTCTATGAATTTTAATGAAAGAATTCCTTTCTGAATATAGTCCCTAATAAAATGATGTTTAATTTCTATATGCTTAGCCCAAGAATGTAAAATTGGATTTTTTGAAAGATAAATAACAGAAGTATTGTCACAGAGAATAGGAATTTTACTCTCATATATGTTGAAGTCTTTGAGTTGGCTTTTCATCTAGAGCATCTGTGTGCTGGATCCAGTTGCTGTTATATATTCAGCTTCAGAAGTTGATAATGCAATAGTGGATTGCCTCTTGCTGGACCACGAGATTAGATTGTCTCCCAGAAATTGGCAGCTTCCATAAGTACTTTTCCTTTCTATTCTGTCTCCAGCGAAGTCAGCATCACAGTACCTTACGAATTTGTATTCTTTGGTTTTTTTCTATAACAAAGACCAAGATTAGTAGTAGCTTTCAGATACTTGAAAATTCTCTTAACAGTTGTTAAGTGAGTGTGATACAGTCGCAGAATCGGACTGTTTTAAGAAAATGCTGGTTTGTGTTTGCAAAATGTCGCGGTAAGCAAGAGTCGCCACTGATTTTTATTTTATCCAACTGGAAAGGACAAAAGCACAGAAAAATTCCTTTTTTCGAGATTTTGAGTACGGGGGGTAGATTATAGAAATGGAAGGTATTAGCACCCTTTCTATCTGTGGTTTTCCACGGGCTCTTAGGTACTTGCTCATCATTTAAAAAATTGCTTCCATGTTTGTGTGTTTTTGAAATGTTTTGTTCTACTTCGTTTTAACCCTTGCTTCTGTCTTCAAGAGTGTTACGAAGTTTGTTTTTGAAAACTTTATTTGAAAAAGGTGTAAGTGTGAAAAAGGTTTATCGTTTTGAGCAAGTACCTACTAGCATCTACCTACTCGAGAAATGATTGTTTCTGTTCTTGTTTCCTTTAGAAAATTCTATCCCATTATTGAGAAATAGGAAGCACCGTCGTTGGAGTTGTAAGGGTCAATTCGAAAGGGACGTACGATCACTAAAGCAATGTTAGGATGTCTTAGTAATAACCCTAATGTCTTAAGATCATATTCGAGGCAACATTTCAGAGGCAACATTTCCGAACGGGACATTTGATCTTTGTTTAGACAAGAGGGTAACCACTAAGACACCCTATACTTAATGATCGTTTACCGAAGGCAACCGAAGTGAGAGTATACCCTAGGAGTGCGCATGTGCGAGTGATTTGATTTCAAGTTATTATCTTTTCACATTTAGGGTTTGCTAACCATTTTAAAATTAACATACATTCTTGTCATGCAATCCTATTATCATACATCTAACAGTTAATATTTGCGAAAATTAAAATGCGAGAAATAAAACTACGCTATTACAAGGCTTCGGGGAGGGGGATTAATTACATAGCCAAAAACCCATAAAATGATAAATAAAAGAAAAATCCTAATTAAACTATTACATACCATGAGCAGTTACATTAATATCGTAAAAATAATAAATGCGCGCGATGAATCGAGAACAATAAAAAATAGGGTTTTGACCCCGTCTAAACCTAGTTAAAAGAAAAGATTATTATTTATTTATTTATTATTTTGGAGAAAAATAAGGTTTTAATTAAATAAATACAAACCTAATTACTAATTAATTCAAATTGAGAAAAATAATTAATTTGACCTATTTTTGCATTTTTGTTATTTTGAGAAAAGAAGATAAAAATTAAATCAAACAAAACCCTAATTTTCTAATTTTATTTTAAGTTATTTACAAAAAGGTTAAAATTACCCTGAAATTAAATTAAACTAATTATTAAATTAAATAAAATAAAAATCCTAAATTCTAATTTGATGAAATTGATTTTATGATTTTGTAAAAAAAAAAAAAGAATTTAATTTATGATTAGAAAATAATTTAAACAAAATAAATAAATAAAGGAAAAAAATATAAAAGAAAAGAGAGATGGGCCTGGTTTAGTAGAAATGGAGGGGGTGTCAATAACAATTCTGAGCCCAATAATCCTTGGCCCACGTTGACTTTCCAGATTCTGTGCATTGGCTTGACTAGGGTGCATCATGGACCTCCTTGTGAGAAACACTAGATCTGGATAGAGATGGATCTTGTGGCTGACTGATTGGAGGCACATGGTAAGCTTCAGGACGCGTGGGGTACAGGATCTGTAAAGAGAAATTGAGAAAATGAAAAATGTTGGAGGCAGGGGTCGAACCCCTGACCTCATGCCTGCAAAGCCTTAACGCCTTCCCTGGCTACCACTGGGTCACTTGGATTTATTTGTTAGTATATGAAATAATAATAATATAATGAAAACAACGCCAACTATCAAACAAACGCGCCAAAATTCAAACAGACAAATGGTGTGTTGCCACGCAGTCGTCATCTACCCCTGTCCGTCGTTTTAGATTTTAGGACTTTTACCTACAGACGCCAAACGTAGGTATAGCCCCTGTTGTACCCCAAAATTTTCCCTCTCATTTTATCAACATTTCTCATCACAAGGCTCTTGGAACTCAAGATAAAGTTAGGGTTTGCTCTACTCAAGACACCTCCTTGCACTGTTGACCTAAATTAGGGTTTGAGTTTGCAAAAGGATTTTTGGACCTTCAATGCCCAAATTGACTTTCATACTTCATGTTGGACTCATAAGTTTGTCCATACCAAGTTTCAAGCCTTGAATCAAATTTTTGCCCAGTCAATTGGACAGTTGACCTAGAAATGAGTTGTATTGAGGAAAAAGTCAATTGTGACCAATTTACAGTCAAACCTCATGAATTTTGACCCACATCAACATTATGAACTCATATGAACCATTTGATGAAGTTTGGACCACAAATCCACAAGAAATTTGATCAGATCACCAAAAGGGCAAATGGTCATTTTTAGGGTTTTGATTGCACAAAGGCAATTTTTGACTATTTGACCTAGCCAATGGCAAATTAAGCTCAACCATGGACTCAAGGACTCAAGGGCATCATCTTGACTTATTCAACAAGTTCAAAAGACCTCAAATGCATGGGATTGACAGATGAATTTTTTCAGTCAACTGATCAAAATTTGACTGTACACTGAAAAGTCAAACTTTGACTTTTTGGTCAAAATCAAGTGCCAAGGGTCATTTTTCATCAAGATATGTCAAATTATGAAACTTGTTCACCAAGAAACCCAAAATTGTAAATTAGGGTTTGAAATTGAAAATTTTCATAACTTGGAATTTTTCTAAGTTATGAAATTTTCTTAATTTTTCCTAACTTTGTCCCACATTTTCACCAAGATAAAATTGGATTCAAACAAAACTTACAACATGAAAGTTGTAGTCCATCACAAAGTCTACAACTTTAATTCACAAAGTTTTCTCAAACGAAGCTTGGATCTCAAGTTATGATTTTTGGAACAAGGGTCCCTAAAACTTTTAACTTAGAGAAATTTTGCCCTACTTTAGGCAGGATTTTGACCCATCTTCTTGGCCATTTTTCACATAGTTCAACTTGTAGTCTCAAGTTGCACTTAAAATATGGATTATAGTACATGTTTCAATCTTTCCAAATTATCCAAGAACTCCTTAAACACATTTGTGGTTATGGAGAATCGAATGCTTGAAGTTGGCAAAAACTCACTTTGTATCCATGGCCAATACATGTTCATACAAGTTGCAAAATCTGTCCAAACTAGCTTTGTACTTGATTACAGGTCTCTAAACCAATTCACACTCAAAAATTAATTTCAAATACATTGGAAATTGGTATTATTCTGATCAATGGAGCTTGGCACAATGAATAAATCCATTTTGGGCATAAAGGTAGCACTTCCATTTACATAAAGCATGCTTTATGTCAAATTTCATTTCTTGAGCCATACACCAAGCCCTTTGCTGAAAACAAGGCTCCCTAATGTCAGGCAAAGTTCAAAAACTTTGTGCAGCTAGGTTACAAGCCAGTACAACTATAGCATTGTCAACTCTCAGTTTTTACTTCAAAACCAAGTAATTATGCAAAAGGTCAACAACTTGCATATCTGATATATTCAACTCTTGCCAACATTCAAAACAGGTTTTGTACATTTCCTTGAGCCAGAAACATGATTTGTTGAGCCCTCAAGCCTTCCAAAACACCAAGTCACATTCTTCTTGCAAAATAGGGCACTCCCTGTAGATTCACATCCAACACACAAATCCCTCGCGCGTTTTTCCCCAAACCAGTTCCAATACCTTCCATTCAACTCACTCAAGCTATCCCAAACCTCCATTGCCAACTGTAACTCCATTTATAGTGTTCACCATTTTTGTTTTGAAGCTTTGTAGGTTGAGTTCTATAGAGAGATTCAGACCATTTCAAAGAAAACTAAGCATTGGGAAAGGTCCAGGGAACATCAAGCAAGCTCAAAAGAACCTCAGGCCTCACTGAAAGTTGCTACATTTCCATACTCGAGCTTGACTGAAACATGTATTTCTCAAACTTCTATCTCTCTATTTAGGAACATTTAGCCTTAGGTTTGTGAATGAAAGATGTAGTACTCATTTCCATGAAACCATACATATGCTCAGTTTTCATTTATATCAAACGTGCTAAGAGAATTTCATCCATGAATATGCTGAAAAAACTAGGTCAGATTTTAGGGCCAAAGAAATTCTCTCTAGTCTTTGAGAGTTAGATTAAGTTTTTTATATGGTTAGAATCGTGGTTTGATGCTCTACAAGTTTCATGTTTTGAGTTTTGGCAAAAGATCACGTATACAGGATGTAGCATTTGAACAGGGAAAGCGCGCGTTTTTGTCACAAGGAAGAAGATGAAGTGGAAATGGGCTGGACCTGTTTGTTCTCACTTTTGACACCCCTCTTTTCAGTTTCACACCCCCTGGCCCAATTTCTTTATATTTTGTTATTTTTGCATTTTTATTTCATTTCTGATTTTATTATTTTATCCCCAAATATAAAATATGCTTAAAAATATTTTCACATTTTTTTTACATTTATTTAGCATATTATTCCATTTTTTCTAACATTAAAACATTTTAATACTTTTCATTATTTGTTTAATTTTAAATAAAACATTGAAAATAATACTTTTATTTTTATTTCTTATTTTTATTCACACTGAAAATATTTTTCTGGAATATATTTTATTTTTGTAAATATTTTATTTTATTTTATACATACTTAACATATTTAATATATATATATATATATATATATATATATATATATATATATATATATATATATATATATATATATATATATATATATATATATATATATATATATATATATATATATATATATATATATATATATATATATATATATATATACTTTTATTTTATTAAATAATTAGAACAAAAATATAAAAATATTACCTTTTTATTTTTTATATTAAAAAATACCCTTTCTTCAATATATTTTATTTTTGTACATATTAATATATTTTTGTATATAAATAATATGTAATATTATTTTCTTAAGGAAAATTAGGGTTTACCCCTTAATTAAATAAAATCAACTTTTTTTAATTTTAATTCTTTACACCGTTTTCACAATAAAAATACTTTACATACATAAATAAATAAAAACTTCTTTGTTGCATAATACATTTCATTTAATATTTATTTATCTTGTTTATTTAAATATTGTACATTTAAATATTGATGTATTTATAATTCAATTTGGATGTAATAGTAATCTAGGGTTTATATTTCTTGTCAAATATCCCCTTATTCAAAATTGTACCCCCATCCCCATAATCATGTTGTAATAGCTTAGAATTTAAATTCTCGCACTTAACGCTTTCAATTATGCCATGATTAGAGAATTAGGGTTTGTATGCAAAATTAAATTAACAAATAGTTTGACCTAATCAAAGACAAAAATGCATGAAAAACAAACACAATGCACACTTGCACCCCTAGGGTTACAATCCACTTGTTGCCTTCAAAAATGGGCTATGGTATGCATGTTAAGTACTTTGGCAAAACAAAAACAAAACAAAAGATCACAGTCCCTCGATGACGCTATCTGAGTTGCCTAAACAAAAATGATCAAGTCCCTCAAAATTGCCAAAGATACTTGACACAATTACTATCATGGTCTATACGATGACCCACGCCTGTCCCGTTTAACATCCTAACACAAGGTTGTTTACCAAATGCAATGGTGAAACAACACTGTTAAAAGGGTTAAAAAAACATAAGAAAGATTTTTGAGTAAAATAGGATAGATAACTCTTAGTTACTTGATCAAAAGCTTGCAAAAACATCCTTGCTATTTTCAAACACACTTCACAACACAATTTCAAAATCCAACTTTTAAACATTGAAAACTTTTCAAAATACAAAAACATCTTTGTATACATTCAAACAAGAATCGTTACAAAGGTTGCCACAACGATGGCCTCTTTTCAAAACATCTTTCGAAACCACACACAAAGCACCATTTCAAAAAATTGAAAAGCACCATTTCAAACAATTGAAAAGCACCATTACAAACAATTGAAAAGCAAAGCAAGTGATCTAAACAAATAACTAAGAGCCCATGGATAACCATGGATGAAAAGGGTGCTTGCACCTTCCCTTTTCATAATCTACTCCCCGAACCCAAGAAAACATCTCAAAGGTCTTTCCTGTGCTTTTTGACCTTTCCTTAGGATAAAATAAAAAGTCGGTGGCGACTCTTGCTAAACCGAAACATTTGCTAACACAAACGTGAAACCTCAAGTCAGTTCTCCCATCGTATCACAGAACTGGCGACTCTGCTGGGGAAAAATTTAAAAGTGGAGTAACCTTAGGGTTTAGATCACCTTTACATGTCTTGATTGCTTTGATTGCTTTACATTTGGTTCTCTTGTTTTGAGTTTGAATCCTTCACCCGAATTTTTGGGAAACATTTATAGGTAAATAGCAATACGTTGTGGAAACTGTGCGGGTATACCGACATGGTTGAAGCAATAGATATATTAGTGTGACATATTTGTGAGTACCGGTAGCCTTTGAGTCAATCAAAGAGAATACGGGGCCACTGAGTGATGTCATGAAGCACTAATGAACTCTTAGAACCTTACTTGACCATCTTGGCCTTTTTAGGGGTAGTGAGATGACCGGCTTTGGTGCAGTTCGAAGTTGGTAGATACTCGATACTACACTCATTGAGGTTTGTTTTCTTGGAATATTTTGGTCGCCAGTTAAGTGGCTAAACCAAAACAATGAACACAAAATAATCCAGTGATATTGAGCTCTTTAGAACCCGGTTACTATTTATAGGACAGGTTGAGCCAACTAACTTCAAGAGGGTACTTACCTATGAAACCTCATGCAAGCCTGAAACTAGGATCTTGTGTGACTTGCTTGTACATATGTTTGTGCATACATCATGAACATCATAAAGCATCATATGCATCCACTAACCATTTCAAGGGTTTGGATCTTCATCTTTGTTCTTGTTTTGTAGGTCATGGAATATCTTCGCAGGAAAACAATTCAAGTCAACCTTGTGAGAATTCCTCCTCAACTCTAGGAGCTTACTTCCAAGATTCCAGAGAATTCTCTCTTCAGTAAAAGACATGGTAGACTTCTCAACTTGGTCAACTCCAACATTGAAGAAGATATGGTGAAAGTCCTCTTCCAGTTCTTTGACCCTCTACACCACTGTTTCACATTCCATGATTACCAACTAGTACCTACCTTGGAGGAATTTTCTCAACTCCTGAGGATTCCTATTCTTCATCAACTACCCTAAAACGGTACGGAAAAAGAACCAAAGCCTGAAGATGTTGCTCAAGCCTTACACTTGCAACCATCTGATATCAGAGGTCATTGGGAATTCAGAAGTGGTGTCAAGGGTTTCTTGGCAAAGTTCCTGTTTGAGAAGGCACAAGACTGCTGGAATTCTCTAGATCTACAAGCTTTTGAGGAGATTTTAGCACTTCTCATCTATGGGTTGGTCTTGTCCCCAAACCCTGATCAACTTATAGATGTGAATGCTGTCAAGATTTTCATATCCCGGAATCTTGTGCCTACATTGCTTGGGGACATCCTACACTCATTTTACACACAAACAATGAGGAAAAGAGGTGTTCTCATGTGTTGTACTCCCCTCCTAGCAAGGTGGTTTATTTCTCATCTTCCACAATCAGTTTTGAAGAATGAGCAGGGTTTAAGGTGGTCACAACGGTTGATGACCCTCACAGATTCTGATGTTCATTGGTGTTCTCGGTCTAGAGAAAATGTCATCATCATTGATCGTTGTGGGGAATTCCCTAATGTCCCGCTACTTGGCATTAGGGGAGGCATTACCTACAATCCTTGTTTAGCTTTGAGACAATTTGGATATGCTCGGAGGGATGGCCCTCATGACATGCTGATTCCTGACTTGGTTTTTGACTTTGACAACGATGCGCAAGGACTTCGACAAAGGTTCATCAGAGCTTGGAGGATGCCCAACAAAGTGGATAGTAAGACACTGGGGCACAATAATTCCATCCCCCTTGAGCCTTATCTCAAGTGGGTACGAACCCGCGCCCAAAATCTTATGATGCCATACCCTCACATTCTCCCCGTGATCAAAGAGCCTGTTATGGAAGGAGAGGTTCCACACACCCTCCTACATCCTGACATGCCAACATCATTGGAAGAATTACAAAAGAGTTGGATCCAACTCAAAGAAGAACGAAGTACTTTTGAAGCCAGCTTCTATGCCAGTGAGAAGAAGGTTTTGGAGCTTACCCGCCGACTTCATGAGGAAGAAACTCTCAACACTTACATCGCGCCAAAAAGGATGCGCAATGTCTTTTTACATTAAGAATTTTGTAATATTTTGCCCATAGGGCACTTATGTACTAACAAATTTCTTCTTAATATGACGTGTGTTCTTTTTGTTTGCCACAAATTTGAATTTTTGAATCCTTGAATGCATTACATGAATAACATATCATTCATCATATGCATAAACAGGTCTTCACACCAGGTTTCCTTATCTTTCTGCTGTTTATTTCAGCAAGATGGATTTAGAGCAAACGGTTAAGGATCTGCAAGCACAGAATTCACAATTCCAGCAACTCCTCATGACCTTAGTAAAGGGTCAAGAGGACCTTAAAGCAATGTTGGAGAAAGATAAAGAGAAAAAGAAGAAAAGGCCTGGTGTGGTCATTATGGGAAGAAGGTTTGAAAGTGAAAATTCTGGCTTCAGATACTCAATGTCACGTCCAATGTTATGACACTGTATCTGACTTACTATATGACAGTAAATGTAAAAGCAGTAAATAACACAGTCAATTGTTTACCCAGTTCAGTGTGCAACAACACCTACTCTGGGGGCTACCAAGCCAGGGAGAGAATCCACTATAAGAGATGTTAATTCAGGAATAAACCAACCAGTTTATCTCCTTCACTTAAGACCTACCCAATGCAATTCTAATCTAAGTACAACTTAAACCTGAGTTCCTACTCACTCCCCCTCAATCACAGCAGTGATCTATAAACCAATTTGACTTGAGAATTGATGAAGACACTCTTCAAAAACACACTCTTGATTATGCTTCACAGCTTTTTAATCAAGTAACACAATCACTCGTGCTTCACAGCTTTGAGTGATGTACACAACTAACTTGACTCTGCTTCACAGCTTTAGTCAAGTAACATTCAAACACTCTTGCTTCAAAGCTTTGAGTGCTACACAACCCTTACAATTAAAACCTATTCCAAGACACTTATCACCATGATAATTGCTTGGAGTACAATTAACAAATCTATACAGATTACAAACTTGATCTTCTAAAATAATCAGCAGGGGATAATCTCAAAAACCGCAGCTCTGTTGAATATATAGCAGCTGCAACTTCAGTTAGGGTTTCCAAAAAGCTAGGGTTGATTCCGTTTGACTTAAGTCCAGGTCACAGTACTTTGTTGATCAGTTTAGGATTGAGTGAGGTTACTCCTCAGAAAACGCAGGATTCTGTTTAGGAAGGACTGAGTTATCTCCTGAAAAAACTCAGACTTATCCAATCCTGTAATCCTGCTAGTTCAGAACAGGATGTCATAACATCTGTTATGACATCTGAGAAAACCTGTCTACTGATTAGCTAAATGTGATCATTTTGCAAACATGCTCAGATACACACTTATGATCATCAGTATTTGAGTTACAATATTTTTCTGCATATGTACCTAAAGGGTTAGTACAACCTGAACTAGAATGTTATGACATCAGTCATGACATTCACACATACACTTGGAATTTACCAAAAATACAAGCCAATACCTAAACACCTACAAACTCCCCCTTTGGCAGATTTTTGGCTAAAGTCCCTAAACAATCAGAGATAGCAGCAGAAATAAATGATGACAGCAGAAAAATATAGTGTTAAGTACTAATTAAGCAGTACCAAATATTCTCCCCCACTTTAGCCACAAATGGGCCAAAGATTACATGTTCATAAAGTAATACAGTTATCCAGGACAAAATAATGAAATTAGCAGCAGAACACCAGACAAAGCAGTAGACAACAGCAGGACATTCTTCCAAACTTCACCACCACGCAGCAATCATCCTTCAAGTACTGTCATCAGACTCAGAGGAGTCAGGCTTCTTTCTTTTCTTGTCAGCATTTCTCTCTTTGTTTGATGTCTCAACATTCTTAGAGACATTTGGATTTGTTTCAGCATTTGAATTTTCTTGGTGCAGAGGTACAGAAATGCCAGGAACTGAGTGGTTCTCGTTCAGAATTCGGGAAACAATTTTTGCTATTGCTTGATTAACATAGGCTGTCCCTTCCCTATTTGTAATTTCAGGGGGTACTGAAGAGGAAGGATGAGATGGATTACCTGTATGTCTTGTTCGCTCCTCTTTGGCCTTGGTGGAGTGAATTCTATGAGAACAGATCTCCAGAACATCAGAGTCCAGACAGGAAGAGATTGTCCCAGAATCTTGATCAGATGAAGAGGTTGAGATGGTTGTATTGGATGATGATGGCGTTTGAGACATTTTGTCTATCGTTGAGTAGCAGTAGCACTTTGAGAAAGCTCTTTGATTGGGAGGAGAAAACCGGTTGCAAGAATGAGAGAGATAGGGAGTACAAGGGAGTCTTTGAAGGCTTTTGAAGGAATTGTGAATGACTATGATCAACCCACTAAATATAAACTTAATAGAATTAATCCCCTCAACCCTTGTTTTCAGCAAAACTAATTGCTATAATTTCTCATGTTGGTGAATACCCAATCTGCCCTTCAAATTTTCAAGTTGATTTCCAACAAGCGCCTTGATTGAAGAATCAGTTAGCTGAAGCTCAGAGAACTTATGTTTTAGTTCAAATGATTTCTTCTCTCCAAAGTCAATAGGGTTTAAGGAAATGTTGAATGTTTTCAGATTATCACACCACAATGTCACAACATCTTGTGTGACATTGTCTTCAGGTAGCATCTGTGTTGACCAGAATTTTTTTGAACAGAATTTATGAGACTTGTTCATATCACATATATCATCAGCCTGTAGTTCAGAAGTTCTTCTGACATCTTCCATAGGAATATCTCTTTTCATTTCTTCAAGTTTATGCTGCCACTGTTTCATATCTTTTTCTTCTTTGAAGATTTGACTCAAGGTGTGGATATCAGTGTTCTCAGGCTGCCACACATAACAGTTATTTTTGGACTTTATTCCTCTCATTACAATATCTAGTTTGTCATTAAACACTAGACATTCAGATCTTGAGAAGTTGACCATGAATCCTAGATCACATAATTGACTGATGCTGATGAGATTAGTAGTCAACCCTTTTACCAGCAGTACCTTATTCAGACTTGGAACTCCAGGGTAGTCCAAATTGCCAACTCCTTTGATTTCTCCTTTAGCACCATCTCCAAAGGTCACAAAACTGGTGGTGTGAGGCATAACATTATTGAGGAGATTTTTGAATCCAGTCATGTGTCTGGAACATCCACTGTCAAAGTACCAATCTTCCTTTGTTGAGATCTTCAGGGAAGTGTGTGCTATCAGTGCAATAGCCTTTTTCTTCCATTGAGGAGCGTGTGGTACCCTTTTAGACTTAGGTTCGACATCTGATTTCTGATTAGGATATCCATGTAGTCTGTAACAGAAGGGCTTTATGTGACCATATTTCCCACAATGATGACATCTCCATCTTTGGTACCTCTTCTTCATGTGTCTCTGTCCCTGATGAGGAGAGTAATGTTGAGACATCTGGTTTGACATTTGCTTCCTGGTAACAACTTTCTTTGTTTCCACAAATCCTAGGCCAGATTTATTTCCCATATTTTGTCCAGCCTGAAGAATCTCTTCCAATTTGTCTGTCCCATTTGTCAACATCTTGACTGATTTGGTCATTTGACTCAGTTGTGAGTTCAGCAGTTGAACTTCTCCTTCTAAATGACTTATAGTTTCAAGATTTGCTCTCTTTTCAGCCTCTAGCTTTACAATGAGTTTTGATTGTTTCTCATTTTGCACACAGACTTCACCACTTCTGATACACAATTTCTTGTAGGTATCAGCCAGTTCTTCAAATGTTACTTCTTCATCACTGGTGTCACTTTCAGAAGTACAAACACTAGTTAGGGCAGTAACTAGTTTGGCAGATTCTTCTTCAGAATTGCTTTCTGAATCATAGTCAGACCAGGTAACAGTCATTCCTTTCTTTTGCTTCTTAAGAAAGGTAGGACATTCAGCTCGAATATGTCCATATCCTTCACATCCATGGCATTGAATTCCTCTGCCTTGGTTTTCCTTATCTTCTGATCTTGGTCTTCTGCTGGAACTGTCAATGTCAGAAGGAATGTTGTGAACATTTGACCTTGACTTTGGGTCCATTCTTTTGATGAGCCTGTTGAACTGTCTTCCAAGCATGGCAATGGCTTCTGATATGTTTTCTTCTTCATCCTCCTTGTGTTCAACATCAGTGTTGGTTACAAGTGCTATGCTTTTGTTCTTCTTGTCACCATTATCAGTGATCCCCATCTCAAAAGTCTGAAGAGACCCAATAAGTTCATCCACTTTTAACTTGCTAATGTCCTGGGCTTCCTCTATGGCAGTTACCTTCATTGCAAATCTTTTAGGCAAGGATCTGAGAATCTTCCTCACCAGTTTTTCTTCTGACATTTTTTTCTCCCAGTGCTCCTGAGGTGTTGGCAATCTCCAAGATGTTCATGTGAAATTCATGGATGGTTTCATCTTCCATCATTTTTAGATTCTCAAACTTAGTGGTCAACATCTGAAGCCTTGACATCTTTACTTTGGAAGTGCCCTCATGAGTAGTTTTGAGGGTGTCCCAAACTTCCTTGGCCAGTTCATATTGATGTACTAATCTGAAGATGTTTCTATCAATTCCATTGAACAAGGCATTTAAGGCTTTTGAATTTCCCAGAGCTAACTCATCTTCTTCTTTACTCCAATCTTCCTCAGGCTTCAGACTGATTGTCCCATCTCTTTCAGTTATGGTGGGATGACTCCATCCTTTGTCAGCAGCTCTCCAAGCCTTTTTGTCCAGAGATTTTAGGAAGGCAATCATACGAGGTTTCCAATAGTCATAATTAGTTCCATCCAGAATGGGTGGTCTGTTTCCAAAAACTCCTTCTTTGTCCATAGTGCCAGAAAGTGATATCCCTAGATCTCACCCAGTAATACAGGCAGGGTGCCTGCTCTGATACCAATTGAAAATTCTGGCTTCAGATACTCAATGTCACGTCCAATGTTATGACACTGTATCTGACTTACTATATGACAGTAAATGTAAAAGCAGTAAATAACACAGTCAATTGTTTACCCAGTTCAGTGTGCAACAACACCTACTCTGGGGGCTACCAAGCCAGGGAGAGAATCCACTATAAGAGATGTTAATTCAGGAATAAACCAACCAGTTTATCTCCTTCACTTAAGACCTACCCAATGCAATTCTAATCTAAGTACAACTTAAACCTGAGTTCCTACTCACTCCCCCTCAATCACAGCAGTGATCTATAAACCAATTTGACTTGAGAATTGATGAAGACACTCTTCAAAAACACACTCTTGATTATGCTTCACAGCTTTTTAATCAAGTAACACAATCACTCGTGCTTCACAGCTTTGAGTGATGTACACAACTAACTTGACTCTGCTTCACAGCTTTAGTCAAGTAACATTCAAACACTCTTGCTTCAAAGCTTTGAGTGCTACACAACCCTTACAATTAAAACCTATTCCAAGACACTTATCACCATGATAATTGCTTGGAGTACAATTAACAAATCTATACAGATTACAAACTTGATCTTCTAAAATAATCAGCAGGGGATAATCTCAAAAACCGCAGCTCTGTTGAATATATAGCAGCTGCAACTTCAGTTAGGGTTTCCAAAAAGCTAGGGTTGATTCCGTTTGACTTAAGTCCAGGTCACAGTACTTTGTTGATCAGTTTAGGATTGAGTGAGGTTACTCCTCAGAAAACGCAGGATTCTGTTTAGGAAGGACTGAGTTATCTCCTGAAAAAACTCAGACTTATCCAATCCTGTAATCCTGCTAGTTCAGAACAGGATGTCATAACATCTGTTATGACATCTGAGAAAACCTGTCTACTGATTAGCTAAATGTGATCATTTTGCAAACATGCTCAGATACACACTTATGATCATCAGTATTTGAGTTACAATATTTTTCTGCATATGTACCTAAAGGGTTAGTACAACCTGAACTAGAATGTTATGACATCAGTCATGACATTCACACATACACTTGGAATTTACCAAAAATACAAGCCAATACCTAAACACCTACAGAAAGCCATGCTAGAAAAGTTCTCAAGTTCCCCTCGACGTCTGATGAAGGGGCTGGTAAAGGAAAAGGAACAGCGATGCCTTCTGAATCTGAGGTTGAAGAGGAGGAAGAGGAAGAACACGAAGACTACTCCGAACAGCAATATCCCCCGACGAATAAATTTAAAAATCTTGAGGATCGGTTGGCAGCCATGGAGTTGCAAAGGGTACCCGATTTAGACTTCGAAGAACTAGGGTTGGTCGCTGGGATCGTCATTCCTCCCAAGTTCAAAGTTCCTACATTTTCAAGTACGACGGTCTGTCGTGTCCGAAGATGCATCTAAGATCCTACGTCAGGAAGATCCAACCCACTCATCTGATAAGGATCTTTGGATCCATTTTTTTCAAGACAGTTTGTCAGGCACACAATTGGACTGGTTCTATCAACTCGAGGGATCGGAGGTTCATAACTGGGAAGACTTAGCTGCTGCTTTCTACCGACAATACCAATACAATGCTGATTTAGCGCCTACTCGTACTCAACTACAGAGTATGGGTATGGCTTCTAACGAGGGATTTAAAGAGTATGCCCAGAAGTGGCGTGATCTGGCTGGAAGGGTGCAGCCACCATTGTCGGATAGAGAGTTGGTTGACATGTTTTTAGGGACCCTGTCTGGCCCTTTCTTCAATCATTTAATCGGAATTTCCTCTGCAGGATTCACCGAATTAATTCTGACTGGTGAAAGGGTCGAGGTTGGCATTAAAAGTGGTAAGATTCAGAAAGATGCCTCCGCGTCCACTACTATTAAGAAGACCTTCCCAGCTAAGAAGGAAGCTTATGTGGTTTATTCTCAGAAAAGCCAAGGAAGAATCGAGCGCCGACCAACTGTGGGGGATGTGATGATCCAAAACTCTTCAAATGATCAACCTCGCAGCAATCAGCCAAGATCTAATCAGCAAAGGGTAGAAAGGCCACAACGGTAATTCACCTGAATCAACATGACACTGGCTCAAGTACTCCCTCATCTGCTAAAGCTGAATCTTACCAATTTGAAGGAAGCGCCAAAGAACCCTAATACCTCTTCTCCATATTACCACTCCAATGCAAAATGTGCTTACCACTCTGATAGTGTAAGGTATGATACCAACAACTGTTGGGCTCTTAAGAACAAAATCCAAGACCTGATCGACACCAAGGAGGTAGAATTCAATGCGCCCGAAAAGCCAAATGTGATTTCTGCCCCAATGCCCAAGCACGGTCATAATGTTCATGCCATTATGGAAGACCTTCATGTTATCAATGTTGCTGACCTTTTGACTCCGTTACCAGTGATTAAAGTGAATTTGATGAGAGCCGGGATATTCCCAGGCCGTGGAAAAGATTGTTACTTTTGTTTAAACGTGCAAGCTGACTGCCCAATGTTGAAATCAGGCATCCAACTCCTGATGGATACCCAAGAGATACTCTTTCAAAAGACTCATGTTGATACCTTCACTCCTGTTACTCCTGCCACCTTTGTTACTCCTACCAATGACATTGCAATAATAACCATCTCCGACAATCTTCCCAAGGCCTGCAAAAGGCCTGTCAAGATTACGCCTGATCCTAAGTTTGTGCCGTTAAAAATCACCATGTCGGGACATGTCCCGTATCAATCTAACAAGACGATACCATGGAACTAAGGAGGAGAAATCTTCTACCATGGTGTCAAACAGATTGAATCAGTCCAAGAGAATTCTGATGATGAAACCCCCGATATAGGGAATATTGCGGGAACGAGTAAGATAACTCGCAACGGAAGGATATTTTCTCCGGAGATTGCTCCTCCACGAGAAGTCTTCGGACCCTCGAGAGTTTCTGTGCCTATCAAGCCATTTGTGCAAAGCCCGATAATTAAAGAAGTTGATGTACCCGAAGCTGGACCCTCTGATGTTACTTCTAATAAAGGTAAGGGGATACTAGGAGCGCCTGTCAGGACGGAGGCTCATACTGTGGTTATCCCCGAGACCACCTAGAAAGAGATGGAAGAAATCTTAAAGATAATCAAGAAGAGAGACTACGATGTCGTGGAACAGCTAGGGCAAACCCCTTCCAAAATCTCCATGTTGGCTCTCCTAATCTGCTTTGAGGCTCATGCTAAGGCCTTAATAAAATTTTTAAAGACGGCACACGTGCCTCAAGAAACTTCGGCTAACCAGTTTCAAGAGTGCGTGGCTAGCCTTACTGCTGATAATGGTCTTGGTTTTTCCGATGCTGATTTGACCCCTAAGGGAAGGAAGCACAACGACGTGCTGCATGTCTCAGTAGAATGAAGGGGAACCACACTTGCCCATGTCCTGGTGGATAACGGTTCATCTCTGAATGTACTACCTAAAAAGGCGTTGGATAGACTGGACTGTGAAGGTTTGACCCTGAAGCCTAGTAACATCGTTGTTAGAGCCTTCGACGGTTCTAAGAGGATGGTTCATGGAGAAGTGGACATTCCTATCAAAGTGGGCACAGAAATTTTCAAATCCACCTTTTATGTGATGGAAATTCGTCCTTCATTTTCTTGCTTGTTGGGAAGGCCGTGGATCCACAATGTTGGGGCAGTCACTTCCTCTCTGCACCAAATGCTAAAATATCCAGTTCAGGGAAAGATTATAATGGTTCATGGGGAGGAAGAGTACATGATAAGTCACCTCAACTCCTTCCGCTATGTGGAGTTGGATGGCGAGATTATAGAAACGCCTTTCCAACATTTTGAAGAGGTTCCTCTTGAAGTCGCAGTTGTGAAGACAATGACTGATGTGCCTATTATTTCCAAGCCTGTGTCTAGGATGGCATGCCTCAAAGATGCGGAGACTGTAATCAAAGAAGGAAGGAGTACAATGTGGGGGAAACTGCCTGAGTTTTCTCACAAGACAGACAAGTTCGGACTAGGTTTTACTGCTGCTGGCCAAAAAGCTGTGCGTCGCTCCAGGGCCGGAGGACCACCCGTAAAAATCACTCACCATGGAATTAATGCCTTAGATGATGATGAGGATGAAGAAGACAACTTTGAAGATTGGATCTTTCCAACCGTCGAAGGAGGATTAAGCAACTGGGAAGCGAAGGACTTTATTCCCATCACTTTCATCAACCAGTAATTTATCTTTGAACAATTTCCTATTTTGGTCTGTAATAATTAAACAATTCGTACACTATTTTCACCTTATGCCTTACCCTGGGCATATAGGTCCATTTGTAAGGGCTTGATTTTCTTCATTATCATATGCCATGTTTAATGAATCATTTGACGTTTTCATCTATAAACTGTTGTGTCCATTTTCTTTCCTTTTACATTTTGTTTTGTTTAAGGATGGCTATCCCTTACACACACCAACACTCACAAAATGCAGGTACCCATCCACTTCGGATTCCATGGGTGATTATTCTGCTTTAGCCTTCGGTAACTCTGAAGACTTGGTCAATCATGCTGAGTACGAAGTTGACGAAGACTGTGAAGTGCCGGGAGAGTTAGCCAGACTTTTGCAACAAGAAGAGAGGGTTATTCTGCCCCATGAAGAGTTGCTAGAAACCATCAACCTGGGAACAGAGGAAGACAAGAAAGAGGTTAAGGTGGGTGCCAATCTGGAACCAAGTGTCAAAGAGCGCTTAGTGCAGTTGTTGAACGAATATGTTGAAATCTTCGCCTGGTCCTATGAAGAGATGCCAGGACTAGATGCAGATATCGTGGTTCACCGTCTCCCTACAAGAGAAGACTGTCCACCGATCAAACAAAAAGTCCGCCGAATGAGGCCCGACATGTCTGAAAAGATCAAAGCTGAGGTGATGAAGCAATTCAATGCTGGCTTTCTGGATGTTACTTCCTATCCATAATGGGTTGCTAACATTGTGCCCGTTCCTAAAAAGGACGGCAAGGTCAGAATGTGTGTGGACTATAGGGACCTTAACAGGGCTAGCCCCAAAGATGATTTTACCCTACCACACATCGACATCTTGGTTGACAACACAGCTCAACACAAGGTATTTTCCTTCATGGATGGGTTCTCGGGATACAACCAGATCAAAAAAGCCCCCGAAGACATGGAGAAAACTACTTTTGTCACGCAGTGGGGTACCTTCTTCTACAAAGTGATGCCATTCGGACTGAAGAATGCCGGGGCAACCTATCAACGTGTTATGGTAGCTTTGTTTCATGACATGATACATCATGAGATTGAAGTCTACGTAGATGACATGATAGCCCATTCACAAACAGAAGAAGAACACCTTGACCATCTGCACAAGCTGTTTGTCAGATTGAAGGAGTATAAGCTCAGACTGAACCCAAGCAAGTGCACTTTTGGAGTCAGGTCTGGTAAACTTTTGGGATTTATCGTCAGTAACAAAGGCATTGAGGTTGATCCTGCTAAAGTAAAAGCTATATAAGAAATGCCTGCCCCCGCACTAAAAAGGAGGTTAGAGGTTTCTTGGGACGCTTAAACTATATTGCGAGGTTCATCTCTTACCTAACATCTACCTGTGAGCCAATCTTCAAGCTGTTGAAGAAAGATCAGGTGATTGAATGGAACAATGATTGTCAAGTTGCTTTTGATAAGATCAAAGAGTATTTACTGGAACCTCCTATCTTAATGCCACCCGTCGAAGGAAGGCCGTTAATCATGTATCTAACTATTTTGGATAACTCAATGGGGTGCGTACTGGGCCAACATGACGAGTCTAGCCGAAAAGAGCATGCCATTTATTACCTTAGCAAAAAGTTTACCGACTGTGAGACTCGCTACTCACTGCTCGAGAAAAACTTGTTGCGCTTTGGTATGGGCTACTCGCCGGCTAAGGCAGTATATGTTGACTCATACCACTTTGCTGATTTCCGAGATGGATCTGATCAAGTATATCTTCGAGAAGCCTGCTTTATCTGGAAGAATCGTTAGATGGAAAATGATCCTGACTGAGTATGATATCCAGTATACTACCCAAAAAGCTATAAAGGGAAGTGTACTAGCTGACCATCTAGCTCATCAAGCCGTCGAAGACTACCAATCTATGAGATTCGACTTCCCTGACGAGGACATCATGACATTGGACAACATTGAAGGTAACAGACCATATGACGGACCTAAACAAGGATCCCGATGGACCATGTACTTTGATGGTGCATCAAATGCCCTCAGCAACGGTATCAGTCTGGTACTCATTTCTCCGGAAGGTTGCCATACACCCTTCACTGCCCGACTTTGCTTCAGTTGTACCAACAACATGGCTGAATATGAAGCTTGCATCTTTGGTCTCAAGGCTGCTATAGACTTGGGAATCAAATCTTTGGTCGTATTTGGGGACTCAGCTTTGGTTATCAGTAAAATCAAAGGAGAGTGGGACACTAGACATCCTAATCTTATCCCATACAAAGAACATGTCCTGACATTATTGCCTCATTTCGAGAAGATTACCTTTGAGCACTTCCCGCGAGAAGAAAATCAGCTAGCAGATGCTCTGGCTACAATGTCTTCCATGTTTAAACTCAACAGGGATAATGAGGCTCCCAAAATCACCATCGAGCGAATGGACGAACCTGCGCACTGTCATGAGATTAATACCGAAGAAGTAGTGGAACAACCTTGGTTTCATGAAATCAAAAGGTATCTCCAGACTCGAGAATACCCTGAAGGAGCTTCCGTCAATGACAAAAAGTTCTTAAGGAGATTTGCTGCCAAGATTTTCCTAAGCAATGGCATCCTTTATAAGCGCAGCCATGATTGTGTTCTACTTCGTTGTGTGGACAAGGTTGAAACAGAGTTGATCATGACCGAAATACATAGTGGCACATTTGGAACCCACTTAAGCGGACATACGATGGCTAAGAAGATTCTAAGGGCAGGCTACTACTGGTCTACCATGGAAACTGATTGTCATCAACATTCTCGTACTTTCCACAAATGTCAAGTCTATGCTGACAAGGTACATATCCCTCATGTTCCTCTCAACGTTCTAACAGCTCCTTGGCCATTCGCAATGTGGGGAATCGAAATGATTGGAGAGATCAAGCCTACGGCATCCAATGGACATCGCTTCATCTTGGTCGCTATTGATTACTTCACTAAGTGGGTCGAAGCAGCTTCCTACGCCTCTGTTACAAAGAATGTGGTTGCCCGCTTCATTAAGCAGAATCTCATATGTCGGTATGGTATCCCCGACAGGATTATCACGGACAACGGTACAAATTTGAACAACACTATGATCACTGCTCTGTGCGAGCAATTCAAGATTTATCATCATAATTCATCTCCCTATCGGCCAAAGATGAACGGTGTTGTTGAAGCCGCGAACAAAAATATCAAGAAGATCATTCAAAAGATGACAATCACCTACAAGGACTGGCATGAGATGTTACCGTTTTCTCTGCACGGGTATCGTACCACGGTACGTACTTCAACAGGGGAAACCTCCTTCTCTTTGGTATATGGCATGGAAGCTGTTTTACCTATGGAGGTTCAGATTCCTTCCTTAAGGATCATGAAAGATGCCGGTTTAAGTGAAGACGATTGGATTCAGACTCGGTTTGATCAACTTAACTTGATCGACGAGAAACGACTTACTACTGTTTGTCATGGTCAGACTTATCAAAAACGGATGATCAAGGCCTTCAACAAGAAAGTCAGCGTCAGGTATATCAAGTCATAGATCTTGTAATCAAGTGGATCATCTTGCTGCAAAGTGATCCCAAGGGCAAGTGGACTCCTACTTACGAAGGACCATTTGTGATCAAGAACATCTTTTCTGGTGGGGCAATGATTCTGACCACCATGGAAAGTGACGACTTACCGCACCCTGCAAACGCAGACACAGTCAAAAGATACTACGCATAAAATGGCCCGATAAGTCGAAAACCCGAAAGGGTGATTTGGGCAAAAAATAGGCATCCCGGTGAATCGAAAACCCGAAAGGGCGGTTCAGGCAAAAATTAGGGATAAATAAAAACAAATTGTACACCCGGCAAGTTGAAAACCCGAAAGGGCGACTTGGGCAAAAAGGGTTTCCCAGTGGACTGAAAACCCGAAAGGGCGGTCCAGGAAAAAATTAGGGAATTAAAGCGTATGACTATGTCTCGTCGGATCACTTTAAGGATAATCTCTTCACCAACAAGCTCCAAGCTTCTGATTAATCCAATCATCGGCGGACGAAGCAGCGGATGGACAAGATACTCAGAGTTGTGAAGACCATAGTAGAATGGGAACCCCATGGAATTATTGCACATAGCCATCTTTATTTTGTATAAAATTTTTCTCAATTTACGACAACATTCTCTTACTAGGATGTTTGTCTCCTTTGTACAAACACACTTACAAAAGTTAATACAAAGATACTTCAAGTGCAGAAATTTTCTTGCCTTTCTTTTCTTTTTTACACTTATGTTTTATTTGAAAACGTCCAATGTTTTGTTAAATAGGCATATGCATTCGAATATAATCACTGCTTACAAATAAAATGAAATTGAGAAAGGATAATTACTGATAGGTTGAAGGTGTAGGAAGATATCTTTGTGCTATTCCAGAAGAAATCCTCTGCAGTATGTCATTCAGATCCTCAATAAAGCTAACACCTTGGAGTATATATCCCCAACGGAGTTAAATTTCAAGATCCCCAGCGAAGCCAGTGTATTCTAAACTTTATTCCTCAGCGGAGTTAAGTTTCAAAGTCCCCATCAGAATTAAGTCTCCAAACTCCCGATCCCCGGTGGATCCCGAAGACCCTGAAATACCTATCCCCGGCGGAGCTAGAATATTCTAAACCTTCTTCCCCAGCGAAGTCAATTTTCCAAACTATCAATCCCCATTAGGAACCATTCAATTTTCCCCAACTTCCCCAGTAGATTGGCGTACAACCCAAGCTTCTGATTTCCCTGGCCGAGTAAACACTCTCCCCACAGAGTTACTTCCCAACAGACTGAGGATTCTAGTTCCTGTTTCTCCATTCAAAGCCTCCCAGGTTTTAATTCCCCAGTAGAGGTTGTCAGAGTTTTCCTTATTTCCCAGGAAAGTCATGAAGGATTCTCATTCCCCGCATAAGTTGTCGAAGCTCTTGTTAAATCCCCACAAGTCACCAAGGATTTTCAATCCCCAACGGTGGTCCAAGGATTTCTCATTCTCAACAATCAAAAATCTTTAATCCCCAGGCAGCCAGCAAGGATTTCTCATCTTCAACGATCAAAGATTTTTGAGTCCTCAACACCGGTCAGGATTCACTTTCCCCGACAGCAGTCAAGGATTTCATTGTCTCCAGTTATCAAGGATTTATTTTTCTCAGCAAGACAGCTAATCAGCTTACATGCACATCCATTACATTCATGTATCATAAACATTGATGAAACACAGTTCATTGCATCATACATATCATGCAACATAACTTTATGTTTTAGCTAACATTTTACCCTTTAACAGGATAAGATTAAAAGGCTATCGTTAACAATTATTCAAATAAAGTATGGATACACCCCAGACATGGCGGTCATTCTACTACTCATTCAGACTTCAGCAATCCGATACAGACTAGATACGCTCCAGACACGGCAGCCGTTCTATTTCTCATTCAGATTCAACTAACAACTTCAAGTTCATATACGCTCCAAACACGGATGCCATTCTGGCCCTTACACCAGAAGTTTGATTCTCCCCAGTGCAGTCGCCACGAAAGTCATTTTGTCACTTATTCAGATCCCAGTTACAGTTTCAGATACACTCCAGACACGGAAGTCATTCTACTACTCATACAGATCTCAATTTCAGATACAGTCCAGATACGCTCCAGACGCGGTTGCCATTCTGCCACTCAATCAGAACTTATCCCCAGCACCTAGTTGCTCCGTACACAGATGTTTCTCTATTACCCATTCAGAATACAGATACACTCCAGACACGACAATCATTCTGATATTCATTCATAAATCAAATACAATTACAGCTCGGATACGCTTTAGACACAGACGCCATTCCTTTGCTCATACAAACCCAATCTCCAGATATAACTCAGATACGTTCCAAATACGGATACCATCCTGATGTTCATTCTACTGATTTTCAACAAACAAATCTTAGATGGCATCTTTAAGCCCATCTCCAGCAAGATTCTACCATCTCCAAATGGCATCTTTAAGCCCATTCCCTCAACAATATTTTGATGAGTGCAAATTTACGGGCACTCTAGTGTCCAATCCTCTTTTACCTTCGAGCCACGAAAGGCAAACTTGCTAATCTAACTCTTCAGGTTCAAGAAGATTGAACAGGGGAAACTATTGTACCCCAAAATTTTCCCTCTCATTTTATCAACATTTCTCATCACAAGGCTCTTGGAACTCAAGATCAAGCTAGGGTTTGCTCTGCTCAAGAAACCTCCTTGCACTGTTGACCTAAATTAGGGTTTGATTTTGCACAGAGATTTTTGGACCTTCAATGCCCAAATTTACTTTCATACTTCATGTTGGACTCATAAGTTTGTCCATACCAAGTTTCAAGCCTTGAATCAAATTTTTGCCCAGTCAATTGGACAGTTGACCTAGAAATCAGCTGTATTGGGGAAAAAGTCAACTGTGACTAATTTATAGTCAAAACTCATGAATTTTGACCCACATCAACATTATGAACTCATATGAATCATTTGATCAAGTTTGGACCACAAATGCACAAGAAATTTGATCAGATCACCAAAAGGGCAAAATGGTCATTTTTAGGGTTTTGACTGCACAAAGGCAATTTTTGACTGTTTGACCTAGCCAATGGAAAATTAAGCTCAACCATGGACTGAAGGACTCAAGGGCATCATCTTGACTTATTCAACAAGTTCAAAAGACCTCAAATGCATGGGATTGACAGATGAATTTTTTCAGTCAACTGATCAAAATTTGATTGTACACTGAAAAGTCAAACTTTGACTTTTTGGTCAAAATCAATTGCCAAGGGTCATTTTTCATCAAGATATGTCAAATTATGAAACTTGTTCACCAAGAAACCCAAAATTGCAAATTAGGGTTTGAAATTGAAAATTTTCATAACTTAGAATTTTTCTAAGTTATGAAATTTTCTTAATTTTTCCTAACTTTGTCCCACATTTTCACCAAGATAAAAATAAATTCAAACAAAACTTACAACATGAAATTTATAGTCCATAACAAAGTCTACAACTTTGATTCACAAAGTTTTCTCAAAAGAAGCTTGGATCTCAAGTTATGATTTTTGGAACAAGGGTCCCTAAAACTTTTAACTTAGAGAAATTTTGCCCTAGTTTAGGCAGGATTTTGACCCATCTTCTTGGCCATTTTTCACATAGTTACACTTGGATTCTCAAGTTTGACTTCAAAGATGGATTATATTACATGTTTCAAGCTTTCCAAATTGTCCAAGAACTCCTCAAACACATTTGTGGTTAGGGAGAATCGAATGCTTGAAGTTGGCAAAAACTCACTTTGTATCCATGGCCAATACATGTTCATACAAGTTGCAAAATCTGTCCAAACTAGCTTTGTACTTGATTACAGGTCTCTAAACCAATTCACACTAAAAAGTTAATTGCGAATACATTGGACATTGGTATTATTCTGATCAATGGAGCTTGGCACAATGAATAAATCCATTTTGGGCATAAAGGTAGCACTTCCATTTACATAAAGCATGCTTTATGTCAAATTTCATTTCTTGAGCCATACACCAAGCCCTTTGCTGCAAACAAGGCTCCCTAATGTCAGGCAAAGTTCAACAACTTTGTGCAGCTAGGTTACAAGCCAGTACAACCATAGCATTGTCAACTCTCACTTTTTACTTCAAAACCAAGTAATTATGCAAAAGGTCATCAACTTGCATATCTGATATATTCAACTCTTGCCAACATTTAAAACAGGTTTTGTACATTGCCTTGAGCCAGAAACACGATTTGTTGAGCCCTCAAGCCTTCCAAAACACCAAGTCACATTCTTCTTGCAAAACAGGGCACTCTCTACAGATTCACATCCATCATACAAATCCCTCGCGCGTTTTTCCCCAAACCAGTTCCAATACCTTCCATTCAACTCACTCAAGTTATCCCAAACCTCCGTTGCCAACTGTAACTCCATTTACAGTGTTCACCATTTTTGTTTTGAAGCTTTGCAGGTTGAGTTCTATAGAGAGATTCAGACCATTTCAAAGCAAACTAAGCATTGGGAAAGGTCCAGGGAACATCAAGCAAGCTCAAAAGAACCTCAGGCCTCACTAAAAGTTGCTACATTGCCATACTCGAGCTTGACTAAAACAGGTATTTCTCAAAATTCTATCTCTCTATTTAGGAACATTTAGCCTTAGGTTTGTCAATGAAAGATGTAGTACTCATTGCCATGAAACCATACATATGCTCAGTTTTCATTTATATCAAACGTGCTAAGAGAATTTCATCCATGAATATGCTGAAAAAACTAGGTCAGATTTTAGGGCCAGAGAAATTCTCTCTGGTCTTTGAGAGTTAGATTAAGTTTTTTATATGGTTAGAATCGTGGTTTGATGCTCTACAAGTTTCATGTTTTGAGTTTTAGCAAAAGATCACGTATACAAGATGTAGCATTTGAACAGGGCAAGCGCGCGTTTTTGTCACAAAGAAGAAGACGAAGTGGAAATGGGCTGGGCCTGTTTGTTCTCACTTTTGACACCCCTCTTTTCAGTTTCACACCCCCTGGCCCAATTTCTTTATATTTTGTTATTTTTGCATTTTTATTTCATTTCTGATTTTATTATTTTATCCCCAAATATAAAAAATGCTTAAAAATATTTTCACATTTTTTTTACATTTATTTAGCATATTATTCCATTTTTTCTAACATTAAAACATTTTAATACTTTTAATTATTTGTTTAATTTAAAAAAAAAACAATGAAAATAATACTTTTATTTTTATTTCTTATTTTTATTCACACTGAAAATATTTTTCTGGAATAAATTTTATTTTTGTAAATATTTTATTTTATTTTATACATACTTAATATATTTAATATATATGTATATACACATATATACTTTTATTTTATTAAATAATTAGAACAAAAATATAAAAATATTACCTTTTTATTTTTTATACTAAAAAATACATTTTCTTCAATATATTTCATTTTTGTACATATTAATATATTTTTGTATATAAATAATATGTAATATTATTTTCTTAAGGAAAATTAGGGTTTACCCCTTAATTAAATAAAATCAACTTTTTTTATTTATTTTAATTCTTTACACCGTTTTCACAATAAAAATAGTTTACATACACGAATAAATAAAAACTTCTTTTTTGCATAATACATTTTATTTAATATTTATTTATCTTGTTTATTTAAATATTGTACATTTAAATATTGATGTATTTATAATTCAATTTGGATGTAATAGTAATCTAGGGTTTATATTTCTTGTCAAATATCCCCTTATTCAAAATTGTACCCCCATCCCCATAATCATGTTGTAATAGCTTAGAATTTAAATTCTCTCACTTAACGCTTTCAATTATTCCATGATTAGAGAATTAGGGTTTGTATGCAAAATTAAATTAACAAATAGTTTGACCTAATCAAAGACAAAAATGCATGAAAACAAACACAATGCACACTTGCACCCCTAGGGTTACAATCCACTTGTTGCCTTCAAAAATGGGCCATGGTATGCATGTTAAGTACTTTGGCAAAACAAAAATAAAACAAAAGATCATAGTCCCTCGATGACGCTATCTGAGTTGCCTAAACAAAAATGATCAAGTCCCTCAAAATTGCCAAAGATACTTGACACAATTGCTATCATGGTCTATACGATGGGCCACGCCTGTCCCATTTAACATCCTAACACAAGGTTGCTCACCAAATGCAATGGTGAAACAACACTGTTAAAAGGGTTAAAAAAACATAAGAAAGATTTTTGAGTAAAATAGGATAGATAACTCTTAGTTACTTGATCAAAAGCTTGCAAAAACATCCTTGCCATTTTCAAACACACTTCACAACACAATTTCAAAATCCAACTTTCAAGCATTGAAAACTTTTCAAAAGACAAAAACATCTTTGTATACATTCAAACAAGAATCATTACAAAGGTTGCCACAACGATGACCTCTTTTCAAAACATCTTTCAAAACCACACACAAAGCACCATTTCAAAAAATTGAAAAGCACCATCTCAAACAATTGAAAAGCAAAGTAAGTGATCTAAACAAATAACTAAGAGCCCATGGATAACCATGGATGAAAAGGGTGCTTGCACATTCCCTTTTCATAATCTACTCCCCGAACCCAAGAAAACATCTCAAAGGTCTTTCCTGTGCTTTTTGACCTTTCCTTAGGATAAAATAAAAAAGTCGGTGACGACTCTTGCTAAACAGAAACATTTGCGAACACAAACGTGAAACCTCAAGTCAGTTCTCCCATCGTATCACAACCCCTGTCTGTTCCAAAATCTTGTACGTGCATGATAAATGAAAACCAATGGCACCAATCAACTCATTTCTACCTCACGAGTATCATGGTACCAATATCAACGTCCAATTTCTCCTGTATAAAAAACCCCCAAAATGATCCCAGAAACCCTAACAATGGTGGTTATGCGTATGGCTTCCAAAAATACAATCAAACAATGCAGTTAGTTTCAAAACATGGTAAGGATCACAAATGCACCATTTAAACATGATAAAGACGCAAGGATTTGGATAATAGAATTTGAAAAATATACCAAACCGTGATGACTATACGTCCCATTTCTAGGCTTGGGAGGGCTGGCAAACGATTGGAATCGCTTCAGAGGAGGTCCAGGAGTGGATTGGCTGCTTTAAATTACCTTGAACCTTCCTCTAACTAGTAACTCTAACCAACACTTTTAAGTGATTTTTTGAATTCAGTTTTGACTTCTCACGCCTCCAACCCCTTCGTTTTTTGATCTGCAAATGCTCTATATGTACCTTTGAATGGATTAGGGTTACAAATTTGCTTCAAATCTTTTCCAATAATGATCATTTATTCAAGATTTGATCCTTTATGCAAATCTTTCCAAATTGAGAAAATCCAATCTTTTTGTGTCCATTTGAAGTTTGCACGATTTGAATCTTCCTCCAGCTGTATAAGAGGCCTAAACATGCACAAAATATCAAGCTTTGATTAGTTTTGATATTTTTCATGATTTTACTTTGATTTTATTTGATTTAATTGAAATAAAATTCAAATAAATGGAAAAATTAAAATAAAGACAAGTGGGAAGGATCATGGGTCGTGGATCATGTTACAAACTCAATGCAAGCACAAAAAGTTGGGCCCATTTGACAAAAATTGCAATTTTGGCCACTTTTGACTTTTGGCAATTTTGCAAAAAAGGTCAACTTTACCAATGTATAACTCTTTCAATTTTGATCCTAGAGATGTGTTCTTGGACTTTCTAGAAATCTTAAGATGTCCTATAAACAACCCTTTTGGTGTCATCTAAATTGAGTCTTCCATGTTCATGTATGAAGCTTTGACAAAAAAGGTGTTTTTGTTGACTTTTCAAGATGACCTATAATGTCCAAATATATATCTTCTTGTGAGTCCATATTTTGAACTTGGGAGATGAAGATGAATTGTAGGAAATTGCATCCGTTTCAAAATGAGCTTTGGATGGGTCATTCTTGATAAAGTATGAGAAAGTTATGCTTGGTCAAAGTTGAGTTGACTTTTCCTACAAAACCCTAATTTAGCAACTTTTGGGTTTTGATGAATTATGAGCAATCCTTGAGGAATCATGATCAACCCTTAATAAAATGATGAGTAACACTTCAAAATAAGGATGTTGACCAAAAATTTTGAAGTTTGACTGTATGTAGGACACAGTTGACTTTTGCCCCAGCACAGTCGATTTTCAGACCTTTGAGCAATTGACTGAGCAAACTTCCTCTGAAAGGCTTGAAACTTGACATGGATGATCTTGAGAACATATTAGGACAATAGTGAGAATTTGGTACCCTTTGGACTCAAACATCTTGATGCAAAATGAAACCTTAATTTGAGGTAGACTGCCTTTAGGAGAGAGTTTGTCTGGTCAACTCTTGGACTTCCTTGGGCAATTTGAAGACCTTACTTGAAATGTATTGAGAAATATGGGAGGGAAAATTTGGGGGTACAACAGTGAGATTCTCTAGGATATGATTGGAATCTAGCACACAGATAGACACTATACAGAATATCAGGTCTTGAAGTTGTTAAATATAAGAGAGAACCAATCATACCTCTGTAGATCTTCTCTTTTATCTTCTTACTTACCTCTTCCTTTTCCAGAATGCATGTGGGATGCATAGGATTTTTGGATGGTATACATTCTGGAAAGTCAAATTTCTTCAGAAGTTGTTTGACATACTTGCTTTGATGAATGTAGGTTCCTTCTGGAGTTTGATTGATTTGGATACCCGGAAGGAACTTCAGTTCTCCCATCAAACTCATTTCAAATTCTGCCTGCATAGATTTAGCAAATTCTCTTCCTAGAAAGGCTTTATTAGATCCAAAAATAATATCATCTACGTAAATTTGACAAACCATAATTTCATTTTTAAATAGTTTACAGAATAAAGTAGTGTCCACCTTCCCTCTGGTAAAATTATTTTCTAAGATAAAGCTATTTAGTGTTTCATACCAAGCTCTGGGAGCTTGTTTCAGACCATATAACGATTTCTTAAGTTTATAGACATAATCTGGATGTTTTGAATTTTCAAAACCAGGGGGTTGGTGCACATAAACTTCTTCATCAATGTAACCATTTAAAAAAGAAGTTTTAACATACATCTGATAAAGAGTGATGTTGTTATTTACTGCAAAAGAAATTAAAAGTATGATAGATTCTAACCTGCCGACTAGAACAAAGGTTTCTGTAAAGTCTATCCCCTCTTGATGACTATAACCTTGTTCCACCAGTTGTGCTTTATTTCTGAAGACGTCTCCTTGTTCATTTAGTTTGTTTCTGAATACCCATTTGGTTCCGATGATGTTAAACCCTTTTGGTTTAGGAACTAGATCACATACATCGTTTATGATGAACTGGTTTAATTCTTCCTGCATTGCAAGTATCCAATCATTGTCAAGAAGGGCTTCATCAATGGAAGTTGGCTCAACTAGAGACACTAATCCCATGAGTGATTCTTCATAATTTCTAAATGTAGATCTTGTTCTGATTGGATCTTCTTTCTTTCCCATAATCTTGTTTTTCGGATGAGCTAAACTTCTTATGGATTGTCTTTTCTGGAGAGGCTCTTCAGATGTTGTTGTAATGTTTGTGACATATTATTTTGGAGTTAACTATGATTCTTTGTGAGCAACTTTTGATGTAGTGTCTTCAGTACCTGTAAGTTGAAATTCTATATCTGCAAAATTTTTACCCTGCTTTGACTTTTGAGAGCCAAGATTATCATCAAATATAACACTGATAGACTCTTCCACAATCCGTGTTTCTGTGTTATATACTCTATAACCTCTTGAACATTTAGAGTATCTTAACATGAGATACTTTTGTGCTTTAGAGTCAAACATGTCCATATGCTCTTTAGTGTTTAGAATGAAACAAGTACATCCTAATGGATGAAAATAAGAAATGTTGGGCTTTCTCTTCTTCCATATTTCATATGGAGTCTTATCCAGAATAGGTCTTATGGAGATTCTATTCTGAATATAACACGATGTGTTAATTTCTTCTGCCCATAAGTTCTTCGCAATGTTAGTCTCACTGGTCATGGTTCTGGCCATTTCTTGTAAAGTTCTATTCTTTCGTTCTATAACTCCGTTTTGTTGAGGAGTTCTAGGACAAGAGAAATCATGAAAGATGCCATTCTCATTAAAAAATAATTCAAATTTTTGTTTTCAAATTCCCCACCATGATCACTTCTGACTTTAACAATTCTAAGATCTTTTTCATTTTGGACTTGGTTACATTAAGCAAAGAACACAAAATATGACTCGTCCTTGTGTATTAAGAACTTTACCCATGTCCATTTGCTATAGTCATCTACGGTCACTAATCCATACTTCTTGCCACTAATGGATGCAGTTTTCACTGGTCCAAATAGATCTATATGCAGAAGTTCTAATGGTCACTGATCTATTTGAAAGAAGGTTTTGCAAACTTTCCTTTTCGACATGCTTCACACAGAGCATCTGAGTTGAACTTCAGGTTAGAAAGTCCTCTAACGAGATTGAGTTTGTTAATCTGAGATATTCTTCTCATACTAACATGCCCCAATCTTCTGTGCCAGACCCATTGCTCATCGTTAACAGACAATAGGTATTTTACATTCTTACTTTTTAGTTCATAAAGTTTTATTTTGTAAATTTTGTTCTTCCTCTTTCCATTAAATAGGACAGATCCATCTTTCAGACTAACTGCTTTACAGGACTTTTAATTGAAGATTATATCATAACTGTTATCAATTAATTGACTTATGGATAACAGGTTATGCATTAATCCATCTACTAACAGAACATTAGTTATAAAAAGAAGTGTACCATTACCAATAGTTCCAGAGCCAATAATATTTCCTTTCTGATTGCCTCCGAAACCTACGTAGCCTATAGATTTAAGCTCCAGGCTTTGGAACATATGATTTCTTCACGTCATGTGTCGTGAGCATTCAGAGTCCAAGTACCAACATTGGTGTTTCAATGTTGTTGTTAAAGACATCTGCAACATAGACAATTTTTTCCTTAGGTACCCATATATTTTTGGGTCCTTGTTTGTTAGAGTTACCAAAATTCTGTTTGAATTTAGCAGAAAAAGCATCACTAGTATACTTTATGTCATGTGTGTGCCCATATGTGAAGTGAGAATAAAGAGGTATGTGTTTTATGACCATATACTTAACTTTCTTAGGTTGAGATACTTTACCCTTGTCTCCTATTCCTTTTCTTCCATTTCTGCAAACTCCATAGATCATTGAAGTCATCTTGCTTCTATCTATGTTTTAGCAAGAAATTTTTGAAAGTTATGACCATATTTCTTTATGATCTTATCAGAGTTACTATGAACTTCTGAGATAGTTTCTTTCAGAGCCTTTTGTAATTTATTTTCTAGTTTAGAAATTTTTTCTTTAAGCTCAGAGTTTTCTGATCTCAGTTTCTTAGTTTCTTCAGAGTCAGAAACTAGATCCTTTTTCAGGTTCTTGTTTATGACTCGAAGTTGCTAATATCTTTCAAGAATTTCTGGAAAACTTTCTTCTATTTGAGATCTAGAAAAGTTAGAGAATACTTCTTCTGCCTCTGAGTTTGATTATGATCCAGATGATCCAGTGTCATCTGGTACGTTTTCCATTAGGGCTATGTTGGATCTTTCATCTTCTGATTCTGTTTCAACTTCAGGAGAATCTGAGTCATCCCATGTTTCCATGAGGCTTTTCTTCTTTTCCTTAAAGAACTTATTTTTTGGTTTCTCTTTTTGAAGATTTGGACAGTCGCTCTTGTATTGCCCTTGTTCATTACATTCGTAGCATACAATGTCTCTTTTACTTAATTTTCGGTATCCAGAAGATGGTTCAGAATGATTTCCCATTCTTCTGGAAGTTTTGAACTTCCTCTTCCTGTGCTTCCACAACTGATTGACTCTTCTGGAGAGAAGATACAATTTGTCTTCTTCTGATGAGGATCCACCTGATTTTTCTTCTTTTCCCTGCAAAACTTTCGGTTCATATTTTTTGTTAGATTTAAGAGATAGAGATTTACCTTGCTTCTGGGGATCATCTTCTTCTAACTCTATCTCATGACTTCTCAGGGAGATGACAAGTTCTTCGAGAGAGATTTTGTTCAGATCTTTGGCCAATTTAAGAGTTGTGACCATGGGTCTCCATTTCTTAAACTTCTGATTATTTTCTTTACATGATCTACAGTTGAGTACCTGTTATCCAGAACTTTTAGCCCAACAACCAGAATTTGAAATCTTGAGAACATTGTTTCAATGGTTTCATCTTCTTCCATTTTGAAGGCTTCATACTTATGAATGAGAGCAAGAGCTTTGGATTCTTTGACTTGCGTGTTGCCTTCATGTGTCATTCTGAAGGAGTCAAACATGTGTTTTGCTGATTCTCTGTTCGTGATTTTCTCATACTCTGTGTATGAGATAGAACTCAAGAGAATTGTTCTAGCCTTGTGATGATTTCTGAATTCTCTCTTTTGATGATATGTCATTCTTTTTCTATCAATCTTCTGACCGCTTTCGTCAACTGGATGAATGTACCCATTAGTCACCACATCCCAAAGATCAGCGTCATGAGCTAGAAAGAAACTTTCGATTTTGTCTTTCCAGTAATAGAGGTTTTCAATATCAATGATTAGAGGTTTGTTATTGATTCTATCTTTCTCATCATGATAATCATTGTTGATGTTCTGACATGGTCCCACCATAATTTTTTTCTTGCTTGGATCTTTTTCTGATGCCAATAAACACAAGAAGGGGGTTTGAATTGGAGTTTTTAAAACTTAAAGTAAAAGACACGTTGGTTATCATGGTTTGTTTGAACTCAAACTAATCCAGTCCACCCGCCAAGGTGATCTCGCCTCTCTCAACGAGGTCTTAATCCACTAATCAAACTTGATTACACATATATGATGATAACCGTCAACGTCTTCTTGAGTTTAAACCACAACCTAATTTTATCAAGGTATTACACAATACAATATTTGAAAGAGTGTATAATATGTGCTTTCTAATAAAACAGTATCACACAAGTGATGTTTTACACAAATGATTTTTTGTAAGATGAAGGTGATGAAAATATTTCGTTTATTGTGCACAGCAAAATCGTAAATGATTTCTCCTTCAAGTCTTGTATATATAGGCAACGTATGTGAGGAGCTTTTGGAATGTTGATAAATAGTAATTAAATAACTTTCCAAACATAGAGATTCTTTTCCTCTTTCATCCGTTACTTTTGAATATCCGTAAATGAAATGCAACGCATCAGAACATGCTTTCTTCAAAATGCTTCAGAAGATGTATGTTATTGTTGGGACTCCTTTACTTCTTTCCAGAACTATATGAATCAGAATAACAGAGTTCTTGTTCATAGCATTTAGTACACTCAGAAGTTGTAGCTCGAGAACTTCTCTATATAAGCGTGTTATACGAATTGTTTTCTATATAAGATGTGTTGAATCAGAGTTTAAACAACAATCTAAATCATCTTCTGTGCTTCTTCCATCATAACTTCTCTGCAAAACAAAATGCTTATTTAGGGAGCATAATTGTTCTTTGAGTGTTTGTTATCATCAAAACTCTTACAAGGGTTGTAGAATCAAACTATGTTCTAACAGTTTCCGACCATGCAGCTTGTACATATTTTTGATGAAGCATTCAATTTTGGAAGCCCTCGAACCAATTTCTTGTTATGCAACAAAGCCAAATTTTTATAGCTCATATGACCAAACCTTTTATGTCATATTTCACCAAGGTTATCAACATTTTCTTTGACGCATGTAGACATTGATATAAGAATGTTTGTTGTCACAAGGAACATTTTGTTGGTGGTCATCATGCTTTCCATAATGAAGCCTCTGTTCGAATGATATAGCTTGCAAACTCCATGCTTAATTACAACTGTGATGTCTCGATCTTCGAGCTGCCCAATACTCAGTAAATTGTTGCATAACTCAGGAATAAAAAATACGTCTCTTACAGTGTGAGTGCTTCCTCCGAACTCCAATATGATGTTTACCTTTCCCATGACTTATAAATTTGAGTTATTTCCAAGCCTAACTGAGTGCCTGAAGATTTCATCCAACTGTACGAACCATTCCTTGTTTCCAAACATATGATTTAAACATTCGGAATCAAGAAACCAAACTCCATCTTTCTTGTTTTGATGAGAATCTGCTTATGCCATCAGCAACATCTCTTCGTCTTCATTAAACTCAACATAATTCGTTCTTTTTTCCCATGTTGGACACTCATACTGATAGTGTCCCAAATTATGACACTTGTAGCATTCCACAACAACCCTACTTGTAAATGATCTGCTTCTACCTCTTCTTAGGCCTCTCATTATGCCTCTGCCTCTACCTCTTTCGTAACGCTCTTCGTGTGTCACCTTCAATGCCTGCTCCTCCTCATTTCAACCCTTCATTCTTTGCTCATTGATAAGGAGGCTGCTTTGGAGTTCATCAACTGTTAGAGTATCCGAATTGTTAGACTCCTCAATGGAGCACATAACGTAGTTGAATTTTGTCACAAAAGACCTCAAAAGTTTTGACGTAATATAGTTTTATTTCACATTCTCTCTTTAAGCTTTCATCCGCTTTGCTATGGAAAGAGCTCGTCCAAAGTATGCATTGACGAATTCTCCCTCTTTCATCTTCAATACCTCATACTCAGTCTTCAAACTTTGAAGTTAAGCTCTCTTCACTCTAGTTGAACCTTTGAACTTTTACTTCATCGAGTCCCATATCTGTTTTGAGGTGTCAGCATTTAGTATTGTTTATAGAATTTCTCTGTCAATGGCTTGATAGAGATAATTCTTCACCTTTCTGTCATTCAGCTTCTATTCTGCAATTGTTTTTGTCTCCTCATCAGCGGGCTCTCGGTTTTGTGGACCAACAACCACTCCATCCTTGACCAAGTTCCACATATCTTTAGATCTGAGGAAGTTCTCCACCAGCTTTTCCCAATGCTCATAGAAGCAATCAAATTTGGGAATAACTGGTTGCACAAATTTGATGCCACTGCTGCTATCAGTCATTCTCACGAATTTCTTTAAATTCTCTATCTTTCTTTGATCAGGCCTCTTTGATGAGGCTCTGATACCAATTATTGAACAAGTAAAAAATACAATGAACTCGAACTTTATGATATTGCGAACTTTACTCAACGATGAAAACATAAAATTGAGGTTATATAAGTAGCCTTACATAAAACCGCCTAAAACTAAAACTCCTAATTTTCAGCCCACTATACTAAAGAATAAGACTTACTTAAACTACTCTTTTTAACTAGGAATTTATTAACGGACTAAAATTCAAATCCTAATTAAAACAAATATTAATATTCCAACATTAAGCAATTAAAAGATCTCAGACCAACGACTTTATCGACGTTTTAATGATAGTGCATAAACCTTAAATATTTGCGATAAAAAAAAGTGTTATAAGAAAACGCTAGTTGATTGTGATCAATTCATAGAATGTGTATGATAACTTACCTTTTGTTTCTGATCACCACGTCCATCGCCTGTCATTCTTCGTGGAGAAACGTTTGCGTATACTCAACAGTAACGCTCAATTCCTTGGTTTTCACTTTGGCATTTCATCGATGATGGGTGATGTTGTGCCCGACATAGAGGATGAGAATGGTGGCCCATCTCGATGTGCCACAACAATCATTCGAGAAAGGTCTCATCGACACCGCTGCATTATGATGTACTACTGTGTTACCTGTCTCCATCAATGCCTCAGTGTCTCCATATTTTCATCGATGATAGAGAATCAATATGGCCATATTGCAGTCTTAACTAAATCTTAATCTCCCGAACCGTTTAGCTTTCCATGTCCTTGTTAGTTATTTTAACGGGATTGGCGTTCTAGTGGTACTCTGGATAGTATCAATTGGGAGGAATAAACGCATGCTCTAACTCGACACTCACGAATTTGATCTGATCGAAGGTGATGTTCCATTTTGACGTTGTTTTCGGTGTGTTCCTTTCTCACCATGACAAGCTATCATTGTGGTACTAAATAAAGCCTTCTAAATATGTTCAATCTCTATTTTCCTAGTTACCCTATCATTGACACAAGAACAATTCCGATTAACACAAGAACAATTGATGAGGATGCTGATAATAACTGGTCACTGTGGCTTGGATTTGCAACCCGAATTTCGTCTAGGGTATTTCTCCCTTCATGATCATTTTCAATGACCTGTGTATATGATTATTTTCTCTGTAAATGAAGTTTTTCTCATTAACGTTGATCCTCAAACCAATACCCGCAGATATCTGAGTAGCCGACTTTATCACATTTCTCGACTCTAGAGATTTTGATCGTGGGCAAGCTGGGATCTTGGGATAACCTTCCACTGTCGGGTATCCTCCTAAAGTGTGACCTAGGAGGTGTTGAATAAACTGTAAATGTTATAAGTAGTGGGTTTTTATTAATAAGGTAGTGGGAAGGTTAAGAATCAAATGTGATTGGAAGGCCAAAAGATAGTGGGTTATAATAGTATTTACTAATAGAATTTACTTTCTTATAATAGTAGAAGTATTTGGGTATATATAAAGACCAAGATTGTATTTTATTAAACAACAAGTTATAAAAGTTTGCTCCTTCTCTCTAACAAATTGGCATAAGAGCTAATGGCAAACATTATGAGTAAAATGTCGTTGCCACGACTAACAATGTCAAATTACAAAAGCTCTTCTTGGATCTCTAGACGCATGGGAGGTGACCAGAGATGGGTTTGAAGAACCAAGAGAGGTTGCATGACATACGACACTCAAACTAAGGCGTTGAAAGATACGCGATCGAAGGATAAAACGACATTATTGTTTACAGTGATTTCTGGTAAACAACCGCTAGTCCTCCAAACTATCGAATAATCTTACTGACTGTTATTCAATCTCTCTGGTAACTCGCAGGATCGACTAGATTGATCCTAGGATGTATTGGTCATTTGAGTAACTCTCATTATAGAACTGGTATTCATGGTTGGTATTTAGAATGTTGTGTAGGTGTTTAACTTATTTCGATTACTCTATTAAAGATCTAATAACTTGATCAAGTAAATGTGCGCGAAACTAAATTGCATGAATAAAGTTCAATTGTAAAGACATATAAAACTGCATAAAAGACAAGTAACTGACTTCGAAGCATAAAAACATGTAATGTAAAAGATTCTCTGGAATGTAAAAGATTTGAAATATGAAGAAAGCGTTTAAATGCAAGAAAACAGTAGAATGACTTTAAGTGAAAAAGGCGTTCGAATGATAAAAGCTTGAAGATAAAGGCATGAAATGTACAACAGTTTCTGACATGTAAAGTATTTGAAATGGAAGGAAAGCATTTAAATGTAAGGCATCAGTAAAAAGACTTCGAATGAAAACATTTTAGTGCAAAAGCTTTTGAATGGTATTGACATGAAGATAAAGGAAAATACTGGAAATGATAAAGGGTTTCATTAAATCATAAACACTTGGTGTTATCATACGTACATTGCTTGTGCATTCGTTTCCCTAGCCATGTGGTATTTTGAATGTTTACTGAGTTTTTTGTACAATAGATATGACACACAAAATCCTAATGCTAAGACTTCTATTTATACTACTTCGACCATAACGGTCTTGCTATAAGATTCTGCCACGTTCAGAACATGCAGAGCAATGCCTCTCTCTAGCTTCCACGCGTCTTCGAATGCTCCAGCGCATATATTTTAAATTTCGAATATCCCGCTTGCATTTGAATTTCAAATGTTTTGGCACTTCTTCGCTTCGAACGCATTTCTTGGACACAACCCTGTTAACATTTCGAGACTTCCTTGAATACATTCTCATAACTGTCACTCGAAGCTCCAAGCTTTGATATGCCCATTCGAAGCACTGCTTCTACCATTTCGAAACATGACATCTTGCTTTATTCCAATCGAAACGTCCAATTCGCTTCGCTTCTAATAATATCATCAAAATCTTCAGCCAACAAAATGCCCCTTTAAAATATGTATTTCGATTCCTTTTGAGAAATACTTATTTTAAACATATACACAAGATTTTGATGCGACCTTCGAATCATCGTAACATTTATTGCATATGACTCCAGTCACGTCAATCACAACGCTTTTCAGATTCCTTAACCGCCTTGAACCATTTCACAGCATGGTGCAGTTACAAAACAATGATTATCATTTAATCACGCCTATTACCAATATTAACTTTACGCCACCTCCTTCTCAAACCAACCCACGACTACCACGTATCACAATCTTACTCAGTGGATGCTTAAACTTCCACACTATAAAAACCCATCAACTTAGTCTTTTCTTTTCTTCCCACATTCTGAATCTTTTCTCCCTCTTTTCTCACTGAAACCCTAAACTTCCAAACAGAAAATGCCATCACCTCTGGGCGAACCTTCAAGGCAAGAGAAGCCAAACTACAGCAGGAACAATACCAAGGCTTCGCCCATTTTGAACTAATAACTTTCTAACCTACACACCTTACAGCAAAGGGGTTTCTGGAATGGTGGACAAAGTTCTATCAGACTTATATGTTCGATACTCTTACTATTCAGCAAAAACTAACTGATGCATTCGATGTGCAGGTACAATCCAAGAAAGGTATGTTCACTCATGCCAAAGAGATTAAGGCTTTTCAAAATTATTTCGAAACTACTTATGATCCCACACACTTGGAATCCACTGTGCATCAAGCGGATGAGACCTTGAAGGAAAAATTCAAAGAAAAAGTTTCTAAGTTAAAACTTCCTTCAGGGTTGTCACCTGAGGATAGGTATAGGTTGGCATTCGAAATGCATCCACCTAAATTTCCTAGATTACCTACCTCAGAACTGGCTCTGGCTTGGTTTCCTCCATACCCTTGGTGGTTCACTTGCAAAGAAATGTTCAAATATCTTCAAAAGAAACCAAAGCCATCTGAGACTGTGACATGGGCTCGACATTGGCTCCATGATTTCCCAGGACATCTTCGCTATGACCTTTCTACCATGTCAATTAAATCTGATCAAGGCACAGGTGCGAATGCTTGGGAAAATCCCAAATGTTTCTCATTTTCTATATTTTTAACTTTTGCCTTAATTGTTTCGATTTTCAGCCATCAGGATAAAGACTGCTGCTTCAAAGTCAAAAGAAGGGAGCGCCTCTCAGGCCTCTGTGGAAACCATTGATGATGTGACTCTATCCAAACCAACAACAATTGCTGCAACAACAACAACAACAACTACACCAGTAATAACCAGTGCTCCAACTCCACAGGTAATCACCTAGCCTTGATGTTTCGAATACACTAATGTTTCATGATTTGCATCTAACTTATTGTTAAATCTTTTCAGGCTCACAAACTCCCGCCAACAACTCCAAAGAAACGAAAAACAAATACTACTGGGGAAGACCCCACTGCTGGAGAGAATTTACCAGCTGCTTCAAAGAAGAAGCAGAAGAAGGAAATTTCAAAAAGTGTTGTACCAACTAGTGTCTCTGGACTCGATTCCAGGGATGCTGCTCCCTCATCTAAATCCAAAATTCCATCTTCGACCTCCAACGTAATGTTGGAACGCATAGCTAGCAATCTCTCTTCTGAGAGTCCACAGGTAAATTGAACTTTAAATCTTTGACAAAATAATTATTCATTACCCTGGTGCATGCTTTTAATATTCTTTTTCCTCTGCAGGATATTTTGAATCTGGCTCTTACCACTTCGACCTCACCATCAAAAGCTGCTGCTCCGATCAACTCTTCTCCTCAAGGGGATTCCAGCAATCTTGTGCAGAACAAAGGTTCCTCCAATATGGCGGTTCTGGCTGGGGCTTCTGAGAAGCAAGATGATCAAAGTACTTCTCCTCCTCTAAAAGAAACAAATGAAGCAACGCTTCATGAATCTACAGAGACTTTACAAAGAACTTCTCTTCAAAAGTCCCCTCTTGAAACCCTTCAAGAGGATCCAAAGGACATTCCCGCTGAAGGAGAGAAATCTGATTCTGATCAAAGAAACAAAGAATCTGCAGAAGAAGGGTCTGAGGAGGAAGATGCCAACGATGGTTCGACTGCTGGGATTGAGTCAGATGCAAATAGCAGCGAAAACGAAGATATCGAAGTGGTGGATTTGGATGATAATGAAGAAGACGACGAGCATGAAACGAATGAAGGTGACGGTGACGCGACCAATAAATCCATGGAAGTCGAAATGGATGTGACTCCCCTGCGCGTGGAACTCCCTCAACCGTCTCTGTCCCGAATGAATGACAAGGAGCTTGCTCTCCTGAGACGAAACGACCCTATTGGGTACATGAAGGCGAAGCTGGCTCAAAGGGTATTCCACCTGCTAGGGCTGGCACAAGTTCGACTAGTCATCTGTTGCCCACAGATGACAGAATTGTACTTCTTAACAGGATCAGGAGAACAATTCTTGATGTGGATTTGTTCGAAGTTCTCAAACAGGATAGCACATCTTGCTACACTATGAAGGAGTTGCTTACAAAAGTCAACCTTGCTACCTGCTCCTTGCCAGTTAGCACTATCTTGTTCGATCTTCAATCTTTGCTAGACAACGTGACTGGGTACCTTCTCCAAGATGAATTTGCTGCCAGAAAGGTTCAAGAAAAACGAAATGCAATGGATGCTGCTTATGAGCATGCTTCGAAACTCTCTCAAGAAGCTGAGGATCAAGCCATGCATCTAAAGCAAGCAAAAACTGATTATGAGGCTCGAGCTGAGTCCATCCTTCTCTGGGAAAGGCAAATTCAGGAACTTCAACAGAAGGTTAAAGAGGCTCAAGAACAACAATTAGCCTACGAAACCAATACTGCTGGTAACCAATTCGAAGAGCTCCTCAACAAGGGGCTTGCAGAAATGGAAACTGCAGAACAACTCAAAGGAGAAGTGGCTACCTTAGAGGGAGCAAGACGTTTTGCTCAACAAAGGCTTGAGTCTTTTCGAAGTACCTTTAACAGATTGAAGAATAATTCCTATTTCTAAATCTTAGTGTTGATTTGGTTAAAATATCACTTTTTTGTATGTAACATTTGAACAACGCCATTTTGGCAACCCCATATTGCCATTTTGGCATTTTTATGATATTATGATTACGTTGTTACTATTCGAATCTCCTGCATGCGTGGCTTATATTTCTTTAAATATTTCCCATTTACCTTTAGGATACGTTTATCATCTATCAGCTCTTCGATTTCATATGCATTGTTTGAGAATACCTTTATTATTCGAAAAGGCCCTTCCCAATGAGGTGACCATTTACCTAACGTTTTATTTTTCTTGTCCATGGGCAATATGACTTTCCAGACTAAGTCATTAATAGTGAATGCTTTTCCTTTCACCCTTTTGTTATATGTCCTGGCCACTCTTTCTTTTTGTCTCATCAAGATTTCCGATGCATGTAATCTAACTTCGTCCAACTCAACTAACTCATTCATCATCATCTCCCAATATAATGCAGCTGGAATTTCGTTTTGTCTTTGAATTCGAACTGATTGTAGATGAATTTCTACTGGCAGAACTGCATCATGACCAAATGTGAGTTGGAAAGGCGTGGTGTTAGTAGCTTCTTTAGGAGATGTTCTACAGGCCCATAGTATTTGGTCCAAAGTTTTGTGCCAGTTCTTTGGCTTTTTACCAATATGTTTCTTGATTAATCCTATTATCACTTTATTAGCTGCTTCGACCTGGCCATTCGCTTGAGCATAATATGGCGTTGATGTTAATAATCTAAACCCCATTTCTTGAGCAAATTCTTGCATCTTTCTACCGGTAAACACAGAACCTTGGTCTGTGGTTATGCTCTCTGGCAATCCGAACCTATAGATAATTTGTTTCTGTATAAACTCAATAATAGCCTCTTGATCAACAACTATTAATGGTATTTCTTCGATCCACTTGGTAAAATAATCTATTCCTACCAAGATATATTTCTGTCCTTTAGAAGAAGCAGGATTTATTTCTCCTATTAAATCCAATGCCCATCCTCTAAATGGCCATGGTTTAATGATTGAATGAAACTCACTTGCAGGGGCATGTTAAATCCCTGCATGTTTCTGACATTCTTCACAACCTTTAGCAAAGTCTATACAATCTTTGAGCATGCTGGGCCAATACATGCCATATCGAAATAACAGCCATTTCATTTTATGACCTGCTTGATGTGCCCCACATGCCCCATTGTGGACTTTTGACAATGCTAAGTATGCCTCACTTTCTCCTAGGCACTTCAGTAATACGCCTTCTTGGGTATTTTTGAACAATTCGTTTCCCATGAGGACATATGACAATGCTCTATATTTTATCTTCCTATCAACATTCAGAGTTGGGTTTGTTAAATAACTCACCAGTGGACTTCGCCAATCTGCATCTGATAAAGTGTTTATGGCTAATATTTCGAATCCCTGTTTCTCAGTATAACCCAATTTCATACTCTCTAGATCTGATGGTGTGAATCTAGTAGCCATAACTCTACCCCTTAATTCAACTAAATCCTCAAAGTTTCTGGCAGAAACTTTATAACCTGAAGCCAACTGTGCTAAGTCACTTGTTTCTTGGTTTTCTATTCTTGGTATATGTTGAATATCCATGTATTCAAATTTCCTAAGTAGCCTGTTAACTATGACGAAGTATATCATCAGGTTTTCCTTTATGTATTTATACTCCTTTTTTATTTGCTTGACCACTAATTCTGAGTCTCCTTTAATTTCGACTATAGTTGCCCCTAATTCCAACAAAGCTTCAAGTCCAACAATGAGCGCTTCATACTCAGCTTCGTTGTTCGAGCAACGAGGACCATCTAATTTATACTTGAATTTTGTTGGAATTCCTTCAGGAGAAATTAGAAGGACTCCAACACCACTTCCATTCCTGTGGGTCGAACCATCAAAGTATAATTTCCATGGTTGCATTTCGACGTAACCCATGACAGTCAGCTCAACCAATGAATGGTCCACAATGAAATCAGAAATCACTTGGCCTTTCATAGCTTTTAAAGGCATGAAAGTCAAATAATATTCTGTTAAGGCTAAAGCCCATTTACCAACTCTTCTATGCATTATTGGTTTCGAAAGCATGTGTTTAATGACATCGAAATGAGATGAAACATAAACATCAACAGGCTTTATATAATACTTGAGTTTCATACAAGAGAAGTACAAACAGAGACATAGCTTTTCTAAATTGCTATATCTGGTCTCTGCATCATTCAATACTCTACTTAAATAGTATATGGCTCTTTCGATGCCATTGCTATCTTCTTGTGCTAACATACTACCTATACTAACTTCAGAGGCAGATATGTACAATCTCACGGGCTTTCCCCATTAAGGTGGAGACAAGATGGGAGGCTGAGAGAGATATCTTTTTATCTTGTCAAATGCCTCCTGATTGGCTTCGTTCCATTCGAAGGCTTGGCCTTGCTTTAAACGAAGCAACGGAGAGAAAGCTTGGGTTCTTCCACTCAGATTCGAAATGAACCTTCTGAGAAAGTTAATCTTCCCTAGCAAAGATTGCAGCTCCCTTTTTGACGTAGGTGCTTTCGTCTCCATTATGGCTTTGGTTTTGTTTTGGTTGATCACAATTCCTTTCTTGTGAACCACAAAGCCAAGGAAATCTCCAGCCTTGTGGTTCTGATGAATCTGCAACGCAACAACCATTCGATCTCAGCTTTAATCTTTGTGAGAACCGCTGGCGTGAATCTTCTAGGAGTTTTCTTGATGGGCTTCTTGCCATCTTTGATTGGAAGTCTGTGTTCGACTAACTCCCTCTTTAAACCAGGCATTTCGTCATAATCCCATGCGAAGCAATCTTTGTTTTTCTTGAGGACTTCGATCACTTCCTGCTTGAGGCCTGGGCTAAGTTTTGCACTTATGTAGGTTATTCTTTTCGTGTTTTCATCCCCTAAGTTCACTTCTTCGAGTGGATCCTGCGCCAACATTTTGGCACCTGAGCCTATGGGGTCCCTTTCGAAGCCTAAGGGTTCTTTATCATAGATGGCGTCCAGCCTTTGATCTATCTCAAGTTCTTTAAAGGGTGAGCCTTTCGAGCTATCCCCATTTATTTCGTTCAGCTTTACAGTCAATTTATTCATTTCAGCCTCTAAGGCCGCCTTTGATTCGTTCTCAGCCATATAGGCCGAAATCCTTTCGAAAAAGGAGGACTCAGTCATGAGTAAGGTTGTCGAATTCCCAACCTGCTGGCCGTCTTTGTATAGTACTTTCGACTCCTTCGTCGTCACTGATTATCCTTCTATCCCAGTATAGGCCATCATGGCGAAGGGTCATATAGTAGTGGGCGTTTCTGGTTTCGTTGATTTCATCATTTGGGATACAAGGAGCAATCTTTGCCAGATGTTTGTCATAATTCCTCTTGTCAACTAAGTTGATTATTGACATGAAGTAACTCTGGTCTGCTTCAATGTTTTCCACGATCCCATCTTCTCTCCATAAAACTAATCGTTGGTGCATTGACGAAGGAACTGCCCCTACGCCATGGATCCACTCCCTTCCCAGAAACAAGTTGTAGTTGGCCTTGGCTTTGATCACCATGAACATGGTGGGCCTACAGCTTGAGCCTATTGTCAAGTCCAATTGAACCACCCCCAGTGTTTTGCCTACTTTCCCTTCATAATTGGACAGAACCATGTTGTGTGGCTTGATGTCTCCTTCGCATATTTCTAACCTTTTCAGCATGAAGTGGGGTATTAAGTTGACTGCAGCGCCCCCATCCACTAGAACCTTATTCACTCCATGGGCACCAACCTTTGCCCAAATAAATAGTGGCTTAAGATGGTTCTTCATAGCTGGTTCTGGACGCTCGAAGAACGCATTCTGCTCCTCGACGGCTCCACTATCCATCACATAGTAGCACGCAGGCCTGTGCTTCATCAGATCTATGGTATCTTCTTCCTCATATTCGTCAATTTCAGTTTCCTGTCCAAACTCACAAGGAAGCACAGATACCACGTTGCAATTGAGGTTGAACGAAGACTCCCCCTCTGATTCGAAGTTGTCCGTTATCATATCTTCGTCTTCTTCTGGACCTGGAGTGTATTCCTTTGGTTCATCTAGTTGTACTTCAGAAAAGAGCCTCCTATTAACTGGGGGTTTGTCTTCAGTTTGATTTTTTGGTGTGGGTTTGTTGGTGCTAGATTCACCTTTGTTTTTTGTTGAAGCTACCCCTTTATTTGCCACAACTTCCCTCTCAGCTTTTCGAATCCTCTGTTGCCTTCGCCACTGAGATCTTGACATGGGGTTTCTTCCTTTGTAGTTCTCTAATCTCACCTCTTCCCTCTTTGCTATGTTGAATTGCCTTCTATGTGTCATAGCGTGGCGTGCGTTTCATTCAGTGTTTCTCCATTTGTCTTTGCCTTTGTCATTTCTGACTTGCAGCCATCTGTCTGTTGGCACTTCGGCAGGGATTTTGAACGTCACTCTTCGAGCACCCTTGGGATGAGGACTATCAGGCCTTCGTTGTTTGTATTTGCTATCGAAACGTGGGCCCATCTGAACAGTTTCTTGGTGGTTCCAGCAAGGGGCGAAGGGGATTGTTTCGAAGGCTCTGGCCATGCTTTGATCATACACAGCAGAACACCTTGGGCATATCAAGCATTTGGTTGCCCCTTTATAGCAGCGAAACACAAACTCCAGCAAACTTTCTCCAGCCTTAGGATAACACCTGAATAATTGGTTATCCTGGCGCCAGTTGTTGCCAGTTCGCGCCCTTTGTACCCTCTCGAAGTTCGCAGCGATTCTATGATTGCAGAGGATGCTGCACCTAGGGCATAGTATCATCCCTGTATCTCCTTTGTGGCACATCATGAGGTAATCCTTGAGACTAGCATCTCCAGCATGATTATCCTTCATTTTATATTTCTCTTTTTCTAAGTATCTTTCTACCTCCTCCATCTCAGAGCGAGGTCTCTCCATATCCACCATGTTTACCTCAACATCCTCCCCCTTAGCTTCATCATCTCCCCATCCTGTGGGTTTTATATCTTCAATGTGGACCTTTGAACTCTCTGGGGCAGAATATTTTACCAAGTAGTCAAACTTTCCACTGGGTTCCCCTAGGTATCCCATATTTCTTTCTGAGGGGAGGTTGGCTTCGTGATTTGGACTTTCTCCAATTCTAGCCTCAGGCCTTCAGTAACCTGTGTCAATTCTTGGTTTTGGTTTTCCTGGACTTCAGTAGCCTGGATTTCTTCTGCAACAGCTAGAGGTGCTGCTTCAATCGAAGTCCCTGGTTGCTTGTGGACGTCTTCAGTGACCTCCTTATTGACTTCGACTATCACCCAGCTTTCATTTTCAGTACCTTTCTCTTCTATTGGGGCGTCACTCTGGTCAGCTTCCACCATGTTAATTTCTCCAATACATGCAGGCTCGGAGTAATTGGTGTTTGCGACGTCCAAAGGGTCTTCGTCCACTTTCATTTTTGCCTTATCAGCAAACTTCAGTCTGCCATCTTTAATTGCATTCTGAATTAGGTCCCTGAAAAGAAAACACTGTGAGGTTTTGTGGCCTAGGAAACTATGATATTTGCAAAATCCTCTTTTCTTTCTTTGATCTAAAGGAGGTATTTTGACATTTTATGGCACAATGAGTTGGCCATCTTTGACAAGTAAATCAAAAATCTCGTCACATTTAGTGACATCGAAGGTATAAACCTTCTTTGGGAATTTGTCACTTTTCTCATTTTCAACAATTTCTTTCCCTTTTGTGGGAACTAATAATTTGCAGGAGTAAGGTGGTGCCTGTTTTAATTCAGCGAGGTCGATTTCGACCTCTTCGAATTCGAATTCAAGATAATCTTCTGCTTCCTCAGTTCCAACATAGGAGATCCTTTCCTTCTTGTTATTTTTAAAGACTCTGGCCTTTTCGGCCTTTAGTCTTTCGACCTGTCGAACCCTATCGGCTAATTGAGCCATATCCCTCAAGTATTGAGTGTCTAGTTTCTTTCGAATAGAGTAATCCAAGCCGCCAGCGGCCATTTCGACTAACTCATGTTCAGGCACTACTGTGAAACATCTAGATTTCAAAAGCCTGAATCTATTCAGATAATCATCTATGGGTTCAGTGAACTTCCTCTTGACACTGGGTAGTTCCTTCAGACTTATTTTTGATTGTCCCATGTAGAACTGTTCATGGAATAATCTCTCCAAAAGAGCCCAAGTATCAATGGACCCAGGAGGCAAAGTGGTGAACCATGTGAAAGCGTTCTTAGTCAGGGAACTTGGGAAATATTTGATCCTGAGGTCTTCATTATTGGCTATATCTCCCGCTTTGGTTAGATCCCTGGCTATATGTTCGACTGTTGACTCATTGGTATCCCCAGCAAACTTTGTAAACTTAGGGACTTTATATCCTCTTGGTAAATCAGTGTGCATTAGGTAATCTAATATAGGGGAGGCATAATTTGGCCTTCTAATTCCTGTGTTGAGGCCATTCTGGGCCATGATTCTCTCTATCATGGTGGTTAAATTATTTTCTGCCAAGATGTTATCGTTTCGAGTTCTATGAACGACTGCATCAGCATCTTGATTTCGACCCACCATGACAACCCCTCTAGGTTGTTCTTCTCGAAACTCTGGGACTTCCAGCCTTTCGACCCTTGCCCCTGGTTCCATAATTTCCCTTTGTAGGCCTTGGATCATTGGGGCTTCTAGCCTTTGTGCCCTTGCCCCAAGTTAACCTCCTCTCTGGTTGGTCTATAGGTTGGGTCGTTAGCAACTTGTTCTATAATAGGTACGTTCGCTCAAACTCCCGCCTGATTCTGCCTACGCCTCTCTGGGGGAGCAAAGAAATTTGCTATTCGACTCATGTTAGCTGCGTTTTCTCTGTTTGTCACAGTCACATTTTGTACTATTGGGGCAAATATCTCCTGCATAGTTTGTGCTAATACCCCTATCATATTATGGTTACTGTCATCCATCAATTGCCTAAAAGCCAACTGGTTTTCTGTGGTTAAAATAGGCATTGCACTATAACCCACTGACCCTTGGTTATTTGTCATAAACCGATTTGCCCCAGACCCAGACCCTAATTATGGTGATGAATTCGATGTGGAATTGTGTAAGCCTGCCATAAAAGATGTTGGCATTCCATAAGAGGAATTTCTGGTTCTATTACCATCCAAACCGGGTGGTCTAGTTAGTGGGTGGTGAAATGGGTTTGTGTCCCTGATGGTGGGACGAATCCCCCAGGATAACCAATGGTTCCAGTATTTCCTAGGATCGAACTATTAGTTGATATGCCACTTATTCCATTAGTGGCTATATTACTGGTAGAGGATGCAACAGACTGTGCATTCGAAGGGATCACATTAGATGTTCCCATCAAAGCGGACATATTAGTGCCTGTTGTATGTGGGGCATTTTGTTCCCCTTGTTGATTGTCAGAATTAGACATCTTGTTCAAACGTTTTCTTCTGGATAAGGGTTGGTTGCTATTGGTTATTCTACCACTTCTAAGGTTCATAAAACAACAAACTTATCACTCAGAGGGTATTTTTACAATGGTTACGTTCTCAACAATTTTTACTCTGTTCTAAATTCTGTAATGGCCAATGACGGGTCCCACCATGTGTGCCAATTTGTTTACAGTGATTTCTGGTAAACAACCGCTAGTCCTCCAAACTATCGAATAATCTTACTGACTGTTATTTAATCTCTCTGGTAACTCGCAAGATCGACTAGATTGATCCTAGGATGTATTGGTCATTTGAGTAACTCTCATTATAGAACTGGTATTCATGGTTGGTATTTAGAATGTTGTGTAGGTGTTTAACTTATTTCGATTACTCTATTAAAGATCTAATAACTTGATCAAGTAAATGTGCGCGAAACTAAATTGCCTGAATAAAGTTCAATTGTAAAGACATATAAAACTGTATAAAAGACAAGTAACTGACTTCGAAGCATAAAAACATGTAATGTAAAAGATTCTCTGGAATGTAAAAAATTTGAAATATGAAGAAAGCGTTTAAATGCAAGAAAACAGTAGAATGACTTTAAGTGAAAAAGGCGTTCGAATGATAAAAGCTTGAAGATAAAGGCATGAAATGTACAACAGTTTCTGACATGTAAAGTATTTGAAATGGAAGGAAAGCATTTAAATGTAAGGCATCAGTAAAAAGACTTCGAATGAAAACATTTTAGTGCAAAAGCTTTTGAATGGTATTGACATGAAGATAAAGGAAAATACTGGAAATGATAAAGGGTTTCATTAAATCATAAACACTTGGTGTTATCATACGTACATTGCTCGTGCATTCGTTTCCCTATCCATGTGGTATTTTGAATGTTTACTGAGTTTTTTGTACAATAGATATGACACACGAAATCCTAATGCTAAGACTTCTATTTATACTACTTCGACCATAACGGTCTTGCTATAAGATTCTGCCACGTCCAGAACATGCAGAGCAATGCCTCTCTCTAGCTTCCACGCGTCTTCGAATGCTCCAGCGCATATATTTTAAATTTCGAATATCCCGCTTGCATTTGAATTTCAAATGTTTTGGCACTTCTTCGCTTCGAACGCATTTCTTGGACACAACCTTGTTAACATTTCGAGACTTCCTTGAATACATTCTCATAACTGTCACTCAAAGCTCCAAGTTTTGATATGCCCATTTGAAGCACTGCTTCTACCATTTCGAAACATGACATCTTGCTTTATTCCAATCGAAACGTCCAATAGAAGAATCGAAGGACCTTTCCACGCTCTCAGTCGAGTAGCTCGCTGGTTCTCTCGAAGCACGTGAATAATATAAGTTGAAAAAGAAGGAAGAAGCAGTCGAAGAAGAAAATTAAACCAAGGATTTGATCAAAGATGAAAAGGTACTCTTTTATCAAAACTTTTGAGGAAGAGGACGTGGCCGTGGAGGTCATGACAGTGGTCGAAGTGGTCGAGGCAGCAACTTCGAGAGAGGACATTCGAACTACAAAATTGGCGTGGTAGAGGACATGGTCAAAGAGGTGGTCAACCGAATCACTCCATCTTCGAAGGCTACAAGTGTGGTAAGTATGGTCATTACACGAAAGATTTCAATTCCTACAAATTTTATAACTGTGATAAAGTGGGACATGTTCCGAAAGATTGTCAAATAAAAAAGAAGGTAGAAGAAACAACCAATCTAGCCTTGGAAGATGAAGCGAATGAAGGTTTTCTCCCGATGGCTCAAAATGAAATCAACCAATAATGGCCATGTTGGTATCTTGACTCAGGAGCAAGTAATCACATGTGTGGTTACAAACACTTATTTAAAGAAATTAAAAAAATTGAAGATGGTAATGTGTCTTTTGGAGATGCATCAAAAGTGAAGGTCGAACGAAAGGGTACAATCTGTTACTTACAGAAGGATGGCTTGATTGGATCAATCCAAGATGTTTACTATGTACCAGATCTCAAGACCAACATCTTGAGTTTGGGATAACTTACAGAAAAAGGTTTTTCGATACTTATGAAAGATCGAATACTGCATTTGAAGGACAAAGCATGACATCTGATCGCCTGTATCGAAAAGGAAAGAAATCGAATGTACAAACTGAATCTGAGGAACGTTCGAGAGAAATGTCTACAAGTCAAAATACAAGACAAAGCGTCACTATGTCATATGCGCTTTGGTCATCTACATCATGCTGGTTTGAGAAGGTTGGCGAAAAGGAACATGGTGCACGAACTACCAGACATGGATTATGAAGGAAAGTTTTGTGAAAAATGTGTGCTCAGCAAACAAACAAGAACCTCATTTCAAAAGAAGGCAGAATATCAAGCTAAACAAACTCTTGAATTGATTCATACTGACATATGTAGGCCTATCACTCCAGAATCCTTCAGTGGAAAAAGTTACTTCATTTATTTTATCGATGATTTCCCACGAAAGACCTGGGTTTATTTCTTGAAAGAAAAGTTTGAAGCATTATAGGTATTCAAAAAGTTCAAAGTAATGGTGGAGAAGACAAGCGACAGACATATCAAAGCAGTTTGATCTGACAGAGATGGTGAGTACACTTCGACGGCCTTTATGAAGTATTGTGAAGATCAGGGCATAAGGAGATTCCTAACTGCACCATATTCACCTCAGCAAAATGGTGTGGCTGAAAGAGAGAATCGAATTATTCTTGACATGATTCGATCAATGCTTAAGAACAAGAACATGTCAAAAGAATTTTGAGCAGAAGTTGTATAATGTGCTGTTTATGTTCAGAATCGATGTCCACATTCAAAGTTAGAAGATCAAACACCACAAGAAGCATGGAGCAGACAGAAGCCAACAGTTTCTCATATCAAAGTATTTGGTACTGTAGCTTATGCACATATACCAGATTAACAAAGAATGAAACTTGAAGACAAAATTCAAAAGTATATATTCATTGGATATGATGAGAAGACAAAAGGGTACAAGCTATTCGACCCCATAAGAAAAAAAGTGATCGTGAGTAGAGACGTTCGAATAAACGAAGCGATCAAGTGGGACTGGAATAATTCGACAGAAGTTATAGACACGGTCGAAGAATCATCTATAGCTGTACCAACAAGCATTTCAATAGAACATGAAGATACTGAAAATGAAGATGAACCTCTACAACCCAGAATGTGAAGTTTGCAAGACTTATATGATTCGACAAATGAGGTACACCTTATGTTCCTTTTTTCAGATGCTGAAAACATCAGTGTCGAAGAAGAGCTACAAGACAAGAAGTGGAAAAGTGCCATGGACGAAGAGATTAGAGCAATAGACCACAACAACACTTGGGAGCTAGTCGAATTTCCAAAAGGTAGTCAACCTATTGGTGTAAAGTGGGTATTCAAGAAAAAGATGAACGCTCAAGGAGAAATAGAATGATACAAAGAACGACTTGTTGCGAATGGATACAAACAGAAAGAAAGAATTGACTATGATGATGTGTTTGCACCTGTTGCGAGAATGGAGACAATTCGATTGCTCATTTCTCAAGTTGCTCAATTCAAGTGGCCAATATTTCAAATGGTTGTCAAGACAGTATTTTTGGATGGTGTGCTCGAAGAATAAATCTATGTCGAACAACCACTCGGGTATATGAGGATTGGAGAAGAGAAGAAGGTTCTGAAATTGAAGAAAGCTCTATATCGTCTGAAGCAGGCACCACGAGCATGTAACACACGCATATACACATATTTCAAGGAGAATGCGTTCGAACAATGTCCGTATGAACATGCCCTCTATGTGAAGAAAAATGGAAGTAATGTATTACTTGTTGCTATATATGTTGATGACCTTATTTTTTTAGGCAGTGATGTTCAAATGATAGAATAATTTTAAAGCACCATGACACACGAATTCAAAATGACAGACTTAGGTCTGATGAGATTCTTTCTTGGTCTGGAGGTTCGACAAGAAGAAATTGGAATTTTTATTTCACAAGAAAAATATGCAAAAGAAATCTTGGAAAAATATAAGATGAAAAGTTGTAATCCAACTTCGACACCAATGGAACCAGGCGCAAAATTGTTGAAATTTGATGGAGGAGAACGTGTCGAGGTAAGAAAATATCGAAGCTTGGTAGGTAGTCTTTGCTATCTCACATGCACAAGGCCAGACATTTCATTAAGTGTTGGCATTGTAAGTCGATTCATGGAGGAGCCAATACATTCGCATTAGAAGATATTCAAATGAATCCTAAGGTACATCCAAGGAACAATGTCATTTGGAATGTTCTATTCAAGAACAGAAGACTACAAGTTAGTTAGTTACTCTGATAGTGATTGGTGCGGAGATATAGACGATCGAAAAAGCACATTTGGATATGTGTTCTTAATGGGAAACACATCACTTACTTGGCTTTCTAAAAAGCAACTGATAGTAACACTTTCTACGTGTAAAGTGGAATATGTGGCAGCATCTTGGTGCGTTTGTCATGCAGTATGGCTTAGAAGATTGATAAGCAAGATGGAGCTAAAACAGGAAGGTGCAACAGTAATACAAGTGGACAACAAATCAGCAATCGAGTTGGCAAAGAATCCAGTAAACCATGAAAAAAGAAAACACGTTGACGTTTGATTTCACTTTATTTGAGAACATGTGAAGGAAGGAAGTGTCGAATTGAGGCATGTAGCAAGCAAGGATCAAGCAACAGATATTTTCACAAAACCATTGTCGAAAGAAATTTTCGATAGAGGCAAGAAATTGATAGGCATGATGGATGGAAGAAACATTTAAGTTTGCATAGGAGTTTTGTTGAATAAACTTTAAATGTTATAAGTAATGGGTTTTTATTAATAAGGTAGTGGAAAGGTTAAGAATCAAATGTAATTGAAAGGCCAAAAGATAGTGGGTTATAATAGTATTTACTAATAGCATTTACTTTCTTAGAATAGTAAAAGTCTTTGGGTCTATATAAATACCAAGATTGTATTTTATTAAACAACAAGTTATAAAAGTTTGCTCCTTCCCTCTAACAAAAGGATACTTGTCGTCATCGAGATCCTTGATTTACCAGCACCGATGAAATAACTTGGATCCGAATTGATATTGGAACCGGAGAGAGAATATATGATATAAATGATAATACTTTCTCCATCGTGTTGGGGGTCACTTTGGAGTATAGTTTTTAGTTGATAGTGATGAGTTATGGGTAGGAATCACTGTTCCACGGTGTTGGAATATGAATGTTTTTATTCCTGGGCCGAGAATAACATTGTTATTGTGAGACCGTGGTTTGATCGTGAATCTCCTTAGAAAAGTTGATTGTTTAAATATCATTTGTATAGTCTGGGAATGTTTTACCGGAGTCCTACGGTGGGCGTCAATGTTCTTGCGTAGGAACACTAAACGAGTAGCTTATCTCTCATGTCTCAAGAATCAGTGTCTTGCTTATCTCTCATGTGGAAGCCCCTAAGTATGGTGTATGATATCTCCCTTGGGTATATTACAAAGAGAGGTAGTGAGTGAGATATGTGGAGATAGTTGTCCTTTTCTTTTCTCCAAAGACTCTTCATATGGGCAAGTCATCTGGTCTAATAATCATTAATCCGCTTTCGTAACATTTGTAACCGTCTATAATTACTTGTAACGTTCGTAACCGCTATCTATTGAGTTCCATAATCGCAACCTGGCCAGGTCTTCAACCCGACCAGACACAACTAGATCAACACATATAGATCAGAAAGCTAGGCCACATGCATATGACTAGCATTGGTCAACATATCGGGTTACAACACTCGGAGAATTATGGGATATGTAACATCCCTCATATTACATGTTATCCACCTAACATGCATTCCTGGTCTTTTAGAGTCCTGGACCACCAACTCAAAAATAGGATTCACCAAACAATAATTATTAGAACATAAAGACTTAGGCTCTCAGAGTTGTAAAGAATACTTAACGAACAATGATTAGAGACATCTCTAGGCACTTTCCATATACTGCCCTGACCCCACTCTTCATCCCAACTTGGTGAAAGCAAGACTCAATTTCACTTACTTATCGACATCCCATTAGAATGAAACTAATCCACCTTTTACTCAATAGAACTAAATCCACCAACCCCATAGTCTCGATGAAAGTATCAACCTCAAGAGATTCAATAAATTACACCTGATTCTCGTGAATCATTCTGTTGTACCCCAAAATTTTCCCTCTCACTTATCAAGAATTTGCTCACAATATCTCCTTTGGCTCAAGAATGCACTAGGGTTGATCAGCTCAAGACACCTCCTTAAGCATTGATGACCAAAATTAGGGATTGAGTTTGCAAAAGGATTTTTTAACTTCCAATGCCCCATATGACTTTCATGGATCATTATGGACCCTCAAGATTACTCATGTCAAGTTTCAAACTTTGGATCACACTTTTGCTTAGTCAATTGAGCAGTTGACCTAAAAATCAGTTGTATTGGGGAAAAAGTCAATTATGGCCAACCTACAGTCAAACTTCAATATTTTGGACCAAAATCAACATTTTAAACTCATATATATCATTTGATCAAGTTTGGACCATAATTCCTCAAGAAATTTGATCAAATCTCCAAAAGGGAAAAATGGTCAAAATTAGGGTTTTGACTGGGAAAGGGAAATTTCTGATTTTTGACTAGCAAATGATCAATTGGTTTAAGGCATGATTTCAATATTTCAATTTCATCATTTTGACCTAATGACATAACTCAAAGCATTGCTCAAGTCCAATGGATTGACAGATGAATTTTCAGTCAACTGATCAAAAATCAACTGTATATTGAAAAGTCAAACTTTAACTTTTTGGTCAAATTCAAATGTCAAATATCACAATTCATCAAAACATTTCAAAATATGAAACTTATTCATCACGAAACCAAAAAGTCAAGATTTCATTTTGAAAAGTCAAAATTTTCAAACTTAGAAATTTTTCTAAGTGTTGAAAATTTCATGTTTTTTCACAACTTTGAACAAATTTTTCACCATGATGCAAGATGATTCAAAAGAAACTTCCAAAATGAAAGTTGTAGATCTCCATTAAATCTACAACTTTTCTTCACACAACTTCTTCTAAAAGTTCTTGGATCTTAAGTTATAATTTTAAGAACATGTGGTCATGAAACAAAACACTTAGTGAAATTTTGCACTAATTTGGTCAGGATTTTGACCCAACTTCATGGAACTTTATTCACATAGTTCCAATGGGAATATTTAAATACAATTCAAAGATGGGTTGTAGATCATATTGAAAGCTTTCCAAAATGTCCAAGAACTCCTTGAGATCATTTTTGAGTAGGGAGAATCGAAGAGATGAAATTAAGGTTTTGTCACTTGAATTACAAGGCATTTTTGTGATCAACAAAACTCAAATTCAAAGTTATGCTGCATAAAATCTACTTTGCAGGCCTCAAATTTTTTAGTAACTCCATAATTAATTGCTTGCACATCTGTTAGAGGTCTCATTTCAAGCATTCAATGCATGGACATGCTTTATATCCATTTTGGGAAGAAAGTGTACATTTCCATTTTGATAAAGTGCTTTTTTTATACAAAACTTGTTCTTGAGCCTTGCACTTGTTATCTTATGATAATACAAGTCCCATAACCCATAAGAAACTTGTTAGAAACTTATAATCACTCAGCCCATGCTTGTACCTCACATTTAAACTTGGTTTCTCACTTTTCTTCAAAATCAAGTAACCTAACAATTAGCTGAAAACTAGTACTTCTGATTGTCCAAACCACTCCAATCCTTTTGCTTATAGATATACAAACCATTTTCCACAAAATACATGAATGCTTGACCCCTAAAAATACCAAGAGCTCAGAATCACATCTCATACCTCCATTTTCACATAAACTGACCAAAAACTTGAAACTCATAACTCCCCCGTGCGTTTTCAAGCCTCTTTGTTCCTAAAGCTTCTAAACATCATTTAGAACTGATCTCACACCCTGTTATAGAACTGTAACACCATTAACACCATCCTCCATTTTCAAAAACAGAGCTTTGCACTTGGACTTCTCTAGAACTCCTCAGGTACTTTCAGCTAAAGCTAAGCATCCCATTAGCTTCCTGGGAACTTGAGGAAGCTAACCCAATCATTGGAACTCCTTGAAAGCTGCTCAAACGTCAAACCCGGTACCCTCTTGCAAGATAAGTTTTCTAACTTTGGAATTTTTCATACAGGCATCATCAATGATTTATTTGTGAATGAAACATGTAGATATCATTGCCCTAAAACTAACCATGTCTATAGTTTCAATTAATTTTGCCTGAGCTTGGAGAATTTTAAGATTGAATTTTCTGAGATTTTTAGGGTTCAATATAGGGCCATTAAAATTCATGTTTATCTTTGAGCTATAGTTTTAATTCTTTATATTTCTGAAACCGTGAGGAAATTTGCTACAAGTTTCATGTTTACAGTTTTCATTTTTGTTGAGATTTGAACAAGTTACAGAGGTTCTGGCTGGGCGTGAGGTTGAAGATGAAGTTGGCCTCAGGAACATGTTTTCCTTATGTATTTATTGTTTGATTTATATAAACGGATGTATAGTCACTCTAGTGGTAGAAGCGCGCGTCTGTAACCTGAGGGACCTGGGTTCAAGCCCAGTGGTACCCTTTTGATTTTTTCACATTTTTTTCATACATTCTGACCTTTTTTAGCAACGCCTGGGCCTCCCTTGGGCTTTTGATTTTTTTTTTCTTACCTCTAACCCTCTTGTAGGTTATTCACACCCCTGACCCAATTTTTATTTTCTTTTTCTTTTTTTACATATTTATATTTATTTGTTTTCTTAAATATTTTCCTAATACTAAAAAATTACAAAAAATATAAAAATAGTATATTTATATTTTGACTTAGTTTATTTATTTATCTCACAAAAAAAATATTTTATTTAACCTTATTTTATTTATTTTACTAATTATTCTTGTAAATTTAATTAAAACTAGGTTATTATTTATTTTCTTTTACACCAATTAAAATATTTTATTTTGATATTTAAAAAGACCAAAAATATTTTAAATACCATAAATTATTTTCAAGACGAAAATACAAAAAAATACTTTTCTTAAACTTAATTTCCTTTTAACCAATTAATAGATTTAGGATTTTATTTAAAAACTTTTCCTAGTAAAATTAGGTTTACTTTTTTTTTTACCTTTAATTAATTATTTTTCCCTTTAATTAATTAGGTTAAACTCAAATTCCCTTTTTCCTAAAAAATCCAAACACAAAGATCCATTTTCTTCACATTTACATTCTTGCATATTTATTCATTTTGTACATTATCTCCATTTAATTTCTTGTACATTTATACCAATTCAATATGGTTGTAATAGATTAATTAGGTTTATTTTCTTGCAATCCCCATTTACAATTTGTACACCCCCTCCCACAAGTATTGTAATAGCATAGTAACTTTAAATTCCGCAATTTATCGCTTTATATAACATGCTAGTAATTAGGGTTTGTATGGAAAGACTAAAACCAATACTTAGAAAACCCTAATCAAAGACAAAATCAAGCATGGAAATAATACACTTGCACTCAAACACCCCTAGGGTAAATCCACTTGGTTGCCTTTACAAAATGGCCATATTACGCATGTGAGGTATCTTAGCAAAAACAAACAAAAATACAAGATCATAGTCCCTCGATGATGCTATCTAAGTTGCCTTTCAAATGATCTTAGTCCCTAAAAGGGAATTCTAAGGTACCTTGCAACATTACTAATCATGGTTATACGATGACCCACGCCCGTTCCGTTTACATCCAAAGATAGGGTTACTTACCAAATTAATGGTAAGATAACAATGTCAAAGGAAAAGGAAAATGAACAAGAAAGACTTTTGAATAGTTAGAATACTCCTAATTACTTGCTCCATTTCAAAACAAACATCCTTGCTATTTTCAAAATAAACACCTACACTTTCAAATATCTTATAAACTTGAAAACATTTTCAAAAGATCAAACACTTTGTATACATTCTTACGAACGAGAATCATTACAAAGTTTGCCTAAACAATGGCCTCTTTACAAAATACTTTCAAAAACCACACAAAGCACAATTTCAAACAAAAGAAAGTGATCTAGCAAGTAACTAAGAGCCCGTGGAAAACCATGGATGAAAAGGGTGCTAATACCTTCCCTTTTCATAATCTACCCCCCGAACTCAAGAAATAATATCAAAGGTCTTTCCTGTGCTTTTTCACCTTTCCCTTTGTATAAAAGAAAAGTCGATGGCGACTCTTGCTAACCGCAACATTTGCAATCAAACGCAAAACCTTCAAGTCAGTTCTCCCACCGTATCATAGAACTGGCGACTCTGCTGGGGAGAATTATAAAAGTGGGGTTACCTTAGGGTTAGATCACATTTAGTTGCTTTCTTTGTTTGGCTTGTTTTCTTTACATTATGGTTCTTTGTTTGGGTTTGAATCCTCTACCCGGATTTGGGATACCTTATAGGTAAGTAGAAATACATTGTGGAAACTGTGTGGGGTATACCGATATGGTCTAAGCAATAGCTACGTTAGTGCGACATATTTGTGGGTACCGGTAGCCCTTGAGTTAATCAAAGAGAATACGGGGCCGCTGAGTGATGTCATGAAGCACTAATGAACTTTTAGAACCTTTACTTGACCAACTTGGCCTTTAGGACGTAGTGAGATGACCGACTTTGGTGCAGTCCGAAGTTGGTAGATACTCGATACTACACTCATTGAGGTTTGGTTTTTTGGGATATTTCGGTCGCCATTAAAGAGGCTTATGCTGAAACAATGACCAAGGAAACAAAGCAGTGATATTGAGCTCCTTAGAACCTGGTTACTATAACTAGGACAGGTTTGAGCCAACTAAACTTCAAGAGGGTACTTACCTATGAGACTCCATGCAAGCCTAAACCTAAGGACTGGTTTGCTTTGTTTGTATATACATACTTGTACGTAACATCATGAACATTATAACATCATACTCATTTACTAACCATTTCAGGATCTTGGGATTTATCTTTGTTCTGTTTTGTAGGACATGGATTCTATTCGCAGGAAAACTATTCAAGTAAAACTTGTAAGGATCCCTCCATAATTTAAAGAGCTGGCATCAAGGATTCCTGAAAATTCTCCATTCACCTAGAGACATGGTCGCCTACTCAACTTGGTCACCTCTCAAACTGACGAGGACAGGATGAAGGTGCTTTTTCAGTTCTTTGATCCTTTACACCATTGCTTCACATTTCCCGATTATCAACTTGTGCCTACTTTGGAAGAATTCTCTCGACTCTTGAGGATTCCCATTCTCAATCAACTACCTTTCAACGGTATGAAAAGAGATCCAAAGCCAGAAGAGATTGCTCAAGCTCTACACTTGCAATCATCTCATGTCACAACTCATTGGGAAACAAGGAGTGGTGTCAAGGGTTTCCTAGCAAAGTTCTTGTTTGAGAAAGCCCAAAACTGTTGGAACTTCTTAGATTTGCAAGCCTTTGAGGAAATTGTGGCTCTCCTCATCTATGGGATGGTTTTTTTTTCCAAATCCTGACCAACTCATAGATGTGAACGCCATCAAAATCTTCATATCCCGCAACCCGATGCCTACTTTGCTAGGGGACATCCTACATTATTTTCACACTCGCACTATAAGGAAAAGAGGTGTCCTTATGTGTTGCACTCCTCTCTTGGCAAGATGGTTTATTTGACATCTTCCCCAATATGTATTATAGAACGAGCAAGGTTCAAGGTGGTCACAAAGGTTGATGATGCTCAAACATTCAGACATCCATTGGTGTTCCCGATCCATAGAGAATGTTACTATTGTCGACCATTATGGAGAATTCCCTAATGTCCCTTTACTTGGAATTAGGGAAGGTATCACCTACAACCCCTGCTTAGCCTTAAGACAGTTTGGTTACGCCCAAAGGGATGGCCCACATGAGATGCTCATTCAAGGTTTGGTGTTTGACTACGAGAATGACGATCAAAGTCTTCGCCATAGATTTATCTGAGCTTGGAGGATGTTGAACAAGGTAGATAGAAAGACATTCGGGCATAAGAATTCCATCCCTCTTGAGCCTTACCTCAAATGGGTACGAACTCGTGCTCAAAGTCTTATGATGCCTTACCCCTCCATTTTCTCGGTAATCATTGAGCCTGTCCTGGAAGGAGATGTTCCATACACTATCCTACATCCCGACATGCCCACCTCTCTTGAAGACTTACAAAGAGATTGGATACAACGCAAGGGGGAGCAAGATACTTTCAAAGCCCAATTCTATGCAAGCGAGAAGAAGGTTTTGGAACTCACTAAGCAACTTCATGAGGAGAGGAACTCGAATGCCTACATCGCACCAAAGAGGATGCGTATAACCTTTTTATATTAGAGGTTTTTGTATTGTTTTCCCAAAAAGGCATTGATGTACTCAAGCTTTAATTTATTAATATAACGTGTGTTTCCTTTTTGTCTAAAACAAATTTAAATCTTTAAAATCCTTGAAATCATTGCATACGCATCTACCATTCATCATAACATAAGCAGGTTTCTTGCAACGAGTCTCCTCATCTTTCTACTATTTATTTCAGTAAGATGGATCTCGAGCAAACGATGAAGGACCTCCAAGCTCAGAATTACCAGTTTCAATAGATGTTCTTAACTCTATCCAAAGGATAAGAAGAATTGAAGACCTTGTTGGTTGAAGAGAAGAAAACAAAGACAAAGAAAATAACCGAAGTTCTAAACATGGGAAGAAGATTCCAAGGGCAAGCATGAACGACCCTGGACTTTGCAAAGACATCCAGTGAGAAAGACAATCAAGATAGGAAGGGCAAAGAAACAGTTGTCCAGACAAAGTCAGAAGAGGAAGAGGAAGAAGAAGATTATTCTGAAGAACAATACCCTCCAGCCGACGATCTTGATGCTGCCTTTTACAAACAATACCAATACAACGCTGAACTTGCACCCACCCGTACTCAACTCCAGAGTATGGTCATGGTTTCAAATGAAGGCTTCAAGGACTATGCACAAAACTGGAGGGACTTAGCAGGAAGAGTCTAGCCTCCCTTATCTGAAAGAGAATTAATAGATATGTTCTTGGGCGCCTAGTTTGGTCCTTTCTTCAATCACTTCATTGGGAGTTCATCGACAGGCTTTACCGAGTTGATATTGACCGGAGAAATGGTAAAAGTCGGGATAAAGAATGGGAAGATTCAAAAATATGCATCCTGTGCTGCTGTAAGAAAACCATTCATCGGAAAGAAAGAAGTTGTTGTTGTATATCCTCGAAGAAATCAAGATAGGGTTGAACGTTGTCCAATGGTGGGGGCTGTCATGATTCCTAAACCAGCGCCTGCTCAGCAAAGAAGCAACCAGCCAAGAATGGAAAGACTAGCCAGACAATTCACTCGAATTAACATGACTCTATCTCAAGTATTTCCACATTTGTTAAGATCCAACCTAGTGACTTTGAAAGAAGCTCCAAAGAATCCTAACACAACCTCTCCTCACTATCATTCTAATGCTCGATGTGCATACCATTCTGAGAGTCCTGGCCATGACACTAACAACTGTTGGGCTCTGAAGAACAAAGTACAAGACCTTCTTGAAGCCAAAGAGATTGAATTCGATGCGCCAAAAATTCCCAATGTCATTACTTCCCCTATGCCCAAACACGGTCGTGATGTCAACGCCGTTGAAGAAGATATGTTTGTTACCTCAATTGATGAACTTGTGACCCCACTCCTGACTATCAAAAAGAACTTATTAAATGTCGGTGTATTCCCAGGCTATGATGAAATTGATAACGAGAAATCATATCATATATTTACCATAAAATTAATCCGCTTTATATCATATTGACCCGATTAACTCTCGAATATTCCGAGTTTTGAATGATTTTATGCAGGTACAACATATCTCAGCTCAAACTAGAAAGAGACGTAAAATGTGCGAGATTGCAGCCAAGACCAGAAGAGAAAAGATAAAACTGTCAAAAAATTCCATAATTGCTGCTATTACGGTCGTCACGCCCTTGCCACGACCGTAAGGCGCTTCAGAAGAGTGTGACGACCGTCACGCCCCTGCCACGACCGTAACGCGCTATCTTATGAAAACTGCACGTAACGAAGCAGCTACGACCGTAACAATGCTTATCACAGCTATTTTGGACGTGGTCAAGTAACAGGACGTGGTCAAGCAAAGCATGCATACGTGCCTAATTTTTCTCCAACTTCCAAGGCCACTTTCTCCTTATTTTTCTCAGCAAGCCAAGAATCTAGCAACTGAAATATAATTCCAACTGTATTTTATTTTCTATAAATAGCTTAGACTTAAAAAGAAAGGGAGGAGAGGGAAGTTCACAAAAACCTTGCGGAAGCTCTGCCGATTTTAATCTCGATTCTATTTTCGCACTTCGTTCAATTTTAATTTCCATTCCGACGTTCCAATCTTGTCGGCTTGTGGAAGAAGGATCTAGGATATTATTACTTTTAAGGTTTCTATTGTATTTGATATAATTGCAAATTTATTTATGTTAAATCTCTATTCTTTAATTATAATGCATGTGTTATTATTGTTTTCCGATTTTATTTCCTGCTTTTTAATTCCGAGTATTATGAGTAGCTAAATACCTGTAGTCGGGGTGTGATGAAATAACCAGATGGATTAATGTATTTCTAAGCTAAAACCGCAATTAACTTAATTTCTGGCTGTGACTTTTTATAATTAAAAATTAAAGCTTTTTGTTACGAGAGTAAGGAAAGTGAAATAGGGAGAAATCAAGACCACGAGAGTGTGAGGTTTCAACCGGATAGCTAAAGTTAGGCATTCGATTTAAATACAGCGAGAGCACTTTAAAATGGATTAGATTTATTTAGTTTTCAAAAAGATGCTTTCTAAACACTTATGGGCTAGCGAGAGCAGACATTTGGCTTTAGGAGTATGATTCGAGGTAAGACCACGAGAGTGTGAATCAAGGGTTTTTAAACTGATAAATACTACAGAACAATTTAAGTTGAATACTTTTATATGCTTAGGTACAATTTAATTCGCTTAGGTTCAAAACATTACACTCCGGCCACTTTAATATTATAATTCTTTTAGTTGAATTTAGTTTCCCCTTTAGTTTTAAACTCCTAAAAAAACCCAAACGTGACAATTTCCGCCTTAGCTAAACTAACCTGTTTAAAACACTAGAGTGATTACGAAGTCCCTGTGGGTTCGACATCCTTTTATTACTACCGCGATAGACTGTGCACTTGCAGTTAAGATACCGTTAGACACATCAGGTCAATCGCACACCAAGTTTTTGGCGCCGTTGCCGAGGACTTTAGTTTAGTCACTAGTGTAATCTGAAAACAACGTTGTCTAGACTAGGGCAACTTTTTATATTTCCCTCTGTTGTATGCCAAACACTCGTTCTCGAAGCGAGCCTTTGCATCTACAAATCTTGTCCCAGTTACTATGTATCACCCGAATTTTTTCTACAACCCCCACTCTGAGTATTTCGAGGAATCACAAGAATCCCATAAATCCGACCTCGAAATACTATTGGAGAATTTCAATGCATCACAGACCCATTCTCACCTGAATTACCTTTCCAACCACCAATCCCAATGTTTTGAGGAATCGCAAGAATATTATTATTCCAACCAAACTTATCCTCAACCAAATTTCCCCTACAATCACTACACCCAATATTTCGAGGAGACGCAAGTATCCTATAAATCCAACCTCGAAATATTGATGGGAAATTTTAATGAAATATCAATGATGACAAAGCGCTTTACGGAAACCCAAAATGCGACTCTAACTCAATTTGAAAAATCAGAAGAATCGCACGATTTCAACTTCGAAACATCAATGGAGGATTCCGACGCGACGCTAATTCACTCTAGGTTAGAATCTCTGATGGAGCACTTTGTAGAGACACAAACTGTCCAGAACGAAGAGTTTAGAAAACAAAGTCTTCAAAATAGTGAAAACTTTAGGCAACTGACCACTGTGGTTGAGTCGCTCGCGACCCACAACATAGCCTTAGAGACCCAAATCTCCCAGCTTGAACAAAACCCTCTAGGACCCTTACCTGAGGAGAAATTGGATGTTGTAACAACCAGTAGTGAAAAACAAGTTGAAAATCCTAAGGAGAGCGATAATGAGATTGAGGAGAGTGATAATAAGGTTGAGGAGAGTGATGATGTGGATGAGGAGAGTTCAGACGAGGAAAGAGTAAAGATTAAGAAAAATCCTCCAACACCATTTAAAAGGGAGGTTGTAGAAGAGGTAGAAAAGGGAGCACCTATTGTTATGCCTCACCCCTATACCCCACCGTTTCCTTTCTCGAAAAGTTTTATGGAAGCTCAGATAGACTCCAAATCTAAAACGTATGTGGAGGTATTGGAAAATATCCACACTAATGCACTCTTGTTGGAAGTCTTGCATAAAAAGAGGAAATTAGAGGACCGCGAAACTAGGGATATAATTACTGTTAAGAAGGTAAGGTTAACCTTTGAGGTGGTGGATGAAATCACTAAGCCCAAACTTGAAAAGTTGATACTTAGGATAGATCCAGAACCACCACCACAAGTTCAGAAGAATGAACCACCCCACAGAAGAAAGAAAAGAAAAGGTGAGGGATATGTGAGATGGCTTGATAAGTGGCCATGGAAAATGACAACTACTAAAAGTTCAACCGAGGAGTCATCCTCGAGAGAACCACCATGAGTGCTTGCACTCCTATTCGTCAGGCTTATGACGTTAAACAAAGTGCTGAGTGGGAGGCAACCCACTTATTTGTTAATTGTTATTTGTTTCTATTTATTTATTTATTAGACTTTTCATTTTTTGCATTTATTCCTATTTAAGTTTTATTTTTCATTTTCTTTCTTTTGTTATAATTTTCATAAAACTGCTGCTGATTTCAAAAATAATTTTAATTGCCACAGGATTTCTGAAAAGTTTTTGTTTCTCTTCTACCTTCTCTCCTGACTTGTTTCCCTAACAATAACCATGGAACCAAAGCCACATAATTTCTTGGAAACCACCTTTAGGGGTATAAACCAAAAGAGAAAATTCGAGGAATTATAAAAAAGAAACATTGGTTTGACACTTTATTGTGATGAACCCACTATGAATGCTTTAGGTATATTGGATAGTGTTATGTACTTGTTTAACCAGCTGGGGTGGGAAAAAGCCCACATTAAGAGTAGGTTTATCACATTCATAATTCACTCGAAGGCATAAAAGCAAAGCTTGGATGAACTCACAAACAGCAGCTCCAGTTTTATATCTCATTTCATTTTGTTACTAGGAAGTTTCCCATTTTTGCAATATTTTCAATTTCGTTTTAAATTTAGAACAAATTTACCATATGTAGTTTTTGAGTTTCTGGTGTTGAACAAGCAAATTTGCGAAATCACAGTTTCAGTCATTAAATACTCATTTGCTAGTTTCCTATGCGCAAATTATAATGCTTTCTATAAATTGCGGGCTTTGCTCTTATCGATGGATGGTGTTATGTTTTGGAATATATATGCTTGCATTTGCTTGGTATCCCATTGAATATATATATATTGCTATTGAAATGCCTCTGTGTAGAGATAGAACGTTACAGACTTGGTGCAGAACTGTCTGCTTAAAATTGCACATTTTGTAGTTGTTACGACCGTCACAACCCCCTTACGATCGCCACACGCCTTTTAGCGCGTTACGACCGTCATGCCTGTGTTACGACCGTAACACGGGTTATATTAGTAACCCCTGTAGCAGACATAAGCTCTTCTTCTGCAACCTTTCCCTCTTCCTCCACTACTTCAAAACCGTCCCACTACCTCCATCAATCCCCACTCACACCAATTAACTCACCATTAAATTTCAATCTTCCCATTACCTTCCTCCATCATATATACATCCCATAAACCAATCCCTCACACATTCCATCCCACAACCCAAACCCACTCTCTCTAACACTTTAGCATTCAAATATGGCAAACATAACCTAACAAATCCCTGGCATTTACTTACGCGATGGTGAACAAGGCGAAACCCAGCGCACGAAGTTCTTGAAGTTCCAACGCCGCGGCCTCCATCCCACTAGGTACGTCGACATTGACTGCCTCAGGGACCTCAAATTACTTCAAAGTGTCCAACAACTCCTACAGAATGTCAACCTTTGGACCCTCTGTAGCCAGCCCAAACCCACGTACGAGAATCTCACTCTCGAGTTTCTCAGTTTCTTCTGCTACATCACCCCCAATGGTCCAACAAATCAACTCACCCGTGCGGTACGGTGTCGCATTTTCGGAACCGAATACGACTTCTCTCAAAATGCATTCAGTAGATTACTCGACTTCTGTACTGATGAAGGCGCTCACCTCCGTGTACCTGACACCTTCCATGAGGAATCCTTTAACCTTTGGCATAGCCTAACCAACAACCGTGCTGTGATCGGTGGATCTGGAACTGACTGTTTAATGCTGGATCGCGAAATGTCGCGGTAAGCAAGACTCGCCACCGTCTTTTATTTTCTCCAACATGGAAAGGACAAAAGCATATCAAAATTCCTTATGAGAATAGTTCTCGGTTCGGGAGGTAGATTTATAGAAAGGGAAGGTGCTAGCACCCTTTCTATCAGTGGTTATCCACGGGCTCTTAGATACTTGCTCATTGTGTTTTCAAAAGATGTTTGCTTTTCAAGTGTGAGTGGGTTTGAAAAAGTTTCGTTTAAAGATTTTGGAATAACTCTTGTATCAGTCCTCAAGAGTGTTTGAAAAATTGTTTTGAAAGCTTTTTGAGAAGTGTCAGAGTGAAAAGAGTTTTTGATTTGTTTTTGAAATAGAGCAAGTATCTACGAGTCATCCACCTACCCTAAGGAATTAGGCTGTGTAAATGTCCTTAAGGTAGTGCCATCCCACCATTGAGAGATAGGTAGCACCACCGTTGGAGGTGTTCGGGTCAATTCGTTTGTAGGGACAGTGTGGTCACCAGAACAACAGTAGGACACCTTAGAAGCTACCCTTATGCCATTGATCCTTTTTTTATTCCGAGGCAACCATTTCGAGGCAACTGGATCATGTCATGGACATAAGGACTTACTAAAACGTCCTATACTCGACGACCACCTTTCGGAGGCAAGGCAACAGTGAGGCGTACCCTAAGAGTGGTGTATGAATTTGTGTGTTATTTTCATGTTAAGTTTATCTTTGACCATGGCATGGTGAGCTACGCTTGTTTTTTTATTAGCATGCATTCTTTCATACAAGTTAACAGTTAAAAGGGGTGCGGAAAGTAAATTGCGGAAATGTAAATCCTACGCTATTACAAGGCGCGGGTCTATACATCGCCAAAAATTACAAAGACCCGTTTTTTTAGTAAATGAGTGCGGAAAATAAAAAACAGTAAAAGTCCTATTTACTATTACATATCCGGAGCAATTACATAATAATCGAACAAATTAAATGCGCGAGAATAAATTAATCGGGAACGTCTAAGGGTGTTGACCCTTTTAAGATAAGGAAATTAATTTTTTGGTCTTTTTTATAATTAAAATGAAATGGAAACTAATTAATAACTAATTAATTTAATTTAATTAAAAGAAAATATTTTTTTGTTTTTTATGTTTTTTTATGAAATAAAATAGAAGAAAAAAAAAATTCAAGGTTAACCTAAATCTAAATCTATTTTAATTATTAAAAAGAATGTTAAAATGGCCTAGTTAAAAACTAATTCAATTATGGTTTATTTACAAAATAAAAATAATAATAATAAAATGTTAATTCTATTTTTTTTTTGTTTTTTATGAAAATGTTAGTTAAATTAATTTAATGATAGAGTAATTATTTTTTTGGGTGTTTTTTGGATCAATTTTGATAATTAAAAGCAAATAAAAGTCAATTTAATGATTATTTAACAATTAATTAAAATATGCATGCAAAAATATTATTTTTAATGTCAAAAATCAAATAAACATTTTTCTGATTAAAATGCAAAAGGAAAATATTTTTTGTGAGTTTTTAAATGCATAAGAAAATTATTTGAATATAAATTAAATTAGGATAAAAATAAATAAAGAAAAAAAAGGAAAAAACAAAGGAAGCATGTTAATTATGGAAAAGGTGAAAAAAATGCCAGAACCAGGACTCGAACTCGTGCCCTCTGGGAATATCCACTAACGCGTTGCCATCTGAGCCAACTGTCCTTGGTGTCACTATTCTGCAATCAAATGGTTAGAAACAAAAACGTGGCATGTTTGAATTTAAAACAAAGTCAGCACGCGTGGGGCCCAGGTATAACGTTGGAGCGAATCAGATGGAGCCATCGTGCCACGCCAGCCACGCCTGGGTCTTTATTAGTCAACGACGCCGGAGCCCTAGCTCCGATCGTCTTCTCCGGCGAGTGCTATGGCCAAATCTGCAAAATAGGGGAAATCAAAGCAAAAGAAGGACCTAGTCACCCTAATTAGACCCCTGCGAATTCAATGTTAACATTATTTTGGCCTGAAAATGACTGTACAAGGAGTTTCGAAGAAGATGACCAAAACGGCCCTAGCAATGGCAGGTCCCTACTCCTGCGTGGAAACATGCATGTTATACGTCAAATGCGTTCTAATGAGTGTCCTGAGTTCGAATAATTCATCAAAAACAGTTAATGATGTATGAAATATAAAAAAGAAATCAAGAAATTTTGACAAACCGAAGAGAGCTAGAGGGCACGATCTGGGACGATTTGGCTTCGTGTAGGGATTGAAAATGACTGCTGCTATGCCCAGGAACACAATTGGATGCCTAATACTCTTTGAAATTTGCTAGAAGAACAGGTTCAAATTTGTCAACTTTGGCAAATTTTTGAGAGAACTAGGGCTGCTGCTTCAGAGGTTTCTAGGTCTTCTTTTCTTGTGAGAGGCGTGCATATATGTTACCAAGAATGAGACCCAACCATATATGAGCCTTTAACCCTATGTAATTATGTTTTGGATTTTCTTTTAATCACCATTAAAGCCTTTGCCATATTTGCCTCAAATTTGAATTTTGTACTTGAAATAAGCTTTACACGAATTTGGAAGGTGTATCAAAGCATTTCAATACAAAATATATTCCCTAATTAATTTTCTTGATTTTCATTTAATTTTAAAAGATTTAAAATGAATTAAATCAAATAAAATTAAATAAAAATGGAAAAATTAATTTTAAATCTTGAAATAATTTGTGGCACACGTGGGAAGCATGGCCAAGCTGAAACAAGTGGAAAAAGTGGGCCCCTTTTGTCAAAAATGAAGTTTCAAGGATAATTGATTTTGGCCATTTCACAAAAATTTCCCAACTTCTCCAATGCATAACTTGCTCAATTCTGAAGCTATGAACATGTTCTTGGACATTTTGGAAAGGTCTTGAAGTCCTCTAACCAATGTCTTTGGTCCCATGTCATTTTGATTTACCAATCTCAAGTTATGGTCTTTGACTTAAAGTGCCTTTTTGTTGACTTTTGAAAATGACCTATAATGTTGAAATTGATAACTTTTTGTGAGAGCATTTCTTGGACTTGGAGTGTGAAGATGAGTTGTAGGGAATGTCATCCCCTTCAAAATAAGCATTGGATGGGATTTTTCTGATGAACCATGAAAAAGTTATGCCCTGGTCAAGTTACAGTTGACTTTTCAGCTATCCAAAAATAGAAACTTTTGACACCTTGATGATTTTTGAGCCATTCTTGTGAAATCATGGTCAAGATTTGACCAAATGATGATTGTGGCTTCAAAATAAGATGTTGACCAAATTTTTTGACTTTTGACTGCCAAATGACCATTTTCCCCTGCAGTTGACTGTGGAGCAATTAGGGTTTTTGACTGTGCAACTTGACCTTGTGAGCCTTGAAACTTGACATGTAGGTGCTTGACAATGTGTATGAGCATAGGGGACTTGATTGAGCCCTTGAAAACCTCAACTTCCTTGCAGGGACCAAAACCCTAATTTGACTGGCTTAGGAGGATGGTTGACTGTGTAGCCCCTTGAGTAGGCTTTGAACCATTTGAGGTGATGCTTGTCAAAACTTTGAAGATTATGGGAGGGGAAATTTTGGGGTACAACAGTTTCCCCTGTTCAATCTTCTTAGACCTGAGGATGTAGATTGGCTTGTGTGCCTTTCGTGATCCGAAGGTGGAAGATGATTGAACACTAGAGTGCCCAAAAATTTGCACTCACATAGTAGAGTATCAGCAGTGTGATAGCGGGAATGGGCTTACAGATGCCATTTGGAGAGATGATGGATAGGAGGATGGGCTTATAGATGCCATCTGGAGGTGTGACAGAACCTTGTCGGGAATGGGCTTATAGATGCCATTTGGAAATATTGGTAAGTGGATGGGCTTATAGAGGCCATCTGGCCGTCGATCGCGTAAGAGATTCCTTAGCGAGAACTTGCGTACCTGAGAAAAAGGATAATTACCTGGCCTGTTTGCAGGAGTTGATCTTTAAACTCTTTATGTAGATGTGCCCTGGCTGGATACAGGAATCGAATCTTTAAACTCTTCAGACGTGCCCTGGCAGGATACAGGAATCGAGTCTGGAGAAAATAGTCGTCAACAGATACACCCTGGCAAGATACAGGAATCGGATCTTCGAACTCTTCAGACGTGCCCTGGCAAGATACAGGAATCGAGTCTGGTAATGTAGTCGTCAACAGATACTCCCTGGCAAGATACAGGAATCGAATCTTCGAACTCTTCAGACGTGCCCTGGCAGGGTACAGGAATCGAGTCTGGTAATGTAGTCGTCAACAGATACACCCTGGCAAGATACATGAATCGGATCTTCGAACTCTTCAGACGTGCCCTGGCAGGATACAGGAATCGAGTCTGGTAATGTAGTCGTCAACAGATACTCCGTGGCAAGATACAGGAATCAGATCTTCGAACTCTTCAGACGTGCCCTGGCAGGATACAGGAATCGAGTCTGGTAATGTAGTCGTCAACAGATACACCATGGAAGGATACAGGAATCGGATCTTCGAACTCTTCAAACGTGCCCTGGCAAGATACAGGAATCGAGTCTGGTAATATAGTTGTCAACAGATACACCCTGGCAAGATAGAGGAATCGAATCTTCGAACTCTTCAGACGTGCCCTGGCAGGATACATGAATCGAGTCTGGTAATGTAGTCGTCAACAGATACACCCTGGCAAGATACAGGAATCGAATCTTCGAACTCTTCAGATGTGCCCTGGCAAGATACAGGAATCGAGTCTGGTAATGTAGTCGTCAACAGATACTCCCTGGCAAGATACAAGAATCGGATCTTCGAACTCTTCAGATATGCCCTGGCAGGATACAGGAATCGAGTCTGGAATTAGTCGTCAACAGATACACCCTGGCAAGATACAGGAATCGGATCTGGAATCACGACTGTTGATAGTAATCATCTTTGTACTGACCTTTGTCCTGAAAAGACAAAACGTTAGTTGTATGCGATGTCATGATGTATGACATGCGTGATGTTCTCAGAATAAAATGAGACTGTATTGTTCATGATGCGTATGTGCATGCTATAATGTATGAGGATATGATGTTTATGAATGTATGTTTTTGTCTAGGAAAATAAATCCTTGACGAGTTCCGGGAAGTTAACTCCTGGGCTGATGTTGAAGGATAGTGCTTCGTTGTTTCCGCTGGGGATGATTGTTGCAAGAATACCGGTAGGAGAAGATGACTCTGTTGGGGCGTAAACTTGGCGAATAGATTACTCTGCGGGGAGTGACCTCTGTGGGGAAAGAGAGGTACTTTGCTGAGGTCGATGATAACTCTGCTGGGGATACCGTTGTTGAGTTATGTTGAAGGAATTGATGAACTCCGCTGGGGGATAGGAAGACACTTCACCGAGGACGATCTTTCCGTGGTTATTAGCTAGGGATAACCCAGTTATAAGCCCTGGTGGGGGAATAACCTTTGGATAAAGCCGGGGAGACGCGTTCGTGCTCTGCAGGGGATAAGCTTTCCAGAATCTACTGGGGGTAAGCTTCCTGCTGGGGAGTTTGATTCTACTTTCCTGGGGAAACCTTCGGACTGGACTCTCCTGGGGAAATTTTTGAATATACTGGGGAAGTGGCTCCATTGAATGTCTGGTGAACCGCCGGGGAACAATCTTAGATCAAGACTGCCGGGGATGCTTGTTAAGAATGTTTGTAAACTCCGCTGAGGAATGTTGAGATCTGTTAGGGATACCCAATTTCCTTAAGGCTGACAGTATAACTTTGCTTGGGGAGAGTATCGTTGACTTGCTGGCTCACTCTCCGGGGAATTAAGGCATCTTGGTTATGTTCTTCAGCTGAACTTACCTTGGTACTTTGGTGGACAAAGCAATTAGATCGCTTGGACAACCCATTATTGCCCCTGTTTCTAATGTTACCTGTAATTAATCCTTTGTTTCGCATGCAAATATTTATGAATTAGCAGTTAGTGTCAAATTCATATATCACAAATTGAACATTGGACGTTCTTCGCACAACAAAACAGAAAGGAAAAACAATTGGGAATTTGTCTGAAAAGTGAACTTGTATTGATTTTTGAATTTGCCTGTAAATAGGCGTTTATGTACAAGAGGCTGACGTCCTAGTAAGAGAACGCTGCCGAACAAAAGGGTTTATAAAATTTGTACAAGGAAAACAAAACAGCTGTGTGAAAAGAATAATCCCACTGGGTTCCAACTTTGTTATCGCCTTTATATCTTCGAGCGTCTCATCACTTGGCTGCTCGGTTGAAGATGAAGCTGATTGATCGATGCTGTTTGAACTTGACAGTTGATACCGGATTCTAGATGCAAGGTGATCCAATGAGACATAGTATTACACTTTAATCCCTAATTTTTGCCTGGACCGCCCTTTCGGGTTTTCAGTCCACCGGGATACCCATTTTTGCCCAAGCCGCCTTTTCAGGTTTTCGACTTGCCGGGTGTACAGATTTTTTCATTTCATCCCTCATTTTGCCCGAACCCTTTTGGTTTGCCGGGAAGCCCTAATTTTTTCCTAGGTATGTCAACCTAGCGGGTCTTTTATCATGCGTAGTATCTTTTTACTATGTCTGCATTGGCGGGGTGAGGAAGGTCGTCACCATCCATGTTGGTTAGAATCATGGCTCCTCCTGAGAACACATGTTTAACCACAAATGGCCCTTCGTACGTAGGGGTCCATTTGCCCCTGGGATCACTTTGAGGAAGAATGATGCGTTTGATTACCAGGTCCCCAACTTGATACTCTTGTGGTCTGACCTTCTTGTTAAATGCCCTGATCATCCGTTTTTGATACGCCTGACCATGACAAATAGCAGTGAGTCTCTTTTCGTCAATTAGATTTAATTGATCAAGTCGAGTCTGGATCCAGTCATCTTCGCTCAGATCTGCATCCTTCATTATCCGGAGAGAGGGTATCTGCACTTCAATCGGTAAGACTGCCTCCATGCCATAGACCAAGGAAAAGGGAGTTGCCCTGGTTGACGTCCTTGCTGAGGTACGGTACCCATGAAGAGCGAACGGTAGCATCTCGTGCCAATCTTTATAGGTCACTGTCATCTTCTGCACAATCTTTTTGATATTCTTATTCGCTGCTTCTACAGCCCCATTCATCTTCGGTCGGTAAGGAGAAGAGTTATGGTGCTGTATCTTGAATTGCTCGCAGTGCTCAGTGATCATCTTGTTGTTAAGATTGGTACCATTGTCCGTAATGATCCTTTCCGGGACACCGTATCGACAGATCAGGTTGTGCCGAATGAACCGTGCCATCACGTTCTTGGTTACTGTAGCGTAGGAAGCCGCTTCAACCCACTTCATGAAGTAATCAATCGCTACCAGGATGAAGCGATGCCCGTTGGATGCCGTAGGTCTGATCTCGCCGATCATATCAATGCCCCACATTGCAAAAGGCCAAGGTACGGTCAAGACATTCAGAGGAACTGGAGGAACGTGCACCTTGTCTGCATAAATCTGGCACTTATGACATGTCCGAGAATGTTGGTAGCAGTCGGCTTCCATTGTGGACCAGAAATATCCTGCCCGAAGGATTTTCTTTGCCATGGTGTGTCCACTGGAATGCGTTTCGAAGGTACCTTCATGCAGTTCCGCCATGATCCTTTCTGCTTCAGTCTTATCCACACAACGCAGTAAGGTCGAATCATGGTTTCGCTTGTACAGAATGCCATTGCTGAGGAAGAACTTTGCAGCGAACCTTCTCAGAAACTTCTTGTCGTTGATGGATGCATCTTCAGGGTATTCTTGGGCTTCCAAGTACCTCTTCACCTCATGGTACCAAGGTTTTTTAGTTACTGTCTCAGCCTCAAGATCACAACAATATGCAGGCTCGTCCAGTTTCTAAATAATGATCCGGGGAGCCTCATTGTCCCACTTGACTTTTAACATGGAAGACATCGTAGCTAACACGTCCGCCAACTGATTCTCCTCTCTTGGGAAGTGTTCAAAAGTTATCTCCGTGAAGTGGGGGATCAATGTCAACACACATTCTTTGTAAGGAATAAGGTTTGGGTGTTTCGTATCCCACTCGCCTTTGATCTGATTGATCACGAGAGCGGAATCTCCGAAGACACTCAGAAACTTGATCCTTAAGTCAATCGCCGCTTGAAGACCCATGATGCATGCCTCATACTCCGCCATGTTGTTGGTGCAGTTGAAACATAGCCGGGCAGTAAGTGGAGTATGAGTGCCTTTAGGGGATATGATCACAGCGCCAATTCCGTTACCCAAAGCGTTGGAGGCTCCATCAAAGTGCATAGACCATCAGGATCCTTCCTCAGGTCCTTCATCCAGCCCAGGTACTTCACAATCAGTCACTATCATGATGCTCTCGTCTGGAAACTCAAAGTTCATTGTCTGGTAGTCGTCTACTGCCTGGTGTGCCAAGTGGTCTGTCAATACACTTCCTTTGATGGCTTTCTGGGTCGTGTACTGGATGTCGTATTCTGTCAAGATCATTTGCCATCTTGCTATTCTTCCAGACAGAGCAGGCTTTTCGAATATGTACTTTATTGGATCCATCTTTGAGATCAACAGAATAGTGTGAGTCAGCATATACTGTCTCAGCCGGCGAGCAGCCCATACCAAAGCGCAACAAGTTTTCTCGAGCAGTGAGTATCGGGTCTCACAGTCGGTAAACTTTTTGCTAAGGTAATAAATGGCATGCTCTTTTTGGCCAGACTCGTCATGCTGCCCCAACACACACCCCATTGAGTTGTCCAGTACTGTCAGGTATAGTATTAGAGGTCTCCCTTCAACCGGTGGCATAAGAATGGGTGGTTCTTGGAGATACTCTTTGATTCTGTCAAAAGCGGCCTGACATTCATCATTCCAACGTACTACTTGATCTTTCTTCAGCAGCTTGAAGATTGGTTCACAGGTAGCAGTTAGGTGCGAGATGAATCGAGCAATGTAATTCAGACGTCCTAGAAAGCCTCTGACTTCTTTCTCTGTCTTGGGAACTGGCATCTCTTGTATGGCTTTCACCTTGGCAGGGTCCACTTGAATACCCTTGTCACTTACGATGAAGCCTAGCAACTTTCCAGATCTTACCCAGAAGGTGCACTTGTTCGGGTTCAACCTCAGCTTGTACAACTTCAGACGGTCAAACAGCTTCTGTAGATGGTCAAGGTGTTCCTCCTCAGTTTGAGACCTTGCAATCATGTCATCGACATATACTTCTATCTCATGATGGATCATGTCATGAAATAAAGCAACCATGGCATGTTGGTAGGTTTCCCCAGCATTTTTCAACCCAAATGGCATGACCTTGTAGCAAAAGGTGCCCCACTGAGTAACAAAGGTAGTCTTTTCCATGTCTTCATGAGCCATCTTGATCTGATTATACCCTGAAAATCCATCCATGAAGGAGAACACCTTGTGCTGAGCAGTATTGTCAACCAAAACGTCAATGTGAGGTAGGGGAAATCATCCTTGGGGCTTGCCCTGTTCAGATCCCTGTAATCGACACACATTCTGACCTTACCATCTTTCTTCGGTACTGGAACCACGTTGGCAACCCACTGAGGATAAGAAGTTACTGCTAGAAACCCGGCATCAAATTGCTTCATAACCTCAGCTTTGATCTTCTCGGACATCTCTGGACGCATACGGCGGACCTTTTGCTTAACCAGAGGGCAGTCTTCCTTGGTAGGCAAATGATGAACTACGATGTCGGTATCCAACCCAGGCATGTCTTCGTAGGACCAGGCAAAGATTTCCATGTAGTCATGCAACATCTGGATCAACCGTCGTTTCACACTGAGCTCTAGATTGGCACCAATCTTGACTTCCTTTCTATCTGTCTCAGTACCCAGATTTACCGTTTCCACTGGCTCTTCATGTGGCTGAATGGCCCTCTCTTCCTGGAGTAACAGTCTTGCAAGCTCGCCAGGCACTTCGCAATCATCTTCACCTTCGTCTTCGGCTAAGTTGATCGGATTTTCGAAGTCATAACTGGCAGTAGCAGAGTCGTTACCAGCGAGATCCAGAGTGGATTGGAACCTGTATGAGTGAGTGTGTGTAAATATAGTTGTTTTGCAATATATATAAAGAAAGAAAGGGAGCGCAAGATTTGAAATGTGAAAAACGTCCAATGCTTTTATTCATGATATATGAAAGTGACAAACAAAAGCCCTCACATATAAAACCACGGTGCCCCGGGTAAGACACCGGGCCATAAAGTTTCAAATTATTGTTTATTACAAATCTGAAACAAAGAAGTTCATTACTGGGTGACAAAAGTAATGGGTGTAAAGTCTTTTACGGTCCAGTTGCTAGGTCCACCGTTGGTTGCCGGGTAGATCCAGCTGTCAAACTCAGATTCGTCCACTTCGTCTTCATCCCCGATAGCATTTATTCCATGGTTAGGCATGGGAGCTGTCACCATATTAGGCTTCTCGGGCGCCTCGAACTGAACCTCTTTAGCATCAATAAGGTCTTGAACCTTATTCCTCAGAGCCCAACAATCATCTGTGTTATGCCCCGGGCTATCAGAGTGATAAGCGCAACGGGCGTTGGGGTTGTACTTTGGAGATGCTGTGTTTACCATCTTCGGAGCCTCTTTGACAGTTACCAGGCTAGTTGACAGCAGTTGCGGCAGGATCTGAGAGAGAGTCATGCTGAGCCGAGTATACTGCCGTTTGGGCCTCTCAACTCTGGGTTGGTTGTACTGTTGTGGAGCAGCAGCAGGCTTAGAAATGACCAACGCGTTGACAGCTTGGTGGCGTTCAGGTTTGTTCTGCCTTCTTGGACCATACACAGCACTGGCTTCCTTCTTGAAGGGTTTCTTTTCAGAATTGGAGGAGGTACCCTTCTGTATCTTTCCTGATTTTATACCAGCCTCGATCCTTTCACCAGTCAGGATCAGGTCAGTAAACCCAGCAGAGGAATTACCAATGAGATGATTGAAGAATGGACCAGATAAGGTCCCTAAGAACATATCCACCAGCTCTCGGTCCGTCAATGGTGGCTGCACCCTGCCAGCCATGTTTCTCCATTTCTGTGCGTACTCCTTAAAACCTTCTCCCGATCTTAGCGACATACCCTGGAGTTGGGTACGCGTAGGAGCGAGGTCGGAATTATATTGATACTGCTTGTAGAAAGCAGTATCCAAATCCTCCCAGTTACGAATGTTGGTTCCATCCAGCTGATAGAACCATTCGAGGTGAGTCCCTGAAAGACTCTCCTGGAAGAAGTGGATCCATAAGTTCTTGTCAGCTGTGTAAGGCTGGATCTTCCTTACATAAGAACGAAGGTGCATCTTAGGGCAGGAAGCCCCGTCATACTTCACAAAGGCAGGCGCCTTGAACTTGTGTGGGATCACCACCCCAGAAGATAAACCCAAGTCTCCGAAATCTAACCCAGGCACACGTTGAATCTCCATAGAATTTAACCTGTCCTCCAATTGTTTGTACCGGTCCTCAGCAGGAGGGTACTGTTCATCGTTGAAGTCTGTCTCAGTGTCAGAGACCACAGGACTAGGGACCTCTCTCCCTTGGTGACTACCTTCCCCCACAGATGGAGTAGTCCTCTCAGCTTCATTCTGCAATGTGTTCCCGAGTCTGCGCCCAGTGTTGAATAGCACAGTCCTCTTCTCCTTCTTATTCTTCTTCAGGAGCAAAGCCTTCAGCTCTTGTTGTCCCTGGGCCAAGTTCATGACCATCTCCTGAAATTGGGCATTCTGGGCCTGGAGGGCCTTGATAGCTTGCTCGGTAGTGAGTTCAGGATTCATGATGCTTGAGTGCTGAAATAAACAGCAAAGAAGATTAAGCAACCTGTAGGAAAAGGGTACCTGTAATGCATATGATGGATGAAATGCGTATGAATTATGTTTTCAAAGACAATCGGGAATCAACTTTGCAAACAAAAGGAACACACTTTATTAGATTTAAACTTCAAATTGTTCAACAATTTGCCCTTAGGCGTTACAAGAATGAAAATACTGCAAAGGAAATAAAGCTGTAAAAGAAACATCCAAAGCCCACCAGTGCTCCCATGGCCTCCTCTTCTCAGTACGGATATAGTCATTCAGGGTTCGCTCGTTCTCCAATTTCTTGGTCAGCTTCTGGATCTTCTGTTCCTGTTCGTTGAACTTTTCCCGATAATAATCCCGCTCTTCCTGTAGTTGCGCCCAAGACCTCTTTAGTGTATCAACATCAGTGGGTATCTGAGGAGGGAGAACAGTTGGAGGAATCCCATCTCCATCAGGACCTTCAAGAATGATAGGCCTGACAGCTTCATATGGAATACCTAACTTCTGAGCACGGATGCAGACCCATTTGTAGTAGGCTTCCATAGGTAGAGAAGTCTTTGGTCCCAACTCATGTGGGTCAGCTTTGTGAATTCTGTCCCAAGCTTTGATGAATCTACGGCGCAGTTCGTCACTATCTTTCTGAAACTCAAAACTGATGTGAGGCACCAGCATCTCATGAGGTCCTACTCTTCTGGCTCTTCCAAACTGACGGAGAGCTAAACATGGATTATAAGAGATTCCGCCCTGAGTGCCAATCAATGGAACATTAGGATATTCTCCGCAGCGATCAATAACAGCCACCTCATCTAAACCTCTGAGAGTCCAAATGATGTCATTATCGGTGAGAGACATTAACCTATGAGCCCAGCCTCTTCCTTCTTGGTTCTTCAGCATGAACTTGGGGAGGTGCGAAATAAACCACCTCACCAACAAAGGAGTACAACACCACAGAGTTCCTCGTCTTCGGGCAGTACGAGCACAGAGTTATTGCAGGATATCACCCAAGAGAGTGGGTACAGGGTTCCGAGACATGAAGACCCTTATGGCATTGATATTGACAAAGTTATCAGGATTTGGAAACAATACTAGCCCATAGATTAAGAGAGCCAGAATGTCCTCGTACGCCCTGAAGTCTAAGTCATTCCAGAAACTGTTAGCTTTACCAATCAGAAACTTAGCCAAGAAGCCCTTAACTCCGCTTCTAGTCACCCAGTTGTCTATTACCTCCTGGTTGGTCAAGGGAAGGGCTGCAACAATCTCCTTGAGCCTAAGAGTCTTTTCCCAACCAGTGAAGGGAGTCTGATCCAAGATAGGGATGCCAAGTAAACCAGAGAACTCTTCCAGGGTAGGGACCAGCTGGAAGTCTTGAAAGGTGAAGCACTGGTACAGAGGGTCATAAAACTGGGTCAGGACACTCATCAGTTGTTGGTCCCGCTTTGCCGTGACTAAACTGAGAAGAGAACCATGCCTTTGGATGAAGGAAGTAGTATTTGGAATTCTGCTAACCAACTCTTCAAGCAGCTCAGGTGGGTGAACAAAATTGAACCGGATAGTGTTCCTTCGCATAAGCATCATGATGTCCTACAAAACAGAGCAAAGGTGAAACCCTTTTGTCTTTGAAATGTTCAGTCCTTATGCAGGATGCATGCAATGTTTATGATGGCATGATGTTATGATAAAGCACACCACGAGTATTCACAAAGGCAAACATGATAAGGCACACAAGTCACACAAGACAAGCCCTTAGAGTTTAGGCCAGCATGGGGTCCAGGTATTACCCTCTTTCAGTTTGTTGGTTAAGACCTGTCCTATCAGAAGTAACTGGGTTCTAGAGGATCCCAATATCACTGACTACCCTCAATCGGTCATAACTCCAGCATCACAATCTTTTCTTGCGGCCAGAACCATCGCGAGAGTTTAGCCTCAATGGGTGTAGCATACTGCTACTGTTCTATTGGCCAAGTTGGGTTATTTAAGGTTCTAAGGTCGGTTGGTGCTTAATGACTCCTCAGAAGACCCATATTATCCTTGATGCAACACAAGGGATATCGGTACAGACCAAGGTGCCACACCAACGTAGCCACTGCTTCACCCATGTCGGTCTACGCCGGACAGGTCCCTCACAACTTATGCTACCTAACAGGGTATCCCCAGATCCAGGTTAGGATCTATATAACTCCGATGCAGCCCACAATATAAAGCAAACAAGCACAACAATTGAAAACAAGTGATCTTAGTCCTAAGGTACACCTCACTTTATAAGTATCCCCAGCAGAGTCGCCAGTTCTGTGATCGGTGGATCTGGAACTGACTGTTTAACACTGGATCGCGAAATGTCGCGGTAAGCAAGAGTCGCCACCGTCTTTTATTTTCTCCAACATGGAAAGGACAAAAGCACAGCAAAATTCCTTATGAGAATAGTTCTCGGTTCGGGAGGTAGATTTATAGAAAGGGAAGGTGCTAACACCCTTTCTATCCGTGGTTATCCACGGGATCTTAGATACTTGCTCATTGTGTTTTCAAAAGATGTTTGCTTTTCAAGTGTGAGTGGGTTTCAAAAAGTTTCGTTTAAAGATTTCGGAATAACTCTTGTATCAGTCCTCAAGAGTGTTTGAAAAATTGTTTTGAAAGCTTTTTGAAAAGTGTCAGTGTGAAAAGAGTTTTTGATTTGTTTTTGAAATAGAGAAATTATCTACGAGTCATCCACCTATCCTAAGGAATTAGGCTGTGTAAATGTCCTTAAGGTAGTGCCATCCCACCATTGAGAGATAGGTAGCACCACCGTTGGAGGTGTTCGGGTCAATTCGTTTGTAGGGACAATGTGGTCACCAGAGCAACAGTAGGACACCTTAGAAGCTACCCTTATGCCATTGATCCTTTTTTTATTCCGAGGCAACCATTTCGAGGCAACTGGATCATGTCATGGACATAAGGACTTACTAAAACGTCCTATACTCGACGACCACCTTTCGGAGGCAAGACAATAGTGAGGCGTACCCTAAGAGTGGTGTGTGAATTTGTGTGTTATTTTCATGTTAAGTTTATCTTTGACCATGGCATGGTGAGCTACACTTGTTTTTTTATTAGCATGCATTCTTTCATACAAGTTAACAGTTAAAAGGGGTGCGGAAAGTAAATTGCGGAAATGTAAATCCTACGCTATTACAAGGCGCGGGTCTATACATCGCCAAAAATTACAAAGACCCATTTTTTTAGTAAATGAGTGCGGAAAATAAAAAACAGTAAAAGTCCTATTTACTATTACATATCCGAAGCAATTACATAATAATCGAACAAATTAAATGCGCGAGAATAAATTAATCGGGAACGTCTAAGGGTGTTGACCCTTTTAAGAAAAGGAAATTAATTTTTTGGTCTTTTTTATAATTAAAATGAAATGGAAACTAATTAATTTAATTTAATTAAAAGAAAATATTTTTTTGTTTTTTTATGAAATAAAATAGAAAAAAAGAAATAAAATTCAAGGTTAACCTTAATCTAAATCTATTTTAATTATTAAAAAGAATGTTAAAATGGCCTAGTTAAAAACTAATTCAATTATGGTTTATTTACAAAATAAAAATAATAATAATAAAATGTTAGAATTTTTTTTATTAATAACAATGTATTAAAAAAATATTTCACAAATAACCGGGTTTCGGAAAAAATTACGCAAATAACCATGTTTGAGATGGCTCCACAAAGGAGGAGCCATCTCAATTGGCGCATGCACCTAGGGTTTTGCCCTAGGCGCCATCTCACTTGGCGCCTCCCTTGACTTTTAGCCAAGTGAGATGGCGCATGCTCCTTAAAAATGAGAGGAGGCGCCATCTCACTTGGCGCCTAGGGCAAAACTAGGGCAAAATGCTGTTTTATAAATAATTCGTCCATTTCTTCGAAATTTCTCACACTTTCTCGCGCTGTATTTTTATTTTGTACTCCGTTATTTGCATAATGACGTCGCCTATGATTTTTAGCAGAGATGGTTACGTTATATTCTCCTCCACGAAACCTGCGATGAAAATGAAATTCTGGCACATTCACTCCATGGAGCGTCTGAAGCGGGAGTTGATGCGGTGGCTAGATGGAGACATCGCGGAGGGGGAACAAATTCGAAGGATCCAGCGAAAACGAACAACAACCTCGCATGCGACAGGAAGACCTAATGTGTGGTTGGAGGAAGTCAAAACAGACAGTGATGTAATGCTGATGATGCATGGGTCAGATGAAATTGTGTTAACAGTTGTAATTTCCTAGATTGAATATCGTTAATCATTGTTGTAAGCGAAAACCCTAATGTAATTTCCTAGATTGAATTTCCTAAATTGTGTTAACAGTTTTATTAACGGAAAACCCTAATGTTTATAACACAAATATTGAAAAGATTTATTATATTACAATATTTATGTGGTCGAGCCAGACGCCCGATTCAGACAGTTTTTGCGATTGTGTCCGACCTGACGGCATAAACCACACTTTCTTTCCAACCTGTCAAGATCGTCCATTTCTGTTGTGATGCGCCTACTTTTGGGACGACCCTTCTTGTTCCTTCGCATTTGGTCATTGTGCCAAACTATATCGCCGTTGTATTCAGGCCAATAATCCGGTTTTGCCACCAAAGGAAAGTTGTTGTTGTAAACAGTGAGCAACGTTTCAGATTTGTAAACGTTTGAGAGCAGTTGAAGAGCGTCTTGATGGGTATGAGCACAAGTGGCAATGACATGAGAGCAAGGCATACGAAATGCTTGAAACCTGCCACAATCGCACCATTGAGAAGGTAAAATGACCCTGTATTCTTGTCTTGCCAGGCCTTCATTGTGGTCGATTGTCTCTTTCACAATGAAGTTGTGGCTGTGTCGATCAAACCGTGTAACCATGTGAGTGTTGGCTTTAGCACTTCCAGCCTTAATGTATTTCATGCAGCTTTCACTCCATAGTTGTCCTGATTGCAACACCGCATACCACATTTCACCTCTTTTGGCAAATAACGCAGCCATCCTAAAATATGTGGATTTTACCAAGGCAATGATTGGGAGGTTTCGTATTCCCTTGAATACCCCATTCATTGATTCAATAAGATTCGTTGTCATATGCCCCCATCTTTGGCCATTGTCGTATGACCTAGTCCACTTTTCGTCCGGAATATTGTCGATCCACGTACCGGCTTCTGGATTAGACAAACGGATCTCGTTGCGGTAATATTTGAATGTGGGTTGTGTCAATGCATATCCCGCATTCATAACCGCTTTCCTCAATGTTTTGTCCTTGACCTCCCTCGAGAAATTCTGGACGATATGCCTGACGCAATAGACATGCGTAGAAGGAGGGTCATGCCAACCATTTGCTGGATTATTGTAGGCACTTTCAATGGAGGAATGTCTGTCCGAGATCAAATAGAGATCTGGTTGAGAAGCCACGTGTGTCCGAAGATTTTTCAGGAAAAAGCTCCAAGCACCATCGGTCTCCCCCTCGACAAGGGCAAACGCAACGGGGAAAATGTTGTTGTTGCCATCTTGTGCAATTGCCATCAATAGCGTGCCTTTGTACTTCCCATACAACCAAGTCCCGTCAATTTGTAGAATTGGTTTGCATGATGCAAACCCTGTGATGCATGGTTGAAATGCCCAAAACACGCGACTGAATATTCCGTTACCATGCAGTAGACTACCATCTTAGGCGTACGCTGGCAAAGTTTCCAGAACATAAACACTACCTGGAGAATATGTCTTGAGTGCATTTAGGTAGTGGGGAAGTTCTCGGTATGACTCCTCCCAGTTTCCGTACACCCTTTCAATCGCCTTAGTCTTTGCTAACCACGCCTTACGGTAAGACGGAGTGTAGTTAAAAACTGTGGTGATGTGGGAGATGATTGTTTTCACCTTCAAAGATGGGTCGTTGCTGACCAGGGGTAGGATTTCTTGACAGATTAGATCATGGTTGATTTTTCGGTGGTCCTGTGATTGAGTGGAACTTACACAAGTGTGGGTAGTCATGGAACCTATGACCCAGCAGTCACCCCTTAATCTGTATGATGCGGTCAACTTAAACATACAGTCAGGGTGGACATACTTGATCTTGTACCTTTCCGGGTTGACACGATCCACCTTAAAATCAACTGAGTTGAGCATGTGAAATTTTTTAATGGCCCTGATGCATTCCTCTCTGTTACGAAACTTGTCCTTCTCTTTTAAATTTTCATCCGACTGCATATACGGTTTGAAAAACAAGTCAGTAGAAGGTTCATCTCTGCCCATGTTGAAGTTTGTCATGTGCGGAGGTGGTGTGTAGATTTTGTCTGTAGGAATACTTGGGATGCCATCATCGTCAGAATCATCGTTCACCATTTCATCAAACTCTAACTCGTTATCTTCTTCTTCATCATCAACTGCATCTACCTCATCTTGTTCATTCTCCAAAGGATCAACCTCCTGTGTCACCGGAGGCTCTACCTCCTGTGTCACCGGAGGCTCTTGAAGCAAAACGTACAACTCAATAGAGTCGTATCCAGAATAGACATGGCTGGAAATCATGTTCTGGAGATCCTCGTCATCTTGAACTTCAACCTTATAAAAAATTACTTGGTTGTTTCAAAAAAAAATTTGATTCTGATAAAATATCTGGGATACCGGGCCTTGTTCAAGTTTGGCCTCCAATCTTTTCTTGAAGTACGAGAAATTGGCTTTCCCGTTTAAGAGAAATCGAACATTGTCGGTGTTTCTAAACAAAAACCCAACTGTGGGACAAATGTATGTCTCACCGTTGAAATGTGCTTTGACAACAAATTGTGGTGAAGAGGCCATTGCGTAGAATTGTTTTAAGGTTTGAAGGTTGGAATGTTTGAGGTTTATTGATTGTATGAAGGTATGAATGCTGGAATGTTTGAAGGTTTGATGACTGATTTGAAGGTTGGAAGATTTGACAGATTATGTGAATCAATGTTATGTTAAACGTAAGGCTAAAAATTTCAATTAAGTAAGGGATGCAACCCCCCAAGGCTGCCAATAATATTACATGCAATAATGAAATCCCATAGGCTGCCACCTATCCTGGCCCTATTCTGCACACATACATGTTTTGTGTAAGACTCCACCCATCAACTCCAATGGCCTTGCATGCAATAAAGAAAGGAATCCCAAAGGCTGTCACGTAGCCTGAGCCTATGCTGTAACAAATGACACCTCTTATTCACCAAATGGGGTGGCGACACCATTCATTTTTGTACTCTTTCGCCAAGTCCAATGGCGCCTCCCTTACTGTCCAATCGTGATACATGCATGGGCTTATGAAACCCCATAGGCTGCCACCTATCCTGGCCCTATTCTGCACACATACATGTTTTGTGTAAGACTCCACCCATCAACTCCAATGGCCTTGCATGCAATAAAGAAAGGAATCCCAAAGGCTATCACGTAGCCTGAGCCTATGCTGTAACAAATGACACCTCTTATTCGCCAAATGGGGTGGCGACACCATTCATTTTTATACTCTTTCGCCAAGTCCAATGGCGCCTCCCTTACTGTCCAATCGTGATACATGCATGGGCTTATGAAACCCCATAGGCTGCCACCTATCCTGGCCCTATTCTGCACATATACAAGTTTTTTGTAAGACTCCACCCATCAACTCCAATGGCCTTGCATGCAATAAATAAAGGAATCCCAAAGGCTATCACGTAGCCTGAGCCTATGTTGTAATAAATGACACCTCTTATTCGCCAAATGGGGTGGCGACACCATTCATTTTTGTACTCTTTCGCCAAGTCCAATGGCGCCTCCCTTACTGTCCAATCGTGATACATGCATGGGCTGCCACCTAGCCTGCAAGAGTGACACCTTACATTTTTTGTAAATGCATGCATGCATATGTGTAACCCCCTAAGCATGCAAATGTGACACTTCGCAGGCATGCAAGCACAAGCAACCACTACATCAAACTTATTTGCCTATAAATACATACCTTATGAAACATCTCTTACACCCACACAACTCTCACTCTCTGCTACGAAATATTTCTTAAGTCTATCATACTCTCTATCTCTTCCTAAGTCTTTCATACTCTCAAGCATTCTGAACAATGGCTCTTCTAACAATGGGCGATACTCACAAAGGCACAAGGGAAAACATTGCTGCATTTGTAAGTCTCTTATTTGGTTATACATTTTTCATACTTCAAATAACGTGTTGTTCATCTTAATTAATCTTACACCTGTTAAATTATGATCTCAGGACACAAAAAGATTCAGAATCCGTTCGCACAACTACCTGGCTCCCGACCCATTTATCGTCCCTTATCTGGAATATGCAGGTTTTGGACATGTGATAAAGATCTCCAACTGCACCATTGACTCAAAGTTCATTCTTGCAATGTTGGAAAGGTGGAGACCGGAGACCCATACATTTCACCTACCAATAGGTGAATGTACCATCACGCTCGAGGATGTGTACATGCTACTGGGCCTCCCTATCGACGGTAAGGCGGTGAACGGGTCGGTTCAACAACCCAACTCACAGTGTGAAGAACTGTTGGGTAGGGATATGGTGGAAGGTGGTGGAGCAAGAGGGCAGGGAATACTACTCACTGACCTGAAACGTCATTATGCAAGTATGGAATTAAATGAAAATTCCTCAGAGAATGACCGAGTAGTAAAAGCCAGAACGTATCTTATGATACTTTTTGGTACATTTTTATTTCCCGAAAGTACGGGAAATAGTGTAAATTTTATGTACTTACAGTTACTAACAAATTTTGAAAAAACTAGAAAATATAGTTGGGGTTCTGCAGTATTAGCCCACCTATATAGTTCCTTGTGCAAAAACGCAGTCAAGGAAAAATGTACATTTTATGGGTGTGCATTTTTACTACAAGCCTGGGGTTGGTGGAGGATGGAGTCCTTAAACCCCATCAACAACAACACTTTTGGTTTCCCGTATGCAACAAAGTAAGTCATTAAGTTATAACATTTATAACTATTCTGCTCTTTCCAAAATATATGCTAAAAATAACATGTTTCTCATTTCCTTTAGGTACTGCGTGAGGGGTATGGATTATGGCAAGAATCCAAGATTCAATGTCGCACTCTACCGGAATCTGTTGGATCACTTAGGCCCAGATGACGTACGTCGTAGCTTTTAACTTTTGTTCATTTTAATTATTTATACATTACTTTTGCGCTAACCTGATTTAAATTTTATCGCAGTTCGTCTGGAGACCATATTTGGGTTTGGGCCATGCTCCAAACCCAGAGGATGCAGTAACTTAGACTGCAAAGACTGCACTCATTCGGTTCAACATTGTGGAGATGCACCACAGCGACCGTGTGAAGATGTAGTTCGGAATGCATCAAGAGATACCAAGTGATCCAACAGATTTGTCCCCCTGGTATCTTAAAAGGGTCGACGCCCAGTGGGGTCTTACCAACTGGAAAGACTTTGCTCCGGAATGGTGTAAGATGTGGCAGAGGCGTCACCGCTACATCTTGCAATCCCCGGTTTTCCTTACTCAAGGTAACATGCGACACACGGATCAATATATGTCGTGGTACAGGTCGGTTAGTAACCCAGAAATGCACGTGTCTCATCCGAGGTACTTGGTTGACCCACGCACACAATGGGCACAACCCTCGATTCCTCATCAACAAACCCAAAACCCATCAACCTCCAACCAACCCCCAAGAAGAAACAGACCCACAAACACCCAACCACATTTCCCACCACAACACAACTACAATCAAATGTCGTACTACCAACCACAATCACCACCAAACTACCAATACCCGGATATGCCTCAAACCCAACCACAATACCAACCCCAATACCAGCACACCCACATACCCCGGACACAATTTCAGTCTTCCACATATCCCAATATGGCGCCCTCAACATCCAGCCTTAGCCCTGATATGGGAATGTCGGAAGATTATGACCAAGCCGACCAAACCTACCATCAACCACCATATCACCAAACAACCCAACATCCACAATACCAAACACCCCAAGATCCATTTCCTTTCTACCCCCCATACTCAGACGACCAATGCTACCGACCAACCATGGAACCCCACCCACCGCCAACACGACCAAACTTTGAGGGTATGGGTAACCGACTGTACCAGAGCGGATCTTCGAGATATGGAGATCTTACTGATTTTATGGATTCAGACCGCATTGACTTCGCTGGGCCATCGAACTTTCCGCAATAGGAAACGCGACGGCACCCAGCAAGAGAAAGGCGAGGACGGGGATGCGGAACCGGGGGTCATTACCGGGTTTCGGGGGATCACTGATGTATCTTTTTTTTTCCCAGTATTTTTTGTATCCATTTTTTTTACTGTTCTTTTAATGTAATACAGTTGAATGTAATTATTTTTTTTTAATAAAAAGTCCATTTTGTTGATCTCTGTCCAATAGGCAACGCACAGGAAAAAAAACAAAAATTTTTTTTTTATTCCCTAACTTTATACTTAGGCGCCATCTCACTTGGCTTAGGGCATGCCCTAAGCACTTAGGCGCCAAGTGAGATGGCTCCTCCCTTAAAAAAGGAGGTGCATGCGCCAATTGAGATGGCTCCTCCTTTGTGGAGCCATCTCAAACATGGTTATTTGCGTAATTTTTTCCGAAACCCGGTTATTTGCGAAATATTTTTTTAATACATGGTTATTAATAAAAAAAATTCAAAATGTTAATTCTATTTTTTTTTGGTTTCTTATGAAAATGTTAGTTAAATTAATTTAATGATAGAGTAATTATTTTTTTTTTGGTGTTTTTTGGATCAATTTTGATAATTAAAAGCAAATAAAAGTCAATTTAATGATTATTTAACAATTAATTAAAATATGCATGCAAAAATATTATTTTTAATGTCAAAAATTAAATAAACATTTTTCTGATTAAAATGCATAAGGAAAATATTTTTTGTGAGTTTTTAAATGCATAAGAAAATTATTTGAATATAAATTAAATTAGGATAAAAATAAATAAAGAAAAAAAGGAAAAAACAAAGGAAGCATGTTAATTATGGAAAAGGTGAAAAAAATGCCAGAACCAGGACTCGAACTCGTGCCCTCTGGGAATATCCACTAACGCATTGCCATCTGAGCCAGCTGTCCTTGGTGTCACTATTCTGCAATCAAATGGTTAGAAACAAAAACGTGGCATGTTTGAATTTAAAACAAAGTCAGCACGCGTGGGGCCCAGGTATAACGTTGGAGCGAATCAGATGGAGCCATTGTGCCACGCCTGGGTCTTTATTAGTCAACGACGCCGGAGCCCTAGCTCCGGTCGTCTTCTCCGGCGAGTGCTATGGCCAAATCTGCAAAATAGGGGAAATCAAAGCAAAAGAAGGACCTAGTCACCCTAATTAGACCCCTGCGAATTCAATGGCAACATTATTTTGGCCTGAAAATGACTGTACAAGGAGTTTCGAAGAAGATGACCAAAACGGCCCTAGCAATGGAAGGTCCCTACTCCTGCGTGGAAACTTGCATGTTATACGTCAAATGCGTTCTAATGAGTGTCCTGAGTTCGAATAAATCATCAAAAACAGTTAATGATGTATGAAATATAAAAAAGAAATCAAGAAATTTTGACAAACCGAAGAGAGCTAGAGGGTACGATCTGGGACGATTTGGCTTCGTGTAGGGATTGGAAATGACTGCTGCTATGCCCAGGAACACAATTGGATGCCTAATACTCTTTGAAATTTGCTAGAAGAACAGGTTCAAATTTGTCAACTTTGGCAAATTTTTGAGAGAACTAGGGCTGCTGCTTCAGAGGTTTCTAGGTCTTCTTTTCTTGTGAGAGGCGTGCATATATGTTACCAAGAATGAGACCCAACCATATATGAGCCTTTAACCCTATGTAATTATGTTTTGGATTTTCTTTTAATCACCATTAAAGCCTTTGCCATATTTGCCTCAAATTTGAATTTTGTACTTGAAATAAGCTTTACACGAATTTGGAAGGTGTATCAAAGCATTTCAATACAAAATATATCCCCTAATTAATTTTCTTGATTTTCATTTGATTTTAAAAGATTTAAAATGAATTAAATCAAATAAAATTAAATAAAAATGGAAAAATTAATTTTAAATCTTGAAATAATTTGTGGGACACGTGGGAAGCATGGCCAAGCTGAAACAAGTGGAAAAAGTGGGCCCCTTTTGTCAAAAATGAAGTTTCAAGGATAATTGATTTTGGCCATTTCACAAAAATTTCCCAACTTCTCCAATGCATATCTTGCTCAATTTTGAAGCTATGAACATGTTCTTGGACATTTTGGAAAGGTCTTGAAGTCCTCTAACCAATGTCTTTGGTCCCATGTCATTTTGATTTACCAATCTCAAGTTATGGTCTTTGACTTAAAGTGCCTTTTTGTTGACTTTTGAAAATGACCTATAATGTTGAAATTGATAACTCTTTGTGAGAGCATTTCTTGGACTTGGAGTGTGAAGATGAGTTGTAGGGAATGTCACCCCCTTCAAAATGAGCATTGGATGGGATTTTTATGATGAACCATGAAGAAGTTATGCCCTGGTCAAGTTACAGTTGACTTTTCAGCTATCCAAAAATAGAAACTTTTGACACCTTGATGATTTTTGAGCCATTCTTGTGAAATCATGGTCAAGATTTGACCAAATGATGATTGTGGCTTCAAAATAAGATGTTGACCAAATTTTTTGACTTTTGACTGCCAAATGACCATTTTGCCCCTACAGTTGACTGTGGAGCAATTAGGGTTTTTGACTGTGCAACTTGACCTTGTGAGCCTTGAAACTTGACATGTAGGTGCTTGACAATGTGTATGAGCATAGGGGACTTGATTGAGCCCTTGAAAACCTCAACTTCCTTGCAGGGACCAAAACCCTAATTTGACTGGCTTAGGAGGATGGTTGACTGTGTAGCCCCTTGAGTAGGCTTTGAACCATTTGAGGTGATGCTTGTCAAAACTTTGAAGATTATGGGAGGGCAAATTTTGGGGTACAACACGTGCTAACTCCTACGATCACCTCAACGCCACACAAATCCATAACCCCACCATTCTCTACTTCCATCGTATTCTGTGCAACACCATTTTCGCAAGGGATAGTAACCACAAGCTTAACTCCAAAGAGCTGTTCTTCTTGCACTGTGCGTTTACCAATCAGTAAATCAACACCGCACCATTCCTCTTGGCCCATATTCATTCTATTTGCACTCGCGGCGGCAAACCCTTCTATTTCGGAGGGCTTGTCACTTCTATTGCATTGGCTCTGAATCATGGCGACACCCTTGCCCATCTGCCCTCCAGAGCACCGGTCTTGCTTACCTTAGACCATTGCAAATCTGCTCATCTCATTCACCAACGGGACGACGGCCGGTTCAATCCAGTGATCCGTAACATTGTTTATTCTAACATTGTTCTGCCTTGCAGGGACCGTATCAATCCGTATAACAGAGCCAATTGGCTATTTGATGCCTCTGACGGCCATGCTCCCGTGCATGATGCCCAGCCAGATGCTCCAATTGACGAGATCCAGGAGGAATTGGACCGCGAAACACCTGCTCCCGACATTCCTGAGTCCTCTTTTGCACCACCCCCTTTTACTATGGAGGACATCCTCAGAGCCCTCCATCAGCAAAATCAGATGGCTCTAGCTCTTGAAAGGAAGCATCAGGAGCAGTATGACACTCTACATGCGCAAAACATCCAAATCCTGAGCGGCCAGCGCAATGTCAACGAGAAGCTGGACGAAGTTTTCTCCGAGCTAAATTCCTTACGCATGGACGTCACCGCTCTTGGCTCGCATGATACCGACCTCGAGGCCACACCTACCCGACGCTCCCGCACCCGAAGCAGAGGCAGAGGCCACCAATAGTTTTCTTTTGTTTTTGTTTCTATATTCCATTCATTTACCTTTCCCTCAGTTTTTCTTTTTGTAATCCTTCCTGCCATATATCATGACATTGAGACAATGTCTGATATAGTGTGGGAGAGACGTTATATTTTCTTCATGTTGTAGTAAATTTATGGTAACTCTATGATATTTTCAAGTTTTTCAAGTTTTTCAAGTTTTCCCCGTATTTTAAGCCATACCAAAAAAAATTCTTTGCTCGCATAGCTCGACATACCTACCTTAAAGCGGAAACCTAGTTAGGAAGACGAGAACGAGTAAACATAATCAATACAACTATGACACCGCAAACATCCTACTTATGCAACCCGTCTAAACAAAACGTTATATGTACACCTCGATTTTTAAGTTCTTAAGTAACCCCTAGTAGTTTATACTAGCAGTCAGCACCGTCTGGACACAAACCACGTGGGGAGCCGATGAATATAAGTGTTTGATGCCTAATCAATGAAACACCTTTCTCATCTCGATGCTAAATAAAGAAAATCTTGTTCCAAAAGACAAAGATCGCATACGAGACATAAGTATAAGAGAAGAAGTCCATTGTTGGTTGGTTCAGAGGTATCTGGTTCTGAACTTGGTAGGGCGTGCTACGGCTCGATCCCCTGCAACCTCCAATTTGGAAAAATCCAGGGTAACCACATCCGTGTACCAGACCCCGCGACAAAAAATAGGATCAAAGTCACTAATCGGCTACTCCACTACGTGTGTGCAAAGACAAAGGGCTTAATGTGATTGCGCTAGAATGAAACCGGGCGAAAAAGCACGAGAAGATCGAGGTCAAAATGTGACGTAGCGACTAAGCGGTTTGTTAAAGTGGAAATACGCGACTAAATTGTGTCATTGGCACATCAATGACGTTTTACTCAAGTACCGGCCGACTGATGATTGGTTTCATGTGTTTTATCTCGAAAATAAAAGGTATGTCGTGCATGTGCGCCTGATAAACACTTGTCCGATTTTTACGACTATTTGCTTGAGGACAAGCAAAGGTTTAAGTATGGGAGGATTTGATGACGAGAAATCGTGTCATATATTTACCATAAAATTAATCCGCTTTATATCATATTGACCCGATTAACTCTCGAATATTCCGAGTTTTGAATGATTTTATGCAGGTACAACATAACCCAGCTCAAACTAGAAAGAGACGTGAAATGTGCGAGATTGCGGCCAAGACCAGAAGAGAAAAGATAAAACTATCAAAAAATTCCATAATTGCTGCTATTACGGTCGTCACGCCCTTGCCACGACTGTAAGGCGCTTCAGAAGAGTGTGACGACCGTCACGCCCCTGCCACAACTGTAACGCGCTATCTTATGAAAACTGCACGTAACGAAGCAGCTACGACCGTAACAAGGCTTATTACAGCTATTTTGGATGTGGTCAAGTAATAGGACGTGGTCAAGCAAAGCATGCATACGTGCCTAATTTTTCTCCAACTTCCAAGGCCACTTTCTCCTTATTTTTCTCAGCAAGCCAAGAATCTAGCAACTGAAATATAATTCCAACCGTATTTTATTTTCTATAAATAGCTTAGACTTAAAAAGAAAGGGAGGAGAGGGAAGTTCACAAAAACCTTGCGGAAGCTCTGCCGATTTTAATCTCGATTCTATTTTCGCACTTCGTTCAATTTTAATTTCCATTCCGACGTTCCAATCTTGCCGGCTTGTGGAAGAAGGATCTAGGATATTATTACTTTTAAGGTTTTTATTGTATTTGATATAATTGCAAATTTATTTATGTTAAATCTCTATTCTTTAATTATAATGCATGTGTTGTTATTGTTTTCCGATTTTATTTCCTGCTTTTTAATTCCGAGTATTATGAGTAGTTAAATACCTGTAGTCGGGGTGTGATGAAGTAACCATATGGATTAATGTATTTCTAAGCTAAAACCGCAATTAACTTAATTTCTGGCCGTGACTTTTTATAATTAAAAATTAATGCTTTTTGTTACGAGAGTAAGGAAAGTGAAATAGGGAGAAATCAAGACCACGAGAGTGTGAGGTTTCAACCGGATAGCTAAAGTTAGGCATTCGATTTAAATACAGCGAGAGCGCTTAAAACGGATTAGATTTATTTAGTTTTCAAAAAGATGCTTTCTAAACACTTATGGGCTAGCGAGAGCAGACATTTGGCTTTAGGAGTATGATCCGAGGTAAGACCACGAGAGTGTGAATCAAGGGTTTTTAACCTGATAAATACTACATAACAATTTAAGTTGAATACTTTTATATGCTTAGGTACAATTTAATTCGCTTAGGTTCAAAACATTACACTCCGACCACTTTAATATTATAATTCTTTTAGTTGAATTTAGTTTCCCCTTTAGTTTTAAACTCCTAAAAAAACCCAAACGTGACAATTTCCGCCTTAGCTAAACTAACCTGTTTAAAACACTAGAGTGATTATGAAGTCCCTGTGGGTTCGACATCATTTTATTACTACCGCGATAGACTGTTCATTTGCAGTTAAGATACCGTTAGACACATCAGGTCAATCGCACACCAGAAATCTATCATTTCTGTTTATCTTCACCAACCAACTGTCTTTTGTTAAAAGCAGTCGTTCAATGCCTAATAGATAATAAGGAGATCTTGTTTGAGAGGACTTCTATTCCAACTGTTTCTTATAATGATGTTTCCATCGTGACCATTTCCGCCAATTCTTCTAGGGTCTCCACCAAAAGACCCGTTAGAATTATATCAGTTCCTAAAGTAGCTCCTTTTATAACTACAATGTCTGGACCAATCCAGTATTCGTCAGACAAAACCGTCCCTTGGAATTATGGAGGGGATGTCTACTACCACGGTATCAAGCAAGATTGGCCAATTGCTGAAGATTCAAGTTCTGATAAAGTTGACTCCGATATCAGTAATATTGCAGGGACTAGTAAGATAACCTGAAGCGGAAGGGTTTTCTCTCCATAAATTGCGCCCCCAAAAGCAGTTTCTGGACCCGTAATTAGTCCTGTTGTTGTTGCTCCTCCAAAGGCTATTCCCAGTCCTGCAATCATCTATGTTAATACTCCTATTGACAAAACTGTTTCAATCCCTATTATCATTCCTACTAACATTCCTGCTGCCGAGTAAACTGAGACTCGAGGTAAAGGTATTCTGGTTGAGCCTGTCTGGATGAAGGCACAATCAGTGGCTATCCCTGAGACTTCCCGGAAAGAGATGGAGGAAATTCTAAAGATTATAAAAAGAAGCGACTACAATATAGTTGAGAAACTGGGGAAAACTCCATCAAAAATTTCCATGCTGGATTTATTACTATGTTCGGAGGCTCATGCAAAGGCCTTGGTAAAATTCCTCAAAACTGCCCATGTACCCCACGAAACATCTGTTGATCAGTTCCAAGACTGCGTAGCCAGGTTGACTGTAGATAATGGCTTAGGTTTTTTAGATGCTGATTTAACGCCAAGAGGGAGGAAGCATAATGAGGCATTACATGTCTCATTCGAATGTAGGGGCACGAAGTTGGCTCATGTCTTGGTTGACACCGGTTTGTCTCTGAATATGTTGCCTAAAAAGGCTCTTGATAGGCTTGACTGTGAAGGATTAACATTGAAACCAAGCAACATAGTAGTGGGGGCATTTGACAGCTCAAAAAGGATGGTGCATGGGGAAGTAGACATCCCCATAAAAGTTGGAACCCAAACATTTGATTCAACTTTTTATGTAATGGATATTCGCCCTTCATATTCCTGCTTATTAGGCCGTCTGTGGATTCACAATGCTGGTGTTGTTACCTCTACGTTGCATCAAATGATGAAATATCCGATTCAAGGGAATATCATCACTGTTCATGGGGAAGAAGAGTATATGGTCAGCCATCTAAATTCCTTAAGATATATGGAATTAGATGGTGAATTTATTGAAACTCCATTCCATCACTTTGAAGAAGTCCCGCAGACTGTGGCAATAACCAAGGTTGTGTCTCAAGTTCCCAAGACCACAAGGCCTCCACTCAAAATGTCATATTTGAAGGATGCCAAGGCAGTGATAGAAGAAGGTGAGTGCACTATTTAGGGACAACTCCTAGATATCCCGTACAAATCTGACAAATTTGGTCCGGGTTTCACTTCAGGTGCCTAGAAGGTTGTACGTTGCGCTCATACCGGAGGACCACCCTTGAAGATCAGCAACCACCAAGTCAGCGTCATAGAGGATGATGAAGACAGCTATGACCTGGAGGATTGGATTTTCCTAACTGTCAATGGAGGGCTCAGCAATTGGGAAGCTAGAGATTTTGTCCCGATTACATTTATCCCAGAGTAATTTGTCTTTAAATTTTGTCAGATCTGTAATATTAAAACAATTCAGACTCTTAAAACCTTGTGTCTTACCCGAGGCACAATGGTCCATTTGTAAGGGTTATTATCTCATTTCCATATGACATCAATGAATCATGGACGTTTTTGCATACAAACTTTGTGCTCATTGTTTTTTCCTCTTTTACAGTTTCATTTCTTTCAAAGATAGTTATACTCTTACACACTCACACTCATAATGTAGGTCTACATCCATTCGAGATCCCATGGGTAACGGTTCTTCTATGGCCTTTTGTGACTCTAAAAATCTAATCTACCAAGCCGAAGATGAAGGTGAGGAAGATTATGAAGTTCCAGGGGAACTCGCCAGGTTACTACAACAAGAAGAGAGGACCATTCAGCCCCACGAAGAACCAGTGGACACAATAACCCTAGGTACTGGAGAAGACAAAAGAGAAGTCAAGGTGGGTGCCAATATGGAACCCAGTGTCAAAGAGCGTCTGATTCAGTTGCTACACGATTATGTTGAGGTCTTTTCCTGGTCGTATGAAGACATGTCAGGACTGGATGCAGATATCATAGTACATCGTCTACCTACAAAAGAGGACTACCCACCAGTAAAACAAAAGGTCCGTCGTATGCGACTAGATATGTCGGAGAAGATTAAAGATGAAGTCATGAAGCAATTCAATGCTAGATTCTTGGCTGTCACCTCCTATCCATAATGGGTTGCCAATGTTGTTCCTATGCCCAAAAAGGATGGCAAGGTACGAATGTGAATGGACTACATAGATTTGAATAGGGCAAGCCCTAAGGATGATTTCCCACTTCCCTATATTGACATTCTAGTTGACAATACGGAATATCACAAAGTGTTTTCCTTCATGGATGGTTTCTCAGGCTACAACCAAATAAAAATGGCGCCTGAGGACATGGAGAAAACAACCTTTGTCACGCAATGGGGCATATTCTGCTACAAGGTTATGCCATTCGGACTGAAGAACGATGGGGAAACCTATCAGCGTGCCATGGTAGCTCTATTTCATGACATGATACATCACGAAATAGAGGTCTATGTGGACGACATGATAGCTAGATCTCAAATAGAAGAAGAGCATCTTGACCATTTACAGAAACTGTTTGAGAGACTAAAGAAATACAAGCTGAGGTTAAACCTAAATAAGTGCACATTTGGGGTGAGGTCTGGTAAACTCCTAGGCTTTGTTGTTAGAAATAAAGGAATCGAAGTGGATCCCGCCAAGGTGAAAGCGATACAAGAGATGCCTGCTCCTTGTACCGAGAAGGAAGTCAGAGGGTTCTTGGGACATTTAAACTACATTGCCAGATTCATTTCTCACCTGACAACTACTTGTGAACTAATCTTCAAATTACTGAAGAAAGGTCAAGTAGTCAAATGGAATGACGAGTGCCAAACTACTTTCGACAAGATCAAAGAGACCCTGCAAGAGCCTCGTGTTTTGATGCCACCAGTCGAGGGAAGACCATTGATCATTTATTTAACTGTTTTGGAAAATTCAATGGGGTATGTGTTGGGGCAGCATGACGAGTCTGGCCGAAAAGAGCATGCTATTTATTACCTGAGCAAAAATTTTACCGACTGTGAAACAAGATATTCACTACTTGAGAAAACTTGATGTGCTCTGGCATGGGCTGCTCGCCGCCTAAGACAGTATATGCTGACCCATACTACCTTGTTGATATCTAAGATGGATCCAATAAAATACATCTTCGAGAAGCCTGCCCTTTCTGGAAGAATAACGAGATGGAAGATGATCCTGATAGAATATGACATACAATATACTACCCAGAAAGCAATAAAGGGGAGTGTACTAGCTGATCACCTTGCTCACCAAGTTGTGGAAGACTACCAGTCCATGAAGTTCGAATTCCCAGATGAAGACATCATGATGGTAATTAACTGTGAAGAATTCAGGCCATATGACAGACTTGAACAAGGATCCCGATGGACCCTGGTTTTTGATGGGCGTCCAACACACTCGGCAATGGTATTAGTGATGTACTTATATCTCCTGAAGGATGTCATACTCCCTTTACGGCAAGACTCCGCTTCAATTGTATAAATAACATGGCGGAATATGAAGCGTGCATTTTTGGTCTCAAAGCTGCCATAGACTTGGGAATCAAATCCTTAAATGTATTCAGAGATTCAGCTTTGGTCATCAGCTAGATCAAAGTGGAATGGGACACCAAACACCCTAACCTTATCCCTTACAAAGAACATGTTTTAACATTACTCCCACACTTTGAAATGATTACCTTCGAGCATTTCCCGCGAGAAGAAAATCAGCTAGCAGGCGCACTAGCCACAATGTCATCCATGTTTAAACATAAATGGGATAACGAGGCTCCCCAGATCACCATTGAATGAATGGAGGAACCAGCTCACTGTCACGAGATCAATACTTAAGAAGTAGTGGATCGGCCTTGGTTTCACGAAGTCAAGAGGTATCTCGAGGCTCAAGAATATCCGGAAGGAGCTTCAGTCAATGATAAAAAGTTCTTAAGGAGATTCTCCACTAAGTTCTTCCTTAGTAATGAAATTATCTACAAACTCAACCATGACTCTGTGTTACTTCGGTGCATAGACAAGGTTGAAGCGGAAAAGATCATGGCTGAGTTACATGAGGGCACTTTTGGCACCCATTCCAGTGGGTATACGATGGAAAAGAAGATCCTATGGGCAGGCTATTATTGGTCTACCATGGAAGCAGATTTCTATCAACACTCTCGAACATGCCATAAGTGTCAGATCTATGCTGACAAGGTGCATGTACATCTGGTTCCTCTGAATGTCTTGACGGCTCCTTGGACCTTTGCTATGTGGGGCATCGATATGATTGGGGAAATCAAGCCAACAATCTCTAATGGACACCGCTTCATTTTAGTGGTCATTGACTATTTTACAAAGTGGGTTGAGGCGGCCTATTTCGCTTTCGTCACCAAGAATGTTGTAGCCCAGTTCATTAAGCAGAATCTTATTTGTTGGTACAGTATCCCAGAAAGGATCATCACAGACAATGGTACGAGTTTAAACAATACTATAATCACCGCCCTGTGTGAGCAATTCAAGATTCAGCATTACAATTCTTCCCCTTACCGGCCAAAGATGAAGGGTGATGTCGAAGTTGTAAATAAGAATATTAAAAAGATCATATAGAAAATGACAGTCAAATATAAAGACTGGCATGAGATACTACCATTCGATCTCCACGGGTATCGTACCATAACTCGCACATCAACCAGTGCAACACCTTACTCTCTGGTTTATGGCGTGGAGGTTGTCTTGCCTATTGAGGTCCAGATCCCCTCTCTGAGAATTATGAAGGACGCAGGGTTGAACGAAGACGATTGGATCCAGACTCGACTTGATCAACTAAACTTGATTGATGAGAAAAGTCTTACTGCTGTCTGTCATGGTCAAATGTATCAAAAACGAATGATCAAGGCTTTCAACAAAAAGGTCAGACGCCAAGTATATCAAGTCGGGGATTTGGTGATCAAACGTATCATACTGTCGCAAGGTAATCCTAGGGGAAAATGAACTCCTACATACGAAGGACCATTTGTAATCAAAAGCATTTTCTCTGGTGGAGCAATGATCTTGACTACCATGGATGGCGACGACCTTCCCCACCCTGTGAACGCAGACATAGTCAAAAGATACTACGCATAAGAGACCTGCTAGGTTGACACATCTAGGCAACACAAGGGCATCTCGACGAATCAAAAAGGTTCGGGTAAAAATTAGGGATAAACAAAAAATATGTACACCCGACAAGCTGAAAATCCGAAAGGGCGGCTTGGGCAAAAAAGGGTATCCCGGTGGACTGAAAACCCGAAAGGGAGGTCCAGGAAAAAGTTAGGGAATTAAAGCGTATGACTATGTCCTATTGGGATCACCTTACGGACAACCTTACAGACAACTGACAAACTCATAGGTTCTGATCAATTCAATCAGCTTCGAACGAGGAAACAAAAGATAAGATGCTTAGAGACACAAAGGCTATAGTAGAATGGGAACCCCATGGGATTATTGCACATAGCTATCTTTTTTTGTATCAAAATTTTCATTTTTTACGACGACATTCTCTTACTAAAATGTTTGTCTCTTTGTACAAAAATACTTACGCAAAGTCAATACAAAGATATCCCGTTGAAAGTGCGAAACTATTTGTTTTTCTTTACTCTTGTGTTTTGTTTACAAAAACGTCCAATAATTTATTTTTGAACATATGCATTTGAACATAATTACTATTTACAAATGAACAAAATAGTGTTAGAACAAAGTTTGAATCTACTACCCTAAGTTTAAGTTTTGATGATAACAAAATGCAAAGATATATTAATTGTATGATTCATGTAAGAACTGTTTGCTACCTAAAAATTACTTTCTGTTTTACAGAAACTCTGATGGGTATCAGCAAGAGAACATCATCATCAGCATCAGAAGATGAGATATCAGCATCAGAAGATGTTATATCAGATACCAGAATTAGAAGATCAACTTGGGCGTATGCTGAAGCTTGATGAACAGATCTGCGCTTAATCATCTGAACTCTGATAAAGACAACAGCAGTTCATCAGCACCTAAGCAGCGTCAGAATGAGCCAAAGCCAGAACACGCTTAAATGGCAACGGTACTGTGCATTCAAGATGATTTATTACCAACGACATCATTCCAGACAAGATCTGCTTAATAAGGAAAGAATGTTATTGGCATTGAAACAGAATTATTACTCCAACGTACACTACTTCCAATGCTATATAAACAAGTCAATGAAGATTGAATTGGCTAATGCTCTACAACAATCTATACGCCTAAAGCTATTCATCATCTTCCTCACTCTCAGTTTGCTAAAAGCTCTCAATTCCTTACTCAATTATTTTAGCACTCTAGTTCTCATAAGCTTAATTTGTGTAGTATCACACTTGTGATAAACAGTTTTTATAGAAAACATTCACACACCTATATTTCAATTCTTTGTAAGAAAGTATTTCCTTGAGAAACCGGTTTGTGGTTTGACTCAAGAAGGCTTTAGCAGTTGTTAAAGCAGTTGTAATATTCAGTTGAATATAGTGGATTAAGACCTCGTTGGAGAGAGGCAAAATCACCTTGACGGGTGGACTGGAGTAGTTTGAGATCAAACGAACCAGGATAAAAATACCGTGTTGACTGCAATTGATTTCCAGTTTTTACAATTCAACCCCCCTTCTTGTGTTTTTCACTTCTTCAATTGGCATCAGAGCGCCTGGTTCTGAGCTAAAACACCTAACCGTGTCAGTACAAGATCCAGCGTCAGAAAAACACAATGGCAGGAACTTATCAACACACCAGCAATGACAACAATGAAGACAGAGACAGATTCAGCGGCAAACATCCAGTCTTTGATGGAGAAAATTTTGATTACTGGAAAGACAGAATTGAAAGCTTCTTTCTGGCACATGATGCTGATCTGTGGGACATGGTGACAGATGGATACACGCACCCAGTGAATGCAAGCGGTCAGAAGATTGACAGGAAAGCAATGTCTGACCAACAAAAGCGTGACTTCAAAAATCACCACAAGGCCATAACCATTCTTCTCAGCGCCATCTCTTACACTGAATATGAAAAGATCTCTAACAGAGACACAGTAAAGAACATGTTTGACTCACTCAGAATGACGCATGAAGGCAACATTCAGGTCAAAGAAACTAAAGCTCTTGTGCTCATTCAGAAGTATGAGGCATTCAAAATGGAAGAAAGTGAATCCATTGAAACAATGTTCTCAAGATTCCAAATTCTGGTGGCTGGTCTCAAGGTTCTAGACAAAGGATACTCTACTGCTGATCACGTCAAGAAGATCATCAGAAGCTTACCAAAGCAGTGGAGGCCAATGGTTACAGCTCTGAAGCTAGCTAAAGATCTCAACAAAATTTCTCTGGAGGAACTTATCAGCTCCCTCAGAAGTCATGAGATAGAACTAGAAGCTGATGAACCTCAGAAGCAAGGTAAGCCTTTAGCACTAAAATCTAACAAAAAATCTGAGTCTAAAGTTTTGCAGGCAGTTGAAGAAACATCTGATGGATCCTCATCAGAAGAAGACGAACTTTCTCTCCTCTCCAGAAGAGTGAACCAACTGTGGAAGAAGAGGCAAAGGAAGTTCAGGAATCCCAGAAGATCTGATCAGAATGAGTCTTCTTCCAGATACAGAAGGTCAGATTCTTCCTCTGGATACAGAAGATCTGAAGGCTCCTCAGGAAGCAGAAAGCCAAACACCAAGGACATCATCTGCTATGAGTGCAATGAGCAAGGACACTACAAGAGTGACTGCCCAAAGCTTCAGAGGGAAAAGCCCAAAAAGAAGTTTGGAAGAGAAAAGAAGAAAAGTCTCATGGCTACATGGGATGACTCTGACTCGTCTGAAGCTGACTCAGAATCAGATGATGAGAGAGCAAACATAGCTCTCATGGCCAACATTTCAGAAGACAGTGAAGCTTCTGAATCAGACTCAGAATCAGATACTGAAGAGGTATTTCCTGACTTTGCAATTAATTTTACTAAGGCTGAACTTGCTGAAAGCCTTAATGAAATTCTGGAAAGGTACCAGCAGATTAGAGTTAAATTCAGAAACCTGAAAAGGAATCTTGAATCTAACTCTGATAAGACTGAGAGTCTTAAATTGGAAAATTCTGAGCTGAGAAATAAAATTTCAAAATTAGAAAATGTTTTACAAAACTCTCAGAAGGAACCAATTTCTGAAACTCCCAGCAGCGCTAATGAGATCATCAAGGAGTATGATCACAGTTTCCAGAAGTTCCTTGCTAAAAGCATAGATAGAAGCAAAATGGCTTCAATGATCTATGGAGTTAGCAGAAACGGCAGGAAGGGAATAGGATACCAAGGTAAGGTTCCTACACCAAAGAATGCCATGGATTTAACCATTAAACACACTCCTCTGAACTCACATTTTGTGTATGGTCACACACATGATATTAAATACACTAGCAGTAAGTATTCTGTGAAACCAAAATTCAACCAGAGTTTTGGTAAATCTAACAAATCAGGACCTAAGAAAATCTGGGTACCTAAGGATAAAATAATACATGTTGCAGATATCTTTAGCAGCAAATCAGAAACACCAGTCATGATACCTGGACTCTGGCTGCTCGCGACACATGACAGGAAGAAGGCATATGTTCCAAAGCCTGGAACTTAAGCCTGGAGGCCACGTTGGCTTTGGAGGCAATCAGAGGGGAAAGATAATTGGCTCTGGAACTGTAGGTAATGGAAATCTTCCCTCTATAAATAATGTTCTGCTAGTAGATGGATTAATGCATAATCTGTTATCCATAAGTCAATTAAGTGATAACGGTTATGATATAATCTTTAATTAAAAATCATGTAAAGCTGTTAGTCAGAAAGATGGGACTATCCTATTTAATGGAAAGAGGAAAAACAACATCTATAAAATCAAACTTTCTGAACTGAAAAGTCAGAATGTAAAGTGTCTTCTGTCTGTTAACAACGAGCAGTGGATCTGGCACAGAATATTGGGGCATGTTAGTATGAGAAGAATATCTCAGATTAACAAACTCAATCTGGTCAGAGGACTTCCTAATTTGAAGTTCAATTCAGATGCTCTGTGTGAAGCATGTCAGAAAGTCAAGTTTGCAAAACCTTCTTTCAAAGCCAAAAAATGTTGTTTCTACCTCTAAGCCATTAGAACTTCTGCACATTGACTTATTTGGACCAGTTAAAATTGCTTCAGTCAGTGGCAAGAAGTATGGGTTAGTAATCGTAGGTGACTATAGCAGATGGACATGGGTAAAGTTCTTAAGACACAAGGACGAGTCACACTCTATGTTTGTTACCTTCTGTAACCATGTTCAGAATGAAAAGGATATTAGAATCGTTAAAGTCAGAAGTGATCATGGTGGAGAGTTTGAAAACAAAGAATTTGAGTCATTCTTTAATGACATAGGCATTCTGCATGATTTCTCTTGTCCTAGAACTCCCCAACAAAATGGAGTTGTAGAACGAAAGAACAGAACATTGCAAGAAATGGCCAGAACCATGATCAATGAGACAAACATTGCTAAGATCTTCTGGGCAGAGGTAATAAACACAACGTGCTACATTCAGAATAGAATCTCAATAAGACCTATTCTGGAAAAGACTCCATATGAATTGTGGAAGAACAGAAAGCCCAACATTTCATATTTTCATCCATTTGGATGTACTTGTTTTATGTTAAATACAAAAAATTATTTGAACAAGTTTGACTCTAAAGCACAGAAGTGTATCATGTTAGGATACTCTGAACGCTCAAGAGGGTACAAAGTATACAATACAGAAACACAGATTGTGGAAGAATCAATCCGTGTTCATTTTGATGATAAGCTTGACTCTGAAAAGTCAAAGCAGAATGAAGTTTTTGCAGGTATGGAAGTTGAATTTACAGGTTCTGAAGACAAGTCATCAGAAGCTCTCAACAAAGACACTCCTTCAACATCTGAAAGGAGCACTGCTAGCAATCCTACAACAGCTGCTGATCAACCTCAGAAGAGACTACCCAGAAGTAGCTTGGATCACCCAGAAGAAACTATCTTAGGAAGAAAGGAAGATCCAATCAGAACAAGAGCAAGCTTCAGAAACTCTGAAGAATCCCTCATGGGACTTGTGTCTCTGATTGAACCTTCTTCTATTGATGAAGTACTTCTGGACAATGAATGGATTCTAGCAATGCAAGAAGAGCTGAATCAATTCACCAGAAATGACGTATGGGATCTTGTTCCCAGACCAAAAGGATTCAACGTCATTGGAACAAGATGGGTGTTCAAAAACAAGCTAAATGAACAAGGTGAAGTCATCAGAAATAAAGCACGACTGGTAGCAAAAGGTTATAGTCAGCAAAAGGGAATAAACTATACAGAAACCTTTGCTCCAGTCGCCAGGTTAGAATCTATCAGACTTTTAATTTCATTTGCTGTTAATAGAGGCATCACTCTGTATCAGATGGATGTCAAGAGTGCATTCTTAAATGGTTATATAGAAGAAGAGGTTTATGTGCACCAACCCCCTAGTTTTGAAAGTACAAAACATCCAGAACATGTTTTCAAACTAAAGAAGTCACTATATGGTCTGAAACAAGCTCCGAGAGCTTGGTATGAAAGACTAAGTAACTTTCTGTTAGAAAATGAATTCACCAGAGGGAAGGTGGACACTACCTTATTCTGTAAGTCAGTTAAGAATGACATCTTAGTCTATCAAATTTATGTTGATGATATTATTTTTGGATCTACTAATCCTTCTCTTGGAAGAAAATTTGCTAAGTGTATGCAGGCAGAATTTGAGATGAGCCTCATGGGGGAACTGAAATTCTTTCTAGGAATTCAGATCAATCAAACTCCAGAGGGAACTTACATTCATCAGAGCAAATATGTCAGAGATCTTCTGAAGAAATTTGACCTCTCAGAATGTAAGCCATCAAAGATTCCAATGCATCCCACGTACATTCTGGAAAGAGAAGAGGTAAGCAAAAATGTAGAACAGAAGGTCTACAGAGGTATGATTGGTTCTCTCCTTTATCTGACGGCTTCAAGGCCTCACATTTTATTCAGCGTATGTATTTGTGCTAGATTCCAATCAGATCCTAGAGAATATCACTTAACAGCTGTTAAGCGAATTTTCAAGTATCTGAAAGGTACTACTAATCTGGGTTTATTTTATAGAAAATCTAGTGATTACAGCTTAGTAGGCTACTGCGATGCTGACTTTGCTGGAGACAGAGTAGAGCGTAAAAGTACTTCTGGAAGCTGCCAGTTTCTGGGAGAAAATCTGATCTCTTGGTCCAGCAAAAGGCAATCCACAATTGCGCTATCAACAGCAGAAGCTGAGTACATAGCAGCAGCAGGATGTAGCACACAAATGCTCTGGATGAAAAGTCAGCTTGAAGACTTCCAGATTTTTGAGAGTAACATCCCTATACTCTGTGACAATACTTTTGCTATTTGCTTAAGTAAAAATCCTATTTTGCATTCTAGGGCTAAGCATATAGAAATAAAACATCACTTCATTAGGGACTATATTTAGAAAGGAATTTTGAACTTAAAATTTATTGATACAGACCATCAATGGGCTGATATCTTCACTAAACCTCTTTCTGAAGATAGGTTCAATTTCATTATGAAACATCTCAGCATGAAACTCTGCCCAGAGTGAAAATGTTTTAATTTTATATATTAACCTTTAGAATGTATTTGTTTTACTGTGAACTTCTGATCAATCTCCTTTCAGAAAGATAGACATGCAGATTGTATCAGATTCTATTCTTAAAGATCTGAGCGTTTCAGCTCAAGGATAGACGTGATGCTCACTAAATCAAACAAGTGTCATCCAATCATCAGCAAATCTCTGAAGCAGAACGCGTGCACGCTTCTGAGAAGGCAAAACGCTGATTGGGTGCATTGAGACACATGTCTGGTAACCGTTTCAAGTATCTTTCTCAAATCCCCCAAAATCAGCAAGCATTAAATGCACATAATCATGTTTTAAAAATATAATCATGAATTATTTCTCTTTCTTAAAACCGTTTACGTTTTCAAAAAACATTTTGAAATCTATTTAAGCACATTAACATCATTCATTAAACTTTTACCGTTTCTTACAATCATCCAAAGATTTTCTGCATTTTTACTTGTCCAATCATCCTTCTCAAAAGAAACCCTTTTTCTCAAAAAAATTCTCAGAAAACCCTAAGTGTGAACATGGAAACCTCTAGCAATGTTTCTGCAAGTTCCCAGAAGGAGGCTTCATCTGAACAATACCAAGTTCCCTTCAGAACACTCCTTACACCAGTGAAGAATTTGGAAGTGCTGTCTGAACTGATTGTTGATTTCGCCAGTCTGAAAGAAAATGGATTCAATTTGACAGAAGAAGTTAGGGCACAAGGATGGGAGAGATATTTTGATAGGTTGGTGGGACCAACGTTCCCAGTATTGGTCAAGGAGTTCTGGATTCATGCGTACTCATCAACACATCAAGTTACCTCCTACATAATGGGAAAGAAGATTGTGATCACTGAGGATCACATTGCAAGATTGATTGGATACAGTGGTGGTGGTATCCGCTGTATCGACATGGAAGAAAGATGTTCAGATGTTGCTGTCATTGCAAGGCAGATTTTCACCCATGGGGTTCCCAGCAGCAAAATCAGAGACTTAAAGGATCAGCACAAAATATGGGCGAAGATTATTCTGGGGTGCTTTAATCACAGGAAGCCCACAAGATCTCCTGATTATATAAATATAGATCAGCAGTTTTTGATCTATTTTATTAATCAGAAGGTAAAGATTAACTTGGCTTATCTTCTGTTTAATCACCTCAGGACCAGCGTCAAGGAGACAAGGGAAGAAGAAAGGACAAAAAGGGATTGGATACCCTTTGGCAGGTTAATATCAGATATTCTGACTGAGAATAGGCTGATAGAATACCTTACAGAAGCACAGGAATTAAGTTCTATTGTACCTACTGTTGGCAAGCCTCTGAATGCCAAGAATCTGAAGAAAATGAAACTGATAGAGAATATCAGAAAGGAGCCCAGCGTTACTCCTCTTGCTGACATCACCAACAGAAGAGTCCCTCTGGACGACTTTCCACTATTTTCTGAGATTGAATCCAAACCAGTCATTGTTCTCAGATACTTGGACGCTTGCAAGGCTGATGGTACAGATCCCAAACTGAACATTAAAGATCTGCACCAGCAAAATCCAGAAGTTACTGTGAAGAAGACGAAGAAAAGAAAGGCCACTTCAGAAGGACCATCCCAGCAGACCCCTAAGAAGAGAGGTAATCTATCTACTGCTAATGTTTTAAATTCTTCTGCTATTCCAACATCAATCCCAACCCCATCTTCACATGAACTTCCAATCCCCATACCAACTATTGATGAAACCGAACCAGAGGATGACCCTTCTGAGTCACTGACTCTCAGGAGATCCCGCACCAAAAATCCAAAACCCACACCATCAACAGAATCAGAACTTGACAAAGTTCTTTCTGAAATTGATCAACGTGTTTCCGCTCCCCTCTCAGAAAATCCAAACACTCAACCATAAATTGCCCACCCTCCTCAACCAGAACATACTCTCTCACCCATACCAGAAGAACCACAAATTCTTGAACAACCAGAAATTCCACCTCCTTCTCCACAACCAGCAATTTCTCCTCCCTCTCCACAACCAGAACTTCATCCACTTTCACCTCAACCATCACCTCCACAACCTGAGTTTCATCACTCTGAAACTCCATCACCTGAACCTCATTCTCCTCAATCCTCTGAGCCACAGCCCTTGGCAATTCAGCTGTCATGTGGTACAACTATAAACATACCCCAACTGCCATCCTCACCAGAAACTACCCCTCCAAACACTCCAAACAGTCCAATTATCATTTCTGATTCTCCCACTCCATCTCCCAAACAAAATACTGAAGACCATAGCAGGACCTTCATTGATTTAACAATCCTTGACCATCTTGCTGACCTTAAAAACAAAATAGCCATTCCCAAACCAAAACAGCTAGATGTTGGCTCTGGCATTGTGAATTTTGAAACAGGCTTGCAGTAGTGGATTGCTTCTCTAAAGCAAGTTTGTCCTGGAATGATTGATCTTGCTGCCTCAGACCAACTCTGGAAACGTTTCAGAATGTGGGTACGCGCTGAAGCCCTCAAGTTGCAAGACATCAATTATGAGCAGGCACAATAGAACTTCAGCAAGCTGCTGAAGGAAGTTGAAAGTCAGCTGCCACATGACGAAGTGCTCTTTCTGGATAGTGAGCCATGGTCTGAGAAGCGTCCAGCTTCAAAAGTGCAGCCAGCAGAAGGTCAGACTATTCAAGCTGAAGAGGTCAGTCAAGTTGAAGATGTTGCAGAAAGCTCTCAGAAGCATCCTGCTTCTGACGTTTCTCAAGCTGCCTTGGACAGGCAGACTCGGGAAGAGTTGAAGCAGAATGATATTCGTCTACAGAAAAGAATGTATGAAAATGATCAGAAGATGAAGGAAAGGATGGATGTGCAAGACAGCAAGATAGATACAGTAGTCAGCATGGTGCACAAGCAGAATGAAACTGCTGATCAGATTAAGACAATGCTGGAGACTCTGTTCACACGCTTTCCACCCCAACCTTAGTTTTTCATTCATGATATTTTCATTGTTTTCTTTGCATATCATCTGTACTGTTTGTCTGGCTCTGAATTTAATATAACAAGTTTTTCTGCTCTGATCGTTTTAGCATATCACTTACACTTTTTGATTGCTGACAAAAAGGGGGAGAACAAGAATGATATTTTTCAATAACGGATTACTGAGACAAAAAGTCTCAAACATTATAACACTCTGATATACTTGAATGTTTTCTGTTTTTGCATAAGTCTACAGGTACAAGAAGTTAATCACCTCTGATACACTGAAGCTCTGATATTCTGATCTGAAGCTCTGATATTCTGATGTTCAAAGAAATTCAATAAAGATCTGATCCTGAAGAACTCTTGGAATTAAAAAGGGGAAGTAATAAATTCAGGGGGAGTATCTCCGATCTAAACTCTGATATCTCTTTATCCCTTATCTTTGATAACTTCCTATTTAATTATGATACAACTTACTATTTGGTTATCTCTGATACTTTTCTCGCTAATTTTCAATTAAAAAATATCTAGTTTTTGTCATCATCAAAAAGGGGGAGATTGTTAGAACAAAGTTTGAATCTACTACCCTAAGTTTATGTTTTGATGATAACAAAATGCAAAGATATATTAATTGTATGATTCATGTAAGAACTATTTTCTACCTAAAAATTACTTTCTGTTTTACAGAAACTCTGATGGGTATCAGCAAGAGAACATCATCATCAGCATCAGAAGATGAGATATCAGCATCAGAAGATGTTATATCAGATACCAGAATCAGAAGATCAACTTGCGTGTATGCTGAAGCTTGATGAACAGATCTGCGCTTAATCATCTGAACTCTGATAAAGACAACAACAGTTCATCAGCACCTAAGCAGCGTCAGAATGAGCCAAAGCCAGAACACGCTTAAGTGGCAACGGTACTGTGCATTCAAGATGATTTATTACCAACGACATCATTCCAGACAAGATCTGCTTAATAAGGAAAGAATGTTATTGGCATTGAAACAGAATTATTACTCCAACGTACACTACTTCCAATGCTATATAAACAAGTCAATGAAGATTGAATTGGCTAATGCTCTACAACAATCTATACGCCTAAAGGTATTCATCATCTTCCTCACTCTCAGTTTGCTAAAAGCTCTCAATTCCTTACTCAATTATTTTAGCACTCTAGTTCTCATAAGCTTAATTTGTGTAGTATCACAGTTGTGATAAACAGTTTTTGTAGAAAACATTCACACACCTAGATTTCAATTCTTTGTAAGAAAGTATTTCCTTGAGAAACCGGTTTGTGGTTTGACTCAAGAAGGCTTTAGCAGTTGTTAAAGCAGTTGTAATATTCAATTGAATATAGTGGATTAAGACCTCGTTGGAGAGAGGCGAAATCACCTTGACGGGTGGACTGGAGTAGTTTGAGATCAAATGAACCAGGATAAAAATACCGTGTTGACTGCAATTGATTTCCAGTTTTTACAATTCAACCCCCCTTCTTGTGTTTTTCACTTCTTCAAATAGAAGGACAATCACTAATGGTTTTAAGATAGGGAAATCTCTCTAAGCTATTCCCATAAAATCCCCCGCAGTGTGCAGTTTAATCCCCAGTGGAACAAAGCTTCCAGTTATCAATCCCCAGTAGAAGTCATCCAATTTCTCCGGATTCCCCGACAGGATTTTACAAGTAGTACACGACATTTCCCTTACAACAGATTTTATTTCTCTAAGTGGAAATTCTTCAACTTCACAACATGAATTCTTACACTCCCTATCCTCAGCAGCAGTCATGGATTTATTTTCCCCAATCCAATAGCAGTGCAGCAAATTCACTCGCATACGCATACATTGCATCCATATATCATGAACATTGATAACACAAATGCATTATACCTTGAATTTCATACAACATGAAATTGCATATTAGCTAACATTTTACCCTTTTCACGATAAGGTTAATCAGCAATTACCATTAACAATGTTCAAAGGCTCTTTAGAAACAGTTCAGATACGCTCCAGACACGGATGCCATTCTGATACTCATTCAGAGTCAACTTTCAGATACGCTCCAGACATGGATGCCATTCTGATACTCATTCATATTCAACTTTCAGATACAATTCAGATACACTCCAGACACGGATGCCATTCTAATACTCATTCAGATTCATCTTTCAGATACAATTCAGATACGCTCCAGACACGGATTCCATTCTGATACTCATTCAGATTCAGCTTTCAGATACAGTTCAGATACGCTCCAGTCATGGATGCCATCCTGATACTCATTCAGATTCAGCTTTCAGATACGCTCCAGACATGGATTCCATTCTGATACTCATTTAAATTCAACTTCTAGATACATTTCAGATATGCTCCAGCCACATATGCCATTCTGATACTCATTCAGTTTCAGCTTACAGACACGTCTCAGCAATCATTTCTTGATGGCATCTACCAGCCCATATCCAACAAATTTCCATCATCCCTCCAAATGGAATCTTTAAGCCCATTTCCTATACCATTAATCATCACATCACCGAGTGCAAATTTCTGGGCACTCTAGTGTCCAATCATCTTCCACATTCGAGTCACGAATGGAAAAACTCGCCAATATAACTCTTCAGGATTAAGAAGATTGAACAGGGGAAGTTGTTGTACCCCAAAATTTGCCCTCTCACTTATCAAGAATTTGCTCACAAGATCTCCTTTGGCTCAAGACTGCACTAGGGTTGACCAGCTCAAGACACCTCCTTAAGCACTGATGACCAAAATTAGGGTTTGAGTTTGCACAAGGATTTTTGAACTTCCAATGCCCCATATGACTTTCATGGATAATTGTGGACCCTCAAGATTACTCATGTCAAGTTTCAAACTTTGGATCACACTTTTGCTCAATCAATTGAGTAGTTGACCTAAAAATAAGTTGTATTGGGGAAAAAGTCAATTGTGGCCAACCTACAGTCAAACTTCAAGATTTTAGACCAACATCAACATTTTAAACTCATATATATCATTTTATCAAGTTTGGACCATAATTCCTCAAGAAATTTGATCAAATCTCCAAAAGGGCAAAATGGTCAAAATTAGGGTTTTGATTGGGAAAGGGAAATTTCTGATTTTTGACCTAGCAAATGATCAATTGGTTTAAGGAATGATTTCAAGAGTTAAATTTCATAATTTTGACCTAATGATATAGCTCAAAGCATTTCTCAAGTCCAATGGATTGACAGATGAATTTTCAATCAACTGATCAAAAGTCAATTGTATACTGAAAAGTCAAACTTTGACTTTTTGGTCAAATTCAAATGTCAAAGATCACAATTCATCAAAACATGTCAAAATATGAAACTTATTCATCAAGAAATCAAAAAGTCAAGATTTCATTTTGAAAAGTCAAAATTTTCAAACTTAGAAATTTTTGTGTGTTGAAAATTTCATGTTTTTTCACAACTTTGAACAAATTTTTCACCATAATGCAAGCTGATTCAAAAGAAACTTCCAACATGAAAGTTGTAGATATCCATGAAATCTACAAATTTTCTTCACACAACTTCTTCCAAAAGTGCTTGGATCTCAAGTTATAATTTTAAGAACATGTGGTCATGAAATAAAACACTTAGTGAAATTTTGCCCTAATTTGGTCAGGATTTTGACCCAACTTCATGGCACTTTTTCACATAGTTTCAAGGGGAATCTTTAAAATCAATTCAAAGATGGGTTTTATAGCACATTATAAGCTTTCCTAAATGTCTAAGAACTCCTTGAGATCATTTTTGAGTAGGTAGAATCGAAGAGATGAAGTTAGGGTTTTGTCACTTGAATTACAAGGCATTTTTATGATGAACAAAATTCAAATTCAAAGTTATGATGCATAAACTCTACTTTGCAGGCCTCAAACTTGTTAGGAACTCCATAATTAATTGCTTGCACATCTGTTAGAGGTCTCATTTCAAGCATTCAATGCATGGACATGCTTTATATCCATTTTGGGAAGAAAGTGTACATTACCATTTTGATAAAGAACTTTTTTACACAAAACTTGTTCTTGAGCCTTGCACTTGTTCTCTTCTGATCATACAAGTCCCATAACCCATAAGAAACTTGTTAGACACTTACAATCACTCAGCCCATGCTTGTACCTCACAATGAAACTTGGTTTCCCACTTTTCTTAAAAATCAAGTAACCTACCAATTAGCTGAAAACTTATACTTCTGATTGTCTAAACCACTCCAATCCTTTTGCTTATAGATATACAAACCATTTTCCATAAAATACACGAATGCTTGACCCCTAAAAACACCGAGCTTAGAATCACATCTCATACCTCCATTTTCACAAAAACTGACCAAAAACTTGAAACTCATAACTCCCTCGTGTGTTTTCAAGCCTCTTTGTTCCTAAAACTTCTAAACATCATTTAGAACTGATCCCACACCTTGTTACAGAACTGTAACACCAATAATACCATCCTCCATTTTCAAAAATAGAGCTTTGCACTTGGACTTCTCCAGAACTCCTCAGGTACTTTCAGCTCAAGCTAAGCATCCCATTAGCTTCCTGGGAACTTGAGGAAGCTAACCCAATCATTGGAACTCCTTGAAAGCTGCTCAAACTTCAAACCCGATACCATCTTGCAAGGTAAGTTTTCTAACTTTGTAACTTTTCATACATACATCATCAATGATTTATTTGTGAATGAAACATGTAGATATCATTGCCCTAAAGCTAACCATGTCGATAGTTTCCATTAATTTTGCCTGAGCTTAGAGAATTTTAAGATTAAATTTTATGAGATTTTTAGGGTTCAGAATAGGGCCATTAAAATTCATGTTTATCTTTGAGCTATAGTTTTAATGCTTTACATTTCCGAAACCGTGAGGAAATTTGGTACAAGTTTCATGTTTACAATTTTCATTTTTGTTGAGATTTGAACAAGTTACAGAGGTTCTGGATGGGCGTGAGGTTGAAGATGAAGTTGGCCTCAGGAACGTGTTTTCCTTATGTATTTATTGTTTGATTTATATAAACGGATGTATAGCCACCCAAGTGGTAGAAGCGCGCTCCAGTAACCTGAGGGACCTGGGTTCGAGCTCCAGTGATAACCCTTTTGATTTTTTCACATTTTTTCATACATTCTGACCTTTTTTGGCAGCGCCTGGGCCTCCCTTGGGCTTTTGATTTTTTTCTTACCTCTAACCCCCTTGCAGGCTGTACACACCCCTGGCCCAGTTTTTATTATCTTTTTTCTTTTTTTACATATTTATATTTATTTGTTTTCTTAAATATTTTCCTAATACTAAAAAATCACAAAAAATCTAAAAATAATAGATTTATATTTTGACTTAGCTTATTTATTTTTCTCACAAAAAATATATTTTATTTAATCTTATTTTATTTATTTTACTAATTATTCTTGTAAATTTAATTAAAACTAGGTTATTATTTATTTTCTTTTACACCAATTAAAATATATTATTTTGATATTTAAAAAGACCAAAAATATTTTATAATACCATAAATTATTTTCAAGACAAAAATATAAAAAAAATACTTTTCTTAAACTTAGTTTCCTTTTAACCAATTAATATATTTAGGGTTTTACTTCAAAACTTTTCCTAGTAAAATTAGGTTTACTTTTTTTTACCTTTAATTAATTATTTTTCCCTTTAATTAATTAGGTTAAAATCAAATTCACTTTTTCCTAAAAAATCCAAACACAAAGATCCATTTTCTTCACATTTACATTCTTGCATATTTATTCATTTTGTACATTATCTCCATTTAATTTCTTGTACATTTATACCAATTCAATATGGTTGTAATAGATTAATTAGGTTTATTTTCTTGCAATCCCCATTTACAATTTGTACACCCCCCTCCCACAAGTATTGTAATAGCGTAGTAACTTTAAATTCCGCAATTTATCACTTTATATAACATGCTAGTAATTAGGGTTTGTATGGAAAGACTAAAACCAATACTTAGAATACCCTAATCAAAGACAAAATCAAGCATAAAAACAATACACTTGCATACAAATACCCCTAGGGTAAATCGACTTGGTTTCCTTTTCAAAATGGTCATATTACGCATGTGAGGTATCTTAGCAAAAACAAACAAAAATACAAGATCATAGTCCCGCGATGACGCTATCTAAGTTGCCTTTCAAATGATCTTAGTCCCTAAAAGAGAATGCTAAGGTACCTTGCAACATTAATAATCATGGTTATACGATGACCCACGTCCGTCCCGTTTACATCCAAAGATAGGGTTACTTACCAAATTAATGGTAAGATAACAATGTCAAAGGAAAAGGAAAATAAACAAGAAAGACTTTTGAGTAGTTAGAATACTCCTAATTACTTGCTCCATTTCAAAACAAACATCCTTGTTATTTTAAAAACAAACACCTACACTTTCAAATATCTTACAAACTTGAAAACATTTTCAAAAGATCAAACACTTTGTATACATTCTTACGAACGAGAATCATTACAAAGTTTGCCTAAACAATGGCCTCTTTACAAAATACTTTCAAAAACCACACAGAGCACAATTTCAAACAAAAGCAAGTGATCTAGCAATTAACTAAGAGCCCATGGAAAACCATGGATGAAAAGGGTGCTAATACCTTCCCTTTTCATAATCTACCCCATGAACTCAAGAAATAATCTCAAAGGTCTTTCCTGTGCTTTTTCACCTTTCCTTTTGGATAAAAGAAAAGTTAGTGGCGACTCTTGCTAACCACAACATTTGCAATCAAACATAAAACCTTCAAGTAAGTTCTCCCATCGTATCACACATTCCTTCCTTTTAGTGAGTCTACGGACAACATTGAAATTAGCTAATACACATGCGATCTCTAAACACGCGCTCTCTAAAGAATAAGATGATCCAACATCACTATGCCAAACAAGACATTAGACATCACTTTTTTTGGCATTTAAAAGTTCTTAAAAGCGTTGCCTAAAGCAGCGCTGCTAAAAGTAAAGACAACGTTTTTTTCAATGTAAAAGCATTATTTTATGCCTACTTTAGGCGGCACTTTTACATTAAAAGTGCTTTCTTAAGCACCCCCTTTAAACAACGCTTTTTTATATACCCCCTTAGACGTCGCTTTATGTTATTTTTTAAGTTAGGCTTTAGACAATGCTTTTCTTTAAAAGTGCTATTTATTCCCCTACTTTAGACAGCGCTTTCCACTTTAGGTAGCACTTTTTTGAATTTTTACAGCGCTTTTCTCTTAAAGCGCTGTCTATTGATCATAATTTTTTTAAATAAAATAGCTATTTTGACTTACAAAAGCTCTTTCTAATATATATAATGCATTTTAATCAGATTTTAACCATATTTGAACCAGGTTTTCACCATATTATGCACCATATTTGGTAGCTTCATTCCAATAAAATATGAATATGTAAAAATTCCACATATATATAAATTGATGATATATACAACAACAACTACAAAACTTATGATACAAATTAAAATTCTACAAGTTGAAAATCCTAAAATTCAAAATTGATGTTATATCTACATCTTACTATTTTCGAGAATTCTCATAAAACAACAACAACATGAATATCTTAGCTCTATCTTCTACACATGCACCTATAAACCTGGAAAAAAAACCAAACGATCGAAATTTATTACATGATAATATTAATGTTGCACTTTATTAGAATTTATTTTATACTCAAAACTCGATAGTTCTCATCAAAGGAAATAAGACAATATACCTTAGCTTATAAAATTCTCAACTTGATAATTAATTGACACCATTCCTCCTTAAGTTCATCCAATTGATCTTTTGAGTAATGTGCATAATTGAATTCCTCAAAGTACTACGTATATAATAATATAACATAATATGTGATTTAGTTAAAAACAATATGTCATTTTATGAGAAACACAAAATATGAAAATAGTATGTAATTCCTAAGTTAGAAATCCATACAGTGGATGGAATCTCTAATCGATCCAAAAGAATAGTTTCTTTTATAAACCTCAACATGAAATAGCCGCAGTCTATACTGTTACGCTGGCGAGGACACTACACATGGAAAGAAAATACGAATATATATCAGGATACATCCCTTAAATTTTTTTGTCAAGTATCATCACTAATGTAATCAAAACTGAATATCTCTTTGTAAAAAATATACATCCACTCTGATTCATTTAACGTTGTTGGCTCTACTTGTCGGCACTTGAATATCTCTTTGAGAGTGAAAAGCTAGTAGAACGCTATAATATAAACGACTGTTTAGAACAATCTCACATAGAAACATAAACATAAACACAAATCCAGATATATATATATATATATATATATATATATATATATATATATATATATATCTTTGGGAGCGAAAAACTTGCGTGTCAATCATCTTCTTCAAATCTGGATATGTTGACCAATCATTATATAACGAATCCAGATAATACACAGTATCTCTTACAAGATTAATCACAACCAATAACCAGTGTCCACTGTAAGATTAAACAAAGATTAAACAAAGATTAAACAATGGCCAAAAATGGAAAATTATAATAGATCAAGTTAGGATGAAAATCTAACCTGTTGCCAGTATTATATGGCAAAAAGAACGACTTTTCATTATCTTTGCTGTCCACGAATAAACTGAGTACATATGCTATGACATCATCTGGTCTTGTTACGATTAACCCTGAATTGACAGTGTTGGAAGCTAAGAAGACAAATCTTGCTTTTAATCCACGCGGGCGCACAATGTTGTCATACAGAAACCTTAAATTAAAACATCATTAACATTATACTATATTCATTGAAATGATGAAATAAATTGTTCATCTAATTAAACAAAGTTGATCGGAGTATACCTGATGTATGTACCAATAACACCGAGGCCTAATTCCAAATGTCTAAAAACTTGCTCCATATCCTCTCTACCAATAGCTTCCAGGTATTCAAAACCAAATATGTTTGCACTCATGGGTATAAGGCGGGTACCACCATCCGAAATATCTGTTATTCCAAAATATGTCTGAAGGCACGACTTGAACTGAGCAGTAGTTTTTTTGCTAGCCACAGTCTTCTTAGCAACATTCTTTTTTTGTGTGGAAATATTGCTAATTTTAGGCGCCTTACCCCCATTGACTTGTGCAATCTCTTCAGCATGAATCTAATTATCATATAATTAGTTAGGTGAAGTATAAAAATCATAAATTAGCATTTTTCATAGCATAAATGTCATATAATTATGTTGTACCTCAATTGATGCAACTGACTCGGTTTCCCGCCTAATCCCCTTATCTTTTGGAATGGATTTTGTTGGAGTCTAACATTACCATGTAAACAAAATGTAAGTAAAATTTCCTTAAAATTTTTTAATAGTAAACAGTTTTAAGCATACCTCATCATCTACGCAAACAGGGCTTGACGGCCATGCAACAAATGATCCTATTGCATCTGCCACCAATGTTGCATCTGCCACATCGTCAGGTAGTGGTAAAAATGCACCCCCTCTAAAAAAAGATCAACCAATACTTTCAAAAACCCATTTGGGAGAGGTTTATGGTGAAGCCCGTAGTATTATACACTTTTCCCATGCCAACCATCTGATAAGTCGGTGACGACAAATAGAGTTGACACCGATAAATGCCCTATAACCATTAATAAATATGGTTATATATTTAATAAATATGGTTATATAATTAATAAATATGGTATATAATTACCTCGGGAATATTCGGTCCAAAGTTACCATTGATACTACCTTTGTCACTAGTATCTTTAAAACCTGTAACTTGATCTATTTCTTTTTCCCTTCTCAGCTCATAAATTCTTGTTATAACTTTTCAAACTTTTCCTGAAGTTATTTATTGCTAGGAGATTTTGTCTTTGATTTATTCTTCAAGGATTTTGGAGTGATCCCAAATCCCTTACCCCTCACCCAACCAAAATACTCACGAATATCTAATGCTCGACTAAGTATTCTCCTGCAATCATTATCTTCATCTGGAGATATAGACTGAGAAAGAGTCTCCTGAAATTCATATGAATATTGTCATTAAATAATGATACGTTAATAAAAGAATGATGTAATTAAATAAATAAAAGAATGATGTAATTAAAAAAATAATGTTATACTTACACATCTCTCGAAAATTTGTTGAACATTTTCTGTATCAGCTCCATCCTTACACACACAGGCTTCCTTCCACAAAACATGTTCCGGAAGAGATGTTTCAGAACTATTCTCATTTGTTAACTACACATTAAGCCAAATAACATGATCAAATATAAGCGTGCATATATTATAGATACTTTGCAATTTATAGATACTTACAATAGATTGTTATAAGCGTGCATATCTCATACACCCTTTTCTGTATGGATAAGCGAGACTTGATGCTCGTTGTCGATTTACGACACTTAAACTCTCAAATTTCTGGGTTTTTCTTTTGGATTTAAATGTTTCCCATTCTTCAGGTGTAATCAAATCTTTACATTTATTTAGAAGCTCTGCATCAACAAAAAATTTATCCGCATCCCTAAGAAACTTGTTTGATAAAAAAGCTCTAAACCCTATATGTAATTTTCCGGCAAATTTGAGTATATAATCTCTCCTGGTATCCTCAATGTTGAACGACCACTACGAAAATCATACACAAAGTGTGTTAGTATAAGTAATTTAAAGACATAATCGTCATTAACAACAAATAACATCACATATGGTACCTGTATCTCACTCTGTATTTTATCTTTAGCATCATCCAACACTATTGCTCTCCAATCTTCACAAGTAATTGGAATTTCTCTCCTTACCACCAAACCAAGATAACTCGTCAACGTTGAACCGTTAGGCTCAATTAGTTGGCCTTCTTGACTCTAATTCACATCATACTTTATGCCTCGATCTCTATCTCGAATGATTCTCTTCATTATTGTTATTCCTCGTCTAATTTCCATTTCCGTTTTATTAACGGGCTTATCTCCATCATGCCTAGAATCATCATGTGGGTGATCCTCGTTAGTAGCCATCTAACCTGTAATAAACATAAACATAAACCCAATATAAAATTCCATAATCATTTGAATATATATAAAATGACAAACACAGACATTAACATAAACATAAAATTAAATGTAAACACAAACATAAAATTAAACATTTTAATATATTACCTCTTTAACTAACATCTCTTTCTTTTCTTGGTTGGAACATGAATTACTTATTTCTTAACAATGCGGACGAATGGATTTATCCAAATTCCCTCATTATGATCATTTTTGACATATGATTCATCCGCCATAATATTATCATCTTGATCATTTATAATATACGACTCATTCTGCCTAATACATGACTCATTCTCATCATCAATATCACCTTGGTCTACACCATTATCATCAACCACTTTGTTAGATAAAAGCACTATAGACCATTTTGTACTCGTCGGGTCAGTGACATAGAACACTTGTTTAGCTTGAGAGGCTAGAATAAAAGGCTCATCTTTGTATCCCTCCCTATTAAGATCCACTTGCAAAAATCCTGACTTATCCATTCATATGCCACTACTACTTACCCACTTGCAACCAAAGATAGGAATCTAAAACTTCTCGTAATCAAACACCCAAATATGCTCGATAACCCCAAAATATGTCAGATTCACATATTTGGGGTTTAGATCCTTCATACTTGAAATGTGCATTTCTTCAGCAAGCACGGCGACACCACTATTTTGTATAGTACTTTTATCATCTTGTTCTTTGGTATAAAATGTGTATCCATTAATTGCGTATGCGCTATAAGAAAACACATGCAAACTGGGACCATATGCCAAACATCTCAACCTTTCTATTATTGAAGCGGGATATGAATGAAGCTTTCAAAAAATATGATCCTTAAACCATGGTATATAACTTTGATTATGCTCTCGTACTATCCAATTTTCATTTCTATTCTGATCCAACCCTCGGAGTACATCCTTGTGCATTTCAACATATGGCTCAACCTCACTGTCATTGTGAAGAACATACAGATACACTTGATCTCGTTCATCCCTTGATATTGTCAAAATTTTATTTCCAATTAATCTTTTACCTTCCTTTTTTTTTCAAAAATATGACTTTTGGGGAGTCCAATGGATTGAACTTTGGACAAATATTCAGTACAAAACTCAACCGCTTCATTAACAATGCATCGCTCAACAATACAACCCTCTGGATAACTTTGGTTTTTCACGCACCCTTTTAATATTTTCATATAACATTCAGCAGGGTACATCCATCTCATATAAGCTGGTCCACACAACTGTGTCTCTTTCATAAGATGAACAACTAGATGTACCATTATGTCAAAAAATGAGAGAGAAAAATACATTTCAAGCTCACACAAAGTAATAACAATTTATTTTTGCAATGTTGGTAAGATCTCAGGATCGATCACCTTACTACAAATTGACATAAAGAAAAAACATAACTTAGTTATGGCGCTCCTTACTTTTTCTGAAAAAATAGAACGTATACCTATTGGTAGAAAATGTTCCATTATAACATGGCAATCATGTGTCTTTAAACTCTTTAACTTGAAGTCTTTAATAGACACAAGTCTTCTAATATCTGAAGAGTATCCTTCTGGAACTTTAACTTCACTTAGAAACTTACACAATATTTTTTCTCCTTTCTAGATAGAGTAAAAGCAGCAGGTGGTAGATATGTTCGGCTTCCTTTCTTCACGGATCCTAGTTCAGTTCATATTTCCATGTTTAACATGTCCTCCCTTGCTTTAAGGTCATCCTTAGACTTTCCTTTAATATTGAGTAACGTACCAATAACACTTTCAAATACATTTTTTTTCAATATGCATAACATCGACAAAATGTCTCACATACAGAGACTTCCAATATATCAATTCAAAAAAAAATTGATATCTTCTTCCACCCAGCTTTGACAATCGTATGCGCAAAAGGCTTGTCAAACTGAGTACACACATATTTCACCTTTTCAAAAATTTGGTCACCTGACAATGCAGGTGGAACTTTACGTTGTTCGGTGTCTCCATTGAATTCTTTTCTCCGTGCACGGTAGTGATGTTTAGAATGTAAGAATCTAATATGATCGAGAAACACATTCTTCTGACAAAGTTCTAAACGCGTCGTATCGGTTCCATCTTCACAAACAGGACACGCACATTGGCCTTTAATGCTATACCCAGATAGATTCCTGTATATTAGAAAATCATTAATTGTGCCAAACAACATCACCATCAAATTTAAACTTTGTTTCCTATATCCATCATAAACCTCCACCCCGTTCTCCCACAAAATCTTTAAATCTTTGATCGAAGGTGTCAAGTATACGTCTATGTCATTCCCTGGTTGTTTAAGCCCAGAAATTAACATAGATAACATCATGTACTTACGCTTCATACATAGCCATGGAGGTAGGTTATAAATCATAAGAGTCATAGGCCACATGGTATGTGAGATACTTTGAAGACCATGCAGGTTCATTCCATCAGTAGATAAAGCCAAGCGAATGTTTCTTGCTTCTTCTCCAAAATCAGGATAATCATTATCAATTTTCAACCACTGTGGTGAATCTGTCGGATGTCGATACTTTCCATCAATAATTCTTTCATCTGCATGCCAAGTCAGGTGTCTTGCATTGGTTTCACTATGAAACATGCACCTAAATCTCAGAATTATAGGAAAATACCATAAGACTTTTGTTGGAGACAATTTTTTCTTATATCGAGACAAACCGCATTTAGGGCACTCATTTTACGATGCATATTCGTTTCGAAACAAAACACAATCGTTTGGACAAGCATGTATCTTATCATAGCTCATGCCAATAGAGCACAACATTTTTTTGTCCTTATAGGTTCGATTAGGAAGAACATTATCCTCCGGAAGCATATATCTCATAAGGGCTAATAACTATGTGAAACTTTTATCTGACCATCCATTGCTCGCCTTTAAGTTGTACAACTTTAATACCACAGACAGTCTTGTGAATTTAGTGCAACCTTTATACAAACGGTTTCTCTGCATCGCTTACCAATCTCTCAAACATTTTGGGACAATCTTGGAGATCTTCTTCAGGTGCATCTGCAATCTCTTCAACTCGATCAAAATCGTATGTATCCGTGTCCTTTTCGTCTGAAGCATAGGCCGTACTACTTTTCTCCCCCGATTCAACATTGTCGTTACTTTTTTCACCGTGAAATATCCAACATGTATAACTTTTATCAATTCCACACATTAGTAAATGTGATTTAAATCCATCTCCGTCAACCCGACCCACATAACAACAGCCCAAGCAAGGTCAGTTCATTCGACTGGGGTCTTTGGCGTGTTCAACAGCAAACTTAACGAATTCCAATACCCCATTCTCATACTCTTTTGACAATTGATCGACAGACATCCATTTTTTATCCATTTTTTCTACTAATTAAAGTAAACAAAAACACTATAAACGGACTATTCCCTTTTTGTATGAATTAAACGAATTATTTCTAGAAATTTATTTCTAGAGTTGTTAATATGGACTAAAAATAGATATATCTATATAAAAATAATTTTGTTTTTTAATTGATACAGATAGAATGTTTTATAATATAGGAAGGAGATAGTAAATAAATAAAAGAATCAGTAATGTTGAATTTTAACTTGACTTACCAAAGAAAGAAAAGGGGTTATTGGTATCGATGGCAGATGATGCAGCTTTGATGTTCTTCGAATTGGTGATGGTCTTCGACTAACTACACCAATACAAAGGGATCATCAAAAACAAACAAAAATAGTCCATTTAGGAGGCTAATGAATTTAGGTGTCAATGCAAATGAACAAAATAGGGAAAATAGTATATACACTATAAGAAGATTAATACAAACTTTTAGAAATTTTATATGAAGTGAAGTAACTAGTCCTTATGTTGAAGTTATGCTAATAAAATTATGAAAATTTGGATATTTACTATGATTGAATGTCTAATGAGATGAAATAATTTAGAGGACTAACACCCTATATGATTAAACAACTTATTTCCGCGTTTATCATATAATTGCTTATATTATAAGTCATTTATATGAAACAAAGAAGAAGAGGTAATAAGTTACTACCTTTGAATTGTGGATGTCAACAAAGCTTCTTAGCAATAGTACTTTACTCAGAACCACACAAACCAGTCAAATAATGATCTACACCATAAAAGAAATAGAATCCAACATGTATCGGGTATCAAAATTTTACACAGACAAATCAATTCAATATCAACTTCATAAACTTATGCCAACAAGAATCATGCTACAAACAATTTCTTTATTAGCTTGCTCTTAGCCATGTTAATTCACTCTAACAAATAAAAACACTTCCCAAATTGATTTTATACAGAACAACATTGAGCATTTTAGTTTATCATGATTTTAGTAAAACTCCGATTCAAGAAAGAACCTACCTTGAGAAAGGGTCGGTCGACGGTGGAGGACAATCGAGAGAGACGATGAAGGACGGAGGGAAAGGGCTGGTCGGACGAAGGACGGCGGACGGAGCTTGGACGACGACGGAAGGAGCTTGGACAGCGACGAGTTAGGGAAAGGGTTTTTGTTCGTAAGGTCTGTAAGAGAGGAAAACGAGTTTGTGAAAATAGAAACAGTAGGGTATTCTATTATTTAATTTTAAATATGACTTTAATATGGGTCTTTAGCAGCGCTTTTGAAAAGCGCTGGCTAATGTGGTCCTTTAGCAGCGATTTTTAGAAGCGCTGACTAATATGGGTCTTTAGCAGCACTTTTGAAAAGCGCTGGCTAATGTGGTCATTTAGTAGCGCTTTTGATATTTTTTTTTTAAAATTTTATATGACTTTAGACAGCGCTTTTGAAAAGCGCTGTCTAAAGTGATCTTTTACCAGCGCTTTTGATAAAGCGCTTCCTAAAGCAACACTTTTGGCAGCGCTTTTTAAAAACACTGTCGAAAGTCACATTTTTAATAGGGCTTTTATTTATTGTTGTATACAGTTTCCGTATTTTTTTTTTAAATTCACTTATAACAGCACTTTTATATAAAAGCGTTGTCTAATATACGTTGTTAAAAACCCTTTTAAGCGTAGTGTATCACCCTCTTCTCCACCATGAAACACTTAGCATAAACACTCACCACTCAATATCTAGATATAATTATTTTTAATGTTATCATTAATGTTATCATTATTTTTTAATGTGATGGAACTATAGCCTTTTCACAAGTCTCCCAAGTTTTTTCAATTATTTTTTAATGTCATCATTATTTATTTTTCTCATTATTCGATTCCCTAGTCAGTTGTTTCCAATGAATCCTATGTGTAAACTCTATAAATATAGGGTTTCTGCTTTATATGTTCACACACAGAACCCTCAAAAGCAACATTAACAAACTAGTTCTCCTTCACCTTCTTCACCCCCACTCTCAGTGTAGCAACTAATCTTTTAATCTCATCAAAGCCATGAGTGTTGTAACAGATCCTCTTGTAATTGGAAGAGTGATTGGAGATGTAGTTGATAATTTCACCACAACCATGAAAATGTCTGTCACTTACAACACTAAACAAGTCTACAATGGTCATGAGTTTTTTCCCTCCTCACTTACCACTAAGCCTAAGGTTCAGATTCATGGTGGTGATATGAGATCCTTCTTCACTCTGGTACAACTCTTTCCCCAAATCCAACTTTTGATAATTCTTCTTTTTTCATCTCACTGTTTACATATGTATGCATGACATACCTTGTACTTCAGTTCCTTACTTCAATATATTCTCTTTTTTTTCCATAAAAAAGAAAACTTATTTCACATCTATTTTCCATGATTTTCTTACAGATCATGACAGATCCGGATGTTCCTGGCCCTAGTGATCCGTACCTGAAAGAACACTTACACTGGTATAGTATACCAAAGGCATGAAGGAATAATTAGTCTCCTGCATGTAAAATAACATGTCTTAAAATGTGAAAAAAAAAGTATACATTTTATATATAGGAGAATCCTGCATGAAAGAAACAAAAATTAAAAGGATTTTTTTTTATAAGTTCATGCATAAGTTAAAGGCATTAAGCAAACAAAAACAAGAGTTTGAAACATTTACCATTACATGCAAGAAAAAAAAATTAATTTAGTAACAGAAATTAGTGAAATAATTACATGCAGAAGGAATTAATTTTTTTCTTGTAATTCAAAATTTTCATTAATTTATGTTATTTTACTTGTGCACTCTGAAGCTTGATAGATATAAAGAAAGTTTCTTGACCTATTAAATTTGATTTTTCATCTTAGGATAGTGACAGACATACCAGGCACAACGGATGCTACATTTGGTAAGTTATTTTAGTTTGGTCATACATTAATTAAAATTATATTTACTTAATTATATGAGAACTTAATTAATATGATACCATAAAATGTATTTAATTTATGAAACACAGACACCAGAATATGATACAGTAATTATAATTTGAAAAAATAATAAATTAAATATAATTATAATTGTTGGTGTCAGTGTTGGACAAATATACATATTTTTTCATAGTTGTTGGTGCTATATGATTTTAATAATTAATTGAAATTGAACAGGGAAAGAAGTGATGAAATATGAAGTGCCACGTCCTCACATAGGAATCCATAGGTTAGTGTTTCTTCTTTACAAGCAGAAGGGCAGAGAGACAGTGATGAAAATACCAGCATCAAGAGATCTCTTTAACACACAGAAGTTTGCAGAAGACAATGACCTCGGGCCTCCTGTGGCTGCTGTTTTTTTCAATGCTCAAAGGGAAACAGCTGCCAGAAGACGTTGAAATTCAAAACCAAAACTAAAAGTAATGTTGTACTGCTATTTATAGGTAAAGTTGTCACAAAATAAGTGTAGGTTTTATAAGGGGTGGTTTTTTAGGGGCACTTTGTTCAAGGTACCTTTGCTATTTTGTCACTGTGTTCTTAGTTTTGTGGTTGTTGTTGTTGTTGTTCTAGTTTGTAACCAAGTTGTTCATGGGAATTAACCTAGCTTTTATGTTTTTGTTTGAAATATAAACATGATACATAACGCAAAATGGAAAATGCATAGCAATGAATTTGATAAAATTAATTTCTACTAATGTTTTCAATGTTTTTTGAGATCAAAGCAACTTATTTCACATCTCTAGAAATTAGTGAAAACAATTAGGAGTAGTATTATAAAAGAGATTAATTGCTATACATGGGAGGTGTTAATTGTTTTTACATATGTATTTAATAAAATCACATCATAGTGCCATTTTTATAGGTTTGTTCTTAAAATATAACTTCAAATATTTATATATCATGATTTGATTGAATACACGTGTAAAATAATTTTATATTGTCAATGCACGAGCATTATTCTCTTTATAAAATTACAGTATTTTTAAGTAGGATCACTACTCTCTGCACTAACAGAAAAACATTTGGTATTTTTACGATGGTCAGATCAAGATCAAACGATTATTATTTTAAGTTAAATATTTCGGTCAAAGATTGCTACAAGTGGATCTTATTGACCGACATTCTTTTGTCAAGTATGAATATTATTGTTTTGGTGGCGCTTAAGTCCTTATGGAATACCAGGTCTCCTAATAAGTCTCTTTTCTTTGGGTGGACACTCATTATTAATCGTTTACCAACTAGAGTTAATTTGTCGAAGCGTGGTATTTTGGTTGGTCGTCACAATTTGGTATGTCCTTTGTGTTTATTGGTTGATGAAGATGTAAACCAGTGGTTATCCGGTTTCATCTCTTTAGTGGGATAAAACTTGTGATTGACTCCAAATTGATATGCCTCTCACCTCAGTTTCTATTATCGAGTGTTTGATTTTGTTGAAAGCTTATGTTAGAAACAAGTTTCATTTGAACTCGAAATGAATTTTTGACTTGGCTTTATGTTGGACTATTTGGAGTTGTAGAAACTCCATCTTATTTGATGGAGGGGTTCTTAATAATTTTGATGGGTTGGGTATGATTAAGTTGTTGTCTTGAGATTGATTTCTTTCTAGATGTAATCCAGAGAATGATTATTTATGGACGGAGTGGTGTCTTTCTCCCACAATTTGTTTAGGTGTTTCTTAATCCTTTGTAATTTGTTGGATTTGTTTCCCTTGTATTTTTGATGGATTGAGCACCCTTTGTACCTTTATTTAAAGTTTTATTTGTCTATAAAAAAAAATTGAAACATTTATATTTAAGAGCATGTGGTTAAGATGGTAAGAGTCTCTTCCAATTTTAAGAGAGAGCTTTCGACTATTATAGTCTTCTGATTTGAGGGTTAGTATTTATATATACGTGTAAAGGATATCCGATTTATTAAAAAAAATATTATATTTTTATGAGATCTCTTTAGAATTTTAAAGCATTTATAATTTTTTTTAGAATCATACTTTTAACTTTGTTAATAGTTTTTCAATTAATAGTAAATATTTTTATATAAATATTATCCAACTATTTATTTAAAGAGATATACTATTACAAAATATATATTTGCTAATACTATATTACTATGGTCATTTTGTCAACCGTAGTATTATCTCATTTTTAACGTGTTTGATTTTTTTTTATAAAAGATTTTTCATCACGGTTGATAATAACAACAGGGGTCGTAGATTAAGAGTTATAAACATCAAATTCCAACATCGATATTTTTCCATTTCTCAATAAAAAAGCATGTGTCCCTTAACATGTATTGTTAAATAAAAGTTAAAATACTTTTAACTATGGTTGTTTTAACAACTGTAGTAATATGTTTCATATTTCACTACAGTTGGTATTTGCAACCGTTGTGAAATTCTTTCCTACAAAATTAAAGCATAACAAGTTCTTTATTTCCTTCATAACATCCTAGGGTGCCCTAGCAAATCTGACGACAGTGATAGCGAAATCTTCACCATCTTCATTCATTTCTTGGAACAAAAATAATTTACTGGTCTG